>CM052798.1:33956168-34259479 GCA_028533885.1 Nasua narica
GGCAGGCTGCAGTGGAGTCTGCGGCCGTGCCCCGTCTACAGGGGCAGCCCTCTCAGCGACTGCCCGTTAATGCCCTGGAGGGATGAGGCCCTGGCTTCCATGATCCCTTCATATCATTTTTCAAGAGTTGCTGGGGATCTTGAATTTATAGGAAATTTCTACATTTTGGAAATTATTTTTTTTTATTGTAAAGCAAAAAATAAACGTCCACAGGTTTGGCACGTGTTATAAGCCATGGAGCCCTGAACACCCGAAGGAGCTGGTTTTACTATCAAATGTGACAGTGATTCGTTCTTTGGGTCTGACTTCCTATTTTAAAAGGAGAGGAGGGGGAGGGTCTATGACTCCATCATCTCCCAGCCTCGTCAGAACAAAATGCTGTGGGCTCCGTGGGGGCAGGAGGGCTAACCCTCCACCTCTCCCAACCACCAGGAGTGGAAAACTCTAGCACTTACTGCTGCAGGACAAAGAATCCCATGGCGCTCCGACACGGGGTGGGGACTTGCCAGCAAGCACCATCTGGTGGGCACGGCCTCTAGAGACACCAAGTTCTGCCACCAATTGCTTAGTTGACCTTGACAGGGTCATCTCCCCTCTCAGAGCTACAGTGTCTGCATCTGGCCATACAAGGAAGAGGTCCAGCTCAGCCACGTCTGAGGGGCTGGTCGGTGCGGAGGCTCTGCTCCAAGGCCACGCTAAGCGACTATGCACAAGGATGGAGGACAGCCCCTCTGTGGTTGGCAGGCTCATGGGGGGGTGTGTGTGTGTGCGCGCGTGTGCTCACACCAGGCTTGGCTGTCCTGTGGGCATTAGACAATACTCAGGGGTGGTGGTGGGGAGGCGGCTGAAACTCATGGGGAGGGGCCGACACGGAAGGGCCAGGGGGGCAGGTCAGGGAGGAGTCAAGTGAGGGGCACACAGAGGTCAGGAGAGCCCCGGGGAGATGGAGACAGACACCCGGACAGATGCAGCCGAGGCAGAGAAGCAAGGAAACTTGGAGAAGGTGAGCGGCTGCACCACAGGTGCACAGAGACCAACAGGAAGGGCCGAGGACAGTGTGAAGGGAAGGGTGGGAGCATCAGGGAAGCCAGGGGAGCTGCCAAACCAGTGGCTTCGATTAAACATTTAACTGGGCGTCCAGAGACTGTCTGGCTGGGAGGAGCGGCGTGGCTCATTAGAGAGGAGAGCTGGAGGTGAAAGGGCCCTGGGGGGCTCTGCTGTCAGTGGGCCCCAGCCCTGTGCTGCCACCACCCCAGCCGTGATGCAGGGAGGCAGTGGGGAGAGGCCATCCGTTCAAATGAAACTCTCTGGTCTGGGGCTGGGATCTCGGATGGGAATGGTCAGGCTGTAGCAGAAAAGCCCACCGGCTGGAGTTTGAGACCCAGATCTGCCGACCAGCCGCTGTGTGACCTTGCGTCTACTTCTTCACCTCTCTGAGCCTCACTAGCCTCGTGTGAAAAGAGGGCACGGGTGCTTCTGTCACGTCTGTGCTCAGTGTCTGGTGAGTAAGATGTAGGGTGCGGCCAGGGGCCATCGGCCTGTGCCCCCCACATTGGGACCCCGCCGCTGCCACTGCCCTCCTGCATGGCCAGCAGGCTTCCTGGAGGTCTCTGGTCCAGTGTCCCATCACAGGGGAGCCCCTCCACAGAACAGCACCTCTCCCCGGCCCCTCTTTCCTTCCCTGCCTTCTTCCCTGCTGCACTCCTCGCCCCCTGATGCGTGTGGACTTATTCTCCCCCACTGGCATGCAGGCTTTTAAAAGACAGCAGCTTTGCCATTTTATTCACAGCTATAACCCCCAGATCCAGAATAGCTGGTGCTGAATGGATACTTGTGGAAGGAAGGACGGAAGCCAGGGAGACACTCATGCTGCTGCATTCACAGGTGGCTCAGAGGACCAGGCGGAAGTCCAGGTGTTTGGCCCCGATGGGGATGAGGAGCCCCCCTCCCTGGTTGGTCCTCCTGGGGCATGGGCCTTGGCCGTTCTCTCTGCTCTCACCCCACCCGAGCCCTGGGGCCTTCCCTCCCTCCTGCTCCCGGCGATCCTGGCTTCCCCGCTGGCCTCTCCTGTGTCCGCCCTTCACGCAGCACCCTGGGCACAGAAAGCCCTCCTCCCCTCGGCTTTGCCAGGTCCTGTCTGGTTTCAAGAATCGGCGCCAGTCCCTCCTCTTTCCTTCACTCGTTCAGATACTCATTGCTGAGCGTCTGTTGCCGAGGGGGATGCCCTATGCGATCGGAACAGATTCTACCAGCTCAGAAATGAAACTGTGGTCTCCAGGGACCCAGATCCCCCACTAGGAGGAGACAACACCATTCCCTCCGGTGCCCTGCAGGTGGGGCCTGACCAGTGCTGACAGACTGCCGGGCCCTCGACGCCTGATGCCCTAAATTGCATTTCTGGGATTAAGGAAGTCATCTCCACTTCGGGCCTGCAGGGAGACGGGAGGCCCTGGGTAGGAATGGTCTGATCCAAGAGGCATTGGAAATCCGAATAAGAGATGCTAAAGGCATCACTCCGCCATTGTTAAGGGATGGAGACACAGAGGGAGGGAGAGTCTATGCATCTGTGAGGAGAGAGGGGACATGAATGATGGGGCTGAGGGTCAAAGGGAAAGTTCTGCATTTGAGCCTCAGGCTCGGCCTTGTCCCATGAGGCAGGGGACAACTAGGACCCACTGGGATCTATGACATCAGGGCAGGATCCCCATTCAGGAACACGGGAATCTTCTGGGTGGTACGGGGTCCTTGTACAAGGGAAGCTGGCAATAGATAGAAGGATCTGGGCCCGGACAGCCACAATACAGGGTGGAGAGAGAGAGCAGGATGCCACATTTGGGGAGCCCTCTGGGTCACCTTAATCCTAAATGTTCTAATTTAAATCCTAAATAAATCCTAAATTCCTTCATCCCTCCCTCTGTTCATCCCCCCTTCCCTTCCTCCCTTCCTCTTTTCTTTCCTTCTCTTCTTTTTAATAAATATTTCTCAGGCACTAGGACTGGGGCAATCTCAGAGCAATCTTCTCATAAAGAAGACGGTAGCCAAAATCCCCAGCAGCTGGGAAACGGGCATTCCCGCCTGATAAAGGGAGTTCATTACACCATGTTAATAAGTTTTTTCCTTATCCCAAAGCTACTGTGTATGTGTATGTGATTTGAGGGGAGGTAGGGCTGATCAGACCTTTCTTTGGTAAAGATGGCTTCCATTGTGGAGGAGAGGCAATGCCTGCTCCGAATGCTCTGAGCCCCCCTTCCCTCTGTGGCCTTGTGGGCTGCACGGCTAGAATTCTCTGCTGTTACATGGAGTGTGCCCTCTGCACCCTTAGCACTTGGAGGGCCAGAGGGCAGCAGGTCTGTCTGTCCACCCAGTGGAGGCTGGCATACAGTGCAGGCCCAGTGCCCAGCAAGGATTTGCTAAATGAATGACCGTGGGCTTGCTGAATGCATGGAGTAGGTCAGGGCCCGCCCCGGCTTGAGAGTGAAGAGCCAGGGGATCAAGCTTAGTCCGCGCATTCCTTTGATTCTCAGAACCACATGGATTCAAGGGAGAGTGGGGGTAGCGGAGGGTCTCAGCTCATTTACATACTAGATGCAACAATGGTGGCACAGAAGGGTGGGGTGACTTCCCCAAGTTTTCACATTAAAACAGGGGAAAGACCAGGTAAGTCACCAGATGTCTGAGAAAGAAGGACCCCTAGAGGCTCAGGAGTTCAGCCCCTTTTTCCAGGTAAGAACACTGATTCCCAGAGATAGGCTGCTCCAGCTAAGGGTCACGCAGACAAGGAAGGCGGGTCACTTGTAAGAAGTTGCTCTGTACACACGAAACACGTCAGGCCGTATGTCGCAAAGTACCACTCAAGCCTTATCAGGTGCTGAAATCCATCCGGGCAGGTAGGAGGTGAGTAAAGAGGTTCAAGGCAGACCCCGACTGACCAACGGACACATAACGCACGCCACCCATGTGAGTCACCTACGTGAGCCTCCATTCTCTAAGAACCATGTTAAAGAAGTACAGGAGGGGAAATTAACTTTAATGATGTTTTATTTCACTCAAGTCTCTAAAATATGATTTCAGCATGTAATCCATAGGACAAATTGTATGAACGAGCTACTTGTAGGACTTTGTGCACGAAGCCTGCCATGAGACTGTGTATCTAGCACGCACAGCACATCCCGGTCAGTTGGACGGCCTTGTGCAGGCTCATGTTGGGCTAGCCGCTACGTAGTGGAGAGCAGAGAGTTGGAGTCGTCAGGGGAGGCTCCAGGGGAGGAGTGCTTGAGGAGGGGAGGGCATTCAGCAAGGCAGAGAGGAGGGAGCAGGCTTTATGGATGGAAGCAACATTATAAGCAAAGGTAGAACACCGAGAATGAGAAGCATCAGCCGCTGGAGGCTACTGGCCTGGCTGGGGTTGGGAGTCATACGAGGTACAAGTTTAGGGTGACGATCACCGAGTCGCCTCCGCCCTTGTTCTACACGGCCCCATTCCAGCAGCATGACTGACCAACCTTACAACTCACGTGGCCCTCAATGGGTACCAAGCACCCTCCTGCTCATTGTGCATGCATATCTTTACACCACCCTGCGAAGTAGACCCGAATGGAAGACGACCACCCATGGCGACACAGCTGAGCTGCACGGGAAGCCAACCTCCGACCCCCCCAGCTCCTGCCAGGACGCCAGCCCTGCCCGGAAGCCGAGTGCAGTGGGCTCCTGCCTGGGCCCGAGCAGGCCTGTGCTCTTGCTGCGTCCCTTGCCTGCCCTCTCTCATCTTCTGCCAGGCCTGAGCCTCCCACCCTCCGTAGTCTGGGAGTTTCCTCCC
Source organism: Nasua narica (assembly GCA_028533885.1). Taxonomy (NCBI): domain Eukaryota; kingdom Metazoa; phylum Chordata; class Mammalia; order Carnivora; family Procyonidae; genus Nasua; species Nasua narica. The sequence goes on from CM052798.1 coordinate 33,960,985, forward strand.
TGGGGAAATGTTCTCCAACCCTAGTCTTAAGAGTCCACGCCAATTTCTCCCTTCTTGGAATTTCTATGAAGGAAGAATCTAAAATTTTGTTGTAAAGCAAGTTGTTTCTAAAGATTTTTGTTATCAGACTGTTCTCTCCTCCCATTAAAGGTCTAAGAGGGAGAAAGAAGAGAGGAGGTAGAGGGCCAGGGAGAGGGTGACAGACTTCTCCCCAAGTTCCTGACGCTACATCACGGCAGCAACTAATGGCAAAGAATGGTAATTCCAGGAAGAGGGAAACAAACAGAATCTAGCCAGGAGTCCGGTAAATTGTGAGCTCTACAGAGGCACTGACAGCTTCCAGCCCCAGACTGGGGGCGGGGTGTTGGGGAGCGCTGGAAGGCTGCCATCCCAGCCTCCCACTGGGCCCTGCAGGTACGGCTGGAGGAGCTGGAAAGGCTCCGCGAGGCTGTCTGTCGAGTCACCCACACAGAAAGCAGCTCAGGCGGTGGAAGGAGTCTGGCAGAGGCAGCGTGGGCTGGCCACCCCCGAGGAAGCAGAAGGGGGACAAACACTGTGTTTGTAAACACAACTACAACCCTGAGCCCCATTCAGGCAGAACTGGATTCAAGCCCTGGCTTTACCCCTGTGAGGACCATGACCTTGGGCAGAGCAGGGCTTTAGCTGTGGGGGGCTTGTCGGGACAGGTGACCCTACTTGCCTCGTGGGGGATTCAGGAAGGCAAATGGGCTGGCGTATGGTATGGGGCTCAGAACCGAGATGGGCTAGTGACCACCTCCTCGGGCTTTCTCTCTCCCTCCTTCCTCTCTCTCCCTCTGTCTTCTCACCCAGGGAAGTGGGACAGGAGGGAATCGCAGTGCTCTGGGTAGGAAGCTCGCTGTTCCCCAGTAACAGGTAGGGCTGATTGGGATTGTCAGGCGCTGTGGTAGCTTCTTCCCTAGATTACCTCAGTTTATCCTCTCAACAATGCTAGTGGGTAAGAGCTCTCAGTAGTGTGTACTTGATCATGGAGCTGGTAAAAGGAAGATGCAGAATTCAACCCAAGAGTGTGGCTTCCGAGCTCACACTGTTGATGCCGCTCAGCGGAAGCACTTACACACTCATTTCTTTGCCTATTCCAAGCTCTTTGCTCCCGCTAAGGCACTAACGCTAACCTTAATCTAGCTGTTCATGTCATCTCCCCAGCCAGCCACCTGATCCTCTGTGGCCCAGGACCTGACTGGGCATAGATTAAGTGCCCAAGGAATATTTGCTGAGGAAGGGAGTGTGTCTAAAAATCATTTGCATGGGAAAGAGATTTAGTCAAATTCACCCTTTATAGAGAAGAAACTCAGCTTATTTTGTTCAACATGATGCGGGAAGAACTGGAAATTCGTCCCAGGGTCCTTGACTCGGACCAGCCTGCTTTCCCTGTGTCAGAGCCCATCTCCTGCTTCACGAGAGCAGATTCCGTGATGGCACGTGTGCGTGTAGAGATCTACACACTTGTTCCAGACTTCAGGGCTGGGGGCACCTTGAGGAACAGGATTCCCTAGACCCGTCCCTGTGTCTCGCCACAAGGTGGCGCTCTCCTCGCCAAGGCTTTTGCACTCCAGCAGCTCCACTTCCTTGAGAAGTCTCAAGGACAGGAAGCCTGGTGAAACCCATTTCTCTGTCGTCTTACAGATCAGCCACAGACTCCACAACACAAAACAGAAACCCCCTTCCAAGTCCATGGGAAAACTGAAAGGTGGAGTTTTCCTTTGTGACTTCAGGTTTTCTGCGGATGGAGAGAGTGAGAGGCAGCCTGGTGAACGAGGCTCTCCTACCCTGTGCCCGTAGCCCCTGCTGGGGCGGGGGGGGGGGGGGGGGGCTCCAGGTTGCAAGGAACTGGCTCCTTCTTCCTTTTCCAACTCACCATGACCCGCAGAGCCCTAGCCAGCACCCCTCCTCCCCAGTCCCTGAGCACACAAGCTCTTCTGCAGCCTTGGTAACTGCTCTGTCCTTGAACCTGTTTTACCCCCAGGTAATTGATTCAATTAAAAAAAAAAAACAAAACAAAAAAGTGGAGCCTGTGGTTTGGGGCGTGGTGGCTCACACCTGAGCACTCCTGGGGTCCTGAGCGTTCGTTATCTGGTGAGGTACATGCACTGTCCCCCCTCACGTTGGCACACCAGTGAGTGTGCCCAGCCTCTCTCCAGGATCCTAGAGCAGCAAAGAGAAGATCGGGGGTAGGAAAGGAGGGGGTGAGCGGAGAGAGAGAATACGGATACCTGTAGGCGAATATCTACCGCAGGAGGTGCAGAACCACTGAGAAGCTTTTCTAAAGTGGCTTCAGAAACGAACATGGGTTTGGACTCCTGCTTTCCTTACTAGCTGTGTGTGGACGACTCCATGTCTTTGACTAGCTGTGTGTGCAAATGAACTCGCGTTGCTCTTCTGGATCGTAAATTGGGGATTATCACCACACCTTCTGTGTAATATTGTTGGAAAAATTAACAGATCCTTGGCCCAGTGCCCAGCAAGTCACTGTGCGGTCACGGTGATGGGGGCCCGGCCCTTGTGATGATCCTGCTTGTGTCCGAGGGGCGGTTTTCCTCTAGGAAGTGGGGACAGGTGTCCCCTCCTTCCTCAGTGCCACACTCAGCCATCCACCTATTCCGGCAACATCGTCAGCCTCTGCTCCTGGCCAGGCCCTGGGCCGGGCATCGGCTGAGGGACCGGCGGAGAGACCGGCGGCAGAGGAGAAGATGCCATTGGGCCAGGTGCCTAGAAACTTCCCTGAGTGCCTTCCCCCGGCCCCAGCCAGCCTGCCGCCATAACCAACCTCACCCTCCACCCAGCGAAAGTCCTCCTTTGGGTTCCCAGAGGGGCCTCTTGCACATACCTCTGCAGAGCACGGAGCACACAGTTTTACAGTCCGCTCACCTGTCTGTCTCCCCATCGGAACGCATCTCACCTGGTCCTGCTACCTCCGCCCTGATGCACCTCTCCCCCGCCCCTTTCCTCTTTCCTGTTCAAAGATTACACTGTCGAAGAGCCGCCATGGGGAGATTCCAGCATTCTGAGTTCCGAGACTGTGTCACGGCGGGCCTTCACCACAATCCCCAGCTTCGGGGTCCCCGAGCTGGAGAAAACCCCCTGCAGCGCGAGGCTCCTGCTTCCAGTCTCCCGCATTCCCAGAGACACGGGATGCTGCGGTCCTTCCAACTCTGGGTCCCCAGCTGCTAAGAGATGGCCTCGTTGGACTAATCACCTTCTAAACAAATGGCACGGTGACAAGCAGGGTGGGGGGGAGGCTGGGGCCGCACAAGCTGGTGTTTTCAATTTAGAGGCCATGCATTATTTACACTGCCATTACTCCCCTCAATTTGACTTCAGCTTTAGCCCTAATTTCAGTATAATCAAAGCCAATGAATATTTAATCAGGATTGCTTCCAGAAATTGAGTAATGCCATTAACATAATGGCCTCAGGACTTCAAAGCTGCTTTCCTTCAAATGCATCTGACTTACACCTTTCCCCACCCCCATCCCTTTAACCACTTGTATTTCAGAATGGAAGGGGCTTCGGGCCCCAGCAGAGCAGCCTGCCCAGGTGCCAGGAAGAGGGCTGGGCTGGGGGAGGGGCACGGGCCTCAATGAGAGAGATTCGGGAGGATGGCCAAACTCAGCAGGTGGACCCCGTGTCAGGCACTCTCACCTATAAAGATACAGAATTGTGGCCACATCCCTGAAAGTCCTTGAAGACCTTCAGAATTCAGTTTCTAAACACGACTACTGTGGTACACAGCCAGGTTTGGGAAGGGCTGGCCTAGACTGCGGCCAGCCGTCCATCACTGCCAACAAAGCTGTCCACTCTTGGAGTTCTCCCTCCCCTCCTCCCTTCCTCCTCCTTAAGTAATCTCTGCACCCAACCTGGAGCTCAAACCCACACCCCTGAGATCAAGAGCCACATGTTCTACCAACAGAGCCAGCTAGGCGCCCCTTGGGGGTCGTCTTCGGACGTCCTTGGCTGAAGGGCCTCCTTGTCCGGAGTGAAGCCTGCCTCTCTGCGGGCTTGCCCACACCGGCCCGACTCCGCCCTCTGAGGCCCCACCAAATAGGGAGGCTCCTTCTGCCCCGGAACAAACTGCAGATACCAGAAAATGTTTCCCTCCCTTCCTGTGCACCTTTCTCCTCACAGAGCCAGGGGTTAGGTGCCTGGCCAGGCTCTGTGGAGGACACAGTGGGGGACTGTCGTCCACTGGCTTCCCAGGAGCTCAACACACACACTGTCAGGGGGTATACAGAGCTTCCAAAGCACTAATACTTTTGTCTCCTCCTTTGATCCTGGAAGGATCCACATTTTCCTTCCACGGGGTCAAGCCGGTGACCTTCCCGAGGGGCTCTAGGACCAGGAAGAATCTGTGGGTGTTAGATGTTAGAACTGGGAGCTTCAAAACGGAAATGGGTCCAGGGTCCAAGGTCACAGCTGGTCAGTGACAGGACGGGGCTTGCAACGGGGCTGCAGGGGCCTCAGATTCCCTGCCCTTTACGAAAGGACGCGTGGTCTGCAAGCAGGAGGAGCCACGGTGGCACATCCAAGGGCTGGCTTACTTGCCAAGCTGGGGGTGGGACTGAGGGGATGGGGATTATTCCTAGGAGAGGCCTCACTTGGCGTCTGCTGGGAGGTCAGGCATCTCTGGGGAGAGGACGTGAGGGAGTCGGGGTACCGACAGACCCCATGTGCTGCGGGTTCCATGTGTGCAGCCTGGTCGGCAGTGAACAGGGAGAGGAGGGTGTGCTCTGAGCTCCCAGAACCACGGGCGGCCCGTGTGAAACTGTGTCGCCTCCAGGGACCCTGACGTCCTTCTGCTGGCCCCCCTCCCCGGGAAGGCCCTGCTGGCTGCAGGGTGGAGTGTCCCTCACCGAGTTGCCGTGCCTCTGTGCATGGCTGGGTCACGGTGCGTCTACCCTCTGGCCTGTCTGCCGCACGGCAGCCTCCCTCCCCACACTGCAGGCTCCCTGTGGGCAGGGCCCGAGTTGCCACTTCTCTCTGTGCCCTGGGAAACTGGGGACGCTCTCTGTCGGTGTCACATCCCACCACGAGAGGACTCAGCGGCTGTTCACCAGCAGACAGGAAGCTGCCAGCCTTGCCACACTAGCCCGCAGGGCCGGGGAGCTCATCACCTGCTTTGTCAAGGGCCTCCCGTTAGCAGTGAGCAGAGGAAAAAACTCCTGGGGCTGTCACCTGGTGGTGACTTCCAGCATGGCGTCCCCCCCACCCACCTTGTTCTCCCGACCCGCCCACTGGGAAGGAAGGCATGTTTCTGGAGCCCCTGCCCGGTGCCAGCGCTTTCCACACTGTGTCTCTTACTCTTGATAACAGCTCTGGAAGTTGGACGCGGTCATTCCCACTCTACATACAGGAAAACCGAGGCTCAGAAAGTGTGGTGACAGAGCTGCAGGTAGGAGGGGAAGATGAGACGTGGTTCCTCACCTACTGACTCAGAGCCCAGAGTTTTTTCCACAGCTCCAAAAACTAACCCAAGTGGCTGAATCTCTGGCTGGGGAATGTTGGTATTGACCAGAGAGATGGAGGGAGCATGTGAGGTTTCTAGCAGCATCTCCGGTGTCTGTGAAATCACACCGTGGAATCGCTCACCTGCCCCACCCGTTCTGGCCCCCGGGACACTCCGAGCATGAGGGAATGGAAGGAGCAATCACGGGAAGCCCTCCGGATCTGCAGCTCTACGTCACTTTACTGGGGATGGGCAAGTGTCCTGGGGCCCGGGCTGATGTGAGGGGCTAAGACCCTGCCAGTCTGCTGGGGAGGGTGCTGAATATTAGGGAAAGAGAAGGAATGTCCAGCTTACTGAGCCTGACCCTTGTCACACCCCCAAGCCCTCAGCCTGACTTCAGACCAAGCTCTGAGGCAGTTACTGAATGACCCCTTGTCACAGAAAGATCCTAAGGCTGGGCTGAGCCAAAAGAGCCTACGCCCTGGTCCCTGTCCTCCCTCCCCTGCATCCCTGCCCTCAGGGACCTGCAAGGCATAAACTCTGCCTCCACACACACAGACCCTAGTTCGGGGATGACCTCAGCTAGACCATGGGCACTGAGAATGGCTGTCAGGCTTGGGGGTCCGTCCAAGAGCGAGAGCAGATCGGTGGGGCACAGGGAAGCAGCTGGGAGGCAGGCGCCAACAGAGCCAGGGAATGACCACCCAGAGCATAAGCCTGTGACCAGGAGATGGGGGAGGGAGGCCACTGGGGTAGGATCAGGGGAGAAGCCCAGGACCTCAGCCTTCAGTGATCGCCTTGGCCAAGCCCATCACTTGGACCCAACGACAAAGGAAACTGCCCAAGGCTCCCTGGTGTGTTGGAAGCCGAGACCAGACCAGAGCCTTTGGTCCCTGTGTGCTGAGTTCCTCCACTGCTCGGCTGGAGGGCTGGAGCCCTGTGATGTTGCCAGCACTTCAGCTCTGTCCGTCTTACTGCAGCCCCATGTGCTTGCGAGCCGGGGGTTCTGGTCTCCATTTCATGAGCAGAGAAACTAGGGCGCTCGGAGAGGAGACAAGCCTTGCCCGCAGGCAGGCATAAACTCAGAGCGGGGCCTGGAACCAAGCGGGAGCCCTTGGCCCTAAGCCCCACCTCCTACGTGTCCGGCTCTGCACCAGCACCTCCGTGTGCTACGCCATCTCGTCCACACAACACCCACAGAGGGTAGTGTGACCCCTACTTTCTAGCCGAGAATGCTCAGGCTTGAGAAGTCCAGGAACTGGCTCAAGTTCGTGGAGTAAATCAACAGGAGGGAGAGCAGTATCAGAACACAGGTCCAGCTGGCCCCAAAGCCCTCGAGAGTCCTGGAAGCTAGAAGTGCCTCTCTCCAAGACACGTCACCCATTTAGCTCCCGCTGGTGGCGGCAGGTTGGGAGGTCCGCCACTGACTGCACCTTTCAGCAGCTGTGTCTGTGTAACCAAGGTCTCTCCTTGCCTCTCAGGCCTGACGCCAGGAGATGCCCAGAATTCCTTTCCCTAGCTGCAGCCTGATGGACTTTCCTGGCAGTGTGGGGCTCTGCCTTCATTTCTAGCCTGTCTTAGGAGGGGCCCTGCAGAGGACCCCGGCTTTGGGAACAGGCAGATATGGTTGCCTGCTGGTGTGGCTACTTAATGCTCCGTGGCCCAGGCAGAGGTACTCTCAAAACCTCAGTCTCATCCTCCATGGAACAGACATAGTAAGAACTGCCCTGTAGAGATTCTGTAGGAATATAAAGTACTTGGCACGCAGTAGGTTCTCAATTAGTGATTATCTGAATAGTACCCCTTGTTCGTATGTGTCGTGTGTCTCTCTCTGTAGCAGCTGCTGCCGGCTGTCCCGTGCGGATGCCATCAGCCCTCAAAGCAAGCTCCCCTGACATCCAGCTGACAGTATGTCCCCCTTCAGCCGGAGGCCACCCTTTGGCCATTGCAGTCAGCCCTGTCCAGTGATGGTAGGCCAGAGGTGCCAAGGAAGGTATACCTCCCTCCCCCACCCGGCTGCTTTCAACAAGGAGCTGCGGGAATTAGTGGGAAAGTCACCCTGGCCCCCTTGCCCCTGCCTATTCTTCACTATCTCCCAGAGTCCCAGCAGGATTGAGCCTCAGTTGCCCACAAGGTAACCTTCTCAATAACATGCCCTTGATCAGCTCCCTTTCCTTTACTCCCTTATTTCCCACACCCTCCTGGTGTTTCCACTTTCCGAAAAATTTCTTGCATTCCAATCCTTGTCTTAGGGTCTGCTTCCAGGGTGACCCAGACCAAGGCTCTCATCACTCCCTCAGCTCCCAGTGCCTCCATCAGGAAGTGCCCGGCACAGTCTCACCGGCAGTGGAGTCTACCAAGTTCCCACACATTGCTGACTGAGTCCTTCTGTTTCAGCTGCCACCTCCCCACCCCCAAATCCAGTGATTTGGGGCGAGGCCTCAAGGGCACTCTCTACAGCAGAAGCAAGTTACCCAGCACATCCAGACTTTGTTCTGACAGCAAACAAGGGAGTCCGCCATATGCGGAGGCTCAGCTGCGGAGGCCTTCATGTAGGAGGAATTTAGCCTCAGCACTTGGAGGAGAAGAGTGTAAGATGAGCTCCCCCTCTGAGAAGTCAGCGGGCGGCCCTGCTGCGGAGGAGGGTGGGCCTGGCCTCCTCAGTCTGCCATCCTGTCTGCGCGGTGCTTTGCTCTGGCTCCAGTTTCTTGGGGAGCGCAGAGCATGGCAGCCTCTCTCAGCTGCCCACAGAAGAGCCAGGAAGGAAAGGGAGGAAACTCAGAGGCTCCCATCACCTACTATGTGGCATGCCCCTCATATCCATTTTCTCATCGAATCTGCACAAAACTCAGCAAGTCCAACTATCAGCATCCCATTATTCAAGGGGGGAAACTGAGTCTCAGGGAGATGATACGATCTGCCCTAGCCAGACCGTGCTGTCAAAGCAGTCAGCTTTGACCCTAGTCTCTCTGCTCTCTCCCTCTTCCCCCACCCCAATGGGGATACAATGCCAGTGAAGAGCATCCAGCATCAGATATGAGGTGAGGTCAGGATTCTTGGCGGAAGTGCAGTCTGAACACTTTGGGAGGGTTTTACTGTCTGCACTCACCGCCCCAAGCACAGGAGTGCCTTTGGTCCATCTCCCCATGACCCTCTGACCCCACTCGTGCCTTTGCTCCAGCTGTCCCTTGCTTAGGATACTCCTCTCTACTGTCCCTCTTTATCTTCAAGGTTCAGCTCCAGGCCTCCAGGAGGCCTCCCTCAGCCCTTTCAGACCGCTCTTGTTTTCCCCCATCCACACGACCAGACCTAGGAGGCAGCCCCTGTTCCAGAGGAGAGCGCAGGACTGTGAGTAGGGAGGGGTATGGAGCTCTGGTTCTTGGCCCCGCAGGGGACTCTGTGTGACTGCGGGCAGGTGTCTGCCTCTTTTTGGGTCTCAGTTTTTTCATCTCCGAACTGGGAAGAATAATATCTCTCTGGTCTAATTCCAGGTTGTTTTTAGCATCAAATTGGATAACAGATATTAGAAAGGTTTAACATGGTGAATGTGTAGTACACTGGAAAATGATTCCAAGCACTAAGATTTCAAGATATAATTTGATCCATGGTAGGGGGCAGCACTCTGCCTTGTTTTGTGGTGGGTAGTCATACATTTGCCAAGTAGTTGTTGGGCACATATTAGATGCCAGTTCCTGCACTGGGGCGGGAGTAAAATGATGAAAATCCATAGTTTCCTGAACTCTCAGTCTAGTGGAGGAAGTAGACAGAAATGAATGAAGCATAGGAAATGATCCTTCATTGGAATGTCCAGCTATCAATAATGGTACTTCGTGTGACACTTTCTGTCCTAAAATCTCACGAAGAGACACAAAAATAAAAACTGGCAGTAGTGTCATAAATTATGTCAAATTTGGGGTTGGGGTAATTTCAGGGCTCTATCCTCTGCATACCCCCCTCCCCCACACTGAAGGAAACGACTTGACTTCCTGCACATCCTGTCCCCAAGTCGAGGATGTGCTGAACAGCAAAACAAGAGTCTACCAGGTTAGAGGACCTGTCTCCTGAGCCAGCCAGTGCCGTGCCCTGCCTGCCCTCCCCCTCCCTGACCGTGCAGTCCTCCCCTCTTCTTGTTCCCGTCTTCCCCCCCTAACATGCATTCGGAAGCAGCCGAAGCAGCAGCTCTACGCATGCAGCACGACAGGAAGCAGAGGAAGGGCTGGCATCCAGGGGCGCTCAGACACTTCAGGAGAAGCCTTGTAAACAGGGACAGGACAGAAGTGCTCTGGAACTAGTACCTGCTGGGGCAAGGAGGGGTTTCCAGGCGCTACTCTGGGCAAGGAGGCGGTACAAACTGCATCTAATCCTGCAGTCAGAAAAATCTAGAAGCTGTCCTAGAGAAGAGCCGACTTCAGGCTGGTAAAAGCATGTTGTGGTGAAACCTCAGAAGAGAAACTGGAGCAGAGCAAGCAGACGTGCGCTTCGGGTCTACATCAGTGAGGGTCCACAGTGCTCCCCTCCGACGCTTCCTGTTCGCAAAGGCCAGGTCCTGGGTAGACCAGGCTGTATTCGAAGATGACAAAGCAGAACAAAATAAGACCTCTAAGGAAACAAAAAATGGGGTCTTTGAAGAGATACCAAAGCAAAAGGAAAAAGGGAACATTGTGCTGAAAACCTGGAGAAGGAAAGCTTGAAAAGAAATGAAGACCATTTCTGAGGCCATCTGCTTGGAATCCTTCAATGGATGCAAGAGGACTTGGCTTCTAAGAAAAGCAGGAAGTACCGTGAGGTAAAGGCAGAGACACAGAAGGACTTGACTGAACTGGGGTGATATGGCAAAGGAGCACAAACGAAAACACCAAATTAAAGTTCCCCCGAGAATAAGAAAAGACCAGAATTGATACTGCAGGCAGCAGAGTCTATAATGACTAACTTGAGTACCTCTCAGAGGACGCAGAGGGAAGTGTCCGCGGTAAAAGCGAGGGGGAAAGAAGGGGATAGATGCAGGAGACAAGAATGGAGTCTAAGAATTATCACTCTTCAGGGAGGGCGCATATAATAAAAACAAAAGTGACAAAAACGCAATTGGGAAAAAATTTAATTAACTGGAACAGAACAAAAGCAAAACAAAACAGTATCAACCTGAGTCAAAAACCTGAAAGAGATCAGTGATTTGGCAAGACGCATGAGAAGAAAAACCATAAGTAGCCAGATCTTGGCGAAATAAACTTCGAGGATAAAGAAAATATCATACAGGAAGGAAAACAGGTTGACAGCTAAGCCTAGCATTTGACGCTAGAAAAGAAGAATCGAGTGTTGAAAAAGATAGCAACGGGAATAAAAGCACCTGAGATTCTATGCTGTAGAGAGAGAAGTAAAAATGATTGCTTTGTTCTTAACTGACAATTACGAGAAATCTGAGGGTAACTGTGTCTGTCACACATTTTAAGGCGTGCATTAGAAAATCAAGTTAAAAGAGGATTTTTAACTTCTAAATTAATACAAAAGATATAAACAAAGAAAATAGAGTTTACAAAAAAAAGAGAAAACACTGTCAAGAGAAATATATATACATATATATAAAAGAAAGTATAAAAGTGGGTGACAGATGCTTAAGGTCAAATGCACCAGATATGAAATGATTATCAACAGTTTAAATTATTCTATTGGAGGACAAAAATTCTCAAGCTAAAATGCAAACATTAAGTTAGGTGCAACTTGTAAGAGAGAAATCTAATCAAAAGCGTTAACGTCTACTGCACACTTGCCATGTGCATTGCACGGTGCTGAGCATTTCACAAGCATCATCTCATCCAGGCCACAACCACATGAGGTGGGGATACTGTTACCCCTGAGAAGCCTGCCCCAGGTCAAGCAGCAGACACAGCCCAAATGGGGTTTAAACCAATCCGGTCTCAGAGCACAACATCTTAGACATTACCATCTACCAAACCTCAGGCAAAATTACACAGTAAGGTTAAATAATAAACTTCCCAAGGGGCGCCTGGTGGCTCAGTCGGTTGAGCATCTGCCTTCGGCTCTGGTCATGATGCCAGGGTCCTGGGATGGAGCCCCACAGTGGATTCCCTGCTCGGTGGAGAGCCTGCTTCTCCCTCTCCCCCTGCCTGCTGCTCTGCCTACTCCTGCTCTCTCTCTCTCTCTCCTCCTCTGTCAAATAAATAAAATCTTAAAAAAAAAAAATTAAGCTTCCCAAATATTTCAGGCAAACTCAATTAAAGAGAAAGAGGAGGTGACAATGTTAATAATAAAGCAGAATTTGAGGCAAGAACCGTGAACAAGGAAGAGGTTTCACATTAAATTGATAAGAAGCAAAATCTGCATCTTAAACAGTCAGGAACTTATTGCAACCAACAAAATATCCCCAAATATTTAAAGGAACAAATATTTGGAATTCAAGGAGAAAGCGACAGAAATTGAAGCAGGAGCCCAAATAGCATGCATAGATGAAGATAGTCAATTATGCTTTTTCTATTTTCAGACATTCATACGTAGGTGATTTTAAAAGGTGTATTTTAAAAGCAAGGAAGTGATAAACACAAAATTGATCATCACAGTTAACTCTGAGAATAAGCAAAGTAATAGGAGACTGATAAATGTGAGTTAATGGTAATGCTCTAATTCTTGAGTTGGGTGGTAAGTTCACAAGTGTTCATTAGATAATTATGCTTTATACCTTATATACATAACTATATTATTTTAGATGTATTAAATGTTAAAAGTATAAAGAAAAATATAAGAAAAATAAGAAAGATTTGAATAAAATAATAAAGTTGAGTCAATGACATATAATGATTGTTTTTACTCTACAAACATAGACTAGCTTGGCAAATTCCAAATATAATATAAATATGTATAATTTTCATTCTCTAACCATGACTACTAAAACCAGAGATTGGTATTAATGTCCCAACAACATAAACAGCTGCAAGTAAAGACCACATGGAGATTAAAATCACCTTTATAAAAATGTTATGACATAGACTAAAAAGAAAAATATACAATTATAAAATATTTAGAAAATAATAAAAATAAAAATAAGCAATTTATAAAACTAATGGAATGCTGCCAAAACCATGCTCAGGGAGAAATTCTTATGCTCAAATGTATTCTTAACTAAATAGGAACGACTAAGAAAAGTAAATAAAACTGTAACTACATAATCTGGAAAAAGAACCAAAAAGAAACCTATGAAAGCTGGTATAAAAAAGTAATAAAGCTATAAATGAATAAATTAGCAAACAGAAAAATAGCAGCTTCAATAAAGAACTGCAAGAGCTATTTTTTCTTTTTATAAAAGCAATAAGTGTGATGACAAACCTCTGACAAACAAAATTAAGAAAAAAGTGACCAATATAAACTGATAAAATAAAGGAGCTATAATCACAATGGAGTGAATAATTTATTTATTTTTTTAATTACAAGAGACAAGGTTGTCCAGATAAGAGGGATAAGTTTTTGGATGTTACCAGTATTGACTTTAGAAGTAAAAGTCCTGACTAACCATAGAAGAAAAATGAAAAATTATAAAAAGGCTCTTGGTCCAAATGGTTTTATGTGCCTTTCCCCCCAAATATTTGTGGTTTGACAGTTCTCGAAATAAATATCTCTTCTAAAGCATATAAAAAGATGGGAAGCTACCCAGTTAAGATAACACAAGTTCGATATCAATATCAAAGCTATAAAAAATGTTCTCTTGTGGGGCACCTGGGTGGCTCAGTGGGTTAAAGCCTGTCTTCGGCTTAGGTCATGATCCCAGGGTCCTGGGATCGAGCCCCACATTGGGCTCTCTGCTCAGCAGGGAGCCTGCTTCCCCTCTCTCTCTGCCTGCCTCTGCCTACTTGTGATCTCTCTCTCTCTGTGTCAAATAAATAAATAAAATATTTTAAAAATGTTCTCTTGTGCTTATAAAAGCCAAGGTCCTAAATAAAATACCTGTAAATCAAGCCTGGCAAGATCAAGAAGGTTCATACCAGGAATGCAAAGATGAATTAATGAAGTGTAATAGTGAAACAAAATGGGTCAAATTGGAGAACTGATAGTCATTTGAAAAAATGAAAACACGCAGACAGTTCTTTTGAAAAATGAGTGAATTAAAAATGGAAGGCACTTCCTCACCAGCTAAAGAATATCTATCTGAAAATGAGGGTCAATTTGAAATGGCATAGGTATTCTCAGTAAAAATTGGGAATAAAACAAGTATCATGATTTCAAATAGATATAAAACACATCAAGATATATAAGATATAGTCAATGTAGTATGGTAGGAAATATAATTGAGAATTATAAATATTGAGAAAAAAGAGACAAATTATCATTGTTTGTAAATGATATGGTTATTTAACTAGAAAGCCCTAAAATTATCAACTGAAAAAGTTCCCAAACAAAATTGGTAGGCTTAATACAAATAAATAAAAAATAAATTAGTAGCTTTTCTAAATACCAACAAGAACTAAGATTAAAACATAATCTGGAAAAGGAACCAAAAAGAAACCTATGAAAGCTGGTAGAAAAGTAATAAAGCTATAAAGGAATAAATTAGCAAAACTAGAAAAAAAAATAAAACTAAAATTAGAAAACATTTCAGTCACAGTAACAGCAAAAATATAAAATTTTAAGGAATAATTTTAACAAGAATCGTGTAGGGACTTCAGTGAAGAAAACCAAAAAACTTCACTCAAGGACATATCAGGAGACTTGAATAAGTGCAGATATGTACCCTATTTTTATACAGGAAGGTTGAATAGTATAAAGATGTTAATTTCCAAACTAATGTATAGACTGTATTCAAAATTAATCCTGGAAAAAATCATTCTGAAGTTTACCTGGAGGAATAAATGGCAACATTCAGATATTATAAAAGGGGGAAATGCTTAGCCTCTCAGATGGTAAAACATATTACAAAGCTACGATCATAGCACAAGGGCATCGGTGGTGTAAAAAAGTGAACAGACGTTTCAAAATAGGTAAATAGATAACTTCAAAACCAAATCAACATACAGAGTCAAGCACAGAATGCACTCCTATAGGTGTGTACTCGAACGCACATCACCACAATTATATGAAGTTGTATGTACACAAGCACACACATAAATACCTAATACTCAGCCACATAATAGTTTAATACAAGATAGGATCCATCTAAGAGCAAAAGAAGGAGGTGAAGCCACATGAAATCACAGGCAGGAAGGTCCCTCAGGGTCAGGCGCAGGTAGGGCTCCACGAGGTGGATAAAGGGGTGCGCCATGGAGATTGAGGGCAGTTTCAGGGTGGCTGTGAAAGTTCCCATCATCTGACCTAATGCTCAGCACGTTACATGTCGAGATATGTTTGGGGACTTAATTGGGAAGGAAAGAAGGGGAAAAAAGAAGATGGAGGTGGGGGAAGGAAGGAGGCAGACAAGGAAAGGAAGGGGAGGGAAAGGAAGGGAGAGCTCATCCTGTGGGCAGCACAGAGTTTGGGGGCTGGTGGGAGAGTAGGCCAGCCAGATGGCATCCATGCCAGGACCCAGCACAAGGCTCGCTACGAACTTGGGACTTAAAGACATGTTTGCTGAGGGGCATCTGGGTAGCCCAGTCAGTTAAGCACCCGACTCTTGGTTTTGGCTCAGGTCGTGATCTTAGGGTCATGAGATCGAGTCCCCTGTGGGGATCTGTGCTCAGTGGGAAGTTTGCTTGGATGTTCTTTCCCTCTGCCCCTCCCTACAGCACTCACATGTTTTCTCTCTCTCTCTCTAAAATAAATAATTATTTTAAAAGACATGTTTGCTGAATTACTTTGATCTCTATTTTCTTTACTCAGTTATACTTTGCTCCATAACATTTAACATGACCCGAAGTGAGATCAGATGTTTGTTTACTTATTTTTTTGTCCGTCTCCTCAATTAGAGCAGAGGGTCCACAGGACAGGAATTTGGGGCATCTTCTCACTCTAGAATAGTACACGCCACACAGATAATCCTCAGGAACTATTTGTTGAATAAATAAAGGCAGGCCGAGGGGAGCTGTGGAGGGCGATGAATGTCAGACTCAGCAAAATGGCTGGGATATTGTTGGAACTGGGCCACCACAGGTTACCGTTATGTTCATAAGGGAAGGACGGTTTGTAGAAGTGTGTCGTTTTCATGGCTGTCCCCATTTTCCAAAGCAAGGAAATTCTCCTCCCAGAGATGAGAGGCACTTCTCGAGGGAGTCACGGAAATGGACTGGAATATCCAAAGTCAGGACACACCTGGATGGGACCCACCAGACTAAAGAAGCGTTAAGGCTTAAGGATGAGGGGAAAGGGTGTACATTTCCTTTTCCTGACTTTTTCGGTAGCAGCTGACAATTCACAGATGCCCTCAGATGTGAGCAGAGCTCAAAGCAGAGCTGGCTTCCTGGCTACTTTGGCGACGGCCTTTCATACTCTAGGGAGCAGTCACACTGAGGAGGGGCCTGTAATCTGTGGGGTAATAGTCCCTGATGGAAGAGTCCCCTCCTCCATGAAGGTTTCCTGGGTCATAACCTCAATCCAGGAAAACAGTAAGCTGCCTGAAGGGAGAGTCCCAGATTCCTTTTGCATTTCCAGCACCTCACACAGGGCTGGGCACAGGATAGGGCTCCACAAAGCCTCTCTGAATGACTTTCACAATCAAATCAGGTTTCAGGTCCAGCTCCCTCTGACTCCAGTGCCTGACATACCCCCAACCCCACATACTCACTCACAAGCAGAGGGGCTTCTATTCCCAGCTCAGGATCAAGCAGGGTATCAGGATCTTCATAGCCCCCTACAACTGCATCCCTCACATTACAGGAATAACATCTCTAAAATGACATCTGGAGGAAAGAGGTGGCAATTTTTTTTCTATTGCTGATGACATGATGATGCCAGAGAAATCTCATTACAACGAAACAAAAGAGAGGGACAAAGAGATTTGCATATTTATCCCATCCTACCGCTCAGGGACAACAGTGTCTCATTTATGTAACAGATCAGAATCCAACATGGATATGGTGGCGGCTGGGGTGACATGTGTGGAAGGAAGGAGGGAAGGAAGGAAGGAAGGAAGGCAGGAAGGAAGGAGCAGACCACATCTCACTTCCTTTGCTCAGCACTGAGTGCCACCCAGACCCCTGTCACGCCATCCTCGATTTGCAACCATATCATAGAGAATCAGGGTGGGCACTCCATGGCAGCAAGGAGAGAGAGGGAGAAGTTGGCCCAGGCTTGGCTTCCCTCCTGATGATTCTTTTGTGCTTTTATCAAGCAGCACTTTCCCAGGGGGTGAGCAGGAAGACCATGAGGTTTCAGCCAGGTAGACGTGGCCTCGACTCCTAACTCCACCACTCATCGGCAGTGTGACCTCAGACATGCCGACGGACCTCTCGGAGCCTGTGTCCTCGGCTAAAACTATGGATAAAAATATCTGCCTAGGGGGGTACTCTGGGAATTCAAGATGATCTGTACAAAGTCTCCTGAGTATCAAATACCGTGAAAGAGCTTCACCGGCTCTGAAATTCTGTACACATACAAACGAGTCACATAGTTACTGTTTTTAACGGAGTCTCTCAATGGCAGAGAGTTCATTTCCTTCATTTGGGAAGAAGGAGAAAACGGAAGCACAGAGAGACTTGGTGACTTCTCCCAGATCTTCTCTGCAGAAGCCCTACGGCTTGTTCTCTGCTTCCCTGCCTGGCCTCGGGCACCGACGGGCAGCCCAGGAGGCAGCCTGAGGGCAGAACACGTGGCTGGTATGGCCTGGGAGCCCTGGCACGCCTCCCATCCCCAAGTCCTCTCCCTTGGGGACTCCTCTCCCACTCTCCCAGCGGCCATTCGCTTCCGCACCCTCGGAGAGCTGCTGGCCTGAGGCCACGACGCAGGGAAAGTAGGCAATACCACGGCCAAAAGGAGACAGCTGGACGGAGGACGCAGTCCTTCTCGGCTCTGCTCAGCTGGGTGGGAAAGCGTGGAGACATCCTAGGCGGGGAGTCTGCAGCACCAGGGAGGCGCGGGTGTTGGAACTGTTCCCAGGCCCACCCCCAGCTGCACACGAGGTTCCAGTGGCCAACCTGGAACCCCACACAGCCAGTCACGGCAACACGTCCCCAGGTGCAGTCTGGTGACCAGGGTAGACGCCTGCCCTGCCGCTCTTGGGGACATCCCAGTGTTGGGGGAGCACTCAGGTGGCTCTCCGCCAAGTCAGCTGCCATTCGCGCCCCCCACTCAGAGAGACAGAATGCTCTTGTCCCTTCTGATGCCAGGCTCTGGTCTGCAGCTGTGGCACCACTGATCCCAGGTGGTGGAAAAGCAGAAGGATGAGAAAAACAGTGTTTGGTCGCCCTCGGTGTGCCAGGTACGGCGCCAGGCAACGCACAGCTTTCTCTGCGGAACCTTCACAAGGACCCCGTGGAATGGACTGTGCCCACGCCGTGGGTGGGGGAACCGAGGTTCCGAGAGGCGAAGTAACACCTCTGAGATCACGTGGCTCGTCAAGACGGAAGTGGGAGTCTGTCTCAGGGCCGTTGGATTCAGCAACCCAAGTCTTTGTGCCGCGGCACCCCGGGGCTCGGCACACCACGCCCTGTGCCCGGCGGCAGAGGCCACGGCGGGGAACCCCACCGCAATGGGGCGCAGCAGCTCCCAGGCGGGCGGGGAGGCAGAGGTGAAGGCTAGTGTTCACATGCGTCAATCTTCCTCTGTGATCTCGGGTGGTGGTGGCATGAGTTCTGGGATCCCCAAGAGGCCCCCTGTTCCCCAGAGAGCTCTGCACTGATGGGCAATTCTGGGTCGGCCCCGCTCCAGGTGAACGAGCCCGTTTCTGCCATCCACACAGGTGCTGGTGGGATCCCTTCCCCGTCGCAGCCCCCACCTCTGGCACGGCCTCCACATACCCACGGGCCCTGCGCTTACAACAGCCTTCGAGGAAGGGCAGCTGTCATGCCCCTGAGGACAGAGACATCCGGAACTGCCTAACGTTGCCACCCCTCTTCTGCCCGCGGTGAGGCTGCACTCCCTCGCTCCCTGATGTGTGCGCCACATGGCAGTCCTGTGAGGAGGTGGTAAAGAGGAGGTGAGGGCGGTGTGGGCTTCCGGTCGGGTCCACAGAACCTCCAAGCATGACCCTCACTCCTGCCCCGACAAGCCTCCCAGAAACCTCCCTCTTCCATGTTTCTTTCCCTCCTGAAGTTCAGAGCTCAGAAGTAGGAAGCCTTTCCCAGGTCTGGCTGAACTTCCACAGACGAAGGCACGAGCCCCTGTCTGCCTCCCACAGCCCTGGTCCAGTTCTGCGGCCCGGACGTAGCCACAACTCTGCTCCCAGCGGCACGGCCCATCTCATCCCGCCCGCTTCCGCACCCCTGCTTCTCTCCTGCGTCACGTCGTGCATCCCTGGCCTCACGCCTCTGCTAGGACACCTCAGCACTCCCTGCCTCGGGGGCTCTGCATGGGCTGATCCCGAGGTCTGCAGAGCAGCGCCAGTCTCCAAGCTGCCACATGGGGTGGCTTTCTGGCTCCATTCGGGTCTCTGCTCAAAGGCCATCTTCTTAGAGAAGACCTCCCCTAAACAGCATCCTTGCACCATGTGTCTGCTACCCCACTTTCCTTTCCTGCAAAGCAGGAATCGTTACCTGCCTTTATTAATCTGCTTGCCCATTTGTCCTTTTGTGTGTCTCGCTCCGCTAGAATACCAGCCCCAGGAGGACTTGCAAATACCAGCATTCAGAACAAGCCAGGAATACTGTAGCAAGTCCATCAATGTCTGGCAAATGAATGAACACAGCAGCGAACAGACGGATGACTCAAGGAATGAATGAAGCGACCACGTCGAAGGTCTCTGACCTCTGAGTCCAAAACTCTTCCTTGAATACAGTTCCCCTCCGCAGCCGCAGGGGAACATCAGGGGCACCGTATCCAAGGTGGCCACGCTCCAGAGGGTCAGCCTCAGCCATCTGGAACGTTCACTGAGAGGGGACAGTTTAAGCCATCTGGTCACATTGCTGAGGTTGTCCTTGAGTGGAGTACCCCAGCTGGGAGACCAGTCACCTTCTCCCCAGCTCTCCTCCCTGCCCTGAACTTGGCCCAAAGGCTTAGCTTCTGGACCAGCAAGGACTTAACCGGCCCTGGGCAGATGCGGGGACTCTAGCTCAGCGACTGCAGCCAGACTGCCATCGCCAAGGGACAGAGAGAGAGCACTTCCGCTGGGACTCTGTCATGTGCTCGGGCCCATCAGCACACGCCGGAGGCATCATCTTCCAGAAAGCATATTTGGGGTGCTGGTGGGCATCCCAGGGCTCTGCCGAAATAGCCTCTTTAATTATACACTAGCAGGTGACAAAGACTAATCCTCCTCGGCAGAAACTCCCCGATGCTTGGTGTGCTTCCTAGGTTAAATCCAGCTATGTGGAGGCCTGGACTCCGTGGGCCAGAAACTGGGCATTCCCTGCAGTTGCCTGTTGGAATGGCCAGTGCGGGAGGCTCGGGTCAGAGGGGTGCACCCCAGGGTCTGGCAGGGAGACACCCCGGCTGGAGTTCAAGTAAGGGCCTCGGACCCTTGTCCAATCAGGGGTGAGATCTATTCTTCTGCTTTGAGTTGGGGTCGCTTTTGGCCTCTAGAAATATTCTACTCTGTGAGTCTGAGAGTGTTGTTCTCGGAGAGGAAAGGGGCAGGGGAGAGAAAGAACACTGGCGAGCCTTCTCTGTGCATTCAGTGTTTCCTACACGTTCGCTCATTTAGCCTTGTAATGTGGGCACGGTCATCGCCAGTTTTCAGGTGTGGAAACTAGGGCCCAGAGAGAGGTGAAGGGATTGTTCAAGGGGGCACAGGGTTTTCCAGGGTTCCACCTACTGAACACACACCTGCTAGAAGGTTGCGTTTGTGGGAAACCGGCCTGACCCTCCAGCCCACACCCAGGCATTGCTATAGGACTGCCCTCTGCTCGGCCACCCAGGGGTCTCTTCTGTGCCAGGGTGAAGAGCACCCAGGGGCAGGGCAGTGGCCCCACTGAAGGCATGCCAGGGGTGCAAAGGCTTTGTGAGGCACAGCACGGAGGCTGGCTGTGAGGTCAGAGCTGAGGAGTCCTGCAGAAGGAATGGCTGCTCGGAGCGAGAGGAGGAGAAGACGCCTGAGAGACCACGGTGGCTTGGAGACAGAGAGCACAGCATCTGCAGAGTCCCAGAGGCACCGAGGGAGTGACACAGAGAGCAATGCGTGGGACGCTTTGTGGGGAAGGTCTCAGAAGACAACCCCGTCTTACCAAGGGGACGCTTTACTCTGCCACCTGTGGGGCCCACTGAGGTCTGCTGGGCAAGGGAAGCCCTACTTAGAACCTTGTTTCCAGGAGATTGTCTGGGCCACCAAGTGAGGGACAGATGAGAATGGCTGAACCTAAATCCTGTTCCCTTCTTTTAGGAAGATGATTTTCCAAAGCACCGCTGTCTCTGAGAGGTAGCCTGCCACCATCTGGGGATACAGAAAATAAATCTCTCTGGTGGTGGCGACTTTTCCCCGGTGGCTACCTCCATCTGCTCCCTTCCCTAAGCTTGCTGCCTGACACCCAGTCTTTCCTGCAAGCTCAGGCTCGTGGGGAGGCCCCAAAGTGTGGCCGGACCAGGGTAAGAAGGCTGTCCCCGCCTGGATACAGGACAACACATTAGGTCTTGAATACAAGAGGGAACTTGACCCAAGGCCAGGAGGACTCTGGGGAGGTGGGGGCGGGGAAGGGAAGGTGGCCACCTGTCGCCTGAGAAGCCTGAGAAAAGAGACCGCCCTGGCCTCAGTCTCCCTCTTACTGACTTGCAGAGTGAGCTCGGGGAAGCCCCTCCCCTCTCTGGCCTCCGGGTCTGTGACTAAAGTGAGGGAAGGACTCCGGGACAACCGATTGATCTCTATCGCTGACTCTCAGAAGCAGTCAAAACCTACAGCTCCGAGCCTGCCTGCCTGTCTTGTTCTCCCTTCTCCTTCCCTTCCACAAAGTTCCATATTCTGTACTAGGCTCTGAGCAAGCCTTCGTGGCTGCAAAGACAGATAAAAATACTGCTTGTTTACTGAAGCATTTTTATATGTTGTTTAGTGAGAAAAGCAAGCTACGAAGAAAGATGTGGTCTTTGTGTGTATTTAGTGGGTGTGTATATAACACATAGACAACAAAAAAACACATTCAGTAGAAAACTAGAAAGACATATACTAATCCAACAGTTATTTGAATGGTGATACTATTTCTTTTAATTTGGGGCTCCCCCCCACAATTTTTCTGCATTACCCTTTATTACTTTTGAAGTTAAAAAATCAGTTGCAGCAGCTAACCTTCAATGAGTGCTTGCTATCTGCCCGGCATTCTTCTAAGAGCTTTGCAGAGTTAACAACTTTAATCCTGGTATCAACCCCGTGAAATAGAGCCTACTATTATCCTATTTTACAGATGAGGAACCAGAGGCACAGAGAGGTTAAATAACTCTCCCAAGGTCACACAGCTCACAGGTGGTGCATCTGGGCCTGAAGCTCCCCCCCGCACCAGCCCCCAAGGGCAATCTGACTGGAGAGGCTGCACATTTCCCCCTTCACCAGACAGCTTCTGGCGAGCAACAGATGTGACAATGAGGGAAAGCGGCTACCCTGCATTGGAGGGCAGGGACATGAATAACAGGGGGTGCAGGACCCTGGGCTCCAAAGCTCTCCCCGGTGAGACTTCTCACTGTGGTTGACAACGACACAGAGGATGTCTTCACTGGATAGAAAAGACCTTTCAGAAAGAGGAAGCAGAGAGACAAAGGCCGGAAGGCGGGAACTGTCCGGGGCTGTCCAAGGAAATACAGAAGCCAAACGTGTGCGATGTTGCATTTGGGGGGGAAGGTGAACATGGGGGAGAAGGCTGGTGGGCCAGAGACAAAGAGCTCTGCCAGTTGAGCTAAGAGTCGAGGCTTTGTCCTAGGGCAGTGGGGAGTCTTGGAAGCCTTCCCAGCAGGAGACAAATTGGTCGATGGGGTTTAAGGATCCCCCTGAGAAACTCTGCTCATTCTCTCACCATCCCTGCTCCCTTCTTTCTTTCTTCTCCTTCATTGTGGGGAGCCTTCCCACTGAACGTGACTTTATGCCTTACATCCAGTGCTCCAGGCCCTGTGCTGAGAAGATTCCGAACTGGGTCTTCCATCTCCATAAGGATTTTATAACCAGATATAAGACCGGTATTAGGACACAAGGTAGTTCTTCAAGAGATGTCCCAAATTCACCAGCCCACTGGCCTACTTGTGGAGGTGGGAGCCCCTGAGCATTCTATAAGAATGCAAACCTCACCTCCTCTGGGAAGCCTTCCCTGATGAATAACCTCTCACACGAGTCTTCCATCTCCCCTCTTGGGTCACCCGTCACTCCCAGCACTGTGTGTCCTTGTTTGTCTGTCTGCCCCCACTGCTCCACTCCCACCACGGCTGGCATCACAGTCTATCGACTGGAGGGGACACAGGGTGGGCAGCACTCCGGGGCACTTGTGAGAGAGCAGGGATCAGGAAAGGAGGAGGGGCCTGAGGTTCAGAGATGCAGGAAGAGGCTGCATGTTGGAGGTGAGACTGGCTCAGACCTTCACTGTCATCCCAGCAAACTAGCCAAGCGCTCTTGATGGCCTCTCATGCCTCTGGGAGACTCTGTCGGTCCCCAAGTGTGAGTCCCCGACCTTCCCAACGAACCCATTAACCTTTGGTGTTGGAGGCAACTTGTCTGTACAGTTATGAGGATGAGCACGAAGTGTGGTGATGTCAGGAAGGTCTCATTTGACATCTTGTCTGTCACCACTAATTAACAGGCCCAAAAGCATGGGGATGGACTTAGCCAGGCAAGGACCACTCTCCCTGCTGTCCCTGGGGGGACAGGTGCTCAGGGTGACCACCTGGCCCTGGCATGGCACCTGCTCCCCGTCCTCAAAGCAAGTGTGCCTTTGCCCAGGGTTGTGAGGCCCTCTGTCCCTGCCCCCCAACTCTGACCCCTTCTTGCCCTTTTGTCCCCACAACTTCTGAGTCCCTATTTCCTCTTGCCTGGATTCCTGAAGCAGCCTCCCAACGACCTCCCTGCCTTAAGTACATCCTTTTCCGGGCCTCCCCGCTGAAGCCAGAGTGAACTTTCTGAAACGCAAACTGGATAGTATGACTCCTTGCTGGAACCCTTTCCATGGCTCCCCGAAGGCCCCTGGGATGTGATTTGTTCTCCAGCCGCGCTTTCCTGGACCGCGCTCCCCTGCCCCCCTCACTCCCCTCCCGGCACTCTTGCTCCAGCTCAGCCTCCGCCTAGGCTGCCCCCTGGCTGGTGCTTCCTGTCCCCCCACCTTCTCTCTGAGTCCTAAAGGCTCACGTCCTCCAGTTCCCTTCTCCCCGGAAGGAGATGCCCCCTCCCTGGGATTCTAATAGCTCCAGCTTGCATAAGCTGTCCATACATACTCCTTCCTGCTTTCATTCAACAGACCTGTGCTGAGCATTTGCCACGCACCATGAGGGTCATACTATCCCCATTGTAGTCTCCAATCTTACAACTGCTCTGGGAGGCAGGGAGGACGGTTCTCAGGTCCCAGCCTTTTCCCAACATTCTAGTCCTACTGTTTGCTGCTCTCTGGACCCATGGTAAGACCCTGAGCACACTTTTTGCCCTGGCTGGGATTCAGTCTCCTCCTTAACAAAAGGAGGTCCTCATCCCTACATCTGAAGGTGTTGTGAGTTAATATTAGTAGCAGCAGTAATAGTACTAGTAATAATAATAACAATGCAGAGTACTAAATACAGGCGGGAGTCTGTTCTTTATACCTATTTTTAGCTTTACACCTATCAACTCCGTCCCCCTGCTGGGCTGGGCTGGGCGGCCAAGGGACCTGCTCAGCATCACGCCTGGACCCAGGAGGCAGCTGGGAGCTACTGGGATCACTGGGACAGTCATGTCTGGTCCGAAGGAGGCATGAGAGACAGGAATATGCCAGGCACGTTCTGGGGCTGGCAAGCAGACGAGCCTGGCTGGAGCTCAGGGCCCGTGTTTAATAAAAGATTAATGAAATTGTCAAATTGACCTTGTCAATGTCTGCTCAATCCAATTATGTGGCTGTGGCCCCCGTGAATGGGGTTAAAACAGAAGTGCAGGTGAGAGACACCAGGCTGGCAGCCCCGGGGAGACCGGCTTCCCGGGAAACCCCACAGGGAGTGGTGCCTGCAGCCCGGCCCGGCTGTCTCTGGGCCCCCCTGAGGACTGCGGGCCACTTGCAGGGCACAGTGTCCCCTCACTCTAGAGAAATGGCAGCTGCGCATCCACCCTCCACAGATCAGGTGCTGGCACCTCTGACTGATGCCCACGCTGTGCGAAGCCATGTCGTGCTGGGCACGGGGCACAGGGAAAGAAGACACAGCCGCCGTCCTTGGGAAGTCCTTGGTCTGGCGAGTGGGAAAGACACAGGAGCAGACAGAACTGAAGTGGGAACAGTGCCCAGGGAAAGCATTCGGGAAGGTTCCCGGAAAAGACAGCGCCTGAGGTGAGGAGTGACCCAGGAGCCGACCCAGAGGAAAGGGTCCCTTCCCCTGGGGATGGCCAGGTTCAGGCAGGAGGACAGGGAGGGATCGATAAGGTGCTGCGAGGGAGGGCTCCGACAGAGAACAGAAGTGGGAGTTTGTTCACAATGGAAAGGGTGGGGGGCTGGGCCGGCAGACGGGCAGCACAGGGTCACCTGGGTGCCTGGAGAGAAGTGGGTGCCTGGGGCAGACGGTCACAAGACGGGACATGGTGAGCTTCCTTGAGGGCAGTTTTCTAAGGAATGAGCCCCAGCGGTCCTTCTGAAGCACCCATCTGACCATGTCCCTCCCAGGCTTAACGTCCTTCCCTGCGGCCACATCAGAGCAACTCCCGCCCGTTAGCCCAGGGGCCTGCCACCCCGCAGCCTGGTCAGTCTCCGCTCTCCAGACCCACTCCGAACCTCTCAAGGTGCTGAGGAAACACCAAGCTTTTCCAGTCGTTCGTGCATTCACTCACCCATCTCTTCATCCAACTTCCGAGCCCCCGTTATATGCTAGGCTCTCTTCTGGTCACTGTGCTTATAAAATATACCTCGTGGCTCATGGTGGGAACGGGACAACATTCACGTAACCGTATCGGGATGGGACGGGAATGGAGCCGCAGCAGAGCGCTGGAGCGAGGCCCCCCGGGGGCGGGAGGAGGGGGACGGGCCTGCGTGCTCCTTCTGGTGGGCCTGGCCCCACGAAGCCAGCCTTGCTCCTGATGCAGACGTGGGCGGAGAAGTGGAGGAAGTGGGGACAGCTGTGTAGAAACTGTGGGGGTGGGCGTCGGTTTACAGACACAGGCCTCGGGCCCTGAGAGCCTCACCTGAAATTCATTCTCACCTGAGAAGGTCACCTCCTCCAGGGCACCCGGGGAAAACTCATCAGCCCTTCCTTTGGGCTCCTGCAATTCCCCACACAGCTTCATTCCTAGCTCTGCAACTGCCTGGCATCTAGTTTTCTCATCGCTACCCAAGCCCTCCTGCACTCATTCACTCATTCATTCAGAGCTTGAACAAACACTGCCTCACTAGCCCCTGGGGGAAGGGCTCTGGCCTCTGTCCCCTCCCACCTGCCCCAGGCCCAGCTCCAGGGAGGCGGGGAAGGACTCTGTTTTCTCCACCTCCTAATCCCCGAGCCAGCCACCGAGGCACCTGGCCCAGAATGGCTTTGGGTGAGTATTTGCTGACTGACTAAACATTTGAGATCAATTTATTGAAATACTTCAGAGTAAATTTGGAGACAGGCATTCCTCTACTCAAGAGTAATTTAATAACCACAAATGTCTTTAACACAGTGGGGAGGCAAAAAAAAGAAAAAAAGGTGTGCATTTCCTGTTATTGCTGCTGTTAAAATAAGTGGCATTTTTAATAAAGTGTCCCCATACAGCATACAGAATGTGGCCACATGATGAAATAAATAAATATATGGTGAATTTATGCATTGCAAAGCAGACTTTTTCTGGTCTTCTGGTTATTAAATTTAATCACTTTTGAGCTGTGCCTCTACTCTTTTTCCTAAAGGCAGGTACGCTTTTGATTAAAATGTGGGCCCCAGAGTACTTTCACGGGGGAAGGCTGAGTACCGTCCCCAGAGGAACTGTAGCAGAGTGAGCAAACGGGATGATGGGGCCAAGGCAACAGCCACAATTTGCTTCTCGCTTGATGGACGTGTTTATCCCCAGACAGCGTGCATGGCAGTTGCAGGGCGTATGGAAATCTTGCAATTAAGGCAAAGTCTAATTAGAGACTGCATATTCAAAGTACAAAGGGAGCTCCGAGGGGCAGCCACTCCCGTCGGCTCGGAAATGTGATTACCCACTCCAGTCCCTGCCTGAGCCACCGTCCACGGAATCTCGAGGAGGGGGGATTTACATCCCGTTGCCATACACGGATTCCCTGGTGGCAGCTCAGCCTTTGCGGTCCACGGAGACACCTCTGCCCACAGAGAACAGCACAGGTTTGGGAATCCCCTAGTCCCGGATTTGCATCCTGGCTCTGCTGGTTAGGACTGCTCCAGTCTTGGCATCTCATCTCCCTAACGGGAGTCCGGACAAGCCTCCCTTAGGGCCATGGAAGGATCGCGCAAGGGCTTTGTGGAGACTCAGTGGAGGGGATATGCGGCTCAGGAGACTACCCTGCGTGGGGCTCGAGGGGAGAGCCTGGAGGGGTGGGCTCTTACCACGACAGCATTCATGGTGCCCACGGGACCCGCAGATAGGCTTCTCTTGGACTTTTCTCTCTGTAAGTGCCCGACACCCAGCTGAGTAATCAATGTCGTGTGTCCGCCGAGGTGAAAGCCTGCAACGAGCTGTTTCCCCTCAGTGCAGACAGTCCTGGGGAGCAGAGACGGCGGACGGGCCTGATGGCAGTGCTTGTGACCGGGGTTTTGGCCCAGAGCCAGCAGTAGCTCCTGAGCTTAGACTGGGGTCAAGAGACGGATTTGAAATTGTCTCTGCCCTCAAGGAAGTCGCATACTAGCCCTGAAGACAGACCAGGGAGGAGCACAGGCACAGGGTGGCCCGGCACCCATTTACATTCCTACAACATTTTACAGCCTAGAAAGTGCTTTCTCGACTGATCCCTCGTTTAATCCTGCCAAGAACCTGTGAGGGAGGGGGTTCATGCCAGCCCCCACCCCCTGGAACCCTACGCCCAGGTCTGCACTTCAGGTACACAGAAGAGGTGTGCGGCGCAGACGCCCCTCCCCCTGCCCCCGCACCGTCTATCAAAACTCCTCTGCTTTCTGCTCTTTTTCTTCAGGTCCCCTTTTTGTATTTTTGTGTGACATAGTGACAACATGGCAGACATCTCTCTTGTACCTTTGCCCATCCCAGCCCAGAACAGGATGGCCCCAGAGCCCAGGCATCATTCCCGCCCCCGCCCTCCCCGCTCTGACAGCGCGGCTCCGCGTCCGGGTCCGGGAACAGCCTGCGGCGGTGGTTTGCCTGCTGGACGGGTTCCTATACATCCATTCAGACTCTCAAGTTTCCTTCCACCGCCTGCTTTCCTGACTCCACATCATGCTTTGGGGATTTCTTTTTTTTTTTTTTAAGATTTTATTTATTTGACAGAGAGAGAGATCACAAGTAGGCAGAGAGGCAGGCAGAGAGAGAGGGGGAAGCAGGCTCCCCACCGAGCAGGGAGCCTGATGTGGGGCTCGATCTCAGTACCCCGAGATCACGACCCGAGCCGAAGGCAGAGGCTTTAACCCACTGAGCCACCCAGGCGCCCCCAGGGATTTCTTTATGCGGATACATGCAGCTCTGGTTCCTTGTTTGCTGATGGTATTTCGCTCTAGGAAGAAAGAAAGTCAGGGCTACGCGTATGCGCACATGTCCGGTTATCCCACTGTGGGGCGCTTGCTTCCGTCTTTCTATCACCCTCGCTGCTGTATTATAGTGGAGGGGAACCTTGTGACCTGGCCATCCCCCAGCCCCACCCTGGGGCAGACAGGCACTCCACTAACTGTGTCCCAGCCCCCTCGCAGTCAGTGTGATTACTAGAAAGCACCTAGGTCATGATGAAAGAACAGCAGACTTGGTCTCAGAAGGATGCGGATTTGAATCCTGAAGCTTTCACTTATTAGCTGTGTGACCATGTGCAAAAAAGCTAACCTCTCTGGGCTGTGGTGTACTCATCAGGAGAAATAAAGACAGGAACACCATTTCTGAAACGTTCTTGTTGTGATGATTTAAATGTGTAAAGTCTTCAGTGTGGATCCTGACCGACAGGAGGAGCTCAACAAATTAATGGAAAGATCTCCTCGCCCTGGGCAAGGAGGGGTATGGGAGAGGCATCACCTGCTCTCGTTGGCTGCCCTTCCTACTCTGCGTAGGGAAGTCAGATCAAAACTTCAGTCTTAGATGAACGGATAAAGAATGTGAAATATATATATATACACACACACGCACACACGTATACATAGATATATATGAATATTACTCAGCTCTCCAAAGGAATGAAATCTTGCCATTGGCGATGATCTGGACGGAGCTAGAGTGCATTATGCTATCTGAAATAAGTTAATCAGAGAAAGACAAATACCATATGATCTCACTTATATGTAGAATTTAAGAAAGAAAACAGATAGACATATGGGATGTGGGGAAAAGAGAAAAAAGGAGAGAGGGAAACAAACCATAAGGGACTCTTGAAGATCGAGAACAAACTGAAGGTTGATGGAGGGAGGTGGGTGGGGGATGGGCAGTAAGGGGGGGCACTTGTTATGTTGAGCACAGGGTGTTGTATGTAAGCGAGAATCACTGACTTCTACTCCAGAAACCAATATTACACTGTATCTTGACTAAGTAAAATTCAAATTTTAAAAAAAGTGATCACTCCCCCCAACAAAACACCAAAACCTCAGTCTTAAAGACAAAGGAAAAAGAAAGAAAAGAAGCCACCTTATAATCATAATTTAAAAACTAGGAGAGCTCAACCCACCTTCAAATCTGGCCATAGTCTCTATTTCCTCTGTGGCTTTAATGGGTCGACATTGGAAATCTCCAGGTATGTAGGGCCCTCAGTTTTGGACCAGGCTCCACAAAGGGCAGCCCCACCCTGCAAAGCCCCATGCCCCACCTACCACCCCCCACCCGCCCACACTCCTGCCCTGGAGGAAGGCAGCACCAGGCTGGGCTAGGAAGGGTTAAATCTCTTCCTCCCCCAAGAGGTTGGAGCCAATGAGGCTTTCTGCTTAAATGGCCTCCCAAAGCTCCTTAGCTCAGAAAAGTTCCAAGTCAGCAAAATGAAAATAATTTAAAGAGCCATTGGAAAGAGGAACTATGGCCTCCCTCCTTCTACCCACAGTGATAGCTTCTCAGTAGTGAGTGGCTCTCATTTTTCATATCCAGGGCCAGGGGCTTTGCACCCTTTTGGGGAAAGAATGTGTCACAGGCTGAAATCTGTTCCCTCACTTGAAGAGGGGCAGGGGGAGCAGGAGGACTTAAGGTCACGGGCACTGTAATCAGAGGAAACAGGCTCATAAGGAGCCGTGAAGAAGCCTGGAGGTCTCATGCTCATTAGAATGAATACAGACAATGATATCGGACTGTAAGTAATGTGATAAATACAGTTATGCCAGCGATCATAGCATAATGTGTACACGTTTCATAGTATATATGTACACATTATACATAGTATAATGTATGCAGATGGTCACGAGTGAGAGCAGCCTAGGAATTAATGGCAAGGAGCCAAGGATGGTGCCGCAGAGAAAGCCACCCCGGCGTTTGTTGCTTGTGTAGCTTCTCTGATGGCTGCTACCATGCGTCTGGGGGTGTCCGGTATGCGCGTGGGCACTCTGGGTTCACTAAAAGTTTCTGGATAAATTTCGGTGCCCATTTCAGCAGGTAAGAAGGATCCCTTCTCCAGATTCTTCCCTCAGAAGATTCTGTGTGGGAGTGACCCAGGCCCTGGACATTTAGAACCTTTCTTCCCATAGGACTACTGGCCTGGTCGGGAACACCATGGCCTGCCCCGAGGCAGGAGCTAAGGGACAGGCCTGTCCTTCTCGCCCTGGGATTGAGTTGCAACAACTCCATGGTTTGTCTCTGCTCCGTTCCTCTTCCTCTAACTTTGGGGTCCTTGCTTTAGTTCAGGTCTGGATTGGGGCCACAACCTCCTACTAAGTCTTTGACCTTTGCATTTATTTATTCAATAATTTCTTAATGAGTGTGTACTATGTGCCAGGTACTCAGAATACATCAGTGAACAAAATAGAAACCAAGAGGCCAAAGTGGATGGTGAATGTAATTATGATAGAGTTCGTGAATTGTTCAGGTACAAGAACAGAGGCAGAAAACCCACAGCTCAATACGGGTACTTGTCAATAAATCCCGTTATTGTTTGGGGTGGGAGGGTGTTGGTGCAGAGGGAGGATGTGGGGGTCTGGCTCTTTCTTTGTTCTATTTCATGTCCCTGACGCCTGGAAATGGGCACAGCAAATGACTGAAACAGGGAGGCTTTACCCTACTGATTCCTTGAAATGATCCCCTTTCCAATCTACCACATCATCATCCAATCTACCACCATCCCTGGAAAGCAGATGGAAAATCTCATTTTCCACACGGCAAAGTGAGTCTCAAAGTAGTGAGACTCACCTCCAGAGTCACTAGGCACTTGGCTGCAGAGTTGGCTGTGAGCCTCGGGCATTCTGTCCATCCTTCTTGCCCTCGATCCACAGCTTCTGCTGGTCATGGCACATTAGTATGCAATCACCAAGATGTATAACATAATTATAATGTGGAAAAGTGCCTTTGTGTAGACCAGTGATTCTCAAAGTGTGGTCCCCAGACCAGCAGCCTCGCTTCACCCTGAGAGCTGGATGGAAATGCTGATTCCTAAGCCTCACACTGGACCTGCTGAATCGGAAACTCTGGGGCGGGACCTGCGATCTGGGTTTCACCAAGCCCTGCAGGAAACTCTGAAGCAGGCTGGAGTTTTAGAACCATCGGTAGAGAGGAAAGAGCACTGATTCTCGCCTCGGGAGACTTGGGTTTAAGTTCCATCCATTAACTATGTAACTCAGGAAATTCAAATTACTTTTCTTTATAGCCTGTTTCCTTATCTTCAAAATAAAGACGTATCAGGGAACTGCTATGAGAAATCACAAGCAGTAACATCTTTTATATTATTAGCCAATGTAATAATAATAAAGCCATTCATTCATTCCCTCCTTCATTCATCCAAGGAGCACCCAGTCCGCTGGACCCAGGCCCCCCATGCTGGGAGCAACCATTTCGCTATCTTTTTAGAAACCCCTGGGCTGAGGGGCGCCTGGGTGGCTCAGTGGGTTAAAGCCTCTGCCTTTGGCTCATGTCATGATCTCAGGGACCTGGGATTGAGCTCCATATTGGGCTCTCTGCTCAGCAGGGAGCCTGCTTCCTCCTCTCTCTCTCTCTCTCTCTGCCTACTTGTGATCTCTTTCTCTCTGTCAAATAAATAAAATATTAAAAAAAAAAAGAAGAAGAAGAAGAAGCCCCTGGGCTGAGACACAGGCCGATAACTATAGCATCTAGATAATCCTTCATTAGATAACACTGGTTCTCTAAGTTTTACTGTGCCAAGGTGGGAGCCGGGCCTGCCGGGGTGATGACAGGTGCACGCTCTGCCAGGGACCCGAGGTGCTATGCCAGCAAAGGACTTGGACTTAGCCAGGACCTATTCAGGGCCAGGCTTCTGCTCACACACTTTCAGTTGGTGTTTCACCGAATCCTAGAGCAAACCAGTGTTTTGGGTGCTGTGCCTGTACCACCGGGGAGAAAAGAAGCCAAGACACACACACACACACACACACACACACACACACACACACACACACACACACACACACGGCTTGCCAGGTCTCAGAGCCAGTCAGTGTGCCCAGCGTCGCTATCACCACGTCTGACGACACGATGCCTCCGTGAAAGGACCCCTTTGCTCCACACGCCATCCGGGTGCCAGCAGCAGAGCGCCTCCCCAGGGCCCGCGTTTCTGTCAGAAGCAAGCTAGTGTGCTTCTTCATTTTGTCCCCCCAACGATACTACAGAGTGAGAACTACCGTTCTCGTTTTTCTGATGTGGAAACAGAAGCTCCGGAGCCCATGGGACTCATGTAGCAGGAGCGGGGATGTGGATTTAAACCTAGGACCTCCTGGCTCCCAGAGCAAGGGACGCCTAGCTTCCTGGAAGGACCAGAGGGAGGGCTCCAGCGGGAGAACTCTTCACCACCACCTCCAAGTGCCCATCTTTTTTGAAGCCTCCTGTTTCATCTTCTTCATGAGAATGCTTCTTCTGTGCTAGGATCCTGCTGGTTGCTACATACAGAGTCTCCAAGTACCAGTTAAAATGTACCCTTCCTCCTCTCCTCCACTCTCTTCCTCTCGTCTGAGAGTAAAACCCAGGCTCCAGGCAGACAGGACGTACTTAATGTCCCTCACTTCCCCCCACTGGGATCCCTCCAGCTCCCATGGCAAGGGTCCTGCAGGGCTGCCCACCCCGTGCTGACCACCTCAGTGCCTTGGGCCCTCTGCACAGACCTCACCCTCAAGACGAGCCTCCCCGGCAACCCCCGGATAGCCAGCCTTCTCCCCACCGCACACAGTCTCCTGATCTGCCCTGCTGTTCCTTTTCTCAAGGCACTCACTACCTTCTGCAATTTTCTTATTTATTATGTTTACTGTTTATCTTCCTCCCCATCCCTTTCCACCGCTGCTAGAGTTTAAGCCCTTTGTGCATTTAGACCAGTGACTGACTCACAGTAGGCACCCAATAAATATTTGCTGAATGACTGGATGAATTCCATAATTACTGATGGGGAAACTTCTGGGTACAGGCGGTGAGGCTAGAATACGGAATCTCTCCCCCCTTTAGCTAATGAGAAGTAAATGCCCATATCCTCAGGTGTCGGATCGGACGGGGCTGAAAGAGCACATTCTGGAACAGTGGCAAGAACACAGGTTTTGGAGCCACACTTGAGGTGTGACTCCCAGCTTGGACCTGACCAGCAGTGCCTGTCAGAGTGCTGGGCGCAGGGTAGACATTCAACACAGAGGGAGGGCTGGACCGACACACAAATGGTCAGCTGGCCCCCATTCTCGTCCTTCAGGTGGAAGCTCAAATGGCAAATCTCAGAGCCGTTGCATGATCTCACCGGAAGGAGGAGTTCCAGCTACTAGAACAACCGAGCTCAGAAAAGGCTAATTGGTGATGAGAAGAGGGTCTTTAGTGGAGGACCACACGGTTCTTCCTTTTTCACTGAACTAAGCATGATCATTGATAAATTGGTTAGGACACAAAAGATCTTATGTATATACCATAAAAGTGGGAGAAAGGGCATATCATAGAATCGAATTCCATGAGGAGCTCACATACCCAAATGCATGCCAGACAATTTGCCTAGAAAGGAGTTGAAAAAGTACATCTATGTAGAAAGCTAATTCACCATGCATCTTTAAAAATTCCAAAAAGATATCCATGTCTACCCTGCTTGAGACATAGCTGAACCATTTGGAAAGCAATACAACGACACAGGGAAAGGACGATAAAATGTCCTTGCCGGGGCCCCTGGGTGACTCAGTGGGTTAAAGCCTCTGCCCTCAGCTCTGGTCCTGATCTCAGGGTCCTGGGATCGAGCCCCGCATCTGGCTCTCTGCTCAGCAGGGAGCCTGCTTCCCCCTCTCTCTCTGCCTTTCTCTCTGCCTACTGGTTGTCTCTCTCTGTCTCTCTATCAGATAAATATCTAAAAACTTTAGAGAAAAAAAAAATGTCCTTGCCCTTTAACCCAGTTAGCTCAGTCCTGAGAATTTAAGAAACAAACAACCATAAACGATCATGGCAACATTATCTCTAATAGCAAGACACTAGAGACAACAAAATGCACACAAGAGATAAGAAGGTAATCACAGCTCCATACCGGCAAGGGCATTAAAATGGTAGCTATGCAAACCGGGCAGCAGAGGGGGAAATGTTGGCCACGTGATGTTGAATGAGCAAGGCAGGATCACGGGAGACTGGCCAACCACCAGAACAAAGAGGTGCTGCCCATGGACAGACAGGAGGGGCTCTCAGGAGCGCGATGCTGTTGGGCTCGGTTCTTGGAATTATGGCTGGATTTTCTTTTTTGGCTTTGGCTTTCCTCAAATTCTGTTTTGTATTTTAAACACAAGTGGAAAAGAAGATCTCAACCAGCTGGAATGTTGGGCTGAAACCAATAAGATGAAATGGAAAAGGGATAAATGCAAAGTCCTGTATTTCATTTAAGAAATATATCTAAGAACACAGAATTCAAGGGGGCCTGGGTGGCTCAGTCAGGTAAGCATCAGCCTTCGGCTCAGGTCATGATCTCAGGGTCCTGGGACTGAGTCCCGTGTTGGAGCTCCCTGCTCAGCAGGGAATCTGCTTGTCCCTCTGCCCTTCCCCCTGCTCAGACTCTTTCTCTCTCTCAAATACATAAAATCTTAAAAAAAAAAAACCAGAACACACTTAAATGGGTGTGTGTGTGTGTATGTGCATGCGCGTGCACATGACAAAGAGCTGCTAAAAGGAAAAAGGGAAGGAAAAAGGGAACAAAAAAGGAGCACTACACTGAAGCCTGGAACTGGGATGGTAGGGACTATGGTCTGGCCTGGTGGCAGGTCAGTATGATCCTCAGAACAACTGCATAAAGGACAAGGTGGGGGACAGTATAAACTGGGCCAATTCCCTCTAATCTAACAAAGACTGAAGCCAGGATCTGAATTTTGTGTAAGTTTCTCTGGCTTCAAGACCCATGCTCCTTTTATAACACTGTGAACTAAAGGGACAAGTATTGTGTTAGCGAAAAAGAGAAAGCAGAGGAAAGTTTGGTGGCCGTACACTCCATAGGAGACAATTCTATCACAGAAGATGCTAGTTCAGGGTTAGACCACATTGACAGAGATATGTCAGCAGAAGAGGCGACAGTCCGCTTTAGTTAGTGCCACTCAGACCCTTCCTAAAGAGCCTGTCCAGTCTTGAACCCTATCTTCTAGGGACACAACCATAGAAGAGTAAGCAGGATGGTCAGAAGTCTTAAGATTGGGGTGCCTAGGAGGCTCAGATGGTTAAGCATCTGCCTTTGGCTCAGGTCATGATCCCAGGGTCCTGGGATGGAGCCCCGCATCGGGCTCCCTGCTCAGTGGGGAGCCTGCTTCTCCCTCTCCTTCTGCTGCTCCTCCTGCTTGTGCTCTCTCTTTCTGCCAAATAAATAAAATCATAAAAAAAAAGAAGTCTTAGGATTAACTGAGAGATATTGAATGCCTTGCTGCTTTACTCACATTATCTTATGTAGCCCTTGATACACCTGGCAGGTGGGTATTAGGTTCCCATTTTAAAAATGAGAAGACTGAAGCTTAGAGAGCTTAAGCGCTTGTTCAAGGTCACGTACTAGTAAGTCATGGTTAGAGTTCGAACACAGGGCTGTCTAAGTCCAGAAGCCCCACTCTTTCCTGTATCCCTCACGTGAAAATGGTAAAACGGAATTTGAACTACTTATTAGTTGGTGAAGAGACATGATTGCCACTTTCAACTCAGCAAAGGGCTATGAGGAGAAGTGTTCGGTGTGACTTCAGAAGAGAGAATTTGAATGACCTTAGATGTCTCAGGGAAGTAGATTTTTAGCTCAACAGAAGAACATCTCGGTGACGGCAACAATTGGATGGACTCTAGGGTAGGAAGATGACTCTCATGCCTGGAGGTAGTCAAGCATGGTCTAGAAAGGCATTTGCTTACAGCGGGTAGGAGATCTGGGTAGGGGACCTCCAAGTTCACTTTTGACCCAGAAGTTCCCTGAGCCTGAGAAGCAGTTCGGCACAAACTGATCAATCCCTTTGAAAGATATAAAAGTAAAAATTATATGCTCAAAGTAAACACATTTGTCCAGAGAAAACTAAACATAGGAAATGAAATGGATTCTGCTGGAAATGCTCACAGGTTAAGGCTTTATTTTCTGAAAACAAGAAACCAAACTCTGGGGAAATGTGCAATCTCAGAAATAAACAAAGAAAATATAATGAGGTACTAGTTTTCACCTAGTAAGGCGGCAAAATAATTTAAAACATGGTCACACGCATTATATGTATCAAGAATGATTAAAAAATGTCATTCCTTTTGACTCCAGTAGAACTACCTTAAGAAAATGATAGAAAATACAAAGGGAAAAAAAACTGTGCACACAAAAAACCTCCCCCTGAGTTTTATTTATAAACAACCTAAGGGACAAGGAAGGGCAAATGGGCCGCTGGGTGGTGGGGCTGGGGCGGAGGCTGGTGAAGGGAGCCAGAAGGCAGGGAGGGGCCTGCTTGGTGTGCACAGGGAAAAGCCCCTGAGCACCGAGTGCTGTGGGATAAGCACAAGCTGTCTGGAGGCCCAAAGGCAGGTGTGAAAGCCAAGGTCACTGTGTAAGAGGTCAGAGCAGGTTGGAGACCGGACGGGGGCCCTCGGGGGAGGACTTGAATGGGTGTAGGGAGAGAAATGTCAGCCCTCACCCTGGCGGCCCTTTGTCCACTCCGGCCTGGTGCTTTAATTACATTCTCAGTCCTTCTAACAACCCCACAATGGGACATTATTTCCTCCATTTTGCAAATGAAGAAGCTGATGTTCGGAAAGGACGTAAGTCAGGTCAGGTGAGGCAGTCAGTGCGAGACCTGGGAACCGAACGCGAATGCAGTGACCTCTAGACCCAGGCTCTCGCGGCCTCCTGCCCGGGGCCGGTGTGCGCAGCAGGACCTCCGTCAGGAGCTGGCAGCCCTCCACCTTAGCCCCACAGCCCAGCAGATGGCTTCCTACACTACAGCTCGACGTCCATCCACTTGGTGGATGTTGGAACGGATGGTTATGTTTCGCGGAGCAGCAGGGAAACATGATAAATGGAAAAGGGAAGGACGCAAACTGGATCTTACGCTATGATCGTAGGTATGCAAAATACATACTCAGGCCTTGAAAAAGAGACTACCAGAGATACATCACAATGCTTGCCGTAGCCCAATTTGGAACGTTTTTTTCCCCCTATTTTTCCAAAAATTTCTATGAAGTGGCTTTTATTTCCTTATAACTACAAAAGCAAGTCATAATTTGAAATGTACCCAAGAAATCCATGGGCACAGAATGGTCACTCACACACGTCCCTCTGCCAGAAAATAAAAACAAGCCACATTTCTCAGTTTCACCTGGCGACCAAGAACTTGTTGCCAGGACTTGTGAAGACAGCGCCCAAACCCCATCCATCCAGGCTCTGCCAATTCAGTCCTGATTCCGTCCTGTTCTCCACGACGCACTGGCCTGTCCCAGGAATCGAAAAGAAAGAACCTAAGTATGAAAGTGAGGGGAGGCTCGTTGGGGCCTAAAATGAAAGTCACTTTCTGCGTCGTGTCCAACCGAATGGCACTCCGTGATCATGGAAGAGTGACTCTGAGCAAGCTTTCGGGGTGGAGCCTCAGCTATTTAAAATTTACTCTGTTTCAGGTATCCCCAGGTACGGGAGAAGGAGCACGTCCCTTTACGTAGGAAACGCTCTTGTTCCTTCAGTGAAGCAGGTCGTCTAATGACTTCTACCAGACGGATACTACTCAAGAGAGGCGCCTGTGCTCAAATACACGTCCCCAGCCCCATCTCGAACTTAATGACTCGAGCTCACTAAGCCACGGCCCAGAAGTCTGTAGTTTAAGCCACAGCAAATTCTTAATATTGGACACGTTTGGAAACTCTCTACCACACAAAATGAACTTGAGTTTTGGGTATGTATCTGGATGTAATAAAACTGTGAATCCTTTTAAATGGTACTATAGTTCCTTCAAATGGCTTCAGTTAATGAGACTGATTTCCATTGGTCACTGAGGTTGGGTGTCTCTAAATATACACTGAGGTTACAATCCTAGAGTTGCAGCCCAGGCCTTAACGTCCCACTCACCTTTCAGGGAGGAGGTGACAAGGGGGATTTTGCTCAGACCTGGACTCTGAGCCAACTCCACTGCTGACAAATCTGACAAATCTGAGACCTTGGCCAACATGCCATTTAGCCTTTTCTGAGCCCATTTCTACATTTGTGCGGGTACAGGAATGACGGCCCTGCCCCTGTATGACAGTGACGGGGCACTGGGTCCACAGGAGGGGCTCAAAACCCTCTCAGTCTGACTAGGGTATGAACCTCTCCCAATTCCCCATCAGAATTGGCTCTCTGTCCTTCCTTGTCACACCCACTTTTGACTTTATTCTGCCTTCTAAGCTAAAAGTAACTAACATCCGTGTGGCTCTTTGAGATTTCCAGAGCCCTTTTTACAGATATTACCTGGAATACTCTTCACAAGAACCCTGAGTTAGGGATCATTATCTCCACTTTAAAAGAAATAACCCCAGAGAGGCCAAAAGACCTTGCCAGAAGTGGTAAAGTCAGGATTTGAACGTAGATCCAGAATCTTTCACATCCTCATCTGTCCCTATTGTAGGAAATGTACATTACACAAAGCACTTTCACATCTCTCATAGCGTTTTAAAATATATTTCCATGACTATTTCCCCCACTAACCTAAAAGCATCTATAAAGCGGGTACCATATGGTAAGTCTTTGAAGGGAAACGCACAGAGCTTCTGAGTGTCTGTGTCTTTGCCGTGGTTAGAGAGGAAAGGTTATGAGCTCAAGAATAACGCATACTTTTTCCCCAGTCTCTCATGCATTCTGCACTATTCACGCCCACGCTGTTGAAATGAACCCATTTTAATAGTATGAATTTATCGAACGCTGCTACCAAGTGTCACAAACTTTACTCATGAAATGAGTTAAACTGTGTTAAACACTTACAAAAGTCTTGACATATATTATCTGTTATTATTTAATTATCCATACAGCCTGTGAGGTAGACATTATTTTCCTCATTAATTTGATAAGGATTCTGAGAAATTAAGCAGTCAGCCCAAGATCGCACGCTAGTTTGTGGAAAGTTGGGGAAATGCCATAAAAAGAAATTCACATCTACACATCCTATTATCAAGCATATGATATTTCACATTACAAAGGATTCTCTTATTTGCTAAAATAAAATTCCTCAAAGAGGCAGCCATCTCCCCCACTTATCCCAGTGACCCTGACCTTTGGCTTATAGACCTTCAGTGGTCTCGTGGATCAAGCATTAGAGAAACCGGAGGCTGAAGTTCCCCAACCAATGCCTAAAAGCCAATAACCAGAAATGAAGAAAATAATAATCGGCAACATTTATTGAGTACTTAATATATACGTAAAGAATTCTTATAGCAACTCTGTAAGGTAGATATCATCTCTTTTTTACGGAACAGAAAACGGAAACTCAAGAGGTTAGGTTAAGCCCAAAGCGAGCAGGAAAGCCAGGCTTGGAACCCAGGCGCTCAGCCCCAAACCCTTGCCATTTCCAATACACCATGCTGACTTCACAGGCATTACAGAAAGTGCAAATCAACAGGAAGATCGAATGTGGTTTGCCAGATTGTGCACCAGGCACCTTAGTGAAGCAGTTGCTGAGTGAGATTAAATTTATGTAACTTGAAAGATCATTTGAGATTTAAAGGATAAACGAACTGACATGAGGTGACATTGCCCCCTACTTCCTGAAGGTAAGGTCGGACCACTTCCCACATTACCGCCCCTACACCCTTTTACAGAGATGGATTCAACTTATCAAGGAAGCTGGATCTCAGATCATCGTGAGTGAAAAAGGCATCTGGTCCTAGA
This sequence comes from Nasua narica, assembly GCA_028533885.1. Taxonomy (NCBI): domain Eukaryota; kingdom Metazoa; phylum Chordata; class Mammalia; order Carnivora; family Procyonidae; genus Nasua; species Nasua narica. Next base: position 34,001,175 of record CM052798.1, read on the forward strand.
TCTGTCCTTTGAAGTAAGAAAAAGCAATTTGGTTTCGAGACAGCCCTTCACATCTGCAGACAGCAACCACACCCCGTGTGAATTTTCTTGCTTTCAGCCTGAATGTTCCGCCCCTCAAAGGACACTGGTCACCTCCTCTGTACACTTGATATCCTTAAATAAATGAGGATAATGATTGTCTACATCAAAGAATTAATGAAGCTTTATTATAGAACAAAATAGAGGAACAGAGATAGAAGTCCTTGAATGGTAAAAATATTAGTTCAAATTCTCAGTCAAGTGATAGGCAACTCAGAGACACTTTCTCCCCTTCTGAAAAGACAGCGCTTTCCCCAGCCCCAGAATGACGCTGGCGCCACGTTGCTGCCTGAGTCTCGGCAAATCCGTCTGACTTCTTTGGAAGGGGGAGTCCAAGTTCAGGGCAAGCCGATGACCCTGGAAACCTGCTGGCTCCCTGTCCACACCCCGCCACGCACGGTGGGGTCGGATCTGGACAGCGCCATCGCCCGCAAATCACAAGCCACGCAAGGAAAACGATAAGGCTTTATGAAAAATCCAAAGTTTATTGCAAATTGTATTTTGCTTCCCTTCGTTCTTCATTTTTACAGGATTTATTGATATCCATGATTTTTTCACAGATGTACTTGTTGACTTTGGAGAGTCTCTGTGCAATTTCAGTTTCATCCACAGTTTCTTGTGCTATTCTGTCATACAAACACTCTAGACAGGGGAAAGAAACAAGACGGCCAAGGATTAATGGTGGATTGGAGTACAATCTTTTAAGGGGGCAAAAAGAAAATGGGCGTCCTGACATCCCTCCCAAACACCAATTTTTGTGTCTGGCACAGCTGTGTTTTAAAATTTTTATCACAAGTGTACTTAGAAAAGAACAGATAGAAACCGTAAGTTTATACTTTAAAAATAACGATACAATATCCATGTGCCTACTGCCCAGCTTAATAAGACATTATTGGTCCCCTGGGGGCCCCTCCCAACCCCACCTTCCCCAGAGAGAAGTACTCTCCTGAATTCGTTCTTTCCTTTCCGTCTTATCACATGCGTATACATCCCTAAATAACATACTGTTTACTCCTCCCTGTTTCGTCACTGTTCTACAAGGGTACCCATACCTTATAGATCTTTCTGACTTTGTTTTCCACTCATCACTTTGTGATCTACCCGAGGGGAAGTGTGCAGCTGCAGCTCATTCATTTTCACTGATGGGCAGAATTCTCTTGAAAGGACTACGCCACCATTTGCTGATGCATTTTATGGTCAGTGGAGGCCGGGATGGTTTCCAGAGATCTGCAGTCGCCGAGCACCCAGGCGCGTGTCTCGGGAGCGCGCGCGCAGGCGACTCTCCAGCACGCGCCTCGGTGCCGAGCTGCCGGATGGAAGCGTGTGTGCATACTCAGCTTTGCTGGGCGGGGTCGGGGAACTGCTTTCCCAAGCGGTCATGCTGCCTGACGCCCCTACCAGGAGCGTCTGCAAGCACGGGTTGCCCCGTATCTTCAAAAGCATTTGACGCTGTCAGGTTATTAAGGTTCTGACCGCCCGGTGGGAGCGAAGTGGTATCTCAGCCCCAAATTAGTAATGAGGCTGAGGATGGCCACTCTTACGGGGTCTGACATTTGCAGTGTGACGAAGCCTCAGACTGAGGAGGAGCCTGACTTCAGCCCACTTCCTAGCCTGGGGGTCTGAGGCGAATCATTGCCCTAGATTCCTCACCTCAGAACCAAGGACAACAAACCACAGGTTATCATTTTTAAGGCTGCAACAAAGCATAGGGGAGCAACATTTTGCAAGCCTTCCTCAAACCCTAAGGAACGGGACGCCTCTGTGGGGTTGTTACAAGTCTTTTACGCGCCTACAATTGCTCATTCCGGGGCCCTAGCAGAGTGCTTGCAGAGGGGCAAGGGTAAGCGAATATACGGGACGTGAATGAGTGAAACCCGAGGGCACGTGAGGGGACTGGAGGCGTGCGTGAGGAATGCACCACAGGGGTACATAATCGTGGGAAGGAATTTTACTGCTTCGAACCTGCGCTTCCTGACCTAGGAGACAGGAATGACTACCCACTCTCAGGGAATGGCTATGGGGGATAAACAAACTCATCTACCAGCCCAGCCCACAGCAGGCAGTCCTATTGGAGATGCAGCACGTCAGTGCTCCAAGGGACTGCAGGGCCTACCACGTGCTGACCCTCCGCTGGCGTGAGAGAAGGCAGAGGCCTGCAAGGGGGCGAGTACAGGCACAGTCCACGGCTGCCACCGCCAGTGGCACCTCTTCCTGGGCGTGCGGCCAGCCTGCCTCCCGGTGCCGTCCACACTGCTGGAGGTGTTCTGTGTCCAGGGCGCCCCTCCGCCCACGCCCACTGAGAAGGGGTTTGCACAGAGAAGACTTTAAAAGCTTTCGGTTGACCTCCACTGTTCCCTGACCACTCCTGAGCCCACTAATCTCCACTTCATCTTGTCTTGGCCTTTCTGCAGGGACTGAGACAAGAAGGTAGGAGGCCCCGTGTCTCTCCAGTCCTGCCTTCTGCTAGGGCCACCTGTAATTCCCTCCCCTCCAGGCTATCCCACAAATTAGCACCTTCGATCATCTCTTCCCTGATTAACATGGCTCCAACTTCAGCTGCCTAAAACCTTACTCATTCTTCCAGATTCAGCCTCCCTGGGACGTCCCAGACGGAGCTGGGAGACCCCACTCTGCTGACAGCCTCTGGGCTCCCGCTGGCTCTCTCTCTCTCAAAGCACTGACTGTGGTCTAATACAACTGTGGCCAGTGTCTCCCCCACAGACAGGATGGTCCGGACCTTCCATCTCCAGCCCTGGGCAGGGAGGAAGCAGACGCTCACAGTGACTTCGCTGGAACCTGAATCAAGTGAGGGAGGCAACCTGTGCTGAGAACCACTTCGAAGTTCAGGGGTTCGATTCTGGCTCTTACCCCAGTTGCTGTGCAACCTCTAAGTGGGAACCAACCCCTCTGAATGTCAGGTTCACCATCTGTGAAAGTAGGATGGCAGACCCCATAATCCAAGGAGATTCTTCCAGTGCTAATGTCTTCAGCTGTCTGGAAGGCAGAAGGGTGGGAAACAGGCTGAGGAGGGAGAAGGGGGGAAAAGGGAGTGGATGCAATGGCCCTCGGAGCCCTGGCAGGGGTCACAGAAGAGGCAGGAAGAGAAAGGGTTGAATGGAGAAAGGTTTACAAGAGTCCTCCCCAGAATCCCAATGGTTCTTGTGTCCTGGAGGCAAGAGCACCGTACGGCCCCTCAGGTTGATTAAAAGGCTTTGTTAAACTCTAGATATTAATCACCTGCACTTGCCGGGAATGTCTCCCTCTGTGAGGGAGCATTTGAGATTATTGCTTAATTAACAAGGTTTATAACAGCGCTAACGTGTCCTATTAAAAAAGTTATAAAAATTAACCGAAATTCAATGCTGTGGCTCATTTAGAAACCTCAGACACTCTGCAAAAGGTCATTTGACCTTAATAGGGTTTAACTTGTCATTCTGGAGCCTATCATTAAAGCAAGACTCTTCTATAGGCCTCCTGCTTCCCATGTTCTAAAACGGTGTCAGTGTTCACCCATCCCGCTGCTGTTCCCTAAGGAATGACTTTAAAATCAAAGAGACGAGAAAATCCTTGTGAGCGTCCAGGATTGTCATTTTTATATGGCAAACAAGACTAGATGTGGTAAACAACAAATGAATGCAAGCAATCTCAGTCCACAAAGAGCTTGCATGGGAAGGACCAGTCCGATGCTGTCTGTAGGAGCTCAAAGAATTAGGCTAGAAACCGTGAGTGTACGGTGGGGTAGGAGACAGACTTCAAACTTGCCTAGCTGTAGTAAAGAAAGGACTAACACTGGTAAGATAAGAAATCTCCGGGGACAACGAAGTCTGAAAGCCGAGTTCTGCCCAGCTCTGATCTAACCCGCTGAGTGGCCTTGGGTCATTCTCGCTTCTCATTCACGTGCACGGCAAGTGTCTCTGGGCTCGAAGGGGTTATGGCTAGAGGAGGTCCCTGGGAGGCAAAGATACAGTAAAAAGAGAATAGAGGTGGGCACAAAGGGCTCTGGGACATACAACCCAAGAGTCCTGAAAGGTGAGGGAAGACTTCCTGAAGGAAGGTTCTCCTAAGCGTGTCCGGGGTCGGGGGGAGGTTAGCAGGAGCTAGCCAGGCAAAGCGGCACGGGTGCAGGGCAGCGAGCATGACCTGTGGTCCAGGCACCAGGAATGCCATCTACGAATTCCCTAACAAGGGTTCAAGGCTGGTTTAGGGAGTACAATAGTTCATGAGGGCAAGAACTCTAGGGATAGACGCTGAAAAATAAAGCTGGAGCGCTGGCCAGCGGCCACGTTCTAAAGGTGCTTTCATGCCATGTTAAGAAGCTTACCTTTTAATAATGGGCGCCACAGACTGGCTGTGACGGGGTGGCGGAAACAGGATCATGTTTGGCTTCTGAAAGATCACTCTGGTTACATAATGGGGAGAGGAGTCTGGAAGCTGCTAGAGCCACGGGGGTGGGGGGGAATGATGGCCTGACTACGAAAGGTGCGGCGGGGCAGGGAGAGAAGTGGGCGGTCTCAGATGTATCCGGGGACAGAACGAGGAATGTGGAGGAGGCAAGCGTGACACATCTCTGGGCCCCTGGCTGGCGGCGCCCTTCAGCAAGACAGGGGAGACAGGAGGGGCCCAAGGCTCTGGAGGGAGGAGAAAGGAGCAAGCAGGGAGGGAGCATCACGTGGGCATCGGTGAGGAGACAGCCAGTGGGTGCCTGGATGTGCAGCTTGGGAACTCAGAAGTGCACACTGAGTCAAACAGAGATTTGGGAGTGTCATTCACCGAGTCAGCAAATGTTTACGGAGCACTCACTACCTGTGTGCCCTGACCAGATGCTCACAAAGCTTCTATTCCAGTGGGCATGGGGGAAAGACGATTACCCGGTACAAGAACAAACAAGAAATGCTATGCAGAGACTTTCTGTAGGGAGGGCAACAAGGGCTCCTGCAGGCTGGGCTGCTGGGGAAGGCCTCCCTGGATAACCAGGAGGCAGGGTGTACAGAGGGGGCCCCAGAGGCCAGGGCAGCAGACACGCGCCAAGATGAGGAGTATGGATTTCAGCCCGGCCCGTGGGCACACGGAGGGCCATGGACACAGTGCGAGTGAGACCCGCTGGGGGCTGGTGGAGAGAGAGGACGCTGTGGGGACAGAGGCCAGGGCAGCAGGAGAGGAGCCCACAAGAGGGATGAGAAGCCAGGGAAGCGGCTTGCGGGAGGGTTTCTCTGTAAGGGAGGAGTGGTCATGTCAGACAATCCGGGGAGGAGGTGAAGCACGTGCCCTGGACTTGGAAACGGGATGTCTGTGGGAAGCGAGGCAGGAACAGACAAAGTAGAGGGCTGGGGTGGACACCGGACAGCAGGGGCATTACAAGAGAACACAGGCATCGAATGTAGACAACCCTTTCAAGAAACCTGTGAAAAGGAAAAGAGAGACATGGCAGCAGCTAGGTGGTAGGAATGGCCTCTGGGGAGTGTTTTATTTGTTTTCATGAGAAATAAGGAGTCAAAGTCTGTTTAAATGATGCCGAGAAGGAAGAGGGAGCACGGTAGCACAATTGGAGGAATGAGGAACTTAGGAAGGAGGGGGGCTGGGATCCAGATGGAGAGACAGGCCAGACCCAAATAAGAGAAGGAAACTCTCCTTTTGGGCCATGAAGCAGAAGAACAGAGGGTATGGTTAAGTCTACAGTGAAGTCTGCACTTTGGAGGTGTGGGAGTTCCTTTTCTCCTATGAAGGAAGAGGCACGGCCATCTTTTGAGAAAGAGTGAGGTGTGGACTATCACATTCGGAAAAGCAGAGACGGTTTAAAGAGGCCTGGGGGAAATGGGGCAGTGGCTCAGTGAGGAAAACCTGGGGGCGTGGCAGGTGAGGCAGAAGACCGTGCGTCTGGGATGGCCCCACGCCACACAGCTGAGCAGTTCTGTAGATTGTTCTATAGCTCTGGGGCCCCGATTAGCTGCACAGGACATCATCTGAACGGGGTTTAAAGAACATTCAAAATGTCTATGTGGGCCACGGGGTAGCCAGGACAAGGACGGCGATCCTGGCTTTACAGATGGGAGGCACCAGCACCTGCTCAGTGCTGCAGCCGCACTAGGCTGGGGGAAACAAAAGTGAATATAGCACGAACCAGGGGGAGCTCAGAGCCAAACCAAAGCAGAGCTGGGGCTCCAACCCAGGCTTTTGATACCTAGTTCCTGTTTCGACCTGCTGTCACCCTGCCCCGGGAGTGGACAGGAAAAGAGCCCGCAAGCTGAGAAGCACTGAAAGACAGTGAACTTCAACGATATGATGATCATCCTGGGCTCACGGTGGATCCGTGGAGGCAGCGCACTTATCAGCAAAGAATGGTAACTTTCTTCATAGTTGGAACATAACTCTTTCCAAGCTATAATTCCACCCTTTTAGTCGTCTGAGGAGGGAAGTTTTCAGCCGAGAAAACTCAGACACGGAGGGGAAGTGACTGACAAGAAATCACACCAAGGGTGAGTCAGGGGATCAGCTTGGTGCTTTCGGAGTTTCATTTGTTCCAACTGCATTTACTGAGCTCCTACTGTGTGCCAGGCCTGGTGCCAGGCAATGAGGACGTGGAGATGAATCAGAGAAGGTCAGACTCGTGCCTGAGGCAGACACGTGGCAGATGATTTTAGAGCCACAACATGACAGTGGTGGGCCAGCCAGTCACTGGGGGGCGTCTGGGACCTGCTGAGTCACCTTCCAACCAGTACAATGGAATCAGAGGTCGGTCACCTAACTAGTGGGGCAGGACTGCATCCCCTGGGAGGCCTCTTTCTCAGGGCGACCTCCCGACTCAGGATCCACCATTCCAGACAGCAGGCGGACTAAAGGTAACCTGACTGAAAATAAATGGCTGCCTAAATCCATTAGTCACGAGTCAGCCAGGCAAGGAGGGAGCTGTGTTAGAGCAGACGAGCCTCATACCAGATCATGGCGGCATGGGCTTGAACCTTAGAGTTCCAACCTCAGCCTCAGTGCAGAATCTCGCTGAGTCCTGCTCTACCCTGACCTCCAAAACATACCCTACATCTATCTGGCCGTTCTTCCCCACTCCCACTGCTATAACCGTGGTCCCTGGCACCATCATCTCCAGCTGAGACCACAGCAGGAGTATCCTAACTGATCTACCATTTGGTCACTCCACGATCTGCAGACCCCACCGCCCTTCTCCGGTGAGTACAGTAGATCCAAGCTGTTTCATGTGGCCTTTGCGGCCCTCAAGACCTGCTCTCACCCATGTACCTGACCTCCCTCTCCTCTCACTTATGAGTCTGTGCCCGTCTGGAGCTTCCTCATCCCTTAAGCATGCTGGCATCTGCACCTGTTTATTCTGCCTGTTGTACCACACCTCAGACCTCCACTGGGCTGCCTCGTCTACCTCCAGGCCCCAGCCTCTTCAAGCAAGCCTGCTCCAACCACCACGGCTCATGCAGCCCTCTTTGTCCTACGGGAACATGTGATGCTGCTTCACCACCTTCATCGGTACCTGATTTATCTGACATATTTGTTGTCTGCCCTAGAACCCGGCATGGGGCCTACTCAAGATGTACACGTTGATGGAGTCTACTTTCTTCATTAAAACATGGCGGCTGGACACTTAGAGGCGAGCGGTCAGGAGCACCGCTTATGAGGCCTGAGGCAGGGACCCTCGTCCCCAGGAATCCTTCCTTGACTTTCCAGCTAGGAGTCTGCTCCCCTCCTGAGACCTCCCTCAACACATCACCAGTCCCCCTCACGCCAGCGACCCAGACTGTACTTGCGTCCACAGCTCATCCCCCTGTGAAATGTGAACTCTTCTGGGACAAGGCCCATAGCTGCTCTCTAGGTCTTCATGCATCCTGGGGCCTGGCATGGAGAGGCTTCAGTGTTTGCTGACCTGAACTGTGTCTGGTACCTTCCTGACCGAGTACAGGACAGCATCTCAGTCATTGCGTTTGTTCTGCAGTGACCTACCTCTGACAATGCTTAGTTTGTGAGGCGAGAGGGGTGGCTTAGGGATCGCATCTTTCTTTTTTTTTGTGGCAACTCCTGTGACGCTTCTGTTCTTCAGAACATCTGTTCCCCAAATCATGACTGCCAAGTTCTTTGTGTACTTGGAATCTCCTTGGGTTACTTGTAGCTGGTGCCATTTCTCCTCATCAACCCAAATCCCGCTTCCCAGATGGACCTGAAAGGGATAAGAACATAAGCACCTGTGTCGTCGGACAGGCTGGCAGTTGGAAACTTTTCTTGTCCTTTAAAAGACATTGCTGCACAACTACAAGGGGCTCATTCCATAAATACTACATTAACTTTTTTTGAGGGAAATAATGCTTATTTACTAAGTACCCATAAAGCACCAGGCCTTATTTGAGTGCTTTATATCCACTATCTCAAATCTCCATGGCAGCCCTGGAAGGAAGGCATTGAGACACTATTTTCATCTCAGATGGAAAAACTGGGTTGAGAAAGGTGAAGCCAGTAGGCAAAAGTCACTCGACTATTAATTTGTAGGGCTGGGATTCTAAGCTATACTCACGTTACAGCAAGGCCACTGAGAGCCTGACCAAATCTCAGGAGCACACACATTTGTCTCTCTGTCACACTTCAGAAAGACCTCTCTCCCTTTCGAGTGAGCATGTTGGGACGTCCCAGCACAGTACTTCTCCACAGTGGCCCCCATGGGGGTCCTCTGGGGCTGCAAAAATCGCCTGTGCCTGGCCCCATTCCCAGGACTCGGATTTATTACTCTGGGTGGGGCCTAGAGACTGGGATCGTCGCAAGTTCCCAAAGTAATTCCAGTGTACAGCCAATTCTGAAAACCACCGCCCGCTGGAGGGGGGCAGCCGGCAGCCCGGCTCTGCCATCAATCCGAGTGTGTTTGTGCAGGTCCTTCCTCACCTCTGGCTCCAGTTTCCTGTGAATGGAACTGGGACAGGGGGATTTCACCTCTGCGTTCTTTCCGGCTCAGAACACGTGTGGTTTTCACACATCAAACTGAACCACGGCCTCCTCAGTCTGACTCTGACGGCACACGTGACGAACACAGTCTAATGCTCCGTACAAGGTTAGCGCTCAAAGCTTCAGGGCAGAGTCGCTCAATGTAAAGGACTCAAAATGATCTATCTAGCAATGAACTACAGGTGTTCAAATTGTTTCTCTTTTCTGGCTCCTTTAACAACTCAAACCCCATTTGCTGATGTTATCATTAAAAAAATAGAGAGTTTGACTTTGGCATTGCCATTTATGTTGTGTTTCTAACGAGTCTATGGAGGGTGGAAACGGTCTCTGTGGGGAAGGAGGGGAGGCAGCTGCTAACGAGCTAAACTTCTTAAGGGTAATGAGAGGGCTCTGCCAAAAGTCCGTGTCTGCAGCAAGACCTGTAGGTCACCCACACGGTGCGGTCAGGAGACCTCTCGGGAGAGGTCCTGGTCTGAGAGACCGCACACACCCCCAAACTGATGGCAGACTGGCAAGAAGCACTGTTTGAGGCCGACTGAAGATCTTTCTACTGAAACCTGGCTTGGAAAAGACAGTGGGCACACAGACGGGAAGACAGGTCAGTAGGCGGCACTTCTTCCTTCACCAATTACTGACGTTTTCCAATCGTTAAAAAACAAAAACAAAAACAAAAACCAACCCAGCAACCCAGCCTACCCACGAATGCCAGTAAGTAACGATCCTCCTGGCCTCCTCTGCCTTTGCTTCCTTTCGCTCACAAGATCCTTCAGATCGCTGCTAGCCTGCTATCAGATACCCAGATCCAGCTGGCCTTCCTTCGCCGCAGACCTCAGGACCGCAAATCTGCTCATATGGCTCGGGACGATAAGCAGCCCTGGAAGTGAGATGCGCTGCCTGGGACCACCTGGGCAACACGGATCCAAGGTCAAGTCTGGCCTCTCCTCCGCAGTCTGAGCTGCAGGTGGGCAGCCTGGGTGCTGGATCAGGCACGCGGGAGACAGTTTCCTGCTGCTCCCTGCTGGGCCCCAAGTCACCTCCCTTGATGGCACTCTGAAGCTACCCTCACAAACTTCCTGACATAGGGGAAAAATAAGGAATCTGAATTAGATTAAATTCAGAATCAGAAAACCTTCGAGATGGAAGATAGCTTCCGTTTTTCAAAGATCTCTGCTCTTTTCTACCCTGGGCCTTGCTTTCCTCTAACCTTTTAATTTATTATTCTTAAAAGGCAGATGACAGTCATTTTAACCAATGGTCTACTAGATAAGGGGGTGCACTAATATTTTTTGAGTACCTGGACTGTATACCCTCAATTTATCTAATTCTCATAATGACCTTATGAGATGGAAATAGGTTAGAAGTTATTATTCCCACTTTACAGACATGAATAGAGATGAGAAGGAAAAAATGACCTTTACTAAGACATACTAGCAGTAAATTTTGGGATCAAGATTCAAACCTAAATCTGTATGATGGCAGAGCCCCTGTTCCCCAGACCTTCTTGCTGCTGCCAGTGTCACCGTGGTGACAACGTGGTGGAAACATAGCCTATGTATTGCATCGATATTCTACTGGGTTTCTTTTTGAGCTTTCCTCTGTACTGGCCCGGACATTTCCCTTGCTGGCCCCTACTCAGATCTCTACTGCAGACAGGGAAGCCAGAGGAAGCCACGGGCTGGCCTTCCTGTCTCCAGTCCCAGCTCCCTCTAACCCCTGTATAACCACTGCCAGATCAGTTTCCCTAAAACACGGCTCTCCTTCTTTGACTAGCTGACTTCCAGTCTTTCAACTGTGTGAACCCTCTAGAATCTTGAATGGCTCCCTGTTTACGATCCCATCAATCCAATCTCCTCAGTCACTGTAGAGGCCCTCTAGAATCCTCTTTCCATTCAGCCTCCTAGCCTTTATTTCCCTGCTACGGCCATCACGACGAAACTCCCAAACTTCTTCCCTTCCTTCTACTTTCAGTGTGCGGTAACACAAAGATGGGCACTGGAGGCTCCAGCCCTGGGTGTGAATCCTGACCCTGCTACCTACTAGCTGGGAATCTTGAGCTAGTCACTTTACGTCTCTGAGCGTCACTTTCCTCAGGAGGAGAAGAGGCAGAACACCACCGAGTTCACAGCGCTGGTCTGAGGATCATATGACATAACACGAATCAGATGTCATGAGGGCGGCACACGTTCAGTAACTGTTACTCCCTTTGCCTTCACCGCCTCCTACCTCCCTCCCATCCCCGGCAGTGTCTCTACTCGGGCCTTTCCTTTGTCCAGGAATGAATTCCTTCTCCTATGTCTTCTTAAGCCTACTTATCTTTCAAGTCCCAGTCCCAAATCCAGGAAACAATCTTTAACTGCTGCAGGGCTAAGTTCTATCCCCTCTGAATTTCTAACCTAGAGAGCCTTCACCACCTGATTCAGCCCTTCACGGTACATCTCCATGGGGATGGGGTAAGGCTTTGCCCCTTCTGTCCCCTTCAAACTGATCAGGACTAGTCTGGACACAAAGCAGTAAGAAACTGATGGGCATATTTAATATGTTTTAATGGCACCGGCTTTCAGTTTGGATGAGCTGTTGTTCCTTAGAGAAGGAAATATCTTCTGACGTGCACTTGAGTACAAGGTCAGCTTTACGGCGCAGAAAGAAATGGCTCTGGGTAAGACCAATCACAGGTATGAGCTGGGACAAGGGCTCCTCAGGGTAACAGAGCCCAGGGTCACCTGGAGGGATGCCCAGCTTTCAGAGATGCAGCAGAATAGAATGGAAAAAGCACTGGCCTGGGAACTAGGAGACCTGGCTTGCACTTTCTACCTGCCTGTCTCTAACCTAGTCTATAATTACAGAGGAATCCCTTCTCTGGATGTGTTTCCGCATCTATGCTATGTTTGATTATTTAAACTTTAATGGTCTTTGCAGCATTGTGATTCAATGAGTTTCTGAAATAAAACATCTTAGACAAAGAAAAGCAATGAACTTTATCAAAATCAAAGTAGCTTTTGCGGCAAGCCCTATTCACATAAAACATAGTTCGCTATTTGACCAAAATGTTAGCCTTATGTGTCAAGGGAGGTTATTAAAAATATGGCACCTGCTAGGATGGGACTTAATCAAAAAGTGGCTTTGTGAAATGTTTTATAGGACAAAACTAGTTTCCTACTAGGAAATGGATCCCATTCTAATGCTCTAGGCTCTGCAGAGATTAAGGCTTTTGTTCATGCAGGCAGAGAAAAGAAAGGGTCAGAAAAGCTAGCAGAGCCAAGAACAATGAGGATACAGGGAACGCTGGAAAGCCTCTATCCATTACTAGTCTGTCCGTTTCCTCTCCTCTCCCTTCATAAATTTCTCTGCTGAGCTACCAATTAGTAGCAAACAAAAGTCAGGTTAGTTTTTATAGCAACATGTTGGCCAATGAAAAAACAAAATTGGCAATTTCAAGATTTATTGTGCAACTCCTGTAAAAACATTAAATGAGGTTTGAGAGACCCATTTTCTGGAAATGGAAAAATGATACCTCTGCAAAAGCAGCCCCCATCATGCTCTGAAACTATCTGTCAGTCTTCAAAGGAAGAGAGAAATAGATTTCTATTGGAAGCTATCTTAAGAAAAGGTCTTTGGTCACTCTACAGTGTGGTCATCACTAAAAAGAAATCAACACACACAGAATAGTCCTTTCTTTTATCTCCAATTGAGGAAGATTCACTCAACTTAGATACACAGTTGGAGTCATTAAAGGCCTACGGAGAGCAATGATCCATCCCAGCTCGTGAGGATGGAGACCCTGAGGCCCAGAAAAGGGAAGGACTCATCCAAGCAAGGTCGCACAGAAAGCACAGAGATAGAGCTCTACTTGGCATTCAGGCTCCGGGCTGCCTAAATCCACCCTGTCACGTCACCTGTCCCCTGCAAAGCGGACTTTTCAAGCCTGTGGGCTGGAGCAAGTCAGGAAAGAATGGGCTGACGACCTGCATATCAGTTCTGCCTCTGTGGGGGGGAGGCAGTGCTCAGTGGGAGACGAGGGAATGGCGGCCTATCCAAGACAGCCCTCAAGACTAATTCATTTCATTTCCTCAGCTGACAATATTTGCTTTTTGCCTCAATCTGGCCAGTTGCAGGGATGTATCTGGACGAACCCAAAGAAAACAACTGTTCCTTTCTCATCAGCCCACTGGGGAACAGTACTGGATAAACAGAGACCTTTTGAAGCACAGGGAGGCTAGAAAAACAGACTGACACGGATGATTCTTTGGGGAGAGTGAGAGGTGATGTCTGTAATGTACGCCATGGTGGCAGAAATAGGACACTAGAATTGAACTTGACTAGTGCCTGGACAAAGGGCTCCAATATACCTCTTCCAAGATGAATCCATTTGGGGTTAGAAGGATGTCCGAACAGTTCTCTCCCTGCCCAGCTGCTCTATCATGTGACTTTAAGACCTTCCAAGGCTATCCCATTATTTTCAACCCCCGGACCAATGTAACTACTAATACTGCTTAAGTTTTCATTCATGATTTTTTCCCAAAGGTCTTACAAGAAAATCTGAGGAGTTATATATGGGCTGACCACTGCTGAACATACAGCTTGGAAACAACTTCGGGACAAGGAGCACGTCTCATTTACCAGCTTATCCTCAGCATCTAACATAGGGCTTAGAACATGTAGATACTTCATAAAGAGTGAATGGACACACATCGAGTTATCTGTCAATCAGAGATTTCATATCTACTACGCCTCATAAATTTGATGTATCTGGTTTTATAGGCGGGTAGGACAAGTTTCATCAAACTACCATTCTTTTTAAAATCTTTCTCAGTACTAAGCTATTTTAAAATGTCAGTTTAGTTTTTACAGTTGCTTTGGCCCAGTGTTTAAGAAAAAGGGGAGGGGGGAGAGAAAAAGAACAAGTCCCAGTACAGCTCCGCTAGTTACAACACACGAATTCTGGAAATAGTTGCTCAGGCGTGGGCCAGGAGGCCAACCGGCCGAGCTGTGGCGCAGGAAGCTCCCACCATGCTCTCCGTTGTTACTCTAGCTAACAAACACTTGCAGGGAATGGATAGCGAGCTTGAAACACTACCTTGCCATTGTCTAGGATATACTTGTCCATGACAGGTGCAGGAGCGGGGTAATAGGACGACGTATTTGCTTCCTCACTGAAAGTGCTCCGTAACTCCGGCTCGGGCTCGAGACATTCTGACTTTACTTTTTCCAAGTCAATGGCGGGACCTAGGCAGTTAAGAAAAGAGATCTGTCTAGAACTCCAAGGAAAATAAAAGGCAAATATTTTTAACTACGCATCTATCAGCACATAGTGGCACAAAATAAATAGGCTGGCTTATTTTGTCCATTGGACTACACTTAAACCCAGGCTTGAAAATAATACGAGGTATGAATGTCACAAGGGAAAAGGAAGAAAACTGGAAGACAAGAATGAACCAAACTCTAAGTACGAATGAGAAGCAGTCTTTGAGGGTGTCACTGTCTGACTGGAAATAAAGGGGACTCAACTGCCTGCTCAGAAGAGAGGTCCTATTAAGACTGGGGTGGAGAAGGGTGGGCATCACTGTAACATGCAAAGTGCGTATTTGCAAAAGGCCCACCTCTGCAGCCTGGAGGGGAGCGGGCCACAGCCAAAGAAAGGAGGTTAGGGAAGCTGTGGGGAGAAATGCAAAGGCCTCCCCCTCCCTAAAACCTAGTATCTAGCTAGACAGGAGCATTTCAACCAAGAAATTAAAATACAATACAGATTAAGCTTCTGATTGCCTGATCTAGCAGCTACCCTGATTTTATTTTAATGCAATCAACACAAATTACACGCAGTTTAAACAGTGAAAGGAAGCTGGATAAATGGTGGTGGTTTCTAAGGGGAATATTTTTTTCTTCTCCATTAGCGTTTAAAAATGATGGGCTATTTTTTAAATCACCTATTGTGTCTTGATTACCAAAGGGCAGAGAAACAGGATGAAAATGAGTAAATAAGGCTGAATGACTTGATTAACTTTTACAGGAGAGCAACTCCAAAGGCCAACGGAGAGCTCGGCACCCTGGAAATGCTCCCTCTGCAAACCTTTCGGGGGTTGTTCAGGCTCAGGGCTTTAGCTAGTGCTCTCGTGGGTACGCTGGGCCGTGCCTATACTTTAAGTTACTGATGAGTATCATGGTCCAATCTTCCCTTATCCTAACCATGCCGATCACTTGGTACAGAGCTCTTTCCACATCAAAGCCATAACGAGCTAGTTGCAATTCTATGTTCAGTTGCCACATCCTAGACTTTGGCAGGTGGTAGAGATGGTACTGGTGATTTTGGTACTAAAATTCCTCATGACACGGCTTCCCACAACAAGACTTCCCAGAACATTCCTGAGTTGCTGGCAGCTGCCATCTAAAAGACAGAATCTCGGCCATCTCCAAGGATATAAGCATGAGCCCAGCACAAAGCAGAAGGCAACGTGGCCGGGCAGCAGAACGGTATTGATGGAAACGCATAGCTCATCTCGGGACAGTCAGTTTTGGTGCTGTGCCTGGCTCTATTGTGTTTTAATTGTGTGACCACGGCGGAGTGAACTGTAGACGCACAAGTTGGCAGAGTGAAGGACAGACAGCATCATGATTGTTCTGATGGCATCTCCTAATACTGTGTCATCTATTCAAGGGCTGGGCTCTTCTCTTTGTCCCCAGCACCTGGCACCCAGTAGGTATTCTCGGAAGGTTTGCTAAATGAATAAAAGAATGACAACAATGAATGAAGAATTCTACAGTTTCAGAAGCAGATGCCAAAGTTTCTCCTCTCTCTGTGTGAGATCTCAGGTTGAATTTCTGAGATACAAACTTAAGTGGAGCATTTGATCTTTTCTTAGATCAGAGAAGAGGTAATTACTTCAGTTTCCCCTAAAGGGCACGGCCCAGTTGGCATCTGAGGTCTCTTCCTGCTCTGACATTCAGCGACAGGAAAAAGGGCTGGGCTGAGAGGATGAGGTCCCCGTAGCCACTGGCTCACAGGTCATCTTTGGCAAGATTGTGTCCTTCCTCTAAAGCCTCTTTTTCCTTCTATGAAAAGATGTTGGACAAGAGAAGGACTCCAGTTCAGCTCTGGCTTTAGTCTGGTTCTCTCCCATCCGTCTCCACCAAAGCAAAAAGACCGTGTCCTTCCTTGCTTAGCACCTTCCTTCCTAATTACCCTCAAAACGAGGTCATACATTGCAGCCTCTTTGAGACCCAGAAGAACCAGCCTCCTCTCTACCCCTGGTGCTCACTTCTTGCTCTCCGCCCAGGGCCCCCTGATGCTGTGCTGCACGCCATGCCTTTGGATGTGCTATGTCTCTGCCTTGCCTAATGCTACCTCCTCTGCCTGCCATGGATCGTAGGTGTGTCCTCTGTGAGGCCTCTGGTCACTACTGGGAGGGGGCGTGGGGAGGGGTGTCTTTCTTTTATAAATACTTCCGGCAAATTCTGTTTGCGATCATCTGCCATCTGTTGTCCACATTAGACTGTGAAGCTCTTTGGGGGCAAAACTTGACTCTCTTTGCAGTCTTAGGACCTAGAACAGCACCTGGCACATTGCAGGTTCTCAATAAATTCTTCATGACACGAGGGGAGAGAGTTTTTTTTGGGGGGGGGAGGAGACTTAGGCTGGGGCAAAGGTCCTGAAACAAAGGCCTGCTGCTGAGCTGAGGTGCTTGGGGGTGTAGGCCGGGGTGGGTGGGAGCTGTTCTCAGACTTCTCTGACCTTTCTGGCGGCCTGGGAAGTAGAAATCAGGGCTGTCAAACAGAAATTGCAAACAGCCAGCCAGAACAAATGACACCGAGGGCCACAGAGGGACATATAAGGGACATCAGGAGTGAGGGCTGAGAGTCGTTCTCGGGCTCCACTCCCTGAGGCTCCCTCCCCACCAAGTCAGACTCCACTCCCAAATGCCAGCCTGGCCCCCTCCCCACAAAGATCATTCCTTCCAGCTTCCCGGTCTGTGCTTGTGGGGATCCTGCTGTCCGATCACGCTAGCCCGCAGATGTCCAGCTAAACTCCACCGGGCACTCAAGGCCTGACTCAAATGCCACCTCCTCCATGAGGCTGCTCTATCCCTTCTAAAGGGAGGGGGGTTATTCTCTCCACCCCTTGGCTTAGAATTTGGAGTCAGAGACTGGAATTTAAATTCTGGATTTGCCACTTACTGTTTAGGGTGAGCTGTAAGCTTCCTCAGGTGGGGGAGCTCTGCCCCCCACCCCATGGACCCCCCAACCCCACATTAATCAGAGGCACTCAACTGTTTCTGTGCCTGTCTTCCCCACTAGATTGTGAGGCCTCAGGGCAGGCAGAGGCTGTGTCTTTTGATTTCAGAGACCAGGGCTCAGCACTGTGAGTGCCTGATTCACATTCTACCCTCAAAGGGTAATTTCCACCTGAATAATTACTTAACCTTTCTGACCCTGTTGCCTCACCTGAAAGAAGGAGCCACAACAGAGATCTGGCAAGACTGAAGATTCAGTGAATTGACCATATATATGAAACATGCACTCCGGAGCGTGGCACAGAGCGGGCACTGAGGAAACACTGCCCCGCCCCCGCACCGCCCCTCCCTCACACGCAGGTCGTCCCTGGCCGCTCTGTTAGTCCACCACTGAAGCGTGCCTTCGATGCACACAGAACAGGCCCTGGCACCCCCACGGCCCCCCATGCCCCTCTGGGCTCGTGCTGGTCTCCTTGGGGACCACAGAATTGGGATCTTCTGGCTTTCAAGGAACACTGTTTCCTACCATTCTCCCTCAGTACCGTTTACCCAGAGGCTGCTCTCTGTGACTCCCCCTTCTTTAGCACTGGCTCCTCAGCCTCAGCAAGAAGGGCAAGGGTTCCTCAGGGGACCTGGGTGTGGATCACAGCAGCATGACCTTAGACTAGGCACCTCACCTCTCTGCGCCTTGGCTTTTCCCACCTGCCAAGTGGGGATTGCCGGCAGCCACCACGCAAGCTGGTGATGCCTTTGGAAGAGCCCAGCACAGAGACAGTGCAAAACAGAGGCTCAGGAAGTGGCAGATGAATGAAGGGATGACTGGATCCTTATAACGGGGTGTTCAGTATTACAGAATCCAAAAGAAAAGAACTAAAAAGCATGTGATTTCTTTGGGGGGAGGCGAGGGGAGGGCCTCTAGTGCTTTTAATTTAAGGGAGGGGGGAGAGAAAAACATTTCATTGCAAATTTTAGTCGGCTCTACTACTACTGATGTTGGCAATTTACATCTCATTACAACAAATGCCTCAGATTGCTGTTTTGCTTTTAAAAATTTCTGAGGCATTGTTCTCCTTCAAACACATGTGACCAAATTAGCCACAATAATAAGCACTTGCACGAAGAGACAGCATTGTAAGATCTGGTGCAGATATTTTAGGTAACAAAGGAACTTTTTTCATGATGTGGAAAGAGTAGGAATTAAAAAAAAAAAAAAGCCTTTTGATCCACTTCAGGTTTATTTTGGGGAAAATACACCTTCCATGGAGAGAAACCTCTCAGCGCTTTTAAAAAAATATAAAAGGTAGTACTTGTCTTTTCATTCAGTCATTCAGGAGCCCATTCAGCACACGGTCCCTGCTGGCCTTCCAAGATCTAGGCCCAGTGAGGCACTGGGGGCCCTGAGAAAATACAGTTGTTCCCAGTTCTGCAGTAGCGGAGACTTTTATGTGATACTCCATTACTTTGCATACAAATAGCTGTGATTTGATAGACAAGCACTGGCTTTAGTTAGAAAACCTGGTGTAAGCACAGGTTCTGTTATTTATTTTACCTCTTTAAGCCCCAGGGGCCTCTTCCATAAAATGGGAATCATGGCGCAGGGTAAGGGGCTTAATAAGTGTTTGTTGGCACAAAGAATAAGTGAAATTATATCACTGTGTTTTTGTCTGGCTTACATTAGACTAACGCTGTTCTTCTTGAAAACCTTTCTAAAAAAAGTTAATGCTTGTGTGACCTCCAGGAGGTTCAGGAATCATCTATGTCTTCAAAGTACATGTCTATGTTTGAACACGAAATACCATTTCCGATTTCTGCCTAAACAGAAAGACTAATAATATTAGATTTTTCTTAAAAAGTACTAAATCATTCCATTTACTTCTGTCAATGGATAGGAAGTTTCTCTGCTACAGGTGTAATTCTAGTTTCTTCTTAAAGGCAGAGTGAATCAGGTCAGAACTCTTACATGCATTCGGAACCCCTACTGTGGCATGGAGGCACACTGGACTGGGTAGAAGGAGGAGGATTCCACTCTGTTTACAAAGCCCTGAGCCCGGGAATAGCTAGGTAACAATGAAGGAGGCACACAAGAGCCTTAGAAAGAGGCCGGGAAGACGGCCCAGAGCTGTGGACGCCTCTGTGGACCCCCCTCTGTGGACCCCCCTCTGTGGACCCTGTCACTGCCTCTCAAAAGGCACCAGCCGCTTTCACCTGCTTCTGTCACTCTGCATCTGTTTCTTAGCCCCATTATGCCTCCAGTGAGGGCGGGGACGAATCTGGTCTCCGGTTCTCTCAGTGAGAATCGGCTGAGCATCTACAAAGTGCCAGCCCTGGGCTAGGTGGCCCTGAGTGGTTCACAGCCCAGCAGTGCCGGAAGACAGGCAAGAGATCACCACCCCATGCGGCTGACAAAGGTCAGGATAAAGACTTGGGACCAAGAGCAAAGGAGGGGATGCTCCACCTGGAGGAGGCTAGGAAGGCTTCAGGCT
Source organism: Nasua narica (assembly GCA_028533885.1). Classification (NCBI taxonomy): domain Eukaryota; kingdom Metazoa; phylum Chordata; class Mammalia; order Carnivora; family Procyonidae; genus Nasua; species Nasua narica. The sequence goes on from CM052798.1 coordinate 34,020,904, forward strand.
AGTCACACACTTCTGTGCTGGGGTTTGGAGGACTGATGGGCAGGAGCTCAATGGGAGTGAAGGACTGGGGTGGGGAGTTACTCTCATCCAGCGAAGGCACAGAATCGAAGCTCCATGACCGGCCAGGAAGTAGGCAGCATGAGGCTCTGCAAGGGTCTGGGGAGGGAGAGGTCACCACCAACTTGGCAATCCTGGGAGGCTTCAGGGAAGAGGTGAGCTCCGGCTGGAGCACTGATGTGTGATGAGGTCTGGGGAAGGTGGACGGGTGGTCAGGCAGGGGAGGGGGTCAGTCAGCAGTGGTTCTTGTGGCCTTCTCCCACTCCTTCCCCATTTTCCCAGCACCTTCTGTGACCAAGGTCTGGAGCAGGCTTTGCTGGGCAGAGGCAGGAAGAGCCGGTATCGCCTAAGGTACCAGACTGGGCAAGTCCCTGCCGCTGAGCTGGATGCCCCCACAGGGGGGGTCCCCTCCTCAGGAGTTAAACCCACAGGGCAGCAGAGCTGACATGGACCTGTGAGCCCTCTCCACGGGGCAGAAGCCCGCAAGCGCGGCAGGAGCGGGCCCAGGGCCCCAGTCATGGGGGTCAGGGTATTTCCCCCACTCTGAGGAACTGCAGTGCCCACTTCAAAGGACATATTTGCTTCTCTCTGAGGTGACCGATACCTACTGAAGGTCTTCTTTGTTAGATTCCTCACACCAAAATCTCTAGCTCTTTTTTCAATCTTTGTAGTACTTTTCACCTTGATGTCAAGTAGTTGTGTCACACCCCCTGGCTACAGCGGCAACTCCAAGGGCAGCTTTGGTCTTGTCCACGACTATCTCCCCAGCACCCAGGACAGTGTCGCTGGCATACGACAGTCATTAAACATGTGTTGAAGGAAAGAAGTTATCCTCATGGGAGTCCTGCAAAACAGATCTTACTGTCTCTGTCGAGGCTCAGAGAGGTCATGCGCCCAAAGTCACACAGGTGGTGAGGGCTCAAATTCTGGGCTGTTGGATCCCAAAGCCTTGCTCCTTCCACTGCTCTCCACCTCCTCAGCCAAGGGCCAGTTTCAGATTTCAAAGGTTTCTCAGGTCAAGCTCACTCTGTGGGACTCGCAGCTCTTCTCTGACCTTGAGGAGCAGGGGTCCTTAAAGAACTCCACAGGGGCGCAGTGGAGAGGAGGGGGCGTCCCCAGGATTCATCTCACCTCTAGCAGCTCGGAGCCTATACTCTGCCAGCCGGTGGGCAGTCAAAACTGGGCTGGTTCTTCATCTGTAGTTCTTCCACTTCCCTCCCCACCCAACCATCTGGGCCCAGAGAGCATCCAAGTGGCAGGAATGTGAAGAACAGCATGGGTCCGCCCCCCCAGACGCGCACTCCCTCCCAGCTACCTCTCCACCGTGCAGTCCAGCCAGAAACGACTCAAGAGAGCCAGCTTCGCTCATAACTCTGAATCTTTGTTTAGGCTCTCTTGCTGCCTGAGATACTGTTCACTTTCTCTTTGTTTGGATAAACCTAACTAGTTCCTCATGTGGGGACCTTCCCCAGCCACCTCCAGTACCCCTGCCCAGGCACCTAAGGAGCCTTCCTCTGTATCCTCTCCCAACGCCCTGGGAGCCCAGGAGCATGGCAAGGCTCATGGTGTATCGCACCTGTCGGCTGATGAGATCACGACTCTTTAAGGCGGTACCAGGGTCTCAGCTATCTGATTTCCCTGGGCAAGTGTAGGGCCTGAAACAAAGGAAGAGTCTAATAAATGCTCCTGCACAAAACCGTTTCCCTATAGTCAGAGCCACCCAGGAATGGAACGGGCTGCACTGGACGGCAGTGAGCGAGCTTTCTGTCTCTAGACGGATGTAACCAGAAGTTGGATGATCACTTGGCAAGGAGGCTACAAAAGGCTTCCTGTCCCGTGTAGGAGGCTGCACCAAGTGAGCTCTGGGACTTCCTACAGAGCTAGGGTGCTAGGACTGTAAGAATTACCTCGAACCAAACTCAGCAGCCTGGAACAGTAAAGGAGGGTGTGGCCAGACTCTGGGCCCTGCTGAACCCGGCAACCAGATTCATTCCATCCATGCGCCTCAACCCTCTTGTTGCTTCATGAGGATGAATCTGTTCAGATTCCACATACCACTAGGTATGTCCTGTGCCCTCTCTGGTCCTCAGTTTTCCCATCTATAAGATGGGGGTGAAGGTTGGATTGGGTTGTTATTGAAAGAGATAACTTCTATAAAAACTCTCGGAATTTTCTGATTGGTATCTTGAGATCAAACAGCTTGGTAAGGCTAGGAAGTAATGGTAGACTCTTAAATTAGGCACATTAACATCCCATCCGATAGTCCTAGGATCCACCGTAGCACATGAAGGAGGTTTAATCATGAAGGCAGGGGAGACACAGCACTGCAGAAACCCAGGGCTGGATGCCTGTGGGATCAGCCTGCCTGGTGTATGGAAAAGTGAGACAGGCCTCAACTTGAAACCCGGTTCTACCACCTCCTGGTTGGGCGGCCTCAGGAAAGATACTTCATCTGAGCCTGCTCTCTGGGTCTCAGCGGATGATCTTAAATACTGCGGAGGTTGTTTTATATATGACAAGCCCCAAGTGTCGGGCCTTTTGGAACACCAAAGCAGGTGTTCAGAGAGGCCAGCCTTGGCCTGTAAGGAGCCCTCTCCTACCTCCATTTCCTCTGACTGGCAAATCCAGCAGAGAACAAGCCTGCCCCCCGGCCACACCAAAGCCAATGACCATCAGGCAAAGCCCCATTCTAAGGGGAAAGTATATTCCTGTTCTGACAGTGGAGAAAAGCCCAGCAACTCCTACATGTTCCAAGCTACCCAAGCAGGCAACAAAGGGACAGCCTGGAGTTGTCCCTCAGAGCATCCCCGTGGCTCTAGAGGAATGAACTCCAGGGAGAAAGAGGAAGGAGGCTCCTGGACAGCCCGCCACTCTGAAATCTGTTCTCAAAATCATCTGGGGGAACTGTGGGTAATCTTTCAGTCAATGGTGCAAAGAGCCCTTCCAAGAAGATCACTCATATCTTTAAGAGAAACAATTCCACTTCTCACCACTAGATCTTCTCCTGCCACCTGAGTTGAGGAGGCACGGGGCACAGTGGTTCTGGCCCCGCTCCACCACTCGTGGATGCAGCTGGCAGCTCGAGGACCTCCTGGGCCTCACCTCTGCGATGGGGATACGCAGACCCGACCTGACAGGACGGCTCTCCCCACCCTCGGGGGCCCTCCCTCAGTGCCCAACTTCTGTGAGTGCTCCTGCTGATGGGTGAGAATGCACTGAGACTGTAGGAGACGGAAAAGCATCCTGAGGTGAAGGGGCCCCAGAAGGGGAGCCCCAGCAAAGAGGAAACTGAGCCATGAAGAGTGACGGCTGAAGGACTGAGGGGGTCAAAACGAGTGTTGGGGACTGGGGATGGGAAGAGAGAATTCTGTCCAGGAACAGTGGGTGGAGGCAGAATTCTAGAAACTACAGACCAGTGAACTTGAGCTGGAGGCCAGGCAAAGTTGTAAAATGGCCCATTTAAGAATGATTTCTGAGGACTTCTCAAGGGAAGCAGCAATTTGCAGGAAAACATTAGGACCGAAGATTAAGATATGCTGAGACAATCATTCCTGTGTTCTACAGCAGGACAACGAGGGTCTATGATGTGCCAAGCGTTGCACGAACACCATCCCATGTGCATCCTCCAGTGATCCCAGATCATTATGCTGGGCCCATTGTGCACTTACTGCGTGCCACCCCCCAGACAGAGGTGTTCCCATGCATCTGCTCCTTTACTCCTCCTAAGAACTATAATGGTTGGTACTCTCACTGACTCCGCTTTACAGAGGAGGTAACTGGGGCCTAGAAAGTTAAGTAACTTGCTCAAGGTGACAAATTAGACCATGGAAAAGCCAGGGTTCAAAACCCCAGTACTTCTGCCCTCGGGCCCACGCAGGCCCTTACTCACCGAGTAGGCATTAAAGATATCCATTTTACAGAGGAGAAAACAGAGGCTGCGAAGGGCTCAATCATTTACTTAAAGTTGCACAGGTACTAACCCAGAGAGCTGAGATTCACATTCGAGTGGTATCTGCTGCCAAAGCCCAGGCCGCCTCCGGCACAGGGGAAAGTCAGCGGGAGGCACTTGGCTGACATGAGCTGCCTTTTCAAAGGCACCATCAGAGACCTGTGCTTAAAGAATCCAGCTCGGACCGCAAAGGATTTTAAAGATCAAAGCTGGTATTTTAACGGACCTTGGACAGAACACAAGGCACGAGCCCAAAGGGGAACAGAGGTGATAGAAACCCAGCTCTAAAGAGCCAAGGCAGATTTGCAGACCACAACGGCTTTCCCCTTCAAAAATTCCAACCAGCTTGTGATCTGGCCAACAGGGATGTGAGCTCTTCTTTTTTGCTTCTCCTCCATCAAATGGGGCTAATCCTCCTTACCTGGCCTCGCAAGAGGGCTATCGCAATAGTCTGATGACATAAAAATGTCAAGGTGCTTTCAAACCCGTAGTGTTGGGTGTGTGTGAATTACCACTATTACACTCATTATCGTGTTATTATGCCCTCTTTCGGGTCAGGATTCATCATTTCTGCCTCCGTTCCCTGACAAAGCACACCCCAAATCTAAAACCAGTATATGCCTCCCTCCTGCAATGACAGCCCTTGTTTTGTTCTCCCCTGGTGCCGTGCTGTGTGCAGGTCTGTGCTCCCCACTGGACTGTGTGTGTATCTCGAAGGCAGTGATTAACGTCCTCTTCTCCATATTCCTCACAGAGCCCTTTCCAGCTTTAGCTGGACTAAAATCACTTGAATTACACCAAAATGAATGTAACTGTCTAAGAGGCGCTTGTGCTAACACTGAGGACGACATCTAAGCTTTTGTCTTTGACCTCTACGGACAAGGAATGTAGCCGAGGAGAAAGCGAGAGGGACCGTGGAGCCTCTCTTGAGGAGAAACCTGTGGAGCCTCTCTCGCACGCCACAGCTCCCCCTTGCAACTGGCTTTCCAGTGTGCTTCCCCTCAAGCCCTTGGAATTCTGAGTCTGCCGAGCCCCAGTTCAATAAACATGGCTCCAGTGCTCTCGCTCACGAATGTTTAAAACGGGACCGTCTTGTTTGTTTCTATATGCCTAGCACCTAACGCAGTCTTGGCACAAAGGATATCCTCAGCAAATTGCTGAATGAATGTAAATAATGAACATATGCACAGATAAATCTCTACTTTATCAGTTGGACTATCTGCGTGCTTTCTGGGTCTTCGGCATTTACTTTTTTGGGAGAGGGTGGGCAAAAGAGGGCACAAAAGGAAAAAGACTGGCATTTATTAAACATAATATGCTTTATGCTCACAGAGCTTTATTCTTGACATTTGCTTCCTCACTTAAGTTTGACGTTGTCACAGAGGCTCTGAGGGAAGAGACCCTCAGGGGGAGAGTAGGGCTTCTGCTCATCAGACAGGGCTACATGCTCTGATCACAGAAAGGAAAGTTCTGTTTCACAGAGATGTTCTTTGTGGGGAGTGAGGGCAGAGGAGTCACCTCCACATCCGTGACAATGAACTTCAAGGGTTAAAGAAGGCCGTGGGGGTGAGGGCCCAGAGGTGTCAGGAGACCCCCTGGGAAGGGGCCTGGGACACTTTCTGGGCTAGTCTCCTCAGCAGCAGCAGTCCATTTCCTGGGCAAGCTCCTTCACCTCTTCAGGACTCCATGCTCTAGAGAATCTTTCCTGTTAAATCCAGCTTGTGTGTATTTGTGGAATGAATGAAAGATGAATTAGTAAGGGCACAAATGAAGAGGTGAGCCATCCAGGGAAGTCTCGGAAACACATTCTTATCCTATCTTGCTGCTGTCCTCTTGCCTTCAGCCATCGACCTCCAGCAGGTGCACCGTTACAACTCCTGGCTGCTAGAGGGCCTGCTGACCCCTCTGAGGTCCCCATCGGGCTTGAGGTACCAGGCTCCTGCTCTCTGCCCTTCTCATCCACCACCTCCAACGCCTGGGCGAGTCAGCAATGATTCCTCCAGGGAGCCTTCCTTTTAAAACTGAGCATTGCTGACCTGTGGGCCTCTCTCGTCTCTGAATCTGCCTGTCGTGGTGTATATAGATGATCCAGCACCCCGGCTGGACAAAGGCCACTGAGCCGGGCCCCCGGGCAAGGTGGACAGGAGAAAATACGCAAGGAAGGGCCTCTAAGAGCAACGCTTGAGTTAGGCCCAGGGGGCCAAGGATGGTATAGCTCAGGAGGTGCTCTCAGAGGACACATGAAGCCAAGAAACAAAGAGGTTCTTAGTCACTTGCGGCTCTTTGCCATGTTACCAGTTTCTTGATAATGTGTCCAGATGAGGAGCCATTATAGCAGGGGGTGTCTTCCCGGACTCACCACGAGAGTTCCACCTTCGAAGGCTAGGCTGGCCACCCACCCCCTTCCAGGACTCATTACACTGCATTTCGACTATATGCTTACATGTTTACTATCCATATCCATCACTACCCACACCCCAACTTCAACTTCCAGTGTCTTAGTCTTCTTTGTGTCTCTCCAGGCCCCTAAGCTCAGAAAGCATCTGGTCAACGTTAACTGACTAAGTTATAATATGTGTGTGTATATATATATATATATCACCCTTCTATGATAGAAGACCCTGACAGACATGGAAGTTAGTTAACCTACCCAAGGTTATACGGTCAATTACTAGTTAGGGGAGACAGAAGCTGACAGTTAAGTGGGCACCAACCAGAATGCCAGGTGCCATGCTATGAGGGGTGTTAATATTTCCACATGAAGGATGAGAACACCAAGGGTCAGAGAGGTGCTCTCTGCCTCGACCGCTCCTCACTCTTCCCATCTACTCACTCAGGTCTGAGTAACAAACACTCACCCTTCAGGTTCCCGCTTAGCTGTCATTTCCTTCAGGAAGCCTTTCTACCCCAGTCCACCTAAATTCGGTGGGTGCCCCTCTTCTGCAGTCCCACAGCCCCATGTGCTTTTTTGTCTTTCTGGTGACATTTATGGCCTGTGCTGTCACTAGTTGTGTCAGTGGCTATCTCCTTCATCAAACTCTGACCCCTCCAAGGGCACAGGGCAAGGGCTATATCTTAAACATATCAAACTTTCGTCACTAGGCAAAATGCCTGGCACACAGCAGAAGACCAGCGAATAACTGTGGAAGGAAAGAGGGAAGGAGGGAAGGAAGCGAGGAAGAAAGGAAGGAAGGAAAGAACGTTCCCAAAGCCAGAGCTGGGAAGCAGGGAAGTTGAATCCAGGCTTGGCTGGTTCCGAAGACTAGACAATGGCTGTGAAAACATACAAATTCCTCTCAGGGTAGAAACTCTTCTGTTATATTCTTGTGGATTTGTCTTAGAACTTGCTACACTCTCAACCTCCAATCAACAAGTGTTAATCAAGGGATTTTAAGCTCTCACAGGCCAGGGACGGTGAGTATAGTATCTGGGATGCCCACGGCCCCTAGAGCATGGGGTACTGCATTGCTGCTGGGTGTTCCTCACACATTTGCGGCCTGAGCTGACTTCCATTCAGCCTGTCCACTAGGAAAACAATGGTGACTGAGCAGGGAGGAGCCCACCACTGGTCCTCATGATGGCATTCAAGGCCTGTGGGGTAGGAGAGCCTGGAAAGTTTAAGACGCTGAAATTATAGCTGAGGTCAAGTTAGTCTGTTTTACGACTAAAGAGGCACATAAGGATACAAAATGCAGAGTGTCTTTTTGCCCCAGAGGTCCAGGGGTGGTTTTTGGAGTTTAAGCCCAGTTCATGATCATACAAAGCAGGCAGTATCCCCAGGAGTCAAAACAATGGTGTGGAGTTTTTTTCCCCATAAGAATTTTACAAAAGGTGTAGCTTACAAGGTGCAGTGAAAATAAAAATTATTCATTTGAAGACCAGGAAACACTTCTTTTCTCTGAAAATTTCAGTTCTCTCCCCATCCCCCATACCCACTCCAAGACCAACATAGCTTCTGTGAATTTTTGCAGTTAGAGCTTCTTCTTAAGATTTCTATTTTGAGGGGAGCCTGGGTGGCTCAGTAGGTTGAGGCCTCTGCCTTTGCCTCAAGTCATGATCCCAGGGTCCTGGGATCCAGTCTGCATCGGGCTCTCTGCTCAGCAGGGAGCCTGCTTCCTCCCTCTCTCTCTGCCTGCTTCTCTGCCTACTTGTGATCTCTCTCTGTCAAATAAATGAATAAATAAAATCTTTAAAAAAAAAGATTTCTATTTTGATGTAGGGTTTTAATAACTCTTTAGGTTGCCTACCACATGTGACCTTTACTGTCACTTCGCACCTCTACAGGCTATGACCTGGCAGAAGGGCCAAGGCCAAGGCCGAGTCAGAAAGTGGGGAAACTACCGGCCTAGATTATAAGGGAACTTGGTCTGACGTGAGTTCTGTCTCTGCCTCCCCTGTGACTGTGGGTAAGTCCCAACCTCAGTTTCCCTCTCTGTACCAAAGGCATGGAAAAGCCTCTCAGCTGACTCCCTGAGCCATTCTGAAGATCTACTGAGACACTGTCTTGGGGACCCACTCTAAGACATAAAAGGCACCTATGAATATAAGTGAGGGAGGGTAAGAGCACATCTACCTAAACATCAAAGCAGAAGGAATAAGGCTTTACAAAGAAATCTATTATCTGATAACAGAAACCTTCCTTCTTGAGTAAAAAATTATATTTGATTAAAACTTTGGAAATAGAAATTGTGTGTTTCTAGACTAGATTGTTCCCATTTTTAAGCAAAAAACACTGCCACGGGGTTAGTAACGATTGTCCTCTGGGGATGTGGTGGCTGTGAATCCTGGCACACTGGTTTCTGCAATAGGGGCTGGCCTCTAGCTTTTACAATTCTGGATTCTTGTGTTTTGAGAGAGTGTTTCTTTCTTGTTCTCTCTGCAAGGCACTCATTTCTCCCTGCTGTCCAGGCTGCCTTTCAAATTTCCTGATTCCTGCTTCTAAATCACATCAAGTGAGAAAACCTAAAAACCTGGTTTGTTAATATTGCTTGCAGCGTTAAGAGCCTCTTAAGTTCTTCTAGGAGCAAACCAAAGGAGTTTTCTCCATCTTTATGTTAATCCTCCTAAGGTCATGTGCCTCTTGCTCAAAGCTCTCGAGTGTTTCTCATTCCTTCCCAAACAAATCCAACACCCCAGCTGGCACAGTTTTCAAGGTCTTCGACCACTGTCCTCAAACTAAACGTGCAGTACCTCTTCTCAGCAGGCTCAGGGCGCTTTCCCACCATCAGGGGCTGCTGCCCTCTGCCTCCTCTCAGGCCTTGAGATACCCCCACCCTCCAAGGCCTGCTTTAAGGCCCACCTCCTTCCTGACGTCTCCCTCAGTTACAACCTCTCCAAACTCCGAACTCTCTCATTTTATCTGCGTGCCCCTTGTGGCACTTATCGCTTTCTGACTTAAAGTAGTACACTCTTTTAGGACTGTGTGTAGCTCTCTTCCTGTCCTGGAGAGGTTTCCTTCAACCCCTGGTACGGCCTCCTGCTGAACGAGTGCAGGAATGAGTGGTAGCCCCGGTTCTCTGTGCCACGGTTCTCCACGCTCCCCGCCCCCCAGGTTCTAGGTAGCTGAGACCGCTGCCCTCAGAAGCTCCTATCAGACTCATTGTGGGAGGGGGCGGCTCTACTCTGGGGTGACTGCTGAGCCAAGCCTCTGCCCTTCCCTAGCCTTGGGGGCACTGGCCCTCGTGTCCACCGTGCCCTCCCAGGAGAAGAGCTGCACCAAGCCTCCCCCCACCCCCACCCTCCAGCCGTGTGCAGCGGTAGGTGACCTGCTGGGGCACTCACCACTGCCAAGCCTCAGGAGCAGCACATCCTGGAGTCTCCGGTTGAGGTCCCGGAGCTCCTTCATCTCCGACACGAGCGCCCCGTACTCCTTGAGCTTCTTGGCCTGCTGGACCAGCTGCCTCCGAGTCCGCTCCAGCTCCTGCTGGAGGTGGCGCATCTCCTCCTGCTGCTGCTGGTAGTTGCGCAGCAGCTCCTCGTACAGAGCCCGGGGCACGACGCCATCCTCCAGACTGTCCATGTCCTCCGTGCCCGGCGAGGCCTCCACGAAGACCTCCTCCGGACACGTGCTGTGGCCCAGGCTCAGGCCGTTCTGCTTCTCCAGCCGGGCCACCACGGCCTCAATGCTCTTATGCGCCACTTCGCTCGGCTTCCGCCCCTCGGGTCTCTGTGTAGGACAACGAGAATCAGTTCAGGCAAAGGCAGCTGGGACTTTCTTGGACTGCAGCTCAATATTTCCCCAGACAATCCTAGAATCACAGAACCACAGAATATCAGTGCTTGGAGAAACCTGTGCAAACACTCAGTCAAAGCCTGTCATTTTACAAACGGGGAAACGGAGATTCGAGGTGGGGAAGGGACTTGCCTAAGGTCACAGAGTCAGTTGGTGGCTGAGCCAGGACTCTGGTTTCCCAGGCCGGTGCTTTGTCCCTTCCATGGCTCTGCCTCCCAGGACCATATTCTACCATGCTCACCCTCGCCAACTCCCCAGCCCCCACCCCACCCACAGGGTCTGGGCCGTGACTTGCTCACGGGGGTGGTCAATGTGCATCATTGGAGAATCTGTGAGAAATGGGCCAGGCCAAACCATCCCAGGGGAATCCATACTCAAATCTCTTCAACAATAAAAACATAAAAGGCAAAACACCCCAAGACAAAACAAAACACCCCTCCCCACCCCCGATACACAAAAAGCAAAGGGCATTCCACCAGTAACCTTTTCCTCAAGAATGCTTTCATTGGGAAGGACGCTAAAGAGCTCTAATCTGTTCTAATCGAGGGCAGGAGCCGTGTCTTATTTTCTCTGTTTCTCCACTGCCTACACAGAACTGGCACTTGGAAGGGGCTTGATAAATGTTTACTTAACCGAAAAGTTCAAAGAATGCTGGCACTGCAAGTTCCTTCGGTCTAACTCCCTCATTTTCCAGGTGAGGACACTGAGGCTCAGAGAGGGGAAGGACCACGCTTGGGGTCACGTGGTGGGCTTGCAGACAGAGCAGGTCCAGAACCTAGAGCCCAGCTTCCAGCACGAGGCCCCTTCCTCCACCTCTGCCAGCCTCTCCTCGGACTCTCGCCAAGTTGAAGCTCAGCAAGACAGTGGATATACAGAGCAGAGTTCATTGAGAAGAAAATTATCCAGGACTATCTAGGGGCTGGGGTTTCAGCTGCCTGAGGAAATCTCAGCCCAAGTAGACAAAGCTTCCATTGAGGGGGGCGGGAGTTACAGGACCAACTGAATTCCTCACTCAGGGCAGGAGGGCCAGGAGCTCTCTTGATTGGGCCACTTCTGGGAGGGTGCAGACAACTAAGGACAGCAGATTCCAGACAAATTAACTGCATCAGGTCAAGCCTGCCTTAACCTCTCGATAAGTTTCTGGGTGTTTAATGAAAAAAAACAAAAACAGCATGATTCTGAGATTGAGTTACATGACAAAAATCCTATCCTGTCATTTTATTCACTGGGATAAGGTGCTGCTAGTTTAGATGAACTTATCCGCTAAAACAGTACTGATCACTTGAGGTAAGTGTCTGCATCACTACCCCGTGAGACCAGCAAGGGCAGTGACCACGTCTGCCTAGACTCCATGACCCCAGGGACCGGCACAGGGCCAGGCCCACAGCATGGGTGCAATGAATGCGTCACCTGAACCCAGATGCATCTTTGGGACTGTGCCCTGGGGCTGTCCTTGGCCAATATCAGACCACGGTCAGTGAAGAAGGAAGCCTTCTTTCTCCTCCCTTCCTCTGGGGTACCCACTGTTCAGAAAAAAACATCTGGCTTGTTGAACAAGATATTCAGTGGGTTTACAAGTGAAGGCTAGAGGAGACCAACTGGGAAGCACATCAAAGGAAATGCAACTTCATGTAAAAGTTTTCCTTCAAGCCAGGGTCTACAGCCTCCTTTGTGTAAGTAAACCTGGCACATTCTGCTTCCTATCGAGTCTACCCTTAGCTGTTTGGGGCAATCTGATAGTGGCTGGCTCTGAACTACTGCCCGAGAATGACTGTTTAGTATTCCTGGAGCTCAGAGCCGTAGGCCAGAGAGGAAAGGGCACCGTTCCAAACCCTCGGCGGTGATGGCACTGCCTAGATGGGACAATCGGGCAGTGCGTGATTGCCCAGCATGACTCAGGGCTCCTGGAAAGTTGGCCAGCAAGGCAAATGCATACTGGCTGTCCTAAGACTCCCAACCTGAAAAAAGTCCCCAGAGAACATTTCCATTGGGAGAAGAGGCCAGACGGGAACTCTTTAGCTATCAAGATTCTGACAATGCCCCCACGAACTTCCAAAGAAAAGGGAAAGATTTTGTTACCTTGATGTGTCTAAGCTGTAAATCTTCGTCCCCATAATCTTTAACCTCCCCATCTTCTTCTACGTGATTGAGAGAAAGTTTGGGGATTTTTATTTTCTTCTGCATCACACTGTTTTCAAGGTCAGATTTGTCTTCTAAAATGCATATCAAGAGAACAAGGTTCATTATGAGTCAAAATGCTCAAAATACCCATAACCTCAAATGCAAGAGAATGACTGAGGCCAGACCAGTTAAAAAGGAAAAGCAAACAAACCCAAGGTCTATCCCACCTGCACAAGGGCTCCTAAAAGCAGCAGTGCAGGTCAGGCTCTAGGGTCAGAGGCATACGCCATTAAGCACTGCCATACAAAGCACTGAAATCATGTCCAGTGGTTTTGCTTAGGGGCTTTGCCAAGTATACCTTAAAGGGTAGCTTTCATGGGATCCCGGAACTGGAATGGCCCTTAGATTGTTATTTGGTCTCAACTAGCCTGTGGATCCCTCAACAACCAAGATCCTTCCAAGCCAAGTGAATTCCCAGGAAAATGTGGTGTTTTCCTGCCAGCTCAGGTGCGAGTACGCACAAATGGGATGATGGCTCTTACCGAGGCAGGGCCTCCCCACGGTCCCGACATAGGACAGGCTGAGGTTTAAGACAGATAGAAGAAGAGTTAACAGGTAACATTTACTGCCTTTTTACTGGCATCAGATCACAGAATGACAGAGTTTTAGGGGCCCTGCTGACCAGCTGGCCCAACTCTCTCATTTTACAGATGAGGGAGCTCGAACCCAGAGGACAGAAGGGGCCTGCCCAAGGCGGGAGTCTGAGGAAGAGCCCGGAGTCTGGCATCTCGCCCGGCGCTTACGTGTGATGACCATATACACCGAAATCAACGATGGACTGGAAGCTGCTACACAAATACAAAGGGACAGGACATCTCACTTTCTCATTCTTTGAGCTCAACTTCAGACAATCTAAAAGAGAAGTTTTTTTTTCTCTCCTGCACAGATGTCAAACTTTATCTCCCAGATCTGTCTTTCTCTGTCGATGTCAAAAGGAAAAATGCAAAAAAAAAAAAAAAAAAAAAAAAAGGAAAAATGCAAAGAGGAGAGTTCTAAAGGTAGAAACTTGAACCCGGAGCTGGCCCCTTGTGGTACATGGGTTGGGGTCTTGTGTTCTGGGCTGGACCTGAGGTTCTGGGAATTACTGTTTCTTTGATTCCTCAAAGGTTCCCACCGCTCTACCCCAAATGCACCTTCTAGCATGTTGCCCAAGCTGGATGTGGCACGTGGCCAGGTAAGCTGGTTAAACACAGTCCCCGAGGGTCTTTATGTGTGAGTGTGTGTGTGTGTGCGCATGCATATGTGTGTGTGTTAAACATGCTCTTACACTTCCCCCAAGCCAGCCTTCTCTCTTCGCAACTTGTTAGTAAAGCTGAGAAGGCAGCTTATAAGCACACAACTATTCTAGAATGTAGTCAAATGCCACATCTTCCCAAACAGTCTCAGGAAGGGAGCCCCCACTGGTTCTGGAGAGAGCTCAGTGGGAACCTCGGCTCCTGCGTGGCAGGGCGAGGAGGGGGGCACGAGGCCGTAGTCTCACGGAGCTCGGGTTGTTTGCTCTGTGGCGGAGGGGGCGGCAGCAAGAACTCACCTCACTCACCGCACAGTGCCCCGTACACATGAGGCTCTCGACGAACACAACATGAAGACTGACGCTATCGGCATGCTTGGAATCATTTTTATTTCCTTAAACATACGGTGAATCAAGATACAATTGAACAAAAAATAAATAAATGACTTAAGAAGGGTGTAGAGTGCCAGCGACCTGCCCAGGAAAAACGACCAGTCTTTGTTAACAACCCTCTCTTGATCAGAGGTGAAAACGGTCTTTCCCACTAACTGGAGAAATAATCCTCAGGTTCTGTTTTTCACAAGAAAGGCCTGTTTTTGTTCTCTTTTTGCCCATAAAATACAGCCAATGAGCTAGGCCTGAACAACAGCAGGGACTGTGGTCTCTCTAAAAGAGCAGCAGATTCCTCCTACAAATCATTGTAGACTCTAAGTCAAAAAGCTGCTAAAATATAAAAGCTAAAGAAAGTGCTTCCAATGAAGTTATCCTCAAACGGCGTAGTTGGGCGTTTTCACGTGTGAAAAAACAGATACAGCGGATGAGAAGGTGCGTTAGGGCTTCTGAATGTGTTGGGGCAAAGCTCCCGGGCTAGTTGTCAGTTTGACAAATTCAAGGGCAAAGGTTTGAGGTGTAGACACCAAACTAGAAATGACAAGTAGGCTCTGCCTCCCTGAGCTGAAACTGTGGAGTTCAGGATCAAGTTGGTTGGAGAGAGGGTATCCCTCAGATGCACAAAACGAGGCAATATGTGCACTGAGAACAATCCTCACATCATCTCCTTCAACACTTTCAAAATGCAGGTGAGGAGACTGAGGCTCCAGATGGTGAAGTCCACTCCTCCATCCACTCGGTGATGCAGGGGGTTGCAGGAAGAGTGGCACGGGCTGGGAGCTCCTTCTGGAGAGCTCACTAATGTGCAAGGTCACAGAAGTCAGTGTCAAAACACAAATAGTGTGAGAACCCAGACCCGACAACCAGCATCTAGAACACTTCCTCCTGCGCCTTAGCATAACATTTACTGAGAATCATACTTACAGGTTCTAGCCTGGGCCCCCGAACATGGAGCCTGAGCACTCAACGGTGGGAGCACAAGATAGAAACAATGAAAAAGATAAGCCAAGATCTCACATGGTGAGTCTGAATAAGGGGGAAGTAACTCCTATAGGATCTCAGGGCCAAGGGAGATCACTTTGGCCGGTGCAGCCATGACAGGCTTCTGAGAGGAGAAGGCATTTGAGCTAGACTCCTTACTTGCTGAGTGACCTTGGATAAGTTACTTTATTTCTCTGATCCTGCTTTCTTGTCTGTACCTCCATCACTCTGCCAGGATGCTGGGAAGATGACCACTTCTATATCAAGTTCTATTAAGTACCTGAGGGGAGTGAATGGTACGTGGGCAGTCAGTGCTCATAAAGGGATAGCCATTTTATCAAGGATGGTAAGCATCTGGACCACACAAAAGGGACAAAGACTAGAAACTTAAAAATGAAGGTTGGGAAACTATCGAGACTGGAACGGTTACAAAACATGGTTCAGTTACAGGCAGGAAAAAGGGGCGAGGAAGGAAGTGAAGGCGATTGGGGCTTAGAGGATAAATGGCCTTGAATGCCAAGGTAAGAGGAACTGAGGTCCGGCAAACAGGTGTGGAAAAAACTACGAGTCAGACAACCTGGATTCCAAGTCCAGTCCTGCCACTTGGTGGGGTAAGAAGTCAGGCAAGCTTGCGACGTCAGTGAGTGTCATTTTTCTTTTTCTGTAGAAATGGAGATAGAATGTGCGCCTCAAGTAGGGATCAAATGAGCTGAGCAGATGTGCCTTGAAAGCAACCAAGCCCTGTATATGTGGTGGATGGCAAAGCTCAGCAGGGCCTGCTGCTGGCTCAGAGCCTGCTGTTGGCTTGCTTTTTTCAGGTGGAGACCTGCCCAGCTTCCAGCCTGCAGTGCTCCACTCCCAACCTGAGAGCAGGAAGCCCCACCCCCACCAGCTATACCCAAGGCTCCAAGCTCTTCCATGTAACTGGAACGGCCCCCTCCTTTCCTGTCTGCTTAACAAACCCCACTCAGCCTCCACTCATCTCCTTCTTCCTCCAAGGCCCTAGCACATACCTCTCTGGAGCCTCTTTTCTCACTATGTTGCAATCATCAGGTTTGAGGTCTACCTTCCCCACTGGAGTGTGAGTAACCTCAGGGCAGGGCCCATATCCTAGGCCTGGCCATACAATAGAGACTCATCAAACAAAAATGTTTAATGCAAGAATAATAAAAAAGAGGCTACACCAATAAGCGTATGAAAAGATGCTCACAATCATCAGTCATTAGGGAAAGGCAAATCAAAAACATCATGAGATACCACTTCTCAGGAAGATGGCCATAGTCCAAAAAAGAAAGGGACAGAGCAGAAATGGGAGGATGGGGAGAAACTGGAACCCTCACTGGTTCCTGGTGGGCATGTAAAGTGGGGCAACCGCTGTGGAAAACAGGTTGACAATTCCTCAAAATGTTAAATATTTTTATCATATGACCCAGAATTCCACTTCCAGGTATACACATAAAGAGAAATGAAAACATATCTACGAAAAATTTGTGCATGAATGTTCACAGCAACACTCTTCATAATGGGTAAAAGGTAGAAACAAAGCTGATGAATGGATAAAAAAATGTGGTATTAGCCATGCAATGGAATATTACGCAGCTGTAAAAATGAGTGAAGTACGACAGCTGCTGCAACATGATGAGTCCTGAAAACATTATGCTAAGTGAAAAAAGCCAGGCACAAAGTCCACAGGTTGTCTGAGTCCATGTGTGTGAAACGCCAGAAGAGGCAAATCCATAGAGGAAGGAAGTAGATTAATGTGTGTGCCAGGAGCACTGGGGGAAGAGACAATGAGAAGTAACCACTTAGTGGGTCACAGGGATTTTCTGTGTGTGTGTGTGTGTGTGTGTGTGTGTGATGAAAATGTTCTGGAACTGGATAGTGAAGATGGCTGCAGAACACAGTGAATATAATAAGAACCACTGATTTGTACAAACTTTAAAATGGTTAAAATAGTGAATTGTACGTTATTATACTTCAACTAAAAAACAGGGTACACTTGAAGAATATCTCCTACCTATTGGGGTCCACCATAGGCTCTTCACTCATATTACTACACTTTACAACAACCCTGCAATTATGTATTATTAGTCACATTTTGTTTCCCCACTAAAAAAGAGATGAGACTCACAGAAGGCCCGAAAACAAACAGATGGGAAGGTGCAGAACCAGAATTTGATCTAGGTCTCTCTATCTCCTAAGCCCATGTTTATCCTCTCTAAACACAGGCCTGCAACACGGCAGAACCAGAATAAATGCTGAATGAATGAAGGATGGCTATAGATGAAACATCCAAATTCCCCTGTCCAGAGTTCAAAGCAGAAGACCACTTTACTCCCACTCTCCTGCCAGATGCCTCTGTCCTCAGGAAGTCCCCAGAAAGCAGTGACCGTTGCCAGGCACAACAGAAACAGGCTGCAGCCGGGCCTCGGGGCTTGGATGAATTCTTTGAAAAGGTAGGCTCAGCAGTATAGGAAGGTCTGAAATGACAAGAGTGAGTTCCAGAAAGAAGCAGAAGCAGATTGTCCCTCCAATCCCATGCCTTGCGATCTGGACACTTGGCCAGGGAGGATCTTGAGGCTCCTCTGAGAGCTAACTATTCTTGGTTCTACGGTAATGCATATCAGTCTCCATCTCAAGTGGTGCTCCAGGAATAGGGCTCAAGAAGACCTGGGACCTCTGTTCATCCTTTTCTTCAGTCAGTGTACATTTACTGGGCTCTGTTTTGAGTTGAGCACACTGCTAAGTGTTCCTTGTCTTTTGGACCCTTCCAACCCAGTATGTGCCAAGAATCCCAACCAGAATGCAAGGTTTGACTTCCTGAGAGATCCTGGCTCATGGGGGACAAACCTCCAGTCTCCAGGCCTTCCTGATCCTAATCCTGATTGAAGGTGCTACGTCACATCTACATCTAGTCCACAGAAGATTTATGAACAATCACTGTCATCATCGAAAGGGAAAGAAATAGTTGGGACAGGGAGGGCCAGAATCTAATAAAAAGCAGTGCAGTCCTTTGAATGAGGTGGTCCTTGTTCGGAATTGCAGCTCTTCCACATACTAACTTTGGGAACTTGGGCAAACTACTTTACCTGTCTAGGTCTCAATTTCATTATCCGTAACGTGGAAGTGATAAACTGTTTTCCAAAAGATGGTGCATGTAAAACAGCAAGCACAGAGCCTTGCTTGTCATAGGTGTTCAGTGAATAGCTACTCTGAGGCTGTCCCTCAGGGTCCCGTGCTTGGCTTTTATCCCCTGGCAAAGAGAACCACTGCAGGTATCTGACACAGACGAAGACGTGATGAAAGAGATGTTTCGGGAAGATTAATGTGACAGGGGCAAGCAAGATGGATGAGGTGAGGGGAGGAGACTGAACATAGGGTGACAAGAAGCTATAACTCTTGACTGGTCACATTAATGAAGGTGAACAGTGGTGTGGATCATCTGGGACAGCAAATGACTTCATAGAGCATTTTAATGTAGCTTTGGACTGTGCTTCTGGCTTGGAATTCCAGGAAACCAACCTTGTCGGATGGACAAGGAAAACTCTCTAGTCAACCTGCCTTTGCAATTGTTCCAAGCTTAAGACTAAATAATCAGTCCTCATGTAAATAAACACATACGCAGCCTCTGAAGAGACAACCTTTACTGCTTCTGACTTTCTAATTTTTAAGGTGAAGAGAACCACCAAGGATTTGGACATCAACTATTTCCTCCTCCTTTCCAGCTGCTGTGATATCAGCTAATTGCATCCATCCATGCAACAAATATGGAGTAAGCACCTACTATGTGCCAGGGCCCACGCCAAATTCTTTACAGACATCTATATACTTAATCCCCATGATGATTCCACTGAAGCGGAAATTGAGGCTTAAAGAAGTGAGATGGCTTTCCAAAGACATCAAGCTATTATATGGCAGGGACAGCATCTCAAATCAGGTCCCCATAACACTCGGGCCCTGTCCCTATCGTGTAATCATCCTTTGGGAGGAACAACAGAAAAATGACCAAGTTGCTAAAACTTTCTCAACTGAACTAAAAGGTACACATAAAATGATGAGTGTGTCAATATAACTTCCAAAGTGTCTGCTTTTCTCCCAAGTCAGACACTGTCTGTGTCTGTCTACGCCCAGAAGAATGCCGTGATAAATTCCCAAACTGAGATGACACTATACCAGTATGACTGGATGGCAGACTCCTGAACTACAAGCTTATCAAGTCCACCAAGCTCTAAATAATCCCTAGAGTCCTTATTCAAAGTCATAAAATACGGTAGAAGCTACTCTTCAGAAATATAGAAGAACCTGGTATCTGTATTAACCTGAGAGAAAGAGAGAGAGAAACATCTCATTAATGGAGGCAGAGTAATAAGCAAATAGTGTTTTAGAAAACAGGCAGGTGGACAGAAAATGCAACGCAAGTCTGTCTTCAAAAGAAAGCCCTGAACAATCTGTAGTATACAGGAAAAATGGGAGAGGGATTGTCTTGACCGCCATTTTGCATAAAATCATGCTGGATCATGGAAAGGATCCAGCGGCAGAGGGTTTAATGTGGTATGGGTTTGTTAGCCAGGATGAGATTCTGAGAAGCTAAACATAAAATGTGTACAAAGGTTTGTCTTGTTTTAAAAATATCTACATGCAAGTTTAAAGTTTTTCCTATGTACAAAAATCCTATAAAGTCTTATGATGTTTGCATTAAAAACAGACATGCCACAGAGAAGACATGCACGTTGTGTTCTCTAGCCTACGGTGTTTGTTTTTATAAAACCCAAGGCAGACAAAATTCTCAGGTTTCAAGGATTATATCCAGTCAAGACAACACACAGAAGAGTGCCTGCTGTGGTGCAACAGAAAGCAACCAGGCGACACTGGTTCGAGGCCTGGCTCTGGAACTGACTCTCCGGCTGTCAGCTCCTCTTCCTCTTGGTTTTCTTCACTGCGGACTGGACAAGGGACTGGATGAGAAGACCTCACCAGGTCTTTCCAGCTCTGACTGTGGGCCAGTCACTCGGAATTCCAGGTCTCTTTCTCTTCCGTGCAGGGTAGGCTAAGAGTAAATGACCTAATCCCTCCTGGTGGGCACATTACAAGAAACATCCCGATGCCATTCAAAACAGGAGGCGAAGAAACTGCTAACCGGGTTTCAGTAGGTCTCCTCGCTCTCATTCCTGCTGCCTCACTGGCCTTGGCACGGGGCTGGGGCACGAACAAAACCAGGAACTTCATCCTGCTGGCTCATTTGTGGGGGTAAGAAATGGCCCCAGCATAGGGTCACAAAGGGGCAAAACATACCGGGGGATCACTAGCCTTTGAAGCCAAGCCCCAGGAGGATTTAAAACACACATGTTAAATTTTAAACTTGTCTGCTTCTTACATGTGCCTGCTCTGCTAATTCACATCTCTCCACGAATGGTGGAACACAGAGCTAAGCAAGCTGTTCTCTTCCCAGGAACTCCTAGCCACCATAGTCCTTAACAGCTGCCCTTATTTAGCAAATACCTACTATGCGCCAACATGTCAGACACTTTTCCGTATTCCCTAGCGAAGTGACATAGTGGGTTGGCAGCCGATTACTATCCCTATGTCACACGTGAGCACCTGAGACTCAGAGAGGTGAATTAATCTCCCCAAGGTCACATTGCTCCTAAGAAGCAGAGTTACCACTGGAACCCAGACTGTCTTGACTTCAAAGCCCATCGTCTTTCAGTTCTCTAACACTTCCGCCTTAATATTTAAGGAACTGACCTAGAGGTCACCTAACCAAATTCTCCCACAGGGCAGGATTCCATTCCAGAATATTCTTGACATGCTTGCCACCTCCAGTGATCAGGAGCTCATCAAGATGTTGGAAGACCTTTCAATTGTTCATCTGCTCTCTCTGCTATTACCAAATCTCCCACCGATCCCTATGAATTCCACTCTTTGTATCCAATTCTGCTTTCTGGACCCCAAAGAACAGGCCTGCTCCTTCCTCCACTGGGGGCAAAACTCAGACACTGAAAACTACCAAAATATCATCCCATGCAAATCTTTTCTTTACTTGCGTATATATTTAGCTGCCCTACTGTAAGTCTAACCGAAAGCTCAGAGGAAGAAGTAGTTGTATGTAGTTAAGAGAAACAAAAACAAGGCTAGCTCTGGGATCCAAAGATCTCTCTCTTAGCTTGATTTTCAGGACGCCAATCTGCCCTGGTTATCACCCAATTCTCTCTCCGTCCGTCTGGGGCTGTTTCTTCCCAGTCACCTTTTGCGGGCTCTTCTTCTTCAGCTGTGCCCTTAAAAGCTGATGTTCTGAATAGTTCTGCCTTGCCTGACATTTTACTCTGCACCCTCTCCCGCTGTGACCTCACCAGTCCTGTGGCTAATGACTTCCACACTAGGATCTTCAGCCCAGTTTCAGAGTACCTTGTCCCGACTGCTCTCCTGGACCGTCCACCCATATGTCCCACGGGCCCCTACGATTCAACCTGTCTCAAGCTAAACTCATCACCTTCTCTTCCAACCAACCGCTCTTCTAGTGCTTCCCACGGAGGGAGGAGAGGCCAGATCGTCCCATCATTCTCACCACAACCAGGTAGTTGCCAAGTTCCATGGATTCTCCTTTGCAGGCCCATCACGAGCACTGCCACCTTACTTGAGGTGTCACGCTTTCTGAATGAACTGACCCACGCTTCTCTGCGAGCCCGGAGCATGTGGGGAGACGCAGCCCATTGCCTGGCACCTACAGTCCCTGCAGGACAACTGTTTGAAGAGCCTGCTTCTCCCAGGTCAGACAAGTAACCCTATCTCACGCGAATGCAGACAGAGTATACAGAAATTCCTAGCACTGAACCTGGAACCTGATAAGTACTTCATTAATATTTAGGAAATTAGTGCTAGAAAGCAAAAAAAAAAAATGCCCATTCCTCTTGCATTTCCCTCCGGCACATGGCTGTCCACCTGGCATAACTCAATACCCACAAAACTTAAATAAATCAGAGAAAACCTCTTCAGGGCATGTACCCTTTTCTGGTAAGCATTTTAAAATGAAGAGTACACACATTTCTTTCTTGAAGGAGCTTATAAGACAAAGCAGGTAGGCACAGTGGAAAGAGAACTAATCTTGGAGTCGAAGATCTAAACGCAAACTCCACTTTCCTGGTGTGTTTTTAAAAATAAAAACTAGTGTGTTCTTGAATAACAGAACACCACACAAAAGAGTATGACCTCAGCTTGCCTGGGGCAATTTTTTCTTTTATCCTATGAACCAGAACTCTGAAGTACTCTGTAGCACGTACCATTTTGTAGTAACGAATATGTGGTTCTTGAATAAAACAGATCACATCAGACTGAGCCTGCGATGGTTAACATTTCAGTGGAATCTGCAACAGATGACAGCAGGCAAGTTCCAATCTTTGCTCCAATGTGTATTAGCAGAACATGTCAAAACCTAAATTAAAAGTTTTCACCCGCTTTAAAAAAAAAATAAATCCTTTTGTTGGCAGTCTCTCACTGATGACATGCAACAATCTTTGCATATGAAATCGGCTAGTCCCCTGCTTCGCTGCTAACTTTGTAGAAGTTCCAAAGCATTTCTGGAGCAAGTGATCTATTTGGACCGACAATGCCAAGCTGGGACCTGAGCCCTGAATGAGCTAAAATTACCAAAGCAAGAAGAACGTGGCTTTGGAAGCTATTTCCCCCAAGTGTGGGGTTTTTCTAGTCAAGGGAGTGATAAAGAATGTTGACTTTTTCCAGATGAACAACATTGAATGAAACCTTCAAATCTCACTGCAGGTTTCTGCTCTGAAAAACAAGTTGCTGCTACAGAGGTTCCTGTCCTTCCCTACTTCCACTCCCCAAACATAATAAATGCACCTGTCTTCCCAAAGTTCATGAGTTCAGCATGGGCTGGCTGGTGTGGACCATGTTCTGGGCACTACAGATGCAGAGACAAGGAAGGCAGGGCCCTGACCTGGAGGAGATCACTGGCTGGTAAGGAAGACTGGCACATTCATGACTAACCGAAGCAAAACACAAAATGCTAAGATCCATAAGCAAGGGATAAGCAGAGTAAAGGGAGAGCTCTGAGGAGAGAAAGTCCCCTCTGAGGGCAGAGGGTAGGACAGGGACACCCTTGAGATGGGAGAGTGGGGAAGGAAGTTGCTTCCAGTGTATTTTGTCCCCTCCTCTACCACAGCCACAGCCCTCAGCTCGCTGGACCACAAACATGTCACATGTTAGCCTCTCCACTGGAAGGCATGGGCAGAAGCACCATGTCAGACAATGATTAATCCATTTTGGTTGGTTCAAGAGTGTCTGCGGGTATGTTCTCAAGATGGCATGAAATACCACAGGTCTAGGGAAAGTGAGAATGGAGGGTGAAGCTGGAGAAGTAGTGTGGGGCTGGGGCCACTATAAATGTCAGGCAGAGAAGCTGAAGTTGAATTCAGCAGGCAACAGGGAGCTGCAGAAGGTTCTAAGGAGAGAGGTGACCCACGACTGTTTTTTAGAAGATTATTTCAACAGCAACCTAGAAAAGAGGCTGGAGACAGAAAGGGTGAGTAATTAGGGGATTCCTGCCCAGGTTTAGACAAGTAAAAGCTCCTACAGGCCTGAATGCAGGCAGTGGGAGTGGAGCCGGAAAGGAAAGACTTAAAAGAGAATCTGGACAGCGCACCTAGAATCAGCCCTTTCTCTGCCCCTACCTCTGCCCCTCCCCCACCAGTGCCTGGCTTCTCCTCTAGTTTGCACTAACATCAGGTCCTAAGACTACATATTCCCTGAGGATGATGCCCTTTTCTTCTTCATCAGCCCGCCCCTGACAAAAACCTATACTCTGCAGAACCTGAGAAGTGAACTCATCTGCCCTGGGTCATGTTGTCATTTCAGAGCCACCACCTCCGATGTCCTGGTGCACTGGTGCCTTCGCTTATCACAGCACTGGGCTTGGTATATAGGAAGTAGTAAGGGGGCATTTGAGAACAAAAGGAATTTAGCACACCCAAATAATAATGACATAGCACAGGTGCTTGGATAAACGACTTGGTATTTTAAGACACTGAGAGACAAGACACTGGAGAGCCAGTGTTTGCCCTGTAGAAACCACCAAATTCAATACCAAGAGCCCTAGTAGCAGGCCGGACCGCAGTTAGATAAGGGTGAACTCTCCATGTAGGTAGCTCTCATTTTTACAATCTGTTTGGCAAATAAGGAGAATGAGCAAGGAGAGACCAAAGGTAAACCAAGTTTTGAGTGATGTGGTTCTCCTATGGAAGAGAGGAGCTCCTTGGAGATTTCCTCAGGAAAATGACAACTGAAGGCGGAGAGGGCAAAGGTGTGTGTGCTCTGTAGGAGGGATGCTGGTAAGACAGGAAGAGGAAGAGCAGAATGGGCTTGAGAACTCAGAAATGAAAACTGTCCACTGGCTCCAAAACTTGCCATGAAGCTCCAAGCTTCATGGTCATTTCTCCCATTTGCTTTCACTCCTTGCATGCATGCTGTGTGGCTGATGGGAACATCAGCTACTTTATGAAGGAGCATGCCAAGCAGGGCCTGTGCTCCGAGGCTAGTTTTGCCATTTATTAGCAGGTCAGTCTCTGAGCCTCAGTGTCCTCCGAGATCTACAGCGATCTCTACCAACCGGGTCCCAGGGAGGACTAGCAGGCACAACGCACAGGCACATAGCAAAACTATCAGTAAAGGTGGGTTTGTTTCTTTTTCCCTTGGACTGAAATTGCCCTTTGTTGAGAGGAGGGCTATCCCATAGGGTCTGGCACACAAGAAACCATGGCATAAACCACCACATCCCAAAGCAGCTGGCTTTGACATTTTCTGGATTCAAGAAGAGGTCCACTTGAAGACAGCTCTGGGTTGGCCTGGGCAAACACTCAGTAGAGTAACATATTTCTCACCAACAGTCATTAAGTAGCCCAAAAACTGCCCCTTGAAGCCAGGCCGTTGGTGCCAGAGAGGGATCAACTACTCGTGGCTAATTCACCAACACAAAGCCATCCCTGCCTCCCCCTGGAGAGCTCACCTCCTCCGTGTGGTGCCACAACACAGTGGTATTTCTAGCAGGGAGATGCCAGAAGACAACTCTTTAAGAGGAAGTGATTGTGAGCAATTCTCAGAGCTGCCACATACAAGTCAAGATGGAGTTTCAAAACACACAGGAGACTTCTCTCAGGGTAAATGAATCCCCAAACCCACCCTGGCCCTTCCAGTCAGATCTGCAGCCAGGGCAGCAGCTCCAATTTAAAAATTAACCAGTTGATTAGAATTCGAAATGTGGTCTAGCCAACCTCAAGTTGTTCCCCCCCCCAACACTTCCAAAAAAGAAGTAAAGAGGTGGGGGAGAGCGTTTTTCAACTCACTTTGCTCAAACTGGCGCCATGGTTCTCTGGATCTGCTCTGGCAACTTCCAGATGTTGCCTAGATTTTTTGTGTTGTTTTTAATAACCCTAGAGATTTATCAACATTCCAACTTGGAGGATGAATAGTCTATAGATTCAAGATTCATGGTTCTCAGACCAAGAACTACATGTCTTACTTATGAGAACTTCCATGGATTTTTAAAATCTGAGTCAGTGAGGGCTGCCACTGCCTCGCAGACTCTCTACGGTGCTTGCAGAGCCAAGCCGTGTTTATGTTTGCTGAATGAATAAATGGGTGAATGGACAATCTCTAATGGTGGAAAACAGTCATTACACACCAAGTCACATACCTACCACTGACTCCTTTTGACATACATGGCTTCCCCTCTCCTGAGGCCCTTCCAGATCTAGGAGTATAATACAATCGTCAAGAAGCATACCTTCTTTTCTTCTAGCCCAAGCAAAGCTGAGGTTACAACCTAGTCACAACTTCCTCAGGCCTATACTCTTGGGAAATAATCACCTTGTCCCTTCCCTCGGGTAATTAAAAGCAAACAAACAAAATAAAACCTAATCAGCTACACAGGTTTCCCTTTTCTACATACTTCTCATTCTGTTTTTCTGGACCCAGCTGTCACCAGGTGTTGTGAATGGGTCTACACCACTGTGCCCTAGGGCTCGTCAGGGGGTGGTGAGGATGTGGTCTGTCAAAAAGTACCTGGGGTGCTGGTGGGTTTTTAGTTCTTCTTCTACTCCTCAAGCGCAAGCCTACTTTCCAGAAGCCACAGGAGGTGCTGGAAAGGAACTAGAGTGATGGGCCAGAGCTCTAATCCACTGCTCATTTGCCATGGGACCCTAGGCAAGTCACTTCTCAGTTTCAAGCTAGTTTCTCTATCTGCCACATTTAAATACGATCACGTGCTGGTTGCATCGTTCAGGCTAAATGTGAGAAGGCAAAGGAAGCTGGAAAAATTGGGAAAGGTCTTAAAACTACACCATCTTCATTTGGCTCCTAACCCTGGTCTTCCCTCGGAAGCAGAGAGCAGGCTGGCTGACTGTCTCTGCCCACTCCGGGGTACCCCTACCCCCAGCAGCAGCTAAAAGGCTGCTCTCCAGAACGGAAGTGATACTTTCTTCTTCCTCATGTCTGTACCCAAGTCTCCTGCTACTAGCTGGGAAAGAGGGTCCACTGACTTTACAAAGGAAAAGGTGCCTCAGTGTAGCAGAAAGAACTTGGTGTAGGAGGCTGAAGGGCTGGTTTCTTGTCCTATCACCAGCTGAACCTCAGTGTCCTCATCGGTCAAAATGGGGCTGAGACCACCTGCCTTGCTTATTTGCCAGGACCCTGAGAAAGGGGGAATGGGAGGTCTGGTCTTATCCTGACCAGCAACTCTTTCCTTGCCCTGAGCCCTCACTCAGAGAGCCTTCTGGGAGATTCAAAAGGGGTGTGGAGGCTCAGGGATGCTGAGTGCCACTACCTCTTTACCTCTGCCACCGAGCCAGGAAGGGGCAGGAGAGAGTGGCCCCCAGGGATCAAGGTCTCCCCATCCTGTCCAATGATGACCCGGCTGGGACAAGGATGTCATAGCTTCCTTCTGTGAAGAGGGACTCACACCCAGAAGAGTCTGACTATATCCACCTTGCCTCCTCAGTTTCAGGAGGCGCCAAGGGCCTTAAAGGAAGAGAGACAGAGAAACTTGAGACAGAAGGAGCAGACAGGGAAAGGACCAAAGAGAAGGTGAGAGGCAGAGAAATAAGAGTGCAAAGGAGGGGAAAGAAAAGAAAAGTGAAGGGCCTGGAGAACAGACAGAGACAGAAAAAGGACGACAGACAGACACTGAACGATGAAGACAGACTGACAGCGCGGGAGTGTCGGGGAGGCGGGGAAGACAAAGGGGACCATCCGGTGTTTTTAACTGGTCTGGCCTTTTCGAGACACCCCATCCCCAAAAAGAAAAGCCTAGGAGGCGGGCGGAGGAGGCCAGAGCGAGCAGAGGCTCCCCCCGACCCCCTCCGCCCCGGGTCCCTGCCCCCGCGCGGGTCCCGCCGTCCCTCCCGGCCCGCTCGCTCACCTGCCAGCGCCAGGATCTGGGCCTTGTGGAGCAGCAGCGCGCCCCAGTCGCGGGGGGCGCGTGGGGGGCTCTCGGGCCCGGCGCCCAGCTCCTCCGGGCCCCGGTACACGGCGTACACCTTCTGGTTGTCAAAATCCAGCCGCGAGCGGGGGCTGAAGTCGCGCACGCACGACACTGGCAGCGCGTAGCAGACGTTGTCCTCCAGGAACCGCACAAAGGCGTACATGGTGGGCGCCGGGGGCGGGCCCCGGTCGGGCCGGTCAGCCCGCGGGGCGGGCGCGGAGGTGGGGACCCGGCGGGGGGCGCGAGCCGCGCGGCCGGGCCGGGGGGCGGGGGCGGCTCCCCGGGACCCGGGCTCCCCCCACTGTTATTGTTCCTGAAAGCACCGTTCTGCCAATCGGCTGCTCTCGCCTGGGCGCGGAAAAGAGAGGGAGGGGGGAAGGGGGCGGGGGGGCGGGTGAGGGGGTTTTGGAAGCGCACCGCCACTCGCAAAGTCAGACCCGAGCAATCACAGCCGGAGCGCGATTCGCGTAGGGAGAGGAAAGGGCAGGGAGCTTGAATTGCAATAATAGTAATAACAATAGCATTGCAGGAGAAGGAAAAAATGCTTTGACCAAAAGTCGCGCTGCTTGTGGGGAGTATTACATTGCTTCAACAATCGCGCTGCAAAACAAATTGAATCGCAACAAAACTGCATTGCAAAAGAGACAAGAGAGTGTGAGAGAATGAATGCAGGGCCTGGGAGGGGAGCAATTTTGTTGGGATCTCTAAGTGTGAACTTGCACTTGCAAGGGAGCAGAATTTTGGAGTGTTTCAATTGTAGCCACTCCTCTTAGCTCCTTCAGTTCGCGTATCTTTTCTTCTTCTTCTTCTTCTTCTTCTTCTTCTTCTTCTTCTTCTGTTTTTTCAAAACTGCCAGTTCCTCCTGTGGGGAGGGCCGGTCAGCCAGAAACGTTTTGCCAGAGCTGCCAAACTAGTTGTGACCAGAACTGGGGCTTATCTGGGATTTCCAGTTGGACCAGCTGGCTGGGGTGGTGGAGGGTTAGTCAAGGGCAGCTCTCGGCCGGAGGGAGCAGGGGGCGCCTGTCTGCCCTGTACTCTTCCTCCACTGAAGTACCTCTCCACCGCATGCCTTTCTTTGAGCTGGACCAGTTGGAAAGAAGGAGGGAGTGGAGGTGTGCTCTGAGGGAGACAACCCCAGGATTAGCTGGGCATTTTGGAGCGCCATGAGTTCAGGAATGGGACTCTGTGGAATAGCAGTCTTTGCTCTGTCTGCAGTATCATAGGCAGAAGAGAGCCTGGAGGGGCTTGGGTGCCCCCAGACAAGCCCTGAACAACTAAAAAGAGGCTGACTGGGCTCTGCTCAGGGGAATCACATTCCGCATCAGAGGGGGCCAGCACTCTCACAAGGATGCCCCGGAGAGCTTTTATGTCAAGTTTGGCTACTTTTATCCCCAATTCCCAGCCCCAGGCTTGGCACTTGGTAGGGACTCAAATTTGGGGTGAAGAATAATAATAAATAGAAATCCCCATTCATCCAGCTATCCAGTAATTCATTCTTGTGTTCAAGCAGCCGAATACTGTTTGGATGAGCACTATATGCCAGATTCTGGCTAGGCGCTAGTCCCAGAGCGAGAAACAGAATGGACAAAAGACCTAGATTCCTAGCAGTGTTGGACAGTGTTATCAGAAATCGAGTCTGGGTTTTGGAGACCTGTCCAAAATTAGGTTACTAAATAAGTAACACCGTCCCTGTCCTTGAAACCCTTACAGTCCCATCCAGGAGTATTAAAAATGTGTAAGTGAGTAATTATATTATGTGAGAAAAGTGTTCTCAAAGAAGAATGTTTATTGGAGATGGCAGACTTAATTAAATATTATATTTTTTTAAAAATCATTTAAATGAACTCAAGCTGTAAGAAAAAACAAAATAAGTGCACCAAAATGTTGTTTCATAGTAGTGGTGAGTGATTTTGTTCCCCTTTGTGTTTTGCATTCATATATTTATATTTAACTATTTTCCACAATAGCTATTACTTTATGATCAGAAAGTCTTACGTATTATTTTTTAAAAAGCACTGTACTTGCATTTCAGATCAGCTACACTAATGATGAGGTAGATAACCAAAACCTGCAAATTCTTTCATTGTGATTTGGGGATAATGTTATACAGGCGAACTCCGTGAACATACACCTCTCCGATACAAATGCACAGGTCAGATTAAATTCCCTTAAGCCCGTGGTGTATATGTGGTTGTAGCCAGATACCACCATGAGTTTTCTGATGCAGTTATTGGTCTGGTATTGTCGCACACACTTGTGGAAAAAAAGAGGTGCCACACCGAGTTTTTCCAGAAGATTTACCTTTGTGATTATGATTTCTTTGGACTAATCTTAAAAGAGTCTTTATCTTAAGAATACATTCCTGTGGTGGTCAAGGGGAAATAATGTGTAGCAAGACTTCTGATAATGCACAAGATGGATCATGCAGAGTTAGCCGTTATTTAATGAAAATCCATGAAGCTCCAAACTGTGTTTGCAAAATAATTTCAAGTAGTACCATGGCCAACGTCCTCCACCCATCTAAATGAAGGTGACCACCAAGTACGGCAGCAGGCTTATCTTTCTTATCACCATCCTTGACATAGTACATGCCAGACATATCGAACTATTTGACATTTCCCAAGTTAGCATGCTCTATCGGATCCCAAGCCATTATGCTTCTGCCCTCTTTCTGAGAAGTTCTTCCTCCTAGAGCGCAGGCTGACATCAACTTCCCCTGAAGACCAGCTCCAATGTCACCTCTTTGTGAAACCTTCCCCAACCACGAGCACTCCTCAAGCACAGGTGGTCCCTGTCTTCTATTTTGTGCCAGTACCTTTTATCTTCCTTCCTTAGAATGAGGAAGAATGTCCCCTCAAGGAGAGGGGACAAAAAGCTGAGTAACCTCAGCATCGCAGGTTCCTAGCATAATTAAATGCTTTGAAAACAAACATATTAAAGAAAGACACAGAGAGCATGAATAGCAAGCCTCCTGCACGGCTTTTCTGAAAACCTGCCTCCTTTTATCTGAGTTGTAGCTGATTCCAACTCTGTCTCATTCCCAGTGACCAAAAGGTGGGCACTGGTTCCACTCCTTGTGTGACAGATTTGTGAACTTGTGAAATGTCTCTGTACCCTCAGTTCAAGCAAATTCCCCGTCCAAGTCAACGTAACTAATTCTCACAAGGAGGTAGTTGCATGTCCCAAGAACCCAGAAAGAAGAAAAGGACAAACTGACATGGGCGCCGGCAGAGTAAACACAGACTCAAATTTTGCATGTAGGTGCACAGATTCTAGAGAAGAACGACAGGTACGGGATGCCCACAGGGACACCGCTGGACTGCCTACGGGCAACAGAAAGACGTCCCGTGTTCCTGCTTCCCGTGTGACCCATACAGTCAGTCTTGAAACACAGCTCCACAGACAAGGGTCTGGGTGGCTCCAGCAGGCTAAGCGACTGCCTTCGGCTCAGGTATGATCCTGGAGTCCTGGGATTGAGTCCAGAGCAGGCAGTCTCCTTCTCCCTCTGATCCTCCCCCTTTCATGCTCTTTCTCTCTCTCACTCATTCTCTCTCTCTCTTTCTCTCTCTCTCTCAAATAAACACAGCTCCATGGAGAAGCTACTAAGTACTTCCTCTGCCCTAATGAAAGTGGTGTCAAACTATCTCTTTGACTTGGACGCGGTAGCCCAGGGCTTTACACATACCAGAAACCCAAGACGGGGTTGATTCGTTGATTAGCAAGCAAAGGCAGTTCAAAAGTGTGCATTTCAAACTTAAAGAGGTGGTTAAAATGTCTGACTCAACCAAATCACGGCTGAATCCCCTCTTCACTATCCCTCTCTAATGGTCATCCATATGCCTCTTACACAATTCTAATGCCAGGAAGTTTATCACCACCCCTTAACTTTTGGACACTACTGACTGTGAGAAAGGTCCTTCTTACTTGCATGGAGGCAAAACCTTCCACCTTGTAGCTGTCATACTGGGTCTCATGTCAGTTCCTCAAATATGGAAAACCTGGGATCCTGTCTCCTTAGGATCTTATTTTCCGCTCAGACATCTCACTTCCTTCACCCATCTCTCCATCGCCTGGTTTCAGTGATGATAATTATGGAATCTACTTTTCTTCCAAAGGTAACTCTAACCCATGTGTGCCAAGCACCATGTATATACAACTCAATTAATTTCATGCCAGACCCTTGAAGGGGTATGATTAACCCCATGACAGAGTCTGGAAAATGGAGACTTAGAGCAAAGTAGTTTGGCTCTGGCAGCCCTGGAGAGCTGCAGTCCCATTTGCATTAGAGACAGTTTGCTCTAGAAGCAGTGTGGGGGAAGGGTTGGAGAGGAGGCAAGACAGGGGAGTGGGAGGCCTCTGAAGAGGCTGAATGTCCCGTGCCTGCCCCTCCCCAACTCCCTCTTTCTGGGGCCAAATGTGCTTTGCCTTTCGTCCAAGTCATTTTAATGGAGCAGAAAATGTACACATCTGGGGCAGCTTTGCAGCCGCGTCTCCATTGTGCCTTCCTGTTGCGTTTTGCGGAGCCTTGGGTTAATGTCAAGCTCCTTCAGTTTAGCCAGCTGAAGCATGTTCAGTGGCAGCAGCAGGCCTTATGTTTCATATTACTGCATGGAATTCTCAGTGTACTTTGCAAAACTATTTTAAGGAGACCTGGGTTCTGTGAATTTTAAAAGCAATTGGAGCGTGTCTTTTCAACCTCTCCACTAATGATTGACCACATTTTTTCATGATTTTGCTTTTTCTTTTCTCCCATGATATCTAATTTGACTTTTAAAGTCTCTGCTTTAAAATTCCCACTCCCGAGCCCCAGAAAAGTAATTTGCTGGGCTGTGATCCTAGGGCTACTGTCTTCTTGGGTAGAGTCAACAAGTGGATAGGTAGCCAGGAGGCTCTGGACCTGCTGGGAGGCCCGTGGGGGGCATTATCTTCAGCTGGGGACTCTCACCCCAAAGCAGGGGCATCAGGCCAGTGCATCCATGTGAACTCCCAATTGCGAAGTCTGGCTGGATCTGGCTGTGGGTTTGGGGCAGGGAAAGATAGTGGCTGTAGAGAGGGGGAAGGAAGGAAAGAGAGGAGTGGCTGCTGAGGACAAACTCAAAAGCCAGTGAACACTGCCTAGTTAGAGGGAATGCCAATTTGTCATGTAGGTGACAGCTTGGAGGGCCGGAGGAGTATATAGGCTTTGGAATAGGCCCAGGGCATAAATCCCAACTTTGCTCCATCTTTGCTGCGACTTTGGGCAAGACGGTTCACCATCTTCAGTTTTCTGATCTGGAAAATGAGGCTGTCTTTAGAAAGTGTTGTGAGAATCTGGGCAGGAGTTTTTCACCCTTTCTGCGCATCAGGATCACCTGGGAAACTTAAAAAATATCCCTCTCCTAGTGCCTATCCCCCAAGATCTTGATTCAATTGGTTGGAGGTTAGGGACTTAATTTTTATTTTTAATTCCTAGATTATTCTAATATCAGACAAGGTTGAGTTCTTCTGAGTTGGAAAATTTCAGGGTGACATGCCAGTCAGATAGGAATTGCTCAACAAACCGTAGATACTATTTTCAGGGAAAATGTACAGGGCTCTGAAATGCCTATACAACCTCTCTGAGGAACAATAATTTCTTCATCTGAAAAATGACATACCAGTGTGAAAACAAGGCAGGGTATTATAGTCTTGGGCCGTGGATCCAAATCCTGGGCAATAAGTAAGGCCTATCCTCACTGCATGGTTATAGACACGTTTCTGAATCTCCCCAAACCTCGTTTTCTCCAAGGGAATATTAATACAGCTTCATAGGGTTGTTACGAGGATTAAATGAGATATGTAAATGTAAATGTCTGTGTAAAACATTTGGCAGAGTGCTTGACACATAGTGAGTCCTCAATAAATGATAGCTGTTGTTATTGGCATGAGTGTTATATTTATTCTGAGAGCTCTTTTCTCCGTTTTGAGAGTCACGTGCCCAACGAACGTTTCTTGTATCAGATTGAATATAATGAGTTGAACAATGCTGGTAATTACCCAGTGAGTGTCCCACCATGCTTCCATCCCAGTGCATGCCCTTTCCACCCCTTTCTACTAGAGCCTATGGGCTCTAGTAGCCAAAGCTCAGAAGCTCAGATCTCACACATTCAAGTTTCTGAGGCTCTGGGCCTTGCCCAAACTTGTAGCACACACTTCCAAGAGATTGTGTTTGGAGCCATGCATTCTTTCAAACTTAGTTTATGAAGTATTTTCTTAGAATAAGTAAAAACATATATGCATTATATAAAAATGTAAAATACAAAAGCATTTATAGCAATTGAAAGCCCTGTGAATTTGCATCTTGGCTTGATGTTCAGATCAAGTAGGTAATGGTCAAGTTCAACCACTTAGATCTCAGCCATGTTATGACCTTATGTGGGTCACACACAGGAGCTGGTCACACAGATGACCTAAATCCCGGCATTTTACTCCAGGAGGATATACTCCACATAAGCAACACTAAGCAAACATTCCCAATGGTCAAAGACCAAAAGAAGTTTATGAATAGAAGAGATTATCACAAGGGAACAATATGTGAATTGGTTTTGAAAAAGAAGCAAAGAAGTTGGCTCACCTTGGAAGAATGCAATCTGCCTCGATGGATTTCAGTTAGGGACCCACTGGTTTTAGAAACTACCTATGGTTTTGCTTATCGGATTAACTCATTCTGTTATTTTTCAGCTGAAATGTCACTTCCTGAGGAAAGTTCTCCCTGACTTGTTCTTTCCATCGCCCTCTGCAGACTAGCTCAGGTTCCTCTTACATTTTTTTTCACAGCTCCTTATATTTTTCTTCATGGGGTTTACTGTAGTATGTAATATTATTTATTCTATTATTGTCTGTCTCTGCCAGTAGACCAAAAGCTCCACTAGAGAAGAGACACAGTTTTCTTCACTGTTGTATCCTAGCACCTAGCCTGGCCCATGGGAGACCCTAAACAAATACTTGTTGCATGAGTCAAAGTCTGGAACATAGACCCTGGAGGAGAGGACAGCCCCCAAAGGTGAGGAAGGAGAGGTGTTCCCAAGGGTTTCTTTATTCTGTCCTTCTGAATCTTGCCTTTCCTCTTGGGAGTGTGTCTCTGTTTCTGGGCCCCTACCATGTCTAGCTCCTAAGTGTGGACCAAAAACTGTAAAAATGCCTTTTGTAGTTTTCCTTTAGTGCCACTAGATAGGTTGACATTTTCAAAAGGTTGTCTCTAAATATAAAGAGAAAACAAAATGGGAATAATTACGTAAAAATGCACATAGTGGAAAAATGATCAGGTTGATAATCACACATACTTGACATGGGCTAATAGCAATACTAATATAATAGTATCGAGAACCCTCACTGGCACAGTCCATGGGCCTCCTGGGAAACAAGATAGTGATTCTGCTTTATCCTACAAGGCTAGACTTCCTTTGCACCTTAATGTTGGCTGAAGCCACTGACTCTCTAACCCCCTACTCAGGGTGGTCACTGCTGAATTCCAGTCTTCTGATGATTCCAACATTATTTGGGAGGAAACAGGACAATCTTCTTTCAAAGACCATAGGCTAGTTCCCTGGTTTACCATCTCTGCTCATCTCGTGCAGCCCATGGCTCAGAATGCCTGCCCTTCACAGTCCTCATGGCGTCAGGGTGTAGCCTACACTGTCATTCACTTGTAGACTTCTGTTTGGTAACCCTGGGCTGCGATTCTGGTCAGAAGCACAAAAGGGAACATTCATTCAGAAAATTAACTCTTCTCCAAAGCACACAGCAAATCATGAACAACTCTTTTTCTTAAGAATGTCTCCTAACCAGACCATAAATTCAGTATAAAATCAGAGGAAAGGAATGAAAATGGAACTAACAATTACTGACTTCCATGATAGAAGCTGTCCTGGTTGCTTTATATATTGACTCCTTTTATCTTTTCAAAATGACCCATAGGTTGATACTATTATTATGTCTGTTTTCCCGAGGAGGAAACTAAAAGTGGCCATAGATATTGTTTACAGTCATGTGGAGAAGGCTTGAACCTCAGTTTCTTGATGCAAAGCTTGGGTTTCAGGGCACGTTTTGATGTAGGCCTGAGGCAACAGGAGCTAAAGTGCCTGTGGAGTTTAATCCCCTTTTCTGAGAGGCTTGAATCTCCACTTAGAAATCTGAAAATGGGGGCGCCTGGGTGGCTCAGTGGGTTAAGGCCTCTGCCTTCAGCTCGGGTCGTGATCTCAGGGTCCTGGGATCAAGCCCCGCGTCCGGCTCTCTGCTCGGCGAGGAGCCTGCTTCTCCCTCTCCCTCTCTCTGCCTGCCTCTCTGCCTACTTGTGATCTCTCTCTCTCTCTGTCAAATAAATAAAATCTTAAAAAAAAAAAAAAAAGAAATCTGAAAATGGGGCCTTATGGGAAAGTCCAACAACTATCATTCCAAGCCTCCCTAACTTGAGTAGCTAATGATTCAGTGAATACTGATAATTTGATTGCATTGTCTGGGGCTTCCTCAATCATGGCCTCCTCACTCCAGAGACCCTGAATTTCTCAAGTACTCTGAGTTTTCTAACTGTTCAAGCAGATTGTTACAGTCTAGTTTGAAGGAGTTTGAGCCCGCTGGGAATGCCCTGTTACTTCGTGGTCGAGGTGGTAGCTCCTCAGAGTCAGGAGAAAAGAGCATCAAAGAGCTCCAGTCAGAGATCTCTCTGGCTGAAGAAGTGTCACCTTTCCTGAAGCCATTCTTACCCTGCTGTTGTTTGAAGTAAGAATAAGAATAGAAATTACAGTGGTGAACCTTTGTGGGATGCTTCCCTCATGCCAGGGTTTACATACATTTCTCATTTAATCCTCAAAGTAATCCTGGGTAGTAGGTACTATTAGATAGCCTCTTTTAAAGTTAGGGAAACTGAGGCATAAGGATGTTAGGTAACTTGCTCAAGGTCACACAGAAGTAAATGTTGGAGCCAGGATTTGTGATGCAGGCTGCTTGACTCTAGAGCTCCAACCGCAGACTTGCTCTCCAATTCTGGTTCCCCCCAAGCCTGACTCTTGCCTCAGTGAGGGTGATCTGTGGCCTTCTAGCTAGCATGGGGAGATGATGGAGCATCCATCCTCAAAGGGTCACTTGCTGGTTTTCTAGGGATGTCCAGAACACCAAGGTTGGTCCAGGTGAGACCCTGGCTGGCATTATCTCAAAAAGTACCCTGGACTTCACTGATATTTTCATTCTCCGTTGTTGTGGGTGGAGGTGTACTAGATTCAATCCATGGTATAAAGAAGGCTTTCCTTCATTTACTCAAAACCAGTTTCTCTATTGAACAGCACAATAAGGTCACCTATTATGCTAATCAGAACAAAAAAAGTCATTGACCTCTGAGTTTTTGTATTATTATGGAAAAATGGTGCATGTATACAATAAACACATTTGCTATTGATAGTTCTTTATCATATCTTCTTTCTGTGCTGGAGGTAGGTGAGTTAGAGTGCAGAATATCAAGACCCTACCTTCCCTTTTTTTACTATCAGGCATAACCTTATTATCATGGGGGAAAATGGCAAGAAGCAAGGAAGGAATGATAATCCATTAAGGGAGGGATATTTTTTCTAAAACATGGAATGGACAGGAGCAAGACACACAGAGGCTATGAGACTCTAGATGAAGTGGTTAAGGAGACATTTAACTCAGCTGGTAGGCACAGTAGGTAATGCCAGGACCCCACCTCCACCTGCTGACATGTCCTGCCACACTGCTGGGCCATCAGATAGTTTCTGATCACTAAGCTTTGCTCCTTGCTCTGGGATCCATGCTGGAGAGGTAACATGGCCCCGAAGAAGTGAGGAGGCAATAATAAAAGTAAAAAGTACATAGGCTGGGGCGCCTGGGTGGCTTAGTGGGTTAAAGCTTCTGGCTTCAGCTCAGGTCAGGATCTCAGGGTCCTGGGATCAACGCCCCATAGAGCTATCTGCTCGGCAGGGAGTCTGCTTTCCCCCACACCCAGCCCCACCTGCCTCTCTGCCTACTTGTCATCTCTCTCCTCTCTGTCAAATAAATAAATAAAGTCTTTTTAAAAAAAAGTGCATGGGCTTGGAACTCAGATTTGGGCTCAATTAATATTCTATCACCAAGGCACTTTGGGACCTCGGGCAAATGTCTGACTCGCCGGTTTTTCCACTGTCAAACAGAGTCTTATAAGGCTGTCACAGGCTCTAACAGACTATGCATGTCAAGTGCTGGCCAGGCACAATGCCTCATCCATGGTAAGGCCCCCAAACTATCAGTTGTCTTTTCATTCTCTTTTTCTGAGACAGTCTCTACTGCCTTTTCCTTTTAGGAAGTCACAGAGTATTGACATGAATGGATCTCCAGAAGCCAGCTATTTTTGGATCAAGAAACGTACCCTCCTTTCCCCCAAAGACTGGGCAGTATTACTGCAGAGATGGCACCCACCATCCCTTCCTGGCCCACGCTGGGTCAGTCTGCCCTTTCTCAAAGCTGGGACCTTAGTGAGATCTGTACTTTTATGAAGTTCTGGGACTTAAGCTGAGCTTGGGGTTTTATTGTCTGCTTTTAAAATTATGTTCAGATTTTGTATATTTAAAACACGACTCTGGAATTGTGAAACACAGTGTTCTCAATCATAAAAAAGGATGAATTATGTTATGCCTTTCTGTTCCCATTTCTGGGTTCTTTTTTTGTCTTCTTGTATGAATTTTTCTGTGATGCCCTGCCTTATGTCTTAACTCATCTGGGATACTTGCTGTGAAAATTTGGGCAAGATTCTTAACTCCTGTAAAACCCCTTCATTCATTCATTTGTTCATTCATTCATTCATTCATTCATTCATTTACTAATGAACTATTTGTTGAAGACTTATATACCAGCAACTTTGCTTGTTGGATACTTGGGATACAATAGAGAACCAGACAGACTGAGCTTTATGTATAAAATGGGAAATGAAACTTACCTCTTAGGACTCTTGAAAGAAGTGAATAAGATAATATATGTAAAAGAGAGGAAGAGCCAAAGAAAGACTGAACTTTATTGAGCTCCCTACTCTGTACCCAGTAATGCTACATGCTTCACCTACAATCCTCATAATAACCTTGGAAAATAAACCTTATCCTCTTTTTACAGATACATCAACGGAGGTTCAGAAAGGAAAAGTGAGGGCCCAAATCACACCCCAGATTCAAAACTGGTATGAAGTTCCCACTCTACTATGTTGCCTCCAGTGGTCCCTGCTCTACAACTTGCCATTCAATAGGTAGGTCAATCCCCATCATCAGCTCCATGCAGAATGTGAGGGTTTGTATCCTTCTTCCTGCTAGCTGACACATCTGATAGCACCAATTGTGGTTTAGGTAGAGTAAGGGGTACTTGGACAGAAAATCCAAATCCTATCCCCTAGTTCCTTAGGGAACAAGACATATACATTAAATTTACAAATTCGAATTTTCCATTAGAATATGCAAAAAGTTATCAATAGCTCCAAGTCACCAGAGGAAGAACTCTGGTCCTCTGGCAGTCAGATTCATCAGCCAAGGAGACAGATGGGACACGGACTCTTGGCAAGAGGAACACTTTTTCCCAAGCCAACCCATTTCCGCCGCAATGACCTTTAAAGATGAAGTGCTCAAAACTCTATCCCCCTGACTCATACTGCTCCCCAGGTGGAGGCAGGCCTCAACTGCATAAACAGCAAGGTGCGTTTTCCACCTGAGATGCTTGATGTCCATGGAAAAAAGAATCTGCCAAGAAATGTTCACTTAGGGGCTGCACACTTTCAAGAGGCAGAAAGTAGAGTAGGAAATGAAATCACTGTGCTTACACTTGGCAAAGGGGCTGCAGAACCACCCCACGCTAAGAGAGCTGGACCTCTGAGCCCTTTTCTCTTCCATCTCTCTGTTTGGATGGCTCACAGCAGAAGCACACAATGGAGAAGCAGGCATAGGAGCCAGATAAGCTCTGTCCGCATGGCTTTAACTTTTTGAGCAAATATTTAATCTTTGATATTAAGAAAAGGAAAGGCCATGCCAGAGAGCTCTTGTTGCCACTGAGAAAACTTGTGAGGGTAAAAAGACAGACACAGAAGAAACAGAGCAGAGCTTTGCATGCAAAAAAGGGAAGAGAAAAAAAATCTTTTTCCTTGGCATGGAGAAATTTC
Organism: Nasua narica; assembly: GCA_028533885.1. Taxonomy (NCBI): domain Eukaryota; kingdom Metazoa; phylum Chordata; class Mammalia; order Carnivora; family Procyonidae; genus Nasua; species Nasua narica. The sequence goes on from CM052798.1 coordinate 34,060,554, forward strand.
ATCCTGAAGGTTCTTTTTTTTTTTTTTCTTTTCTTGGCAATGTAATAAACACCTTAAAATAGAGTTATAAAACGGAAACAGATTCTATAGAAGCAGGAAACCAAGAATAGTGACTTCAGAGAACTTATAGCCCAAAGCTCTCATTCTAGAAACGATGAAACTGAGGACAGAAGGACAATGATTACCCACAGCCCAAGAGTTTGTCTTTGACCAAGTCGTTCCTGGAACCCAGGTCCTGGTGGGCCTTTCCTCTGCCCTACATTCCCATGCTTTCTCTTGATTACAGCAGGCAGGATTCAGTGGAAGGTGATCTTATCTGTGCCTATGGCATCAGCTTACCTAGTTCTAGAGAAGCGCAATTCATCATGTTCAAGGTTTTGCATCAAGAAGAAACCTCTCCTGGTTGAGGAGGTCATGGGGAGGCAACCTCCCAACTCCCTTCCCTTACCTGTCATCTTGCCCTGAAGTGTCTCTCCAGCCCCGCTGCCATTCCCATGCTGCCCCTCCGTACGATTTCCTATTCCCACACCGCCACCAAGGGCTGCTATGGATTCTCTAACACACCATCCAAAGCATGATCCCAGCGCATTCTAGGGGGTTGCGCTGAGCATAGCTGCAGCAGTGCAGACTCCCAAAGAGGCTTAACTGAAACCAGGGTGAAAGAAAAGACAGCAAAACATAGCAGAGTGATCTGAGCTGTGAAATCAGACAAACCTGAGTTCAAAGCCCAGTTGCACAGCACATTAGCTGTACAGACCTGAGCAAGTCATTTGACTTCTTTCAAGTTTGGTTTCCTGACCTATAAAGCTGGGAGACTTATCCCCCTAGATATTTGGTGCAATGAAATGAGAGAGCAAACAGAAAGCACTTAGCCCAGATCTTTGTCACTGGTGTATACAAAAATGTCCTATTTGGAAAGCACAGGTTTATAGTCACTCATTCAAAGAGTATTTCCTGGGCCACCTTCTCTGTGTCAGACCTTGTGCCAAGTGTTGGGATGAAGACAAACAAGAAATGCTCCTTCCCCTGCAGGAAATAATTTTTTCACGGGTGCTACGGGAAGAACTCTGTCCCTCCAACAGCTATGCTAAAGTCCAAAACCGCAGTATCTGTGGAAATAGGGAGTCTGTAGATGTAATCAAGTTAAGATGAGACCATAGGGTGGGCCCTGATCCAATATGACTGATCACCTTGTAAGAAGAGAAAAAGATCCGGTGAAGACAGAGATGCATAGGGATAAGGCCACCTGCCTGCAGAGGCAGAGACAGGGCGATGCAGCTGTAAGCTAAGGAATGCCAAGGATTGATGGCCACCACCAGAAGCTAGGACGAAGCAAAGAAAGAGGGAGCTTGGCTCTGCTGACACCTCAGTGAGGGAATAAGTTTCCATTGTTTCAAGCCGCCCAGTTTGGGGTACTTTTTCATTTCAGCAGCCCTAGGGAACTAATAATATACCTGGGGAGATATGCAAGGGAGCAGATGCAGTAATGATGATAGAAGTGGAATAAGACGGCCTGAGTTCATTGAGCTAAGCCTGGTACGTTTATTCAATGACGTAATCTTGGTTAAACCAGGAAGAATTCTTGTGAGGCTCAGTGTTGCTGGAGGTCTGTGTAAGTGGAGGCAGTTTGTCCGGGAGACGGACAGCCTGTGTCTGCTTGAGGAAGTCAAGGAAGGCTTCCCAGAGAGGATAGTGAGAGCTGGTACCTGAAGGATGTTAGAAGCTCAGGAGGTATGGGGTTAGGGAGAAGGGACACCATTTGTGCTAGAGAGCCCAGTGTGTGCAGAGGCAGAAAAGTGTGAGCTGGCTTTAGAATTGGGGGGAAACTACAAATCCGTAATCACGGCGGCAGCTCTGTGCTGATATCGATCTGCCTTCTAGACTTTCTTCTCCATCCTTGATATCCCACAAACAGTTCTTATACAAAATGTTCTGAATTGACCTGGACCCTGCTTTCCCTCCCAACTCACATCTCTTCCTGCGGGTCCTCCTGCCTGCCCTGATTTGGTGAATGGCCCGCCACCCGCCCATCCAGCCTCGCTAGAGGTCTCAGAGTGCCTGTGTACTCCACTCTTGGAAGTTGACTTCCTTTTCATCTCTGATTTACACCATCATTTCTGAGCTTTCCTATCTCTGGTTCTAATGGATTCTCACTTGGCACGAGCTCCCAGCTCCCCAGCTGTGTCTCTCGGCCATATGCCTTCCAGCCAAGCCTCTCTGCCAGATAATTAATGATCTGTAAACAAATGCTTAATTGCACCAGGGGAGCACATATTTAAAGAAACTTTGTGATAAAGCGAAGGATCCTTTTTATAACATGAAGAACATTCTCTCGCAAACTCTCCCCCACCCTCGACTTTTCATTTAGTTGCATTTTTGTCTCATGTATTAAATCTAAATCTCCTCTACAGCAGAATCTGTAAAACAAAAGAACAAAAACCTGCCCAAGGGACAGATGGTAGCATCTTGAGGTGCTTCCTTCCTGAGACACTCTTTTCTTTAGATTTGGCCCTTAGACTCAAGACTTGGGCACTTGCTAGGAGAAAGGAAATCTTGGCTCCTGGCAAGCAGGCAAAAAAAAAAAAAATGTGGACTTATTAAGAATCTAACATATGCCTGCTTCTTTTATTTATGTTCTCTCATTTTCTTCTTCACAACACCCCCATGAACTGCTATCCATTGTATAAATAAGAAAGTGAAGCACCTTGCCCAACTTAGTGGCAGTTAGTCAGGGGGAATGGCTGAGATTGAAGGGGGTACCTGGGCTTGATGTAATGAGATGATTGTCTCTCAGCACACCCTTTCAAGTTGTTTGACTTATCTAGTCAGCCGTATTGCCTTTTCAGAGTAGATAAGTAGTCCTGAGTCAGAGGACTTCTGCCCGGCCATGTTGATTCCCTGAGTGGGTGGGTACCCCGAGCTTGGTGGGCAAGAAGCCACAGTGGAAACTTTTCTATTTGTTGCTGCGTGGGGGCTCTGCCCTCATGCTGGGAGTCCGTGTTGGGTGTTGCTACGGGAAGGCCTATCCAGCCGCACAGGCCCTTCAGAGAGGAAGCACCTTGGCTCGGATCTGAAATTGAGCCTCCTCTAGGGAGTTTGAAAAGGTGGTTTTTGTGCAGTTCTTACTGGGCCAGCTGTTCCTGAAAGAGGAACCACAGCAACATTTTTAGAATAGTTAGTGGGGTGCAACAGAACCCGGGGACTGTACCCACAGAAACTCTCCCCCTTCAGAAAGTGTTGCTTCTGAAAATACTTGGGTGTTCACAGAGCAAGCACCTGCCCCAGGCCAGGCCCTGTGATCTGTGCTGGGTCTTCAACCTCTCCCTCTTGGAGGGTCCCTTCCTCTCGGCACTTACGCATGCTCAAGTCTGTCCCAACCTCAAAACAGGACAACAGCTGCCTCGGAGCCCTCACTCATCTCTGCCTCATCTTTAGTTATTTCCTCTCTCCTTCTCTTCACAAGCAGAACTTTCTGGAAGAAAGTGCAGTCTACACTTATTATCAGCATTCACTCACCTCCCATTCGCTCCTCAGCCCCACTGCAGCCTGGCCTTTGCTTCTACTGGTTAGAAGCTCTCCAAAGTTACCAAAGACCTACCGAGTTCAAGGGCACATTCCTTCATCTGGTCTCAGCAGCATTCACACTGTCGACCTGTCCTTCTTCCAGAAACGTTTTCTCCCTTTGACTTCAGTAGTCTTTATTTCCTCCCTACCGCTTTAATAATCCTCGGTCGGCATGGTAGGCTCCTCCCCTTTGATCCACATTTTAGACATCAGTCTCCCTCAGAATTCTGGCCTTCTTGTTCTGTATGCTCACAGACTTGGTGCAGACTTCTCTCCTGAGCTCCAAACATGGGTGCTTACTAGCTACCTGCATTTGGAGAACTGAATGGCATCTCAAATACTCAAACCCATCTCTTCAAATCCTTCTCCCAAGCCCATTTCTTCTCAGATGTTCTGCAGTTTAGTAAGGAAGACCATCATCCACCACGACCAGGTTAGAAACCTGAGTCCTTCTTGATTCTTCCTGTCTCTCGCCTCTCAGTCATCAAATCCTACCAATTCTGACCCTATAAATATCTCCCAAATCTTCTTATGTCCTTTCTCATCCACTATATTCTAGTTTAATTTTTATTTCTCTGCTTTTAATCTTACCTCTTCCCATTGCATTCTCTAAACCATTGTGATCTTGCCCAAATGCCAATCTGATCCTGCCACTGCTTGAATAAGATTTTCCGAAGGCTTCTCCTCTATCTCCATACAAAGTCCCACGCAATTTTAATTCTGTATGATCTGTGCTCTACCAACTCTCTGGATTCCGCTTAGGCTACATATTTCTCCATTCTCTGCTGAAACCAAATTGGTTGCCACCTGGTTCTTCTCCTTCTTACCTTTTCATTGTAGATTCACATACAGTTGTAAGAAATAATCCAGAGAGATCTTATGAGCTCTTCACACAGTTTCCCCCAAGAGTAACTAACATCTTGCAAACTATAGTATGATATCACACCCAGAAAACTGACATTGATACAATGCTTTCACTTTGTGCATATTTCACCATGTTTACATGTATTCGTTTGTGTGTGTGTGTATTTAGATATTCAGTCCCGTACAATTTTATCACATGTGTAGATTCACGTGACCACCCCTGTAGCGAAGATATAGGACACATCCAACAGGAGGCTCAAACTAGCCTTCTTGTGTTTCCTTCAGTGGGCCAACTTTCTTTTACTTCCAGGTCTTCATGCAAGCTGTTCCCCTGATACCCTTCATTTGGTCAATTATTAGTTGTTTTTCAGGCCTCGACTTAGATATCAATTCCTCAAAAAGACTTTCTCTGATCCCATACTTGGTTAAGACCCTGCTCTCTCTTCCATTAGCACCCTGTACTTCTTTTCTCCCATGATAGCACCTATGTTCTTATCACTTGAGAGTTAGGAACCTGCATGAGAGTAGAGATTGTGTGTACCTAGTTCATGTCTATATAATTGCTACTGAGCACAGTACCTGCAACAAGGTCATTCCTCAATTAAAATGGGCAGGGATAAGAAATTCATGAAACCTGACGAATCGGGGTGGGGGGGAGGTGGAGTGGAGCTCCCTCCCTCAAGATGCTCTCTGTCATGAACCAGACAACTCTGACACTCAAATTAGTGTTGTCTTACAGTGAAGCAGTGAAGGTTGTAAGGATCCGGAGTATTTGTTTCCCTTCTAGCCTCTAGGTATACAGAATCGGGCACCTAGGACCAGAAGTCCTCCAATACATGTGCCCAGAACACTTTAGCATAGTTTGGGAGGTCAGCTAAGTGGAGCAGACACTGTGGTAATAAGCCCAAAGGCCTGAATTCAAAGACCTCAACTGGACAATTTTCCCAGCCTTTAAACCATAGACGGAGTAGCAATCCTTGGTCACAGACTGAGTCCTGACGTTAGCCACAGGATGAGCCCTGATCTTGGCACAGACCCTGACACTAGCCAACCACGTGATAAATATAGCATCTTCCACAAGAACAGGTAAGGCACACAGGTAATGGGAAACTTTCAGTACAGACACACTCTGACACAAGGAAGGCAGAATCCAAAGCTTGTGTTCTGCTAGGGGGTCAATGGCATAAACATGCATTTCATACCCTAGGAAGAGAAACAGAATTATTGAGTCCTGAAGCATTCAAACTGAAAGGGCCTTTGAAGGCATTATGTCCCCTCACATCACCTTTTATAGCACAGGGAATGGGGGTTGAGCTCATTGTATAGAGGAGTACAGATGTTAACATTTCACATGTAGCTTTAGATGCAGAAGCCTTTGTTCTCATCTCTGAGTCTTCTAATTGACTTTACCAAAGCATAACTGACCTTTGACTCAGAAACATCAAACTGAAGATTTCACCTGGCCTCCTGCTAGCCCTCTCCAATATACTCTCCCCACCAGCCTGAGTGATCCTTTCAAAGCACAAAGTTGGGCAGGCTACTCTTGCTCAGAACCTTTCAGTAGCCTCCCATCACCTTCAGGATGGATTCCAGGTTCCGCAGTCTCCAGATTCAGCACAGCCCTGCTTCCCCACCAGTCATCTCTCTGGCACCTCCTAACATCCCACTGTACTGAGCACACCATGGTGTTTCGTGCTGCCGTTGAAGTTGTGCCTCTTCCCAGAATGTTTTTCTCACCAATATTTGCCTCGTTAACTGTTTCTTAACCTTCAAGCTCCACCTTAGCCATTAGTTCTTCCAGAGAGCCTTCCTGGAACTCTTGAGTTGAGTTGCTATCTTCTCACCCTGTTCTATGACCTTGCCTCCCCCCTCCCCGATTATGCCACTTAGAACCTTTGATGAGGACATGTTATGTCTTCATAACATGTGAGGCTGCATCTCCAGATACCTGGGCTTCTCTGCAGGATAGGACCTGCGTCTTCCTCACCCCTCTCTGTGCCCACCACAGGACCTGGCACATGGAAGTTCAATGGAAAGGGAAAGCTAGCTCATGATTAACCTTCACTGAGGGTTAACTGTGGGCCCGGCCGCTAGGTGCTCCACATGTTTCATGTCAGTTGATTCTCCTCCCAGCACCAGGACCACTCAGTACTCTGAACAAAGCCCTCCACAAATCAGAGTAGTGACTGCGAGTGTCCCATTGAGGCTCCAGGAATACCCAAGACAGTCTCTAGACCCTGGCCCTGGCCCCACTCTCCACTGCAACTCATGGCCGCTGGACTCAAGTCTGCCCTCTCACCCCACACCTGGACTTGCTTCTCTACCCAGCACTTTCAGATTGGAGTCAAGGTCAGGCGCTGCCTGTCCTTTGTTTTCACATCAACCTCAGGTACTGGATCTCACCCTCAGAATCAAGTTCTGCAGTCTGCATGCCTAACCTGTTCCACCCCAGGGGACAGCCAAGGCTCTAGACCTTGCATGTCAATCCAGAATTCCAGGTCCTTGATTATACGAGAACAACAAGTAGATCACTGTGGGACTGATTACATGACTATTCCAAGGACAACAAGGAAGCTTAGTTAAGAAATGTGCCCACGATCACATGGCTTGGCTTCTGCTCAATGCCAAGACCCAGACATAATATCTCCTCCTATGTGGAGGGCACATTCCCTCTTTTTTCAAATAGCCCCCTTCCATAGCCCTTTGAATGCCTGCCTACATGTCCATTTCACACTTTGGTTGTGAGATGCCCAAGCCAGGGCTGTTATCTAGCACCTCCCCTGGTGTCCAGCCTGGTACAGAGAAAGAGCCTTGGGAAAGGCATGGGAAAGGCATGAATCTTGGAATCTTCCTTTGCATTTGGTTTGGCACCAAAGAAGCAAAGCTTCTCTAATGCTGTCCAAACAAATGCATTTTCTTGTCAATTTTTTTGTAATTGATAAGAAACATACACTCAACATCTTAAGGAAAGCTAGTCATGGTATAAGGATTTAAATAAAGGAATTGTGAAATCTGGGGGAAAAGTACCAATCTCTACCTTATCCCTTCTAACCTGAGGACATCAAGCTCTCAGATGAAATGTTCTGAGGCTGTGAAAAGAGAAAATGCTTTGGAGTTACATAAAGTTGAGTTAACCTGGCTTTGCCTTCTAGGAGCTATGGACCTTAGGAAAGAACCCTGAGAGTCGTTCCATTCTCTATCCTCTTCCTTATTCACTCCAGCCAATCTCTCAACAAGTCCTGCCAGTGTCACCTTCTATATGATTCTTCTCCAATCTCTACCTCAATAGTGAGCTAGTCCAGTGAGTAAGCACTTAGGCTCTGGAGTGAAACTGTCTAGACTTGAATCCCAGTTTTCTTATTTACTATGCCATCCTGGGCAATTTATTTAATGTCTTAATGTCCGTTTCCTTATCTGTGAAATGAGGATTAAAAAAAATGGGTCGGTAACAAGATTCAACGAAATACTCCCTATCAAGTGCAAGCATAATTCCTGGCCCAGAGTCAGAGCCCATAAACATTATCTCTTATTCTCTCTTATTACCTCCTTTGTCCAGGCCATTATCATCCGCAACTCCACACTCCCCTCTGCCCCTTGCTCTCCTTGATCCTTGCTTCCTTCGTCCCCTGACCAGCCTGCTCTCCTTGATCCTTGCTTCCTTCGACCCCTGACCAGCCCTACGGTGTCTCCCACTTGGTTTCTCTTCTCTGGTGCCTCTTCTCCTATCCATTCTCTGTGCCATTGTCAGACTGTTCTCTCTAAAAGACAGATTTGACCACCTGATTTGCAGACAAGAAGCCCTGTGGTGGTGCCCCATTGTCCATAGGATAAACATTGTCCCTAGCTTTGCAGAGAAGGCCTTCCAATACCGGGGTTCCCTGCGTACCTCTCAACAATCCTGAGAAGGAAATTTTACCCCCCATCTTACTGCCTCAGAGTAGTTAAGTAAATGTCTCAAGGATGTACAGTTACTCACTGGTCCACTTGAGATTTGGCCCCGTCTTCTGAGCCAGAGCCTGTGCTCTGTACATTGGCCACACTGCCTCTCCCCACACTGACCATCCACAAACTGACCATAAGGATCGGAGAAGCAGGAGAGAAAGGGCGCTGAGATGAGAAAGAGGAGCTGGTGTGGAGACATCCCGGTGGGCTGCCTGACTGAGGAAGGCTTCCTGGAGAGGTTGGAGCTTTGGGGACCTGGAGGGGCAGGGTAGCAGGGGTGATACTGGAGAGAATACTGAAGCTGTGATTCCAGAACTGTCTGGTGAGATGAAGTGAGATTCAAGTTTGAGTGGAAACATGTGCTTCAGATGCTGCTCTCTTCTTCCCTGACACTGGCAGAACCCCAGGAAGCTCCGAGGTTTGCTTCTCGGTTTCAGTCACTGTTAGTGCGGTTGGAAGTACTATGTTCGGTTGGAGGGCTTGCCAGGGCCTCTTTGTTATCCACAGATTAATGAACTCTAGTTGGTTGGGGAGGGGAGGAGAGTCCCTCTCTCTCAAGTTCTTACCCTGCAGTGATACTGCTCAAATACCCATCCATTTGCTCAGCAAACTTCCCAAACACCTGTGGGGCACCAGGCCCCACGCTGGAAATGCAGAAAACAATCAGAGGTGGTTCCTGGCTTTTAAGTACTCACGGTTTAGTGGGGAGAATATTCCACGTATAGTGACAATGCTGTATGAAAAGTGCCCTGGGGCCTAGGGTCTGGAGAGTGAGGGAAGTCTTCTCAGGGGTGACACACCTGTGCAAGCTTCGGAGTGAGCATATTCCTTTAAGAGGATTACTTGGGTTCATTTTGAAAGGCAAATTTGGGTTATGGCTTTGTGTGATTGTAATTACAGAACAATACGTGCTTGCTGGGTGTCCTACGGAGCCTTCAGAGCATGCGGTGGAGAACAGTGGTGTGGCAGACTTCCTGGTTCCCAGGGGACCTAAAATGTAGTTCTGAATATTCAGTGAAATTTCCCCAACTATAGACCAGGGATAACATCATCACTTTCCAAGATTTTATAGCCTGGCCGAGAGTCTGTAGGTCGCATGAAAGGAGAAACACACTCTTTCTCTGGCCATATTCAGGACCCAGTGAGGTAATGCAAAAACAGTGGCCTGGGATGTAGGCAACTCTGTCACTGACTAGCCGTGTGACTCCATACAGGCCAATTAACTCCGATGAACCTCAGTCGCCTCCTTTGTCCAGCAGGACAGTATTGCCTTGCCTGGTCACTAATGGTAGCTTCTGGTCCCAGGTCTCTCATTTCCATGCTGTATGTTCCCCTCTCTTAGCCTATTTCCCCATCTGTGAACAAGGCAGGATGGTGAGGCTGTGTGCAGAGAAAGAATGTGAGAATATTCTCTAAGGGCTGTTTAGCTTTGACATCCCATGCATAAAACAACAGCCAGATTGGACTGTTGCTTAATTCTATCCAAACTGCCAGATAGGCATTTGAATAAGTAATCTAATATATACATTTTTACTCTATTCAATATTCAGGTCATCTCCTGGCTGGAATGAGTATTCAGAATGATGATTGCTTAGAAACATACCATTCCAAATACGAATGAGAATATTTTTGCAATATTCAGTTCAACAAGGATAGGGAGGTATGAGATTAGGTTCTGCAAATAATCACATATTTCACATCTTGGATGCCTATACACATTCTTACTACACGTCTTTCTTCATAACCTTGGAAATGCAAATCCCTGTACTCTTAGAGGCCTGAGCAGCCCTCCCATGCTAAGTCAATTTCCAGGTGAAGATGGTAGAGCAAGGCAAAAAGATGTGACCTCTAACCTGGAGTTTGAGGCTCTGCTACAATATCCTCCCCAGCCAATAAGCTGCAATCTAGTCCCCTCATACCCCGCACGGACGGGGAGCTCACTACTTCTCAAAGCAGCTAATTCCACTCATGGGCAGCTTTGACTTGGGCAAATAGCCTCACACATTGAGTGGTCTGCTTTCTCCTGATGTTCTTGCATTAATCCTTGTTCTGCCCTTAGATACTCCTGCAGAGATTGAAGGAAATGATGCTGTTCCTTTTACCTAGTCAGCCTTTCCCTGAGCTGAATCCTCACTCCTCCAACCAGAAGCCTCCTCTTCCTTTGTCCCCAGCACAAGGCTCCGTAGGGATTAGCCTAAGAACACCGAGAGCAAAGGTGAGCTCAAGATGTCCTGGCGAATTCCTTTTTTTCTGGCTTCCCATGCCACTCGGTAAGAGAGAATGAAGCTTTTAAGGTAACATGGGCAAAGTAGCTGATTCTGAGAAAGCTTTTGCCAAGGCTTTTCAGGAAACAAAAAACACCACTGGGGAAGGAAAATCTTGGAGTATAGCAGGAGGCACAGAGTGTTACCCGAAACTGTTCCCAACCAGCATGGCAGCCGTCTCAGAAGGTGTGTGTATGCAGGTGTGTGGGCACCTACCCATCTACTCAGCAGTGCCTTGATGGCGTCAGTGCAGAATAAGTTCCTCACTTGGGCAGTTGTCATGTGTCTTCAAGATTCGCTCAGATGTCACCTCTTCTCAGAAGTGGTCCCTGACATGCCCTCTTTAACCTTAACCAACCCGGCACCCCCACAAAGCTTTCTGCACTTTTCCTCTATACTGTCCAGTTTCCTGCCTGTCTGCCCCTTTGGATGGTGGCACCTTCTTGAGGTCCTGACTGCGTCCAATTCATCTTTGTCCCCCAGGGCCTGGGTCAGCATCAGTGCTTCGTACATGTTGGCTGCAGGAATGCTTGGCGGAGAAGTGTCTGAGTCCTCTTCCGGGGCTCTTACCACTGCCTCTGACGCCATGTTTCTCTTTCCTTACTTATGAGAGGCTAATGTGACACAAATTAAGTAGAGTATGATGCTCACGAGGTGGGGGACATCTGTAGGGGGATCGCTTGGATGAGCCAGTGCTCTCCATGCTTCTGAAAGCGCACCAGCCTCCCTGTGAGAGGTGCGAGTTGGGCTGGATGGTGCTGTTTCTCCAGCTTTCGTCGACTCTGTGCTCACTGCTCCGAGCCCTGATCCGCTGTCCTCCCCAGCGCGGCCCCTCTGGAGGAGCCATTCCTCCAGAGTTGACACTCACATTTTCCTTCTTTTCAGCCAAGTCACAGCTTTTGGATGCTCCCTATGCAGATGTGCAGAATTCTTGCACACATCTGCATATCAGAGGGGCAGGGAAAGGAGCTTGGCAAGAGGCCCTGGCTCAGCGGGAGTGCTCTGTTGGCAAGCCTCAGTTGTGAAAAGATCTCTCTCGGCACTGTTCTTGGCCAAGGAACTCAGCCGGGGACTGGGCTGGTCAGGGCTGGGTTTTGTCCTACCGAAGGAAGGCTGCAATATGGTACATTTCTGGGGGTAGAAGAAACTAACGTCTTAGTCTCCTCAGAGGAGGCTAAGAAAATCAGTGGAGAAGTCTTGGAGGCGGAGAACAGGTGTCTTAGGCAATGGCACAAAGGGAAGAGAAGGAAAATGTATTCATTTAACTATTTATTTAAAAGAGAAGCCCAGCCACTCACTGCCTGAGTGGCTCAGTCAGTTAAATGTCTGCCCTCAGCTCAGGTCATGAATCTAGCTAGCATCCTGGGATGGAACCCTGCATCAGACTCCCTGCTCAGCGGGGAGTCTGCTTCCCCCCCGCCCCGCCCCGTGCTCTCTCTCTTAAACAAACAAACAAATAAATAAATATAAAAAAATAAGAAGAGCAGCCCAACAACCCCATTTGCAGAGGGTCTGCTTTGTGCCAAGCAGTATAAGACAGTGAGTCATTAAATATGAAGGTCTGCTTCACCTCTGAGACCTGCCACTTTCAAGGTCTGAGACCCTGGGTAAGTCCTTTAACCTATCCCGGTACCAGTTTCCACATCTGTAAACTGGAATGATAGCCGTACCTACCGCATAAGGTTGAGGGGAGGAGCAAATGAGATAAACCCGGTAAAGCACTTAGTGGAGCATGTGTTAAGTGTTAATAAATATCACTTCTTTTTGAACACTTCATTTACTTTACATTTATTGCACATCAGGCATCATCCTGGGTACCTTAAAGATTTTGTCATACTTCCTTCCCACAATAAACCTCCAAGATAGGCATTATTACCCCTGACCTGCAATTAGCTAAACTGAGGCCCAGAAACCTTAAGATACTTCTGAAGTCCACATGGCACATAAAAAGGCTATCAGGTTTAACTTTCAGGGTCATGGAAAGCCAGATGCAAATGTCATTCCTGAGGCAAGACCAGAGTTGGAGCGTCCCAGGGAAAGACGGCTTAAGCCTATATTTGGACCAGGGGAGAAAAGAGGACATCAGACTCTCGTCCAGGCTGGCTGAGAGCCCAGCTGCGAAGAGGTGCTGAATGTCAGATATGACGGGTGAAGCAGAAGAAAAGGGAGAACAAGAACTGGAATGGTGTGGGCGGCAACCAGGAAGGACAAGAAAGCAGATAGTACAGGCTCCACGGGGAGGCCGCGGCCAGGAAGTCAGGGCAAAGGGGAGTGAGAGAGTGTGCCAGACTTTGGCGGGCTCGCATGGCTTAGGCGCTTCCCCTCCCTGGACCTGAAGAAGGGGGTAAGAGCTCTTAGATCTGGGGCTGGGGTAGGGACCAAATGAAGCTCTGCACAGAAAGCTCTTTTCATAATGTTTGGAACCCGGCAAGTGTTTAACAAAAGCATCTGGAAGAAAATATCCAGACTAGCATTTGGACAATACAATTTCAGAAAGAGCAACAGAGGTCATTTTATTCATCCTTTAGAGGAGGAGGCCCCAGCTTTAGTCTATTACGAAGGATGGCTGGAGCAGACTCTTGCAGAGGTCTGATCACAGGAAGATCCTTGGATGCCTATATTAGCACAAAGGGCACTTGTCCCAGTCCTACTTTAGGGAAGGAGGAGGGTGACAGTGGGGTATGTGACCTATGGACAAATGTGGGCCCCAGGAAGAGAGGGTTGCAGGTAGAAGCTATTTCTAAAAGGGCCACAGAGCTATGAATGTAGAGTGGGGCAATGGAACATTTTCCCAGTTTTTGGACCGAAACACTACAGCTTTGGTTACTATAGTATTTCTTGTCCTGGAAGCGTGGTATTGTAAGCAGGAAATACCTTTGGTGGGGTCATCAGATTTCTCCTGGTGGGTGTTGGGACTGAGCACTCTCAATTACAGGAAGCAGGAAGCAGGGAACCTCATGGGAGGGACTGATCAGGAAAGAAGCAACATGGTAGATAGCATGTAGAAGCAGAACACATCCTTTGTGAACTTATGTGTGATGCCACTTGGAGACTTCCAGAAATAACTGAGCAAGACTTTGCAGGAGGCTGGCATCCTGCATTGCCAGGTAAGAGCCAGCAAATCACAGATCATTATCATGAATGAGACCCCATTTGTGCCCACAGGCTGAGTTGCTCTGGGGGAACATCAGTTACATACTCTCTGCTTATAACCCAAATAGCTTCCTGGGGTCTGAGGTCATTTCTGAAGATAGGTATGCTTATAACTCTTCTATGTATTTCTTCCCTTACCTCTGCCATCTTGATGGTTATTAAGTCCTCTTATTGCAACCCTACAAATATCCCCCCAATTCACTTCATCCCTATCACTATAGCTTTATTCTCGTATATGAGGAATAGGGTCCACTTTTCAGTGATTGAGGGTAGTAGCAAGAGCTAATCTATGCCTGTTATTATGTTAAGTGCAGGAAATATAAGAAGCAATAGAGCATGGGCTTTTTCCTTAAAGATTTATGAGCTGATTTCAACCATTCATCTAAGACTCCTCAAAACTGTCAAAAAATGAATGAATTCGCTCACTCATTCATTTAACCAATGAGCAAACCTTCTCTGGGCACTGTGCCAGGCTTAGTGTTAGCAGCTGTTAACACGTGGCCCTTAGGTCCTGAGGGTTTAAGATCCTTACGATCTGGGGAGACAAGCACACAGCAGAGGGCTGTGCAGTAAGTTGCATGGTTGACTGTGGCCGAGCTGAAAGAACAATGCAGATCATTTCTGTGAAGACATTCCAGAGGTCATTTGCCAGATGATTTCCTTTCCTTGTTCTCTCCCTTGGAAGATATGCCTGAATGATGTGGGCAAGGGAGAGGGCCACTGGGGAGGCAGGATGGAGTCAGGGAAAGAGCACAAGCTTTGCGGCTAGATAGCCATGGGTTTCAGTACCCAATTCTGCCACTTGGTAGTTATCTGACTTTAGTCATGTCACCTCTCAGAGTTTCCCATTTCTTCATGTGTAAGAAGGCCATCATTTATATAAAGTTTACAGAATAGTCCTGAACATAAAAGAGTTACCCAGTAAATGGAAACCATTTTCATTTTATCCCAAATTTCAGGTTTGCAAAATTTGTTAGTGTTCAACAAATGAATGAATTTTACTATGATTAGCTACTAAAATTTTAGAGTTTATCTGGTCTAGCAGCCTGGTCCCTATATGACTAACACAAATGGCCAAGATATGGATGGCCTTGTTGTATTCACCCATCTGACACAACCAGTTTAGATCTGCTTGCTCATTTCATTTTATTTGTTTCTCTTTTAAATTCCAAGATGCTAATTTGACCTTTGGAGGATTCTACTTGGCAAAAGGCCCAAGTTTTCCCCCATGCTGATTGTCCACTGAGCCTGGGCCTAGTCCCTACATATGTGCTAGGACAATAACACTTGTAACTGATCCTTCAGGGCGGCCCTCCTTCCCTCCCTCTTCTCGGCTCTCTGGAAAGCATCAAGAATAAACAAGAGCACATGTGGCAGGAGCATTCCTCTCTCTCGAGCTATGTTCCAACAGATGAGACACAAGAGGTAACTCTCTAGAGCCCTGATCATTAGCAGACTGGAGATGGGCAATGGGGACTGGACAATGGAGGAAACCTCAAGTTCTTCGGGTCAAACCTATCTGTGCTATGGAGTCCAAGAGCTGAGAGGGACTTCTGAGACCACTCAACACTGGTACACAATTCTTCTGGAACAGGTTGGGGAAAAGATGTGTCTGTAGCCATCCGTCTTCTTGTGACAAAGCCAGAACCTCAGACTCGGGTCTCCTAAATTCCAGTCTATGCCTTCTCCATGTTCCTGGCAACTTTGTTCAAGCATCTACAATGGCTTTCTATTTCCACTGTATCAAATTAAAATGTTCTGGTCTGGCATTCAATGTCTAAGAGATCTGACCCTCACTCTACCTGTCTACGTTTATTGAGAACTCAATGGACAGCTTGGACTAGTACTTCCTGCTCTTGAGAATTGGATTGAAATTTTCCTCCACTTTTGCTTAAATACCCTTCTTCTCCGGTTTTTATTCTGGGATCCCTTGTCTTTAGTTAGTGTCTTCCTGGTTCTGTCTTGTCCTGACCACTTTGGTCTCTGGCTGAGGTTCAGCTTGCTTCAGTATGGTACCGTTTAGAGGCTTATTTAGAAGGGCACATCATGCTGTGTCAGGTGAAGCATCAGGGAGTGGGTGGGATCTGATGTTAGAGACTTCTACTAGAGGGGTTGGCTCAGCAGTGTCCAGGGTATGGCTGTTTCGGACACCTGAGGACAGATGCCAAGAAGGTCTGAAATTAAAGACAATGAGCCCTTCAATAAAGACTGATATAGGAGCTGGGTAACTGGAAGATAACTTGGAAGCTCAGGCAGAAACTGAGGAAATTCTTTCTGGAAGTGAGGACAGCATGGCTAGGGAAAGTGGTGAGAAGCTACTATCTGAAGCTCAGTCAGAAAATAAGTGTGGGTCCTCTAATGTGGCTGGAACCTTGTAGGAGAGGAATCACTCTTGAGGGCAGCAAAATGGAGAGATGTTTCAAAGGGATGAGTTAGCACAGAAGTAGGGTTTCCAAGGCTAAGAGTTGCCCAGAGGGAGTAACAAAGCTTAAGTCAGAAGGGGAAATGCACATGGAACCATGGGGGAAGTGGTTGGGTGTGATTTTAGAATGAATGGCAATTTTGGTGGCTATGGCCTTGGTGAATAGAAGGAAGAGGTAGGTTAGGAGGATCATCTTAATTCACAATAAGGACTCTCGATCAGACATTCCTTTGTATTCCCTCCCTCCTGGATAACACTACAGTGGACCAGACAAATTTATAATTTCTTAATTTATTCATTCATCAAACACTCCCTGCTCTGTGCCAGATCTTGGGTTAGAAACTGAGGAAACAAAATGAATCATATACATTCCCTGACACTAAGGAGTTTGTTGGGGGAAAAACATTCATGTAAACTCAAAAATAATATGGAGTGATAAGTTTTGTGAGAGACGGAAGCCAAGGGGTAGTGGAAGCAGAGAGGAGGCACCTAAGCCAGCCTAGAAGCAGAGTACAGGTAGGAAGAGGAAGGAGTGCAGCAGGAAACATTTCCAGAAGAAAGTAATGTCAGCTGAAGAAGCAAAGGAATTAGGTATGTAAAGAAGTGATAGTGTCAGATTGTTATAGAGAGACACAAGCAGGCTTGGGAGATTAACTGGCAAAAAAACAAAATAAAATAAAAATAACGAAAACCCCTCAGTTCACAAGCAGAGTTCAGTGATGATAAGACTGAGCAGAGACTTCTCAGATGTCCACAATAACAAGCACATGGCATTGGGAGGATCTGGACTCTTGGCTGGGTTTCAAGAGAAGAGAGAAGAGATTCTAGGACCCAAAGAAGAGGTTGACACCATTTAAAGGAAGCCTAGGTTTGATGGTAGAAGCTTCATATACTATTTTGTTTACTCTTTTTTTTTTAAAATATTTTATTTATTTATTTGACAGAGCGATTGCAAGTAGGCAGACAGGCAGGCAGAGAGAGAGAGGGGGAAGCAGGCTCCCTGCTGAGCAGAGAGCCCGATGTGGGACTCGATCCCAGGACCCTGATATCATGACCTGAGCCGAAGGCAGAGGCTTTAACCCACTGAGCCACCCAGGGGCCCTATTTTGTTTACTCTTTACCAGAGCCACAATCTAGTTTCCAGGGCTCTTTGCATGAGGGTTTGGGCTCAAAACTCCAGCTAAGAATAAGGTCCTATTTTCCTTCTGATGTGTCAAAGTTTATGTATTTCCCTCCCTTGGAGCCTTCGTGGAAAAGAATAACTGTTTATGGAGGAGAATTGGGAGAGATGTGTCCTAGCACTAGAGTTACTACCCTTCCTTGTGTGGACTTCTTTGCTCCTGTTCCTCTGGCTCTGATGGAGACACCTGGCGCAGCTCCTTCTAGAAGCCAAGGCTCAGGGACTAAAGAAAATAGAAGAAGACTTGGGAGTTGTTGTTGTTGTTTTTCCCTGGATAATTTGAACCTCATAAGCTTGGGATAAGAGAACTCATATTTTTGTTCAGTGCAGCTCAGGGGAGTTCTGCACTGAGATTCGGAGCCAAAGTCTCAGGTAATAATAACTAACTTCTCCTTCCTTGTGAATATATTTGCCTCAGGGAGAGTTGGCTGTGATGAGGTTGAATCTGGGTATTTTGGGTCCCCTGGTCAAATGCTATTATGATATTATCTCCGCAACATTGTTGTCTACTAGTTTTAGCCAAAGGCTGATTATCCCCAGTTCCCTGCCAACTTCCTCCTTGGGATTTAGAATCTCTTGGCTCTTCTCTTGAACCCCAGCCAAGAGTCTAGATTTCCTTGATGCCTTTTACTTACTAGTGTGGATATCTAAGAACTATCTGCTTGATTTTTTCCCCATCACTGAGCTCTGCTAGTTTGCTACTTTTATTGGGACTCAAGATGCAGACCACTTAAATGATAATGGTGATTTCCCAGACAGCCAGGTAGAGAACTTGACCTATTGTTCTATCACATTCTTCCTTCCCTTTTTCCTCCACTCTGGAATGGAACTGTGAGCTGAGTTGCAGAGTCAGTGCGGTGGGGGTGGGGGGTGCACTACCAAAGTAACAGCGATGATGGTCATTTGTAGAGCACTGTGGCATACTAGAAAGAACGTCAACTGGAGTCAGACAGAATTAATTTTGAAACTGTGCTTAGCTACTTACAAGCTGAGTGGCTTTCAACAAGTCACCTCACCCTCCTCAGCCTCAGTTTCTTCATTTGTAAAGATAAGAGTAATAATTCCACCAGATAAGACTTTTGAGAGAATAAACTCTATTTAATCCCTCTAGGGTTGAGTCCATGGCTATGTTCTTCCTTGTTCTTCCTCAGTACCTACAGTGTGCCTGCCATACAATAGGTGAACAGTAAATGAGAGCAGTTAGTACTATTTATTTGAGAAAGAATATATTCGGAACATCCAGGGAAATCAATAATAGGAAAAAAAAAAAAAGAAAATAATCATCTTGTTGTTCACTGTGCGGACCTAGAAATCAGAGAAGCAGATAGGTTAAGAGTTCAGGGTGATTCTAATTACAACACTAATATTATTAGCTGTTAATCATCTGCCTGTTTTTATCATCTCTGCTCAGAATCAGACATGCTCTCTCTTTCTGAAAGCAAATACTGGGTCTCTAGAACATCTTTAATATAATTAATATATTTCATTACCTTTGTTCTGGCATTAGCTGCTCAAACTAAATAAAACATGGGGACGTTTCAGCCACTCATTGAAGAGCTGCAGTGTGTATATATGGTGGGGAGGGGGAGAGAGAGAAAGAGAGACAGAGAGAGAACAAGAAACAGAATGAGAGGGAGGGAGGGAAGGATGAAGGAAGAGGTAGAGAGAGAGGGAAGGAGAAAGTGAGAGAGAAAGGGTCAGTTCTGTTGATTTATGGAATTTGCTATGCTAAATGCTTGTGTCAGGATAGCAATGGTTGGGTAGGGGGAGTTTGCACATAAGTTAAGCCATGGAGGCAACCTTTGACGTAGTTGCTTTTTGGATGGGCAGGGAAAATTTGAAGTGACTCGATCAAATCCAAGACCATCGCTTTGTGGCTAAACAACCAGATTTCGCTCCGCGAAGTCAATAAAAAGGAGCTTACTCAGAACTGTGGAGGGGCCTGGGCTTCACCTTCAGGCATTTGTGGGAATGAGATAAGGATTGTGTGTCTCTTACTGAGGCGTAATAGTGCTGTGAGTACCTTCTAACCATATGGCCACACAACTAGGAAACTGCTTCTGAAGAGAAGGCAAGGTGGTTCCCCCTTTGCTAGGCTGTTACCCCAAGGTCTAGGAATCAGCATTCATTTCTGGTTTATGAGAGCTGGTCACTATAAGCAATAAGCATGAAACCTCTGGCACCTTTGAACTTTTGCACCATGGAAGATGTTTCTTCATGCAGGCATTCATTCACTCAACACGTATCTGAACACCAAATATGTACCTAACAGAGAGATTAACAAAATATGGTTCTGTCAGGAAAGAGCCACAGTCATTGTAATGTAGTGTGATACACGCAAAGATGGAGGTTTGGGTAACCGCCTTTCCGACAGCTCAGAGAATGCCCACAGGGGTTGTCAGGATGAAGAGGAATTAGCCAGACCAACAGGTGTGAGGGAAATCATTCAAGGCAGAGGGACCAACATATGCAAAAGCCTGAAAATGAGAGAACTTGGTCTATTGTAGGAATTGTAAATACTTGGGAATAGTTTGAACACAGAGGAAAAACTGAGTGGCAGATAGAAAAACTGACGTGGAAAGGTATTTGCCCAAGTGCTTCATGGGAGCCGGGGACTAGTGTCCCTCCCTCACTGGGCCCCCAACATATACGTGACATTTTGGATGCTGCTATTCCTGCCCCTAAAGATCCTTGGTCACCTGGGATAGTGCTCTGTTAAGTTTTGGAGCCTTCAACCTGTCTATTTAAAGGGAATTTGGTTGAACCGATCATTTCCAGAATCAAAAGAAATAATGGATATAAAGAACTCAAAATACTCCTGTCACTCCATAGAATCAGAAGACTGATTTGCTGCCCAGATTTGCCATTTAGGGCTGTGTGAACTCGGGAAAGTTATTTAATTTCTTGAACTTCAGTTTTTTCATTTATCAAATGAGTATCATTTTGGAGAAGATTCAACAAAATCACTTGCTATCATTCTATTTGTAAATTGAGGCATGCTGCCTAAGGGAAAGAGTCTATTAGTAATAATTAGGATTCATTTCTAATTCACCTGGATCCCTATCCCACTTATGCATGTGTCTGGATCAAGTTCTTCCCTTTCCCACATTGCTCAGCTTGGGCTCTCCCACCAGCTGTGGTCAGCTAGAAGCCCCGCTAACCAAACCGACTGGCTCTCTGGTGCCCCCACCTGTCCAGAGCCAGGATCCCACCGTAGTCCTAGGACCAGAAGCCCCGCTTGGGGTTGCCTGGACCTCCTTTTATACAGAGATGACTGCATCCAGGGGCTAACCTCGGCCCATACCTCCTCCCAGTGTGTGTTTATGTGTGTTTTCAGAAGCACCTGGGAGACATAGGCCCATTTTGGGTGGGTAGCAGGCAAAAGGCCAGGGCATTCCTTTTATGTCCAGAGCCTTGGTGACTCCTTGAGCACCTGACAGTATGCAGCCACACCAGGAATGTTCCAGAGATTAGGCCAAATGCATATCTGAGAGTCAGATTTGGAAAGGATATCATCCTTCTTCAGAAGCAAATGATTTCACCAGCTCCCTCTTCCAGCTGTGCAAATTGGTTAATTACAAGGGCTGTAATTTGCAATCAATATTATCTCCTTGGCATCTACTTCACTGAAGGCAAATATTTATGGTCACATTTGAGAAAGGGCACATTGTCTTAATCAGGGGACATACACTGAACACTGGGCTAAGTGACTCTTTTGGCACTGGTGCCATTTTTTGCTTTTTTGTTCTGGAAGATTTCAGGGAGAAAATATAGGCAGACTCTAGATCAAGGCCCTGATTTTCACAAGATAAAAACAACCACAGGCACTGATCCCAAGGAATAAATTCTAAACACAGAGAAATGCCTTATCCACAAAGATGCCTGTCATAGATTTTTTTTATATAATGGTAAAAAAATAGTAACTTATATGTTCAATAGAAAGGAGTAAATAAGCTATTATGCATTAACTTGATGGAATATTATCCAGCCATTAAGAATAATGGTAATGAAGAAATGCATACTAAAAATGGAGAATTCTTACATCATGGCGTTAAAACAAAAACAGGTAGGAAACAAAATGAGGTAGGTATTCAACATCTTCTTAAATAAATGGATAGAAAAAAAGCCTGGTGTCGCGCCTGGGTGGCTCAGTCAGTTAAGCATCCGACTCTTCTTTTGGCTCAGGTCATGATCTCAGGGTCGTGAGTTGGAGCGCCATGTGGGGGTCCCATGGGACCCCCACCCCATGTGGCGCTTCATGCTCAGCCCAGGGTCTGCTTGCAATTCTTTCTCCCTCTCCCTCAGCCCCTCCCTCTCCCCTCTCTCTCCAATAAATAAATAAATCTTTAGAAAAAAAGCCTGGAAGGAAATACATTAGTATGGCAATGGTGATAGTCTTTGAGCATTTCACCTATTTTTCTTGAATGAACATGTACTAATTTTACAATTAAAAAACCATTTAAAAAGGCAAGCAGAGGAATGGTTGGTCATACTGGCAACTTCACAAAGTCGCTGTTTCTACATCCTGGAGTGAGGAAAGGACAGCTCCCTCGTTATGTCAAAGAGCTTAATATGGAGGGTTGGGTGAGTACAGAGCAGGCTCCTAAACCAGTCTGAGTGATCAGTGAGGACTTCTTGGAGGTGGAACATTCAAAATAGATTCTGAAGGATAGGGAGGCAGAGAAGCAGAAAAAGAGCATTCTAAACAAAGAAAATAGTCAAAAAGATACGTGAAAGAACCCATTTGGGGAATAACTGGTACTTCATTATAGCTGAAGTGCTGGGTGTACAGGAAAAGAGAACTAGAAAGGGGTCGTCAGGCCAGATTCTGAAGGGCCTTGAATGTCAATCTAAAACAGCTCTTCTCTAATAAAGGATGGAGAGATGAGGGTTTATCCTGAGGGCAGTAAGAAGCTATTAAGAGTTAAGCAGGGGCAGGAATTGGTCCAAGCTGTGTGCTAAGAATGTCTCTCTGGCTGCAGCATGAACTTGGGAACAGATGTGGGGGAAAGATTTGTGGGGGAGAGAGGTCAAGATTGAAAGCAGAGAGACCAATATGGGGACTATAGCAACAATTCTGGTATAAGATAGGGAAATGTGAACCAAGGGACTTACAAGAGGTCTTAGAAATCTTCTAGTCCCATGCCTGCACTTGTTTGACATTGAAAGAAAAAAGCATGTTTTGGATGAATTTAACATTTAAATCAATAGACCAAGTAAAGCAGACTGTTTTCCCTAATGTGGGTGGGCCTTATCCAATCATTTGAAGGTCTAAATAGAACAAAAGGCTGACTCCTCCCACCCCCGTCTCCCAAATAAGAGAAAACTCTTCCTGCTTGCCTGCTTTTGAGTTGGGGCATCTGTTTCTCCCTGCCTTTGGACTCTAACTGACATTGGTTCTTCCTAGGTCTCGAGGCTGCCTGCCCTGCCTGCCTTTGGACTAGAACTACATGATCAGCTCTCCTGGGTCTGCACGTTGCCAGATGAAGATCTCAGTACTTGTGAGTCTCCATAATCACATGAGCCAGTTCCTTATAACAAATATCTCCAACAACAGACAGATAGATGATGGAGAGATAGATTGATCCATCTCTCTATTGGTATTGGTTCTGTTCTTATAATTAGACTTCTAGCAATAAGCCTGTGATCACATTGGTCTTTTTGACATCTTACCTCCCTGGCTGTAGAGTTAGCACAACCAGTGGCAATTACCTTATTGCCTATACCAGCTTTTCTAGTATCAAACGTTCCAAGATTCTAGAAGGGCAAAGTCTTGGCTTTTGAACACATCTAACTATTCACTACATGGTTATCCATTAATAGAGCAAAGGTTTCCTTCCTTCTGATAGTATGTTCTTCAGTAGGCACAGTTGGAGACAAATCCTAAGAGACAATTTTGCTTTCCCATCACTGTCTATCACCTCTGGTGGCCTCTGTTATGTCCAACCCTGCTCAGTAGGCTGGAACATAGTGCCAAATAATTAACCAACCTGCCCTGCTAAGTAATCCAGCCCTACCTGAAGACCGGCACGCACTAGAGGTTGGCTAGACTCTGGCACCGGGGCAAAAGTCAGCTGGGGAAGACCAAGGACTCTGGTGATCAGAGGTACAGGTCACTGCCTGTCTGATTCTGTCCTTCTCTGCTCCCCAAGGCCTCTACTTAGAATGTACTTCCCCTTTCTTGGCTGCTTGATGCCCGGCTCCAATGCCTCCTACTCTAGGTTGAGCTTCCTGCTCCCTCCTGGGTGTTCATGCAGCACCCGCACACATTTCTCCCCAAGCATGATGACTGCATTTATTCACTTCTCTTTTTCTTCCTTTGGACTTTGTCTAGATCAAGAATCAAGTCTGACTCTTCTGTATCTCGGTGCCCAGCGACAGAATATGCGCCAGGGTGTATATAATGCATGAATGAATAGATGAATGAGTGTATAAGTGATTAATAATTTGACTTTCAGGTCTGCTTATTTCATCTCTGAACCAAGACATCATCGTCAGGCCTTAATTTTGGCATCTAGAGAATGGGACTATCTGCTTTATGAATTTTTTTTACGAAGATGTATGAAAGAAAGGGGATGGTGGCGCTATGTGGTCACTTGGAAAAGTTGTGTGTATGCAGGGGAGCATACCTGTCAGCCACTGGGGGTAGTTAGTTACCTTCTCCCAAGACGCATCAAGATAGCGAGCCCTCCAAGACCCATATGTTTCTTTGAGTCTGTTTTGTCCCTCTGTCCTTCCCTTCCTTTCTCCCTCTGTCCCTCTTTCCTTTTTTCTTTCTGCCCTTCTATTTTTACTGAACACTCAGTATCTTTCAGGTATTGGGGATACAATGATAGGAAAGTCAAACCTATTTCTGCATTTAAGGGCTCACAGTGAGGGTGTCAGATATAAAACGGCAATCACAGTCCAGCATGCCAAGAGCTGGGACCCAGAAAACACGGGGGCTGCGTAGAGCACGGAAGAACATTCACCAGAGCCCACAAGGTCAGAGCAAACTTCTCTTAGGATGATTTAACCTCCCATATAAATAGGAGTTAGGTAATTGAAGATAGCTCTGGACTTAAGGATAGACCCATTTGGAAGAGCAGGGATGAGAGAGAATGGAAGATGCCGGGAAGCTCACCGTGTAAAGTGTCAGGTGAGGTGAAGGGTTAACAGAGGAGATGGTGGCTGGGTACCTGGTGAAACAGAGCACTGGAGCAGCAGACAGGGGACAATCATACAAGGGCTCTACCAGCTACGGTGAGGTACTGGCCTTCACCCGCACATCAGTGGGGCTGAGGGCTGAGCCTCCCACGGGGCTGAGTTACCTCGGGGAGCAACATGCCCAGAACTGCTCCCAAAGGAGGGAAGCAGGATGCCATGGGAAGGGAACGACTGGCGGGGGGAAGGCTCTGGACTTGCCATCTTTGGGGTAAAAGCGAAAGGCTGGGGAGCCTGGCCTAGAGAAGAGAGGACTTGGGGGTCAGCCAGGTTGCTGTCTTCACATCTGAGGGGCTGCGGGTGGAGAGGAAGCCAATGTGCGTGTGTGCTGTGACACAGCTAGGGCCGGGGGTATGACGGGCTGGCTTGGAAACACCGCCCTGCCCCTCACTACCTGTGTTGACCTGGAAACTGGCTTAACTTCTCTGAGCCTCAGTTTCCTCATTGGTAAAATGAGAACTGTCGGGTTGACTCGCACGCCCTGCTGTCAGGATTTAACGTGAAGACGCATGTCAAGTGTCCAGCACATGTTTGGCACATGAGAGATGCGCATGTGAGGCGCCTCATGACTCTAAACATAAATACTGTGATCGGGTGAGAAGCACGTTGGCAGGGGGAGCGCAGAGGGAGGAGGGAAACAAAAATACTTTCAGCTTCGAACACAAAAACAATTCCGTTTGCTTCCTATTTTGGGAATTGCTGCGGAGGCCAGGAGGGAAGGAAGGATCCCATTTTAGTGCAACCCGCCTTCTCACTGGGGCTGTGACTTCCAGTACTCCAACCTGACTCTCAAATCAACTTTATAAAAGATTTGGTTGCTGGACTGACCAAAGGAGCATCCGAGACTTCCTCATCGGCTTAAATATCTTGCTTCAGAAAAGCCCTCCCTGATGAGGGAACCTATCCAGGACCTCCTGGTGGATTATCTTATTACAGCACATAGTTTCCCCTTATTATAGGTTGGCCTTATATACTTGTGTGATTGTTTGATGCTTTTCTCCTCGCCCAGAGAGGCCGAGGTGGTTTTCAATTTTCTCTATTGTATTCTCGGTGACTGGAGCAGTGCCCGGTACATGGTAGGCATTTTATTCACTGACTAAAGGAAGAAGTACATGAACAAACGAACAAGTAGGAACCAAGGGGACAGGGCATTTT
This sequence comes from Nasua narica, assembly GCA_028533885.1. NCBI lineage: Eukaryota > Metazoa > Chordata > Mammalia > Carnivora > Procyonidae > Nasua > Nasua narica. The sequence goes on from CM052798.1 coordinate 34,086,301, forward strand.
TGGCATAGGAACCCCTGAGCAAAGGCATACATGTGACAAAATGTATTATCTATACAAGTGTCAGGTGACAAGCCAACCATGTCTAAGAGATAAAGATGGAAAAGTCTTTTGGGCCAGACTGCAAATTCTCCAATGTCCTGCTATCCCTGCAATGGACAATGGACATTGTCTCCTGTGGGTGACAGGGAGACACTGAAGGTATGAAAGCAGGGAAGTCCCTGTGCTGGCACTCTTAGTAGGTGAGAGACTTGACAGGCTTCTTCCCTGCTTCTAGATTCTGTGGCTTGGTCCTCTGTTCTGTTTAGGATCTTTGCTTTGGATCTCGAAGCCCTTCTTCCTCCTCCAATCACTGCCCACAATTTAATTGGCAAGAGACTCTCTTAGGACAGATCCCTTTACTGCATTCAAGCCCCAAGCTGTAGGAACAATTCCTTCCTCGCAGTCCCAGATAAGGAGAGCTCCTGTCATTCCTTAGCTAACCCTTCTCCCTTCTCGGCACAACCAAGCCCTTAACTTGCTCCAGGCTGGCCTCTGCTCGAATCATACACCTCAGCTTCTCATTCCAGAAAATGGGATTGGTGGAAATTGCAGCTCTTCTCTCAGGGTTGGTAGGAGAATGAACCCTGATAAAGGATGTGAAAGCCTGCTGAATTGCGCAGCACTGTCATCATGCCGTCACCCTGAAATACCGAAGCTGGTACTCCAGGCTGGAACACGGGCATACATTAGCAAAACAGAAATCTGGGCTCCAATCCCAGGCCACCACCCCAACCCCTACCAAAAGCAAGTCTGTGGTAAGAGACATAAGCTTCATTCAGTGAGACTCCAGAGTCCAAGGAGCAGATGAATGGGCTAAGAAATTACTAGAAATAGCCCCACAGCTGCAGAAAGAAGACATCAAGCAAAAGGAGACCAGGGGCTTGGTGGTTATAAATCTCTCTAGCTAATAGGCTGAATAAAGGCCTAGGCAGGAGAAGAATAATTTGCAACTCAAGCTTTGTCCTGCTTCTCTGAATTAAGTGTTTCTCTGAGTTGCTGCCAGAAAATAGCCTATTTGAGCCCAACCTTCTGAACCCTAAAGGACTCCACAAATGCTGAGGTTTTCTGGTCTATTGGAGGCCCTCAAGGATGCAGGCCCAACGTCTTCCCCACCCTTACCTTCTACTGCATACCTTCATACTCTCTCCTATTCCCATGGCCCAAAGTCTAGGCATGCTAGACTGTTTACCTGTCCCCAAATATGCCGAGCACACTTTTACCTCCAGGCCTCTGTACATGCTGTTCCCACTGCCTGAACGATCACTTTTCTCTACCAACGAAGACTTGCTTGTGCTTAGGGTCTTTGTCAAATGTGATTTCTTCTCTGAAACTTGTTTTGATCTCTTATATGGAATTAATCTCTCTTCTTTTATTGCTTCCAGAACATATTATTGTACCATACTTTTACTTGGTAGAAACCCCGTTGTATTTGAATTTCAGTAGGTCGCTTCTATGCCCCCCTCCATTATATCGTATCCCTATCCCTATCGCCTAGCACTGGTCTTCATATAGCTGAGGTGCTTGGTAAAGACGTGTTTAAGCAAATGAAAGAGGAGTAAGGAGGGAATTAATTTTTTACTGTATGTTATATAGCATGTCAAGCACTTTGTAGATATTGACTCTTATAATCTTGGCTCTCCCCAGCTTACCAGGCTATGGGCTTTTAAACAGTCCAGCATCCCTCACCTACATTGCAGAAAAGCCCTTGAAGCCCGATGGAGTGAAAGCTCTGGTTTCTTGTATTCATGTTCTTTGCCACTGTCCACTCTGCTCTCTTTCTGGCTTTTGGATTGTCTGACTCCATATCCTGGCTTTTGATAATGACCCCATGCAGTTATCAACTTCAACTGGAACTACTTCCTCTCTCGAGTAACCATTATGTACAGGTATGTTGTTTTCCATGATTTCCTATTTGAGAAGTCCTCTAAGGTGCAGCTGCAGGGAAGAGCTAGTCTTAGCTGCACAGAATCACAATAGCTGAGAGATTTTCATAGGCTAAGGGATGAGACAAACCTCATATGGGGGGGTAATCTCTTTACAAATGCAGCCACAAGTTTCAGAGAGGCTGGGGAGCCGCAGGGAAGTTGCAGTGCTGGTAAGTGCTGAAGCTTAGGTTCAAAGCCAGGATGACTCAGACAGTGGAAGAGAGAAACCAGGCATCCCCCCCATCCACATGGAGGCGTGGATATGGAAGTGGCTGTGTCTCCATGGCTCCAGGTTGTGCTGGACATGTGGTCTTGGTCCTAGCTTTGGCTGGGTAACTCTAGCTCCCGGGCTCTGATACCACCTGTTCTCCCTAGACCCCCCTGCTGTTGCTAACCTCTGAGTTTGCTCACCATTCTCTGTTTGGCTTCTTAACTGATACCTATTCTTTGCATTGAATCCTCTTTGTTTTAGATATTTGGAGTGGTTTCTTTTTCTTGATTATACACTTACTCATATACTCAGATACAGAGAAAATGAAAAAAAAATGGCAATGATGCATAACACTAAGTTATGATTAGCTTGAACTGTGAACTGATTAACTGTGCAGTATTAATGGTCCCTAATAACAGGGCAGGCTTTAGGTGTTTCCAGTCTGCCAGTTACAAGCTACTCTCCAGCTCCAGTTCTAGTTCTGCTCCCTTCTTTTCCTCTCATATGTGAATGCTAAGAAAATAAAAAAAATGACAAAACTGCAGGGGTAACCTTAACTTTGGTCTACCTGATACAAAGAAGTAAACCTTTTGTAAACCTTAAAGTTTTCACTATTGTTAGTCACACTTGTGTGTGTGTGTGTGTGTGTGTGTGTGTATGAGACATCTCATAAGCACTGCTCTTTGCTACGATGCCTTACAAAACAAAGGGCTATGGGGATAGAAGTGCCCTCTGTGTTGGCCAGCTCCGAGTCTGGAACCAGAATGCCCAAATCTAAGGTGGGTTCTGTAACAGAACTCTCTTTTAGGGACTTTTGTACCTGCCACCCATCACCATTACCATCATCACCATAGGAAACAGTCCCGAGCACCTGCTATACACCAGGCACTGTGGTCTTCGTGTCGACATAAGAGCTCAGTGAACCATCATGACTACCTTGTGAGGAAACTGAGTCACAAAGAAATTAAAGAACTTGCCCAAGACCACACGGATATAGGAAGGGGCAGAGTTTGGATGTGATCCCAAGCAGTTTGGCTCCAGAATTAGAGTCTATCAGCTGTTAGCCACAGAGTCTTAGTGCCTCTCTACAGAGAAGGCTTGTCTACCTAGTGCCCCATTCATTGTACCCTGACCTCTGTTCCTCTCCTCTCAGACTCTTTTCCCAAAGCATCACATCCCTCCCTTCCTCTCCCACCTCGTAGGACAGGATGTGCACATTTCATAATCACTCCACTGAAAAAGCAGGAGTTCTGCTCTATGGGCTGACAGAGGGGATCAAAGGGCTCTGTCTCATACAATTCTTCTTTACCCTTGGATATAACCTGTCAGAGAGTAGCTGGAATGTCCCTCAAGGGAAGAGTTTGAGGAACAGAAAATAGGGTATTTGGAAGGATTTGTCTTTCCAGGAGTTAACTCAGTTTAGAATGGAAAGCCTAAGAAAAAAAAATAAACACCCACAAAAATGATTTTCTGCTTTTTTTTAACTTAAAATTATGGAAATTGTTTCTGACAGCAAATTGCTCCTAATTAATTTCTTGGCTCTGCTGGGAAAATGTACTGTTCTGTTGATTTCTAAATTCCACCAGCTTAATTATCAAAAGACATTTTTTTTCTTAAAACTATTAAATGAGGGTTTGCAATTGGGGGTTGTCAGCATAGTGTGAAGGGCAAGAGGAGAATGGGGAGACAGGGGTTGGATGGGCAACAGAAGGTCTAGGGACCCAACTCAACTCCTGGCCCCCACATTTCAAAGTCCAGGAAAAGGTTATGCCCCTGGGAAAAGAGGTCTAAATGGTGCGGTGCAGGCAGGTTTATAATGCGGGGAGTGCTGGGGCATGGAGTTGGGGGAACTGAATGCAAATTCCATCTCTTATTACCTTAGACAAACAGTTGAGCCTTTGTGAGCCTCGGTCATTTTTACAAAATGAATGGAGTCGACATACAGTATATGGTCGATATTTACAGAACTCTGCTATGTTCTAGGCAGGATCCTAAGCTTTCAGGCACATTAACATGTGATTCTTCCCCAGCACCCTATGAAACAGTTACTGCAACTCTCTCCATTCTACAGGTGAGAAAACAGGTTCAGGGAAGCCATGCAGACTGCCTAACCTTACACATGTGATGAGGGGCAGAAGCCAGAAAAGGCCACTGTAGAGAAAAGGAGGCCTCGTTCCCAACTTCTAGTTAACGTGTCTGCCTTCCTCCTTCAACTGAGAGCATCTCAAGGTCAGGGTATCATTTCCTAATTGATTTTTCATTCATAATGCAGTTATTGTCTGACAAAGAAATGAATGAGCAAATGGTTTAGATGCTCAATTAAATATTGGCAGAATTTAAACCTGGAATCAGTTAATTTGGTGAGTTCAAGAAAAAAATACTCAATTTCAGTCATTCAGCAGATGTTAATAAAATATCCACTGCATGTCAATCACTGTACCAATCAACGAATACCTGGGACACTCAGCAGGTTTGCTTTTCCTTAGGATACTTATCCTAAGGAAATTTTGGATAATTGTATAAAGATTGGGGGTATACCTCAGGGATAGACCATTTGACTGCAGAGAATTGTATAAAGATAGATAAACAAGGATGTTCATCACAGCGTTTTTTCATTCATGCATGCACGCATGCAACAAATATTTGTTGAGAGCCTCCTGTGTACCAAGCATTGTTTGAGGCACTCCCATTGAATGTGGCAAGAAAAAAAAAAAATCCCTGCCTTCATGTAAATCCCAAGCTTGTGGGACAGACAGACAAAAACCAAATGGATATATGACTTCAGGTAGTGGTAAGAGCTAAGAGCTCAAATGAAGCAGGGTAAGGTAAGGTTTGGAGTGCAGCAAGTGTCTCTGAGGGGGTGAAATTTGAGTACAGATCTTCATGACATGAGGTGGTGAGCCACATGAATGACTGGTGTAAAGCAAAAGTGCAGTTTATAACCTAGTTTTCTTTGTGACATCAGGCAAATCACCTCAGCTCTCTAGCATCCTGAGCTGCTACAGAGCAAAGTCCCTCTCCTCTATCCTCCCACCTGTGTTGCAGGAGTTCCACCTCCCACTGGGTCCAGAACAAATTGTATCTGAGACAGTCTCCACTTACCAAAGTATTTTGCAAAGTCCCCAGTGCTACGCAAAGGTTAATCAATCCTATTCCTCTGCTGAAGCCCAGCTCAACTACTACTTCTTCTCTAAAGTCCTTATTTTGTCACGGTAGATGTTTCTGGAGTCCCCTTTATGCTTTTGACATACTTCTGCTGTAGCATTTAGTTTTTTATAGAGCCTGACTTTTTAATTTTTGAGATAGGGAAAATGTCTCATCTGTTTCTAAATCACAGTCCCTAACTCAGTGCCTGGCATATGTTAGCACTTAATATGAAATAGCTAAATTGACTTGAAAAGGCCTTTGGGGATGGGACAAGATTTTGACATGAGTTATGTATGGCTTTTAGTTACATTCAAACCTAGTCCCTTATACATAGTAGGCATACAAGAGAAGCTCATTGAATGAATAAACTCAGGCAGTAAAAAGCAGATACTTTTTGGGAGTGAGGATTATCTCATTCCTGCAAGAAAAAGCTTGTTTTGACAACAGTCAGACATGGTAATACAGGGATGCAGAGTGGGAACAAGTGGAGAGATGAGACAAGTATTCACAGTTGCTGAAGATTTACTATATGGTAGGCAATGTGTTAGGTAGACTATTGAATCATTATTCCTAATTGAGACAAATCCTGAAGGTAGTTATTATACTCATCTTATAAATGAATAAAAGTGCATCAGAGAAATTAAGGCATTACTTGCATGCACAAAGTTAAAAGGAAGCAGGAGGACCAAGAAGCAAGGAGTATCTGATACTAACGTCCTTCCTCTCTTGAGCCCTTGCTATGGCAGGTGGTTGAGGAGAGACTATAAAAGGCTTCAAGAGAGCTCTGGAAGATGCTGGGTTTTTTCCTCCTGGAGCTGCATCAGCTCCCTTGCTCTTACATGAGGAGATGGTTGCTGTTTTTAGAAGGCACTCATAGACCCACAGTCATACAAGTAAACATTTTCGTGCTTTAGTAAGTTGAAGGATCTGCAGCATGGATTCTCTATAGCCCAGCCTCCATCTCAGGTAATAAGAGAACTTTCCCGGGGGCGCATGGGTGGCTCAGTGGGTTAAAGCCTCTGCCTTCAGCTCAGGTCATGGTCTCAGGGTCCTGGGATATAGCCTGCATCAGGCTCTCTGCTCAGCAGGGAGCCTGCTTCTCCGCCCACCCCAACCCCCCTACACACCCCCGCCTGCCTCTCTGCCTACTTGTGATCTCTCTCCTCTCTGTCAAATAAATAAAATCTTAAAAAAAGAGAGAGAGAACTTTCCCAGGTTGCCATGTTTATTCTGCCTTAATGGTATCAATTACTTCTCTTTAATGTTGTTGCCAACAAATTTCCCCTACTAAATTGTAAGCATTTGAGATCCAGGGCTGGATTTTCTCACCTCTCCTATTCCTATGCCAGAGCCTGGCATAAAGAAGACCTTAAATTATTGTAGATAAAAGGAACAAGACTGTGATAGTTAATTTTATGTCAATTTACTGGGCCATGGGGTAGATAGATATTTGGTTAAACATTATTTCTGGGTATGTCTGTGAGGATGCTTCTGGATGAGATTATAATTTAGATGAGATTATCATTTGAATAGGTAAACTGAGTAAAGTAGATTGCCCTCCTGAATGAGGGTGAACATCATCTAGTTTGTTGAGGGCCTGAATAGAACAGAAAGTTTGAGTGAAGAGAAAATTTTCTATCTCTAGGCCTGACTGCTGAGTTGGAACATTGTTTTTTTCCCCAGATTATAATTTAACACCATCTGCTCTTCCAGTTCTCGGGCCTTTTAACTCTGACTGGCACTATACCATTCGCTTTCCTGAGTCTTCACCTTGCTGACTGCAGACCCTGGGACTTCCCTCTCAGACTCCATAATCACTAAGCCAACTTACTATCTCTTTTGTGTGTTTACACACCAATATATATACACACATACACTACCTTCCATCCCACATACACAGTCAGTCAGTTCTGTTTCTTTTTTTATTTTTTATTTTATTTTTTTTAAGATTTTATTTATTTATTTGACAGAGAGAGAGATCACAAGTAGGCAGAGAGGCAGGCCGAGAGAAGGGAAAGCAGGCTCCCCGCTGAGCAGAGAGCCTGATGCGGGGCTTGATCCCAGGACCCCAAGATCATGACCTGAGCTGAAGGCAGAGGCTTTAACCCACTGAGACACCCAGACACCCCAGTTCTGTTTCTAATACAAATATTTTGGTACTAAGAAGTGGGGTACTGGTGTAATAAATATTTTAAAGTGTGAAGGCAGCTTTAGAACAGGGTAATGGATGGAGACAGAGAATTTTGGGGTGTATACTAGATTATGAACATGAAAGGGGATTGGTCTGGTAAGGTCTCAGACAGAAATGAGGAAGACATTATTAGAAACTGGAAAAAAGTTGATCCCTTTATAAAGTGGCAAATAACTTGGCTGAACTCTGTTCTAGTCTTTTATGGGAGGTAGAACTTTTATGGGAGGTGCACACTGGATTCAGATGCTTAGCTGAGTAGATTTCTAAGCAAAGTATTGGAAGAATGGCCTGGTTCCTCTTGACTGCTTATAGTAAAATATAAGAAGAGAGAGATGAATTCAAGAAGGGATTATTAAGCAAAAAAGAACCATAAACTAAAGATTCAGAAAGTTCTCAGCCAATTCACATTAACAAAAAGTAAGACAGTGTTTTTGGAAGAGAACACCAAGGATGTGGCTAGATCATCACTTGATAAAGAGATCATGGGTACAACTTACAAACTTAATCAGTCACTCAGTAGAAGCCAGGAATCTAGATGGGGATTATTACCAGCAGAAACACTACCAGCTGGGACAAAAAGGAGATAGAGGAAGTGGGATGGAATGAAGGAAGATTGACAGAATTCTTGGGTTCTAGAAGATGGCACTATAGACTTATTTGTCTGTGAATGTGCTCTATTCCTCAAGAAAAGGGAAGAATGACACCAAAGGAGAGCCAGAGATCATCAGGGCTGCCATTCCCATCATAGGTCTAGGGGACTGGCCTGTTCCTCTTTGGTTTAAAAGGTTGATGACACCTTTCCAGTTTTGGCAGGCCAGGATGCCCCTGCCCAGTATGTGGGCACAGGGCCCTCATAGAAAGCCATGGAGTTGGGCCCCAGGGAGCCAAAAAAGAGGGATTGCCCTGAGAATGACATTGTCACCCCAGTGGGCCTGAAAGCACTACATTCAACCAATGAGGATTACTGTCAGGTCTTAAAATCTAATGGAATTTGCTTTGCTAAGTTTTGAACTTGCTTAGGACCTGCTGCTTCTTTCTTCTTTCCAATTTCTCCCTTTGCAAGGGGAATGTCTCTCCTGTACCTGTCTCACCACTGTATTTTGAAGGCACATAACTTGTCTGGTTTATTGCCTCAGGATAAATCATACCTTAAGTTTCACTCATATCTGAGTTAGATGGATATTTAGATGAGATTTTAGACTTTATAGTTGATTTCTAGAATGAGTTAAATCTTTTGGGTCTATTGGGATGGAATGAGTATATTTTACATGTAGTATATTGGCCTATTGGGATGGAATGAGTATATTTTACATTCCTCCAAACCAAGAAGGAACAGGCCTGTCCCCTACACTGTAATGGGAATGGCAGCCCTGATGATCTCTGGCTCTCCTTTGGTGTCATTCTTCCCTTTTCTTGAGGAATAGAGCACATGAAGACATGAAGTTGGGCCAGGTGGCAGGGAGGGAAGAGGCAGAATATTATGGACTGAATGTCTGTTCCCCAAAATTCGTATGCTGAAACCCTAACCCCCAGTGTGAGGGAGGTGGGATCTTGAGATCTTTGGAAAGTAATGAGATATAGAGGAGATCATGGGGGTGGGGCCTCCATGATTAGACTATACCATTATAAGAGGAGGAAGGGAGAACCAGAATGTGCTCTCTTTCTCTCTGCCATGTGAACACACAGAAAGAAGACAGCTGCCTGCAAGTCAGGAACAGGGCTCTTGTCAGGAACTGAATTTGTGGGCACCTTGACCTTTGTCTTCTCAGCCTCGAGAACCATGAGAAATAAATGTCTACTCTTTAAGCAACCCAGTCTGATATTTTGTTATAGCAGCCTGAGTACACTAATAAAGAGATTCAAGAAACTTCTCACGTTCAACTGGAGTTTGGGTTGTGAATAAAATACTGTTTAACCTTGTCATCCTTGAATGATACTTTCTATAAAGCTCTTAATTCCTTGCTTGGTGAGAGTTGCTATAAATTCAGATTCCAGGGTGACTAAATTTTCTTTAGAACTGGAGTAATGGTGGTCACTGGCTTAGCTCATCAGCTTTGTCATACATTCTTGTAATCAGGCTTTGATGTGATAGAGTTTTCAAATAAATGTCTTATCCTAATTAAAAAAAAAAAGTGGCCACCTATCATGGACTCAAGGGTTCCTCTGTGAATGGGCGAATCATGAATGTGTTAAATACTCAAATGCTTTGAATCTGAAAAGGATTTCCCAGAAATGTGGTGGGCTTCAAAGGGTTGTTCTAGTTTACTAAGAGAACGTAAGAGTGTGACCCCACTCCATAAGGTTTGGGATGATGGAGCCAATCTACCCTAAACAAATTCCTTTTAGAATCTCTATCAGAGGCAAAATGCTGAGATTTATCCATTATTCAATAGATGAAGCACCTTTCAAGTGCTGAGATGATGTCAGATGCTAAGATCTAATGGTTAGCAAAAGCAGACATGGGCTCTGCCCTCATGGAACTTACAGGCTTTTGGGAGAGACAGCTGTTCTTCAAATAATCACACAAATATGCGCATAATTGTACTCTGAGACATGTACTATGAAAGAAAGAACAGTGATCTATGAGTGCATGTAGGAAAGGAATCTGGCTAAGATTAGGGTTCAAGGAGAGTTCCTCTGAGTCAGTAAACCTGTGCTGAGATATGAATGATGTGTGGGTAGAATTGGGGTGAAGGGGGCAGCAGGGACATCACAGGAAAGTGGTTGCACCAAGGTAGTTTAGGGGTCCCTAATCTTAATGAAGACCCCGTCATCTCCAAATAAACAATTCAAAATAAAATATAATCTTAATAAAAATTATTGGCTGCTATATAAAAATGCAGCTTCAAGACCCTAGAATTCTCTTTCCATCTAGGATATTATCTTTAAGTTCCTCCAATAAAGAAATATGGGGCCAGGGGTTAAAGCTCAGTGGCTCAGTGGGTTAAAGCCTCTGCCTTTGGCTCAGGTCATGGTCTCAGGGTCCTGGGATCGAGCCCCGCTTTGGGCTCTCTGCTCAGCGGGGATTCTGCTTCCCCCTCTCTCTCTACCTGCCTCTCTGCCTACTTGTGATCTCTCTCTCTCTGTCAAATAAATAAAATAAAATAAAATAAAATAAAATAAAATAAAATAAAAAGAAATATGGGGCCAACACTGATCCAGGCTATGCTGCAAATTTTAAAACTTTGTATCTCCCTGCTGTCTCAACATCCCCACAAACAGGCTATAAGCACCCTGCCCAGGTAACCAGATACGCCAGTGTGAAAGGCTGGCCTTTGTCACTAGTTTCTCTTTCTTATCCTCCCCTGACCATGACCTTGTAAGGGCCAAATGTGCCAGTGAAATCCCCTAGCATCTTTTCTTTTGTATTCCCACCCCTGATCCCCAAAAAAGGCATTCACCCATGGTTTTCACTCTCTACTCCCCACCTGCTTGGGTGAGCCCACTCCCTTGGCAATGCCTCCCATATGACCCCTTCTTGGCCTGTGGTGACTCTGCTTTCTGGGACCCATGAGTATAATAAACTGTGTTTCCTCGTACCACCCCTCGTGTCCTCTCTTGTGCCTCCCACCACTTGACTGGCCATCACCTAAGGAGCACAACATAGGCGGAAGGAATAATATGTTCAGAAGTCTTTTGATCAGAGGGAATATGTAGGTTCTAGGAATTGGGAGAAGCCAGTGTAGAAAGAATGTTGGAGGAGGGGAGGGGTCTGAGACAACCCTGGAAAGATTATACCAAAAGTTCTGGAAAGCCAGTGGAAAGGTTTAAGCCAACGGAGATGGAAAAAGTGGGGTACTGAAATGATCATATGTGCTGTTTGACAAGTCATTTCAGGGAGACCAGTTGGGAGGCTAGTAGTTTCGATGAGAGACCATGACATTTTGGACCAACATGGTGGCAGTGGGGAAAAGTGGATGGATTTAGATCTTTAGGACAAACAACAGAAAGAACAGGGATAAAGGATAGGTGACCCAGATACCTATCCTGGTTCTGTTACAAATTTCTGTAAGACCTTCCACGAATCCTTTCTTTGGATCTCAGAATCCCCCTCAACCACCAGAGAAGCCCTCAAGCCTCCTTCAAGAAATGGTAGGAATCTGCAAATCATAGCATTCCGTAATCTTTCAGAGATCGTCTGGTGCTGAATAATTGTAGTTCAATAATTTTGCCATTCGAATCCATTTCTCCTCTCTCCCCCAGATGCCAAAGACTATCCTTTCTGAAAACTTACTTGCTGTAATAATACCCAAGCCTGTAGCTTGATGATAAATAGTTGTGACACCTTGTATCAGGCTATGAACCAAACATTGCCAGGTGTTGCTGCACAAAAGAAAAGAAAGAGAATCTCTCATTGGAAGTTTCCCCTAGAGACCCCCTCCCCCCAAAGAAATCAATAACAAAAAATCAGTGTCAGATGGGGAAATGCCTTGGCTGATGATAATGATGATGATACTCATAATAATTCCTTAACTTCACTTAGTGTCTCAATATGCCTTGTCTCATTTGACACAACAACCTTGTGAGGTATGCCAGTCCATTGAGATGAGTAGAATGAACTCAGGAGAGAAGAATAGAACTGTCAGTGCTTTAGGTGTTCATTTGACAAATGTTTATCAAATCCGTACTATGTGCCAGGAGAGGTCTCTGTTCTTAAGGAGGTTAAAGGATAATAAAATATATAATAATCTATAGTATATAACAATGTTACATAATAATACGTAATATATAATAAAATAATAGTTACTGTTTATAATAAGTTTTTAAGAAGGGAAATTGTAGGACGCCTGGGTGGCTCAGTTGGTTGAGCAACTGCCTTCGGCTCAGGTCATGATCCTTGAGTTCCAGGATCGAGTCCCACATCAGGCTCCCAGCTCCACGGGGAGTCTGCTTCTTCCTCTATCCTTCTCTCCTCTCATGCTCTCTCTCACTTTCTGTCTCTCAAATAAATAAATAAAATCTTAAAAAAAAAAAAGAAGGGAAATTGTAGGATGGGGAGTTAGCAAGTAAACAGAGAAGGCTGTTTTTAACAGAGTAGCCAGCAAACATTCTTGGCAAGGTGGCATCGCGGACAAAAAGAACAGTACCCTTGAAAGCCAGTATGGAAAAGGGCTTGATTTGTCTTCTATTTATTTTTTTTTAAGGTTTTATTTATTGATTTGTCACAGAGAGAGAGAGAGAGAAGGAGAGAGAGAGAAAGAAAGCACAAGCAAGGGGAATAGCAGGCAGAGGGAGAAGCAGCCTCCCGGCTGAGCAAGAAGCCCAGTGCGGGACTAGATCCCAGGACCCTGGGATCATGACCTGAGCTAAAGGCAGATGCTTTACTGACTGAGCCACCCAGTCATCCCAGGTTTGATTTTTCCTAAGAATGAAATGGACAACAGCTTGGACTGGAGCACAGTAAATGAGATAGAGTGATATGAGAGGAGGTGGGTCTGGAGCACAGAAAGGAGTTTGGACTTTAAGTGATGGGAAGCAATTAAAGAATTTTAACCAGGAGGGTGAAATGATCTGATTTTAGTTCTTAGAAGGTCACTCTGGCTGATGTATGGATACTGGACCATATGGTGGCAAGAGTTAAAATTAGCCAGCCGCCAGACCAAGTAGGAGACTACTGAAGTAAGTAGTCCATCTGAGAGTGGGGGGTTGGCGGCTGAAAGAGAAACAGTGGAGATGAAAAGCAATGGGTAAATTCAAGATATATTAGGGAAGTGGAACTGACAGGAGTGGGTGGCCAATTTGGATATTGGTTAAAGGACATTGTTTGAGCCTCTTTATCTTTGTATGTGGGCAGGCTGAGGCCTAGGAAAGAACAGAGGTGGGAAATAACTGAAACAGAACCTGGACTCAAAACTTTGAACTCCATATACAGTGCTCTTTCCAGTGCACCATACAGCTCTGCTCCAAGTGACGCCCAGCATATGGCGAGTGGAGGGTGCCCAGTCGAGTTGGGACATATAACTCTTACTAGTTCTTAACAGGTGCCAAGCTGGTGTATGGCAGGGAGGCTTCTAGGCCTCCGTGTATTGCACTTGAATAGAATAGTCTTCCCTTTCCTTCAATCCCCACTTGCCAACCGCTAGTCCTCCCGGCCCAGGGCTGGGATCAGGAAAGGAAGATGGCCCCCAACCCTACTGAGGGCATATGGCTGCTCTCTGCTGATCTAGGAGAGACAGGTGGACAGATGGTGAGTGTGTTTTGTGGCTTCCCAGCTTCACAGATGAAGAGATGGCTCTTTGTCAGTCTGAGCCCCACTCCTCTCCAGGGTCATGTTATTTTGGTTTCTCAGTTTTCATATTTTCATTAGGATATTTTGGAACAACAGTCAGTTAAAGCCCACCTCCTTGCTCACTCCTCACTCTTCTACTCTTGTGTCCTATTTACACAGAACACTTCTTTATTTATATTCTGCATCTTTCTTATTAAACTACAAGACTGCCAAAGGCAGAGACATCTTTGTGTGTGGCTGTGTCTGGCAGAGTGTATATACTGGAACTATTTCCTGAGAGGATAACACTGTTACCCTCAACCAGCCTTGGTTTCCCCAACCCCTGAAGTGGAAGAATTCATAGCTGTCTTATAAGACTATGAAGTTTAAATGAGTTAATATGCATGTCAGATACCTAACACAGTGTAGGAGCCTGAGAAATTAGTTCATCTATTACCTATATATCAGAAGCCTTCCCTTGCTCAATCTCACCAGATATTAGGGATATGCGAACTAAAGCCATAGCAAGATATCACTACAGATTTATTAGACTGGCTATTTTTCTTTAATACTGATGATTTCAAGGACTGGTGAGGATGCAGAGCAATAAGAACCCTCGTACACTGTCATTCAGAATTACGTGTGGAGCATAAGGAATAACATGGAGGACATTAGGAGAAGGAAAGGAAAAGTGAATTGGAGGAAATTGGAGGGGGAGCTGAAGCATGAGAGACTGTGGACTCTGAGAAACAAACTGAGGGTTTTGGAGGGGGGAGGGGTTGGGGGGGTTGGTGAGCCTGGTGGTGGCTATTAAGGAGGTCACATATTGCATGGAGCACTGGGTGTGGTGCATAATCAATGAATCTTGGAACACTGAAAAAATAAAATAAAATTATCCATTAAAAAAAAAAAGCAAACCTGTCGCATGACCCAGAAATCCAGTGCTAGGTAGTTACCTAGAGAAATGAAAACTAGGTTCCCACAAAAGCCTGTAAATGAATGATCATATCCTCTCTACTCATGATTGCCCAAACTGGAAATAACCCAAATGTCCTTGGATGGTGACTATATAAACAAACGGTGGTATATCTGTGCAACTGAATAGCACTCAGCAATGACAAGGAACGAAATCTTGGTAAATACAGAGCTCTGAGGAACTGCAAAAGCATTAAGCTAAGTGAAGGAAGCCAGTCTCCAAAGGTTATCTTTTGTATGATTCCATTTTCATGACATTCTAGAGACACAACTACAGGGTCCCCACTTGACAGGGCTAGGGGAAGGCTGTGGCTACAAAGGGACATCGCGAGGGAGTCCTTGGGGGTGATGGAACGGCTCCATGCCCTAATCACCCTAGTCGGGGTGGTGGATACACAGATAAATAGCTGTGTTAGACTTCATGGAGCTGTGCACTAAAAAGCCAGTTTAGCTGTGTGTTCATCTAAAGAATAAAATAAAATAAAAATCCTTCTCATATTGGCATTAACACCTGGTACCTGAGGCCTCTCAATTCGAAGGTGTTCATTTGTTTGTTTTTAACCTAAGGGGAGTATCTTGCTTATTACATTAAAAAATGTAGAGGCTGAGAGAGAAGGAGCAAGTTGTAGACAGTGTAGAAGTACGTGGGAGACTGCCTTGTCTGGAAGTTTCTAAAGCTAGAGCAGCTATATCATTTCAATTCAATCCTGAACTTTCAAAGAGGAAGCAGCCTCCCTACCCTTGTAAAGCTTTGCTAGTAAAACTGTCCTTGCACTGGGCCAGTTATAAATCTACAGAATGCCATGGTAATACCCATGGAGAAGGCAAAAGGGGCTTCATAAACCATGCGATTTGAACTAGTACAGATGTTGCAGTGGGAATTTATGGTTTTCGACGGATCCTTATCTCTTCTTGCCAGTTTCTGCACATTGAATCATGCACTAGCAGAGTCTATTTTAAGACCCATCATTTTTTTCTTTAAATATTAAAAAAAAATCTGTGGCAATTAATTTCTTCCATACTGTTGTATCGTGACAAATAAATGTGAAATGCATATTTACAGAGCACATGTAATTGCATTTGGGCACATGCAAATGACATGCAAATCTTACATTCTAAATGAGTTTGTTTATCATTCCTGAATTCTAATCCAAGGACCTTACTTTTTAAATTCAGTTTACATTCTGACATGTATACAAATGAGTTTGACTCTGGAAAATAACTTAATAAACTCGGGGTTAGCTATGCAATTAGAGGAGGCATCTGGGAGCTATAAAATCTGGGGAACAGCATTTACATCTTTTTTTTGCATTCAAGGTTTCAATTTCATAGCTCAAACCCTCTCCCTACCAGCTCGCACTCCCCTTACTCTACCACCCCATTTCCTATCATTCCTGCAAGCCCATCATGTGAAATAACTTTCATTTTTTTCTGGGAGAAGATAGAAGAGTAGATTTCACTGAGGATGATCTCCTCAAGTCATTGTCTTTGGTGCAGTATTTTCAAAAACTAAAGTCAGATCAATGAAATGAAAACTAACAGAATTAGCATTGATCAGGACTCTCATTCAGGTTTCTTATTATATGGCTGACCCACTTCTCCAGTGGGTGCTAAAGTCTTCCTGCGGATGACTGGCCCTCTCAAGAAAGCTATGAATAGCCACAAATCTGATTTGTCAAAGGACATAAGAAAGAGAAGAGAAAGTAGGATTATATTTTGCTAGAGCTTTCAGAGGGAAGAAAGCAGAACCATAAAACAAAATGGAATGGAGGTTCCTCAAAACATTAAAAATAAAATGACCATATGATCTAACAATACCTTTTCTGAACATATATCCAAAAGAACAAAAAGCTGGGTCTTGAAGAGATATTTGCACACCCATGTTCATCGAAGCACTATTTACAACTGTGAAGAGGTAGAAACAACTCAAATGTCCATTGATGGATGAAAGGGTAAACAAAATGTAGTATATATATATATTAAATGGAGTTTTATTCAGTCCTTGAGCAAGGAAATCCTGTCACATTTTACAACATGGATGAACTTGGAGGATATTATGTTAAGTGAAATAAGCCACTTAGAAAAACACAAATACTGTATGATTCCACTTATGTGAGGTGTCAAAAATAGTCAAATTCATAGAAATAGGAAGTAGAATGGTATTTCCCAGGGACTGGGGGAAAGGGGAAAAGGGAAGTTGTTCTTTAATGGGTATAGCATTTCAGATGTACAAGATGAAAATGTTCTGGGGATCTGTTTTACAACATTGAGAATATACTTAACACGTTGAACTGCATGCTTAAAAATTAAGATGCTTAACAAACAAACAAAAAACACTTAAACACTGCCCAGGACAGAAGTACCTTAGAAAAAAAAAGTTTTGTGTATAATAAAATGACCTTATGTCGGACAACAGTGGTGGAGTTATTAGAGTTTTAGAATTATGGGTGGTTTAAAAAATGTTTACGATTTCTGAGCCTGGGGCTCAGTTGGTTAAGCGTCCGACTCTTAATTTTGGCTCAGGCCATGATCTTAGCATCATGAGATTGAGCCCTGCTTAGGGCTCCCTGCTCAGCGGGGACTCTGCTTCTCTCCCTCTTCCTCTCTCTTTGCCACTCCCCACACTCATCCATGCATGTGCATACACACCTCTCTCTGTCAACATAAATGAATAAAATTCTTCAAAATTTTTTTTTACAATTTCTAAAATTTTCATGAGGTGAAATTTTGCTTACAGGATGTACAGATTTCTAAGAATGGTGTTTTAACATAAATATATTTGTTCAAGTGGAGGGTTTAAGTTCAAAGGGTCTTCTTTTTGTTTCCAATAGAAATCAGATTTAAACAATGGTAGACTTTTGAGACTTGAGGCAAAATATGGTCCATAAGCAAATCTGGCCTGAGGCCATCTGTCTTTATACGGCCCATGAGCTAAAATAGTTTTTGTATTTGTAAATAGTTGAAAAATAATCAAAAGAAGAACATTTTGTGACACATAAAACTATATAATATTCCATTTTCAGTATTCATAATAAAATTTTATTGCCCCTCTACACACACACACACACACACACACACACACAAAGTAAAAACTGAAAATCCCAAATTCTGATTTTCATAGAAGGATAGATTCACAGGATGTTTTAGTGAAAAAGACATTCTGGAATAATCAAGTATAAACCTCTCATTTTACAGATAAGGAAACAGTGGGAGAGGTGGAATGACTTGCCTTGAGTCTTAGCAAGTTAACACGGAGCTGGAAATCTCCGCTAAGTACTTCTCTCCCTTGCTGGCAAGATCCAATGTGTCAAACTACGATTCAGTTTTCTCTTCTGCTTCTTCCTGATCCCCATTTTTAGGTAACATACACTGAATATTATTATATTTATTATAAGCTATGCACACCTTACAGTGTTAGTGCATTTTGTTCTCACAAATGACCCAGGAGAAATGTTGTATTCTTCCTAACTTGTAGAGCTCACTGTTCTCCTTCCGTCCTATACACAGTCATGCTGGTCTTCCCGCCCATGGTGAATCCTGTCCCCTGGCTCCCACCTGCTTCAATCTCTCAGGGCCCTGAGAACTCTCTATCCTTACACCCTCTTGCTGCAGTCTTCAACCTCTCCTTCACCACCATCTCCAAGTCCTACCCCACAGTTAATCAACATGTTCAAGTCCCTCTCCACTTAAAAGAGCTATCCGTCAGTCCATGTCTTCTCTTTCCTTTCTTTCCTAGCCAAGCTTTATGAGGGTAAAGTGTACAATTGCTCTCTCTCCTTCTTCACTTTCCACTGACTTCTCTTACCTACCAGCAATTTGGTATCCAACCCCTCTCCCTCTAATTCCCAATCCCCCAGCCCTGCCCCCTCTCCACAGTGACTTCTGTGGTTGAAATCAATGGACACTTTTAAAATCTTATCTCATTTGACATCAGTGATCACTCTCTTTTTCTTGAAACTTATACGTCTCTCATGTTCAAAGTCATATATCTTATATCAGGAAAGACGAAGATTGATAAACATCCATACTCCAGCCATTTTCAGTGTGTCTCTATGCCTTTGCTGTCCTCTTTGCTTTGAATAACCTCTCTTCACCCCTCCTCCCCATGTTTTCAGCCGTGTTAACTTCTGTGCATCCTTTAAGACACAATTGGTATTTCTTTCTCTTGAAGCCTTCTCTGCCTGCCTTCAAAGAGAGTTAATCCGTTGCCTCTTCACTTGTACTGTACATTATATTTAAGTCAATCTTCGCCTTTATCATCCTACATGCATTTACACATTTGTACCTAATGTGGATTGTGTTCTTCTTGGGGCAGACAGGCAGGGGCATGTCTGACACATGTCTGTGTGGTAAGATGAGATGGCACTTTATGATCCCTTCCCCCATCTGTGCCCTCTTTCCTCTATGTTCCTATCAGAGGGAGTCTTAGACTAAAGCAAACAATCTCTTAGGAGGCAAATAAACACATGAGAACTATTGTATGAGACTCTCCTTGGGTAGAAAAGATATAACTCTTGCTACCTAGTGTTTTTTTCTTGTATTAGGGACTCTAGAAGAAGTAGAAGAACCTTAATATTTCTCAGAACAATAATAGGGAGAGTAGTGGATTGGTCTTAAAGAGTAAGGCTAAAACTATGCTAAAAAAAGAAATAATCTTTCCCAGGCGGGGGATAAGGCTGTTTCATCTCAGAGAAAAGTGCTTGTCACTATGAGGGATGCCTAGTTCATATATTTCATAGCAGTCATGGCTCTACATGGAATAGAGTGACCTACATTTACTTTTATTCAACAACCTTGATTGGAGGGGACTCAATCTGCCTCCAGAGCCTGGAAGGACTGAGCAAGCATGAATAACAGTGGCCATAAGGCTGAAGCCTGAGGGGAATGTACACAGTTAGTTACACTGGTAGGAATCTAGTGGAGAGCAGATTTGTTTTAAAGGAATAGGGTGTGGTTATCAGGCTGAGAGAATTGGAGAGGTGCCTGCATGAGTGGGAGTCAGAGAAGGTAAGAAAGTCTGAAGTGAAGTCCTGGAAGAATTGATCACCCTCCTTGTGAAAGCCTAAGTATGGAATTCTTCACCTCCCACCCTCTGAGATGCACAGGAGTAGATGAATTGGTTAGCACCATACCCTTTATTCCTCCTACAACAACCTTTTGAGAGTTTCCTGATTCTTAAGTAAAGAGCATCTACATGAGAAATAGTAGAGCCTGGTGGTTAAGAGTAGATTCTAGAGCTGAACTGCCTGGGATCAAGTATCACCTTTATTACCTACTAGCTGTGAAACCTCGAGGGAGTTAGTTGCCCTTTCTGTGACTCAGTTTATTCATCTGTTAAATGGTAATAAGTACAGTATTAGCTTCAGGGGTATAAACGTCTTTGGTTATCAGCAGTGTGAGACCCGCAGCCTGGGAGATACCAGAGGACCTCAGACCCAAAGCATATTATTTAGACTAAACTTTTAACTGTCTCCCATTAAGAAGTGATAGAAGAAAGCAATTTGTACTTTACAAAGGGAGGGTCTACTACATTTGGGTTATTGCTAGTCTCCCCAATGCTGGCACACAGCAAGTGCTCAATAAATTTGTAGGTCAAATGAATGGTGGGTGGCAGGACACAAGTCGCAGGCACAGATCAGAGGAAGCAAGGACTAAGTCCTACCTACTTCCCTACTGACCTTGTCACTCTGTCTTCAGGCTTTTAGGCTAATATTCTACCAGCACTTGTAAGTGCTGGGGTCTGCAATTCCTTTAACTGCCACTCATTCACTTTCTAACTTCAGGCAAGTCCTTTCTCCTTTCTGGGCCCAGGTTACTTCATGTACAAAATGAAGCAGTTAGGTTGGTTTGCGTCCAGCAAGTAGGTGTTACCTCACGTGCAGATCTCAGTGTTTGGATAGTGGCTGGGTAGAGTACTGCACAGAGAGATTTTGAAACTGAATTGAAGCTGAGCATGATGATTTAGCAATGTCACAGATATGAGATAAGTGAATGGCAGTCTGTGTGTCATGTACTTTTTTTGCGCTCTTGAAATAGATAATATACTCTATACCCACTTGCTTTAGAGTATTCCTAAAGAATCACCCAGACTGAATGAGCACATCAATTATGGTGCCGTGCTTTTCTCATAATTATAAAAAGTAGTTATGCTTTTCACATGCAAGTTACCAGTAAAAAGAAACTTCTCCACTCAAGTGTGAGTAGATGAAATCAGGTCAAAGAGGACCCTTCCACAAAGGAAGGAGGCAAGAAAGCCCGGACTGTAGCCAGCACCTGAGTGCAATCAACCTGAGTGATTGAGTGAATTGCACAGCCTGTCTAAACCTTAGCTACTTCTTCACAATGGGGTAAAAATATTTACCAGCACAGGACTGTAATTAGGAGTTAGACAATGATAAAATACATAGCACCCAGCACAGTAAAGTACGTTATGTGTGCAAGACCCTCCAAACTAGTTCCCTCTCTCATCTCCAAAGTGAATACAGGGAGTTCTGGACTATAAATACCTTAGGGATAGAGATTGTGTTCCGTTTGTCTCTTTATACCTAGTTCTTGACACAAAAGAAATGTCTAAGAAGTACGTACTGGTTTGAATTGAATCAAATTCAATAGAAATGAAACTAGATGGTCTTTTCAATTCCCCTGAGTACCAAGCACAGAACCTGGCACATAAGCTGTGCTTGTGAACACTGGCAGATGATAGATGTGGTCCTCTGATTTCAGGACTGGACACATTAATGGAAAAGTGTGTAATTTTCAGAGGGACTCTGGAGGAACGGCCACACAGTCCCCTGCTGCTGGTACTGCCTCATCAGAAATTCTGCCACTCGCAACGACTTCCTGCTCCATATTCTGCTTCTCAGAGGAAAGAAAGTGGCCCAGATACATCTATTATGCTCTTTCTGCATTTATAGGGAGAGAAAGATTCTAATTTTTTGCTGTGGACCCAGGGGACACTCAGAAATCATGTCCTCTCTTGTCTGGGCCCAGACTATGTTGTCCTTGCCAAATGACATGAAAGCCACTGCTCTCCTTCCCCATCTTGTCTGCTTCCCTTTGAAGTCCCCCTCCTGTCAGTGACACCGAATGGACCACAATAATTTCAAATATCTGGGTCATTATCTCATTGTTCTAAATGACATATTTTGCCACTGGACCTATAACTGTTCTCCTTTAGGTGAGTCCTGAAGAAGCTCATGGCCTTAATGAGTATATCAATTATTGTTCATGGAAGAGTCCATGTCTCCTTAAAGGTTATTTGAAGGTTGATTGCTATCTCAGTGCTTATATCCATCCAGCAAATCTTTCTCAGGCTTATGAATGTATTTGACCTTTTTACAGGTACAGGGGAAAAATAACAGAACAAAAGTTAATTTAGACATCTATAATACAACATTTTTTTTCTGAAAGAAATAAAAGGGCATTGAAATCGATACCTGCACAATAACACGCTGATGAATGTTGGGACCCAATTTTCTCATTTTGCAAACTCGAGATTGGGAATTCTGAATAGTTTTCAATCCTGCATTCTTTGGGCACTGTGAAGTCTGCTGTATTGTGTCCACACAATGCCGCTGCACACTCATTATGGGAGTACCAGTGGTCCTGAAAAGGTCAGTTAGTTAGAAATGTCAGCGTTCAATGGAGCCGCACAGACCTGTGTGCGCACAGATCCAATTAGAGTGGCCAGGCACCACCGCTGTAACCCGGAATCCTAATGAGCAAGCAGAGGAAAGGGGGAGGTGTCTTTTTTCCCTTTCTTTTTTCTTATTCAAAAGAAATGGAGATTGCTTTTCAACCACCCTACATGAGGTTGTTTAAACTTTACCAAATACCACTTAGGGGCCAGGTAGGCTGGGAGGGAACCCCAGCTTCTGCAAAGGCTGAGCCCGCCTAGCACAGCCAGATGTTGAAGGAAAGCAATGACGCGGGCGGGAGCAGTACTTCAGACTTCGGACTGGTGGAGGGCAAGTCTTCACCAGACTTACTCAGGTTGAGAGCTAACTAAGAGGAAAATGGCCTTCTTATTAAGTTCATTTCTAAATCATTTCTAGGCTCCTACTGTGTGGCAGGTCTTGTGATTAAAAACTGGCCTTTATCGGGGCGCCAGGGTGGCTCAGTCACTTAGGCATCTGACTCTCGGTTTCAGCTCAGGTCGTGATCTCAGGGTCATGGAATCAAACCCCTCGTCAGGCTCTGTGTTCAGTGCAGAGTCTGCATGGGATTCTCTCTCTCCTTCTCCTTCCGCTCCTTCCCACACTCAAGTGTTCTCTCTCTCCCTCTAAAATAAATAAACACGTAACATCTTTTTTTAAAAAAAACTGGTCTTTATCATATTTGACAAACCTCATCCACTTGTACAAACTTGGGGGCTGATGTTTCCCGAGTTCACCTACGCCGGTGCTTCTCGATTTCTAACCCATCACAAACTGACATTTTGGAAACATCCACTGATTGTGAACAGGGAGGCTGTAGCAATGTCAAATTGCTATTAAAGTTTCTAAATGCTTTCTCTCAATTTTTATATTTGTCTCATTGTGGACAAACAGTCTGCATCCTGCCACCCATCCGTGGATAATGCTTGGAGTGGAACTGTTCTGCCTACCCCTCGTTTGTTTACCCAGGTTTACCCGCCATTCCTCACCTTCACTGACCCCCACTATTCTGGACTGACAAACACACTGGACCCTCTTTTCTGGCTCAATCACTGAGTAATGCTTGAAAACACTTTTTGATATTTACCTTTTGGCACCACAGCCCCTTCCTATAGTTAGAACACTCTCCCAGTGGCCCCTAGTCTACAGTCAGTGGACTAACCAGCTAAAACATGAGATAAAACCTTGGGTAACTTCGTTACAAGTGATTCAGAGACCATACTTGGAGAACAAATGAAGGATTTTACAGAGAACCCTACTGTGGGATTTCTAAGCTCAGCAGGCCGTGATGACCTGCTTGGTTTCAGCACCCAGATACTCCAGCTGCCCTCCCTTCCATTGAGGCCACTGAGCCCCCTTGCCGCCTGCCAGATCCCAGGATCATTCTGGATTCATGGTCAGATAAAGGCAGGGACAGTGGATATAAGATGTATTGGATTAATAAATTAGCTTTTTACCCATGGCAGGTGGGGTTTCATGTCTGCTTTTGTTTAGATCTTTCTGCCTAGTTTACCATATCCAGGCCTTTGTTTCAGGCCCTGTGACTGTTTCTTATCCTAATACTCCTTCTCTCACTCAGTCTTCTCTTACTATCTCTGCAAACTCTGGATGAACCAGTGCCTGTGATTAGGAAGCCAGCGAGAAATCAGAAGTCCATTGGATGTTGAGTCAGAAAACCTGGGTTCAAACTCTGACTTTTAAAACTACAAGCTTTTGTGAATTTAGACAAATTCAGGTAAAGTCTAATTTTCTCTAAGAAAAAGATTCTTACTTGTTAGGGTTGTTTTGTTGTTTAAACAAAATATTGGATGCCAAATCACTTTGACACTGTAACATGCTATATTAAGGCCAATTATGGTGGTGGTCATTACTGTTGCTACTGTTATCCCCTTCAGGGAAGAGAAGATGGTTAAGTGGTACCTCCTCAGAAACTTTAGGGAGGAAGGAAAGTTATAGCCAGAGGTTTGGAGTACAAAAGCAGAGAGAATCAGGGCAGACGACTTGGTGGGAACAATAGGAACATGTGTTTGAGATAGCTTTCTTGGTTAACTCTAGGGAACAAGATGTGGACAGAGGCCAGAGCATAGGAAGGAGGTGTCACCAGACCCAGGTCTCTAAGACAGGACAGTAAAGTGATATGAAATGCTTCCTAATGCACTACTTAAGGCTGGATCTGAGCTCACTTCACAAACTAATTTAATGACACTTGATATGGAAAAAACAAGTTTTGCTTCCCCTAAAAGTAGCTAAAACCCACCAATTCTCTTTTCACTGTTCTGATTAAAAACTCTTCTCCAACAAACCAGTCTTCTTTATAATCTTTACCAGAAAAACAAAAACAAAAAAACCCTGAAGTTTTTTTGAAAAACTGAAGTCTTTTGAAAAGTTCTGAAGAACATTTGGCTATCCATCCAAGAGTGGAACTCAGCTGGGCTGACTCCCCCCCCGCCCTTATTTTTTCAGTTTCTAGAGAGAAGTTTACCAGGTTTATATGACAATGAGTCAGCCATTGGAGGGGAGGAAATAGCATCGCAAGTGCCAAATGCAGATCCTACTGGCATTTCAGAGTATGACCTACTAGGTTGGAGCTAGGTTAGTGAGAAAAAATAACAGTTATCTGTGGTGACCAGCCTCAAAGTAGGACTTCCCATAGTAACACAAGCTTTTCCATGGTTCCTATATA
Source organism: Nasua narica (assembly GCA_028533885.1). Classification (NCBI taxonomy): domain Eukaryota; kingdom Metazoa; phylum Chordata; class Mammalia; order Carnivora; family Procyonidae; genus Nasua; species Nasua narica. The sequence continues at coordinate 34,111,335 of CM052798.1, forward strand.
TGTTAGATACATTATCTAATCTAATATTCACAACAACCCTATAGGGTCATTATTATTAGTCCCACTTTAGGAATTGGAGACTTGAAGCTCTGAGAGACTGTATTTTGTCCAAAATCATATAGAGAGTAAATGGTAGAGATAAGATTTGAACCCCAGTCTATCTAATCTCAAAATTTCTGCTGCCTGCTACTTAGAATTTCTTTCTTCTCTCTCTCTTTCTTTGGTCATAAAGACTCATTATTTTTCTGTCTCAATAGTGCTGAGTAGGCACTGGTAATGGCAGGTCAGTAAATCTTGCTAAGAGCAAACTCCTACATTCCTTAAGCCTATCCTCATCACTCTCATTGATGATGATTTAGACCAGAGCATGAAAGATGTGTACCACCCCCTATGACTTGCCACTGTGTCCTTAGTCTCTAGGAATTTTAAGTACATGTACTTGGATCACACCTTGCCTCAAATCAGTAGCAGCCCAATGCCCATTTACCAGAGTGCAAAGGGCTGTTATAAGCTGGGAATTGGACATTGGGGCACAAAACCTTCTTTTACTAAATGAGAGATCTTGCTTGTCTCAATCCATTGAGCCAAAAATATTTCTCACTTTCACGACCAATGCAAAGGTTCTTATAGTTTAGGCCTATATTAGGATAGAAAGACACAGATGGACAAATGAGGCTATTTATTTATGGAATAAATAGTAGCTAGAGAAGTCTCAATATGTTTCTCAGAAACCTTTGCCAATCTCAAAAAGCAAGGCTAATATTCACATATCTTGGGAATAAGGGAAGAATCTTTGAAGGAATCATAAAAGATAAATGGGTCTGAAAGGAACAAAAGATATAATACTGATAATCATCATCATTATCATCATCATCATTAGCATTTTGTAGCCAGCCTCCAAGAAGGCCCCTGAATGATGCTTACTTCTGGGCACTCATGTCCTTGTATTGTTGCCTCTCACAGCAAATAGGCGCACTTGTGCTCCTAATAGGATATTATAGAATGACAGGGTATGACTTCCTAGCCTATATCATAAGAGATATTGCAGCTTCTACCTTGTTCTCTCTTGGATTAGTCACTCTGAAGGAAGTCAGCTGCCATGTTGTGAGGAGTCCTATAAAGCGGTCCTATAAAGAAGTCTGTGTGGCAAGGAACCGAGGCCTTCTGTCGAAAGGCAGCATCAACTTGCCATTCTTGAAAGGTGATCCTCCAGTCTTCAGATAACCACAGCTTTGGCTGACATCTTAACTGAAACTTCACGAGAGAGCCTGAGCCAAAACAATCCAACTAAGCTGCTAGTAGATTCCTGACCCACACAAATTGTGAGATAATAAACATTTGTCATTTGAAATTGCTAAGGTTTGGGCAATTTGTCACAGAGAGATTCAATTCTACAAGGGGCCATACACTTCATTATGCTAGCTACTTTATATATCATATCCAATCTTCTATGAAATTCTAATAAGTATTATTATCATCTTACTCTTTTATAGATGGTAAAATGGAAGTAAGGTGCAAAAAAGCTAATAGAGTTTCCTAAGGTCAACTTTAACTGCAAGAGGTGGAAGAGGTAGGATATGAACGCATAATGTATGTATGTATTACAAAATCCCTTGCTCTTTCACCTATCCCTGCTGTTCTGCACAGGTACAATAAATAAATAGGAAAATAAATGAATAAAAAGTACACGGAGCATACACCTGCTTTTATTAATTTCTGTCAGATTAAGATACTTCTTACTATGAACAGCTATATGCAAATTAATTGGATAAGAAATTGGTAAATTCCTAAAAATACACAATTTACCAAGAATGAGTTGGAAAGAAATAAAAAATCTGAACAGACCAATAACAACTAAGGAGATTGAAGCAGTAATCAAACACCTTCCAATGAAGAGAAGCCACGACCAGATGGTTTCACTGGTGAATTCTAGAAACATTTAAAGAAGAATAAATGCCAATTCATTTCAAACTCTTGCAAAAAATTGAAGAGAAGGGAATATTCCCAAATTCATTTTATGAGGTCAACATTAACCTGATACCAAAGCCAGAGAAGGAGACTACAAGAAAAGAGAACTATAGGCCAATATCCCTAATGAATATAAATGTAAAAATTCTCAACAGAACACTAGCAAATGGAATTCAATAGCACATTAAAAGGACCATACTCCATGATCAAGTGGGATTTATCTCTAGGATGCAAGGATGGTTCAACATACTCAGATCAAAAACATAATATACCTCATTAATAGAAAGAAGGATAAAACCATATGATCTTCTCAATAGATACAGAAAAAAAACCATTTAACAAAATTCAACATATTCACATGACAAAAACTCTAAAAAAATTGAGTATATAGAAGAATATACCTCAGGGCACCTGGGAGGCTCAGTCACTTAAGTATTCGGCTCAGGTCACAGTCTCAGGGTTGTGAGATAGAGCCCCACGTCAGGATGTGCACTCAGCGGGGAGTCCAATTCTCTCCTTCCCCCTCTACCTCTGGCTCCCTCCCATGTGCTCTTGCTCTCTCAAATAAATAAATAAATCTTTTTAAAAATACATACTCAACATAATAAAACCATCTATGACAAACCCACAGCTAACATCATATTCAATAGTGAAAAGTTGATAGCTTTTTCTCTAATATCAGGAAAAAGACAAGGGTGTCCACTCTCACCACACATATTCAATATCGAATTGGAAGTCCTATTCAGAGCATTTAATAACAGAAAACACATAAAAAGGATCTGAGTTGGAGGGGAAGAAATAAAACTGTTTCTGTTTGCAGATGACATGATCTTCTATAGAGAAAACCCTAAAGGCTCCACCATAATGTTGTTAGAACTAAAAACAAATTCATACACAATGAATCATGGAAAACTACATCAAAAACTAATGATGTACTACTGTGTGGTGACTAACATAACATAATAAAAAATTATGAAAAAAATTAAAAAAACAAATTCAGTAAAGTCACAGAATACAAAATCAATACACACAAATCAGTTGCATTTCTATACACCAACAACAAACTTTTTTTTTTAACCACAAACTATCTTAAAGAGAAATAAAGAAAACAATCCTATTTACAATAACATCAAAGCTAATAAAACACATAGGAATAAATTTAGGTGAAAGGGCTGTACACTGTAACCATTAAGACAATGATGAAAGAAATTGTAAAGAGGGATGCCTGGGTGGCTTGGTCAGTTAAGTGCCTGCCTTTGGCTCAGATCATGATCCCAGGGTCCTGGGATCAAGTACTGCATCAGACTCCCTGCTCAGCAGGAAACTTGCTTCTCCCTCTGCTCTTCCCCCCCAGTTCCTTTTCTCTCTCTCATAAATTAATAAAATCTAAAAAAAAAAAAAAAGAAAATTGTAAAAGACACAAATAAATGGTAAGATCTGTGTTCCTGTATTGGGAGAATTTACATTATTAAAATGTCCATATTATTCACCTGGTAATGTGAATTACCTGTCCCAGTGCAGATTCTATTCACAGAGCCTCAGCTGGGCCTACCTAGCTCTTGCAATAGAAGGCTGTTGCGGAACAGATCAATGTTTCTTCTGCTCTCAGACCTCATAATTCATATATTTAGTTTAACATAGCCACAGAGATAGTCATTGCAAAAATTCATATGGTCTTGGGCCATTAGTCACAGGGCCCAATTTATCTCCCAATTTCATAGATGATGCTTCTAATTCAACTCTCGGCCAATGAGCACAATGAATTTCCCTGGACACAGGTCCAAAGTCAGCTCATAATGACATAATCACAAAATGAGAAGCAATGGAGATTCTGCTGGGACTTCTGGGTGAAGAGTCTCTTGATTTTTCCAATTAGACTAGAACTGGGGAGAATGTAAATTTTGTAGCTTCTACAGCCATCTTGAGACCACATGTGGCCTGGGAAAGGAGTCAACACCACGCAAGCAGAATTAAGAGAAGGACAAAAACATATTGGTCCTATGAGCCCTATATCAAGATGCACAGAAAGGCTGACTTATTTCTGGATTATCTATTCACATGAACCAATTAATTGACTATTTTTCACGTAAACCATTTAGGTTGTGATTAAAGACTCCTACTTATATAGCTCCTGTGCCTTAATTTTACTGTGCATGCCTTGAATTACAGTTTGTCTAGGCCTAGGGCCTACATTCAGTCTGATGGCCAAGATCTTACCAAGTCCTTCCTGATCTGACCTCCCTCATACTGATCAGCTATGGTGCCACCTCTAACTCCCCACCACAGAGCTCAGCCCACCCATGTGGATGTTCCAAAATGGGATCCTTGTTCCTTTCTCTATCAACCTTCTCACCTAGTCCCAGGGTATGTGATCTGTAATAGATTTCCCAGGACAAAGATCCTAGGAACACACCACTCTGTTTGTCTCTCAGGGACCATGAGAATAAACAAAACATGTTTCTCCTTGCCTTTATATGCTTCTTTATATGTTTCTAAAATTATTTTACTTAATTTAATAAATCTTCTGAGTGGCACCCAATGCTGTTTTTTTTCCTTGTTGATATGAGAGATGGATTTGGGGAATGGAGTTGGGAATCTAAATTGATACAAACTTTCTGGAAAATGAGCTGGTAACAAGGCACAATAATTCCTTAAATGTATTAGTGCTCTCTTGCCCATAAATTCTACTTCTAAAATGTCCAGATATAAAACTTCTATAAAAGAAGTAAAAAGGTTTTTCACAAATAGTTTTATGGTACAGTTATTTGTAAGAGAAAACATCTGGAAATAACATGAATGCACAACAATAGGATGTGGATTTTTATAAACCAGACTATATATAAAAGATGGAAGATACTAGAGCTTTTAAAAATAAGTATGCCTTTAAAATGCTCATAAAATGCTCGTGGATGTAGTAATTCAATCCCTAGTAACATATCTTAAGACAATAACCTAAAATGTAGAGAAAAATATAGACACAAAGGTTTATAAATTATTCATAACATCGAGAAACTAGAGTTTAAGTTAAATATACAACATTATTGGCATGGAGAAATATTTTTCTTGTAATATTAAGTGCAAAATCAGGATAAAATTTTATATTCTACATGATCTCAACTATGTAAAACAAAATTATACATGCATAGAAAAAAAAGGCAAAGAAGTAAATGTGTTAAAATATTAAACAGTGATTGCCTCCGGGAGATAACTGATATTTTCATCTTTATAACTTCTCTGTGTTTTTCAAAATTTGCACCATGGGCATGTGCAATTTTTTAATAGAGAAAGTTATTATAAAAAGATGGTTAAGTATGTAAACTACATAGCAACATGAAGATTGTTTATGAAATAATGTTAAGTGAAAAAAGATGTATATAAAAACTTACTGTGATTGCAATTATGTAAATATGTTTCTGCATATAGACAAGAACTGAAAGGGAAATGTATAAATAGAATTAGGTTTTGTATTGTGCTAAGGCTGTAGAACTAGGAGTAACTTATTTTTCTTCTTTAAAAAATCCTTTAAAGTTGTTTTAATGATGTGTATGCATTTTTTCAACGATCCACTCTATGCATAGCCACTGTGTTGCTAACCTTCTGACAGTGAGGCCAGGGGTCATCTGGCTTCACGCCTGGTCCTGGCCACTCTGGAATGGTTCCACAGGCCTCCTGTTGGCTCTAAAAATGGCCAGAGGAACATAACAATGGCTAGTTTGGCTTCTCTTGTTCTATTATTTTCCAGAGGGATTTACATCCTGATGAGTTTACATCATGCGAGACTTTAATTGGAGACTAAATTCAAAGTTATCATGTAATGGTCAGCATCCCCAGTCTGTCGCCATTCAGCATAGGTATTGCTTTAACAAGGTTAGGAGGGGATAAAACAAAACAAAACAAGACAAAACTCAGACCCCCCAAATCCCCCCAAAGCCAAACCAATCTTAGGATATTTCAAGTCAGAAACAAATCTAGCAGTGATTTTTTTTTTTCCTAGAGGTTTCTATGTTATTTTAGGAAATCAATTGTCTCTTCAGGACACAGCCTATTAGTGGAAAAGCCCCAATGACTGTGACATCACTGACAATCCAGACTTTCCTTATCCCCAGCAAAGTGGGCCAGCCTGAATCCTGTCTGGGAAAGAAGATACCATGGGCCAATACCACAAGTGAAGTAATATTTATATGTAGGAGTCTCAGAAAAGGCAAAGGATTTAGAATCAGATAGATCTGGATTTGAACCTGACTCCACCAGTTGTTAACTGTGTTCAAGTGGGGAATTCACATAATTATGTAGCACCTTCATTTTTCATCTGTGAAAGAGAAACGGTAATACCTGTCTTATGGGATAGTGGGGAAAATTATGTGAAAAATATATGTAAAGCACTTAACACAGCTTTGGCACCAAATAGTAACACTACTTAGATACTTCCTAAATGCTGTCTTTTTAGTCTATACCATCAAAGAGCTATGACAATTTGACAAGAGCGCCAAAATAATTCAACAGAGGAAAAACAATCTTTTCAACAGACGGTGCTGGAAAAACGGAACACATTCAAAAGAGGTAAGCTGGACTCCTACTTTATATCATATAAAAAAATTAACTTTCACAATAATACAACTTCGTGAACTTGGCTTAGGTAATGTTTTCCAAGATATACCAAATTCATAAGTAACAAAAAGAAAAAAAAATAAGTAAATTGAACTTCATCACAATTTAAAACTTTTTGTTTTTGTTTTTGTTATTCAAAAGAACATCAGTGGCTCAGTTCTTAAGAGTCTGCCTTTGTTTTTCTCAGGTCATTGTCCCAGGGTCCTGGGATTGAGCCCTGCATCAGGCTCCCTGCTTAGCAGGAAGCCTGCTTCTCCCTCTCCCACTCCCCCTACTTGTGTTCCCTCTCTTGCTGTCTCTATCAAATAAATAAAATCTTAAAAAAAAAAAAAAAAAGAACATCAAGTAGGTGAAAAGACAACCCATGGAACAGGAAAAATATTTGCAAACCATATATCTAATAAAAGACCTTGTATTCAGAATATATATTTTAAAATTCTTACAATTCAATAATAAAAAGACAAATATAACTTAATTAAAATGAGTGAGGAAAAATAATTTGACTAAACATTTCTCCAAAGAAGATATATAAATGGCCAAAAAGCACATGAAAATATGCTCAACATCATTAGTCATTAGGGACATGGAAATCAAAACTACAATGAGATACCACTTCAATCCCGTTAGGATGACTATAATCAAGAGACAGATAATAACAAGTGTCAGAGAGGATGTAGAGAAATTGGATGTGTCCTACATTGCTGATAAGAATGGAAAATGGTACAGCTATTTTGGAAAACAATTTGGCAGCTCCTCAAAATGTATATCCCAACATTTACCATATGACCCAACAATTCTATTCCTAAGGTTTATACCCAAAAGAACTAAAAACATATGTCTACACAAATGGCCATAGCAGCATTCTTCCTAATAGACAAAAAATGGAAACAAGTGAAATATGCATCAATAGATGAATAGATAAACAAATGATGTATCAATACAATGAAAAATTACTCAGCAATAAAAAAGAATGAAGTACTGACACATGGTACAATATGGATGAACCTGAAAATATTATGCTAAGTGGAAAATCCAGTCAAGAAAGGCCATGTATTGTACAATTCCATTTATATGAAATATTCAGAATAGGCAAATTCAGAAAGAAAGTAGATTAGTGATTTCCAGAGCGTGAGAGAAGGCAGAAATAGACAGTGACTATCAACAGAGTTTCTTTTTGGGGTGGTGATAATGTTCTCAAATTAGTAATGATGTTCACACTATTCTGTGAATATACTGAAAACCACTAAATGATGCATTTAAAAGATGGATTTGATGGCATGTGAATTATATCTCAATAAAAATGTTATTTTTCTAAAAAAAGGTATGACCAGCACTTTTAACTAGATGATGGGAATGTGAAAATCTTTCTGGAAGTATGATTAAGGAATCATTGCCAATTATTCTAGTTTTCCTTCCTGTAGTCCCCTTCCCTGTGGGAAGAGTCTACATCTCCATCCTGTTGAACTTACTAGTAGTCATATGACTTGCTTTGACCAAGGAAATATGGGCAGTAGTGACCCTTCCCAAAATTTTTTAAGAGCAAATACATGGCTCACCATCTCTCCCTTCTTCCTGTGGTATGGTGACCCAAATGGCAGGTGCTACATCTCACATATTCTCCTGGCACTTCTTTGTGCACATGTTGAATAATTTCCAATCACCAACACCTGCAACTCTATCCTGAGAGCTTGCTTTGGCCAGTGGAATCTGCTCTGTCCATACTCTGAGCAGAGGGGAAGTGTCAGGGAATTAACACACCCATTCTTACTGTCACTCTGTCTTTTGGAGGAAAACCTCTGAGGCTTATTTCCACACAGACCTCCAGGGTTCCCCAGTTTGATTATGTCTCAGTTGCCTTTAGTGGCAGCTTGCTTGATAACCTTTCTTGGCTTTCTTCTTTTCCTGTATTGTGTGCTGGTTTTCCTTCCAAGGTCTCTGGGATGATCTCCCAAATAAAAATGTCTTGCACTGAAATCTTTGTCTCAAGGTCTTCTGCTTAGGGAACCCAAACTAAAACACCCAGCTATGTTCCAAATAGAGAATGTTTGGTCTGGGTTCTAGCGTAAAGAGGAGGTAAGGCAGAGCTGACTCCGACCCATGAGGGGCATGTGCCAAAAGTGAGAAAGAAGACTTTGTTTTTTAAGTTTCTGCAATTTTGATGTCATTGTTACTTTAGGGTAATGTCATAACTAGTAAACTAAGTATAGCTTTCCTCAGAAATTCTCATTCCAGGTGCCACATATTCTAGGTATTTTTCCTAAGAAAGTAATTGAAGATGCATACAAAGGTCTTTATATAAGAACATTCACTGTTATTTATAATTAAATAATTGGGTACAATTTTATATACAGCAGTAGAGTTACAATAGAATGTTTTTCAACCATATGAAATTTCCTTTTAGAGAATATTTAATAACATTGAGAAATGTTCATACTACATTCAAATGAAACAGTTTACATAGTATCATCTGAATTTTGTTTTTTAAATTTATGTATATACTTGTATATACAAGTGCAAAAATAACAATCTCTCTTCTCAGTCTGATATTTAGGGGTTTTACTTGGATAGGAGAAAAATGTTTTTCATACTGTCTCCCTTTTACTGAAGAGATTATAGAATAAACTTTCTAAAGAGTAAAGAAGAAACTATAGCTGGATTTTGGGTTAAATGGCTAAATAAGTTCATGTTTCAATAAGCCTGTTCATTTCCACCCAATAGTAATAGTGGATAACATATGAACAAAGAAATGAAAATATATATTTGGGCTCTGTTGTGAGAGGGATATCTCCACAAAGTTGAAATGTACAGAAATGTAAAAGCTAAGTTTTCCCAAGGCTACTTACTTGATGAGATCTGAACACAGAAGCCAGAAGTAGCAGCTAAAGTTTGCTTCCTATGAGATAACAGAGACTTAAAAGTACTCTGGAACATAAGGATCAGAAACAAGATCATCTGCTTAGAGCCCTAGGGTGGGGCTCTCATGTCTTGAATGGAGCTTGGTCGGGGGAGAAAAGTGGCTGCTCCACAACTTTCTGGCAGATAGCTCCTGTGCATTATAGGCCTAGAGAGATGAGGAATATAGATACAGAAAACAGAAGCAATGCCAAGCTATTCTGCTGACATTTTGTCACTGGATCCGATATACCCCTATTATATACCAGGTCCAGTACTGAAGATGTGGGTTGAGTTAGCAACAAAAACTGCCACACAGGGAGATGTGAGCACAGCATGGATTTTTTTTGAGGAGGAGGGGTTGGGGATGAGGAAAGAGAAAACCAGAAAACTTCCTCTTCAAAGTAATCTTACAAATTAAAATTTCAAAATGCATGAAGAAATTAAATGCTAAAAATGATACTAAACAAAATTAACAATTATAACTTGAATTCTCTCCAGATGAAACTTATTTTATAGAACAGTCAGAGGTTTTAAAATAAGCATATTGAGGATGTTCAGAGAAACAAATGAAGGCATTAAAACAGAATAAGAAATTATGAAACAGAATAGGCAGAAATAAAACAAGAACAGGTGGATATGAACAAAATTAGAAATCTTGGAAATTAAAAATATGTAGTCACTGAAATATTGAAAAAGACAGGGAAAAAAGTCTAGACTAGACATGGTTGAAAAGTGAATTTATAAATGCAGGTTACTTGTAGGGACCTCAGAATCAGTACAGTAAGATAAAATTATAAAAAATTATGAAAAATCAGTTAACAACCATGCAGGGCCACTTGAGAGAATCCAAGAGTCATCTCATAGAAGTTCTTGAAGAAGAGAGTCTGAAGAATAAGGGAAAAGCAATATTTGAAGAGAAAATTTGCCAACAATTTCCCAGAATTAAAGAAACACATAGATTCTCAGGTAGAAGTATATTCAGAATACCAAGCAGGGTAAATAGAAATAAATTCACACCTACATACTTCAAAATGAAAAAAACCAGAACATTAAGATTAAAAAACAATCTCAAAACCTATCAAAAAATACAGATTCTCAAAAACAAATAATGGAAGACTTCTTATCAGCAACCATGTTTGTCAGAAAACAATTTTTAAAAATCTTCAAAGTACAAAGGAAAGTCTTCCTTAAGTTAAAATTTATACCTAGCCAAACTACTATTCCAGAGAAAGTCAAAATAAGGGCATACATAGATTAAGAGGATTGCCCATGGAGTCTCACTAAAATAGCTATTAAAGGATTCACTTTAATAAGGAAATCTTGGGATATCATAAGCAGGAGACCACAAAACATCATAAGCTATGTTGGAAAAGTAGCTCAGTGCTACTACTAATTCATTGTTTTTCTTTTTTGCAAAAGTTTAACTTTTAAGTTTAACTCAGAAGTCTAACTAATAATAACTAGGTGGTGACAGAACAGTATTCAATAGGTGATTAAAGCATGTTTACATATAGATAACCCATTGTCTCAGCACCTCACAACAACTAGTCTATCTTCTTTTTTTAGAGTTTATTTATTTATTTCAGTAATCATTACCCCCAATGTGGGGCTCGAACTCATGACCCCAACATCAAGAGTCATGTGCTCTACTGAGTCTGCCAGGTGCTTCAACTAGTCCATCTTTTATTCCACTTTTTATGAAGGCTAATTTTGTCAAAGGCTGTAGATTTTGTAAGAAAATATACCATCAAATGTATATCCAAAGGGTAACCAGTTTAGGTTAGAAATAAAATCAAAAGCATCCAAATCTGTAGATGGAGTGGGAGGAAGGCAGATAATATACAAAACTTAATACTGAAAAAGGCAGGACAAGAGAAAAAAAAAGAAAATTAACGAGAGAAAGCACAAATATGGTGGTAGGTATTTATCCAAATATACCAGTAATTATAGTAAATATAAATAGATTAAATTCACCTGTCACAATACATGGATTTTTTTTTAGATTTTATTTAAAAAATAAGCAGGTGATAGTGTTTCCAAAAGATTACCACAAAAGGGAAAGGGAGAAGGATATCTCCCTAGTAATTATAAAGATAATATTAAAATTAAGATTTATTGGGTGCCTGCGTGGCTCAATCATTAAGCATCTACCTTTGGCTTAGGTCATGATCCCAGGGTCCGGGGATCCAGACCTGCATCAGGCTCCTTGCTCAGCGGGAGGACTTATTTTCCCTCTCCCACTTCCCCTGCTTATGTTCCCTCTCTTGCTATGTCTCCCTTTGTCAAATAAAAAACCAAAATCTTTTTAAAAAATTAAGATTTATTATAAATAAGACAGGAGTTAACGCAGAATAAATGTGGTAGACCAATGGAATAATACAGAGAGTTCAGAAACAGAGTCTGTATATAGGAAAATTGTTATATGATAGATATGTAATTGCCAATAAGTGGGAGAAAGGATGCACTAGTTGTACGTACTAGTGGGAGAAAGGATGTACTAGTTGTTGTATGGTGCTGAGCCAAGGGGTTATCCATATGTAAACAAAAAAAATTAAATCCCTAAGTCATATTATACACAAAGATCAGTACTAAATGAGATAAAGACCCAAGTATGGTACAGAATTTGATAATTCTTAGAAATAAGTACAGAAGAATATGATATCCAGGTAGGGAAAGATTTCTTAAATAAGTCACAAAAAACAAAGCTCATAAAGCAAGAGATTGATTAATTTAACCCCATTAAAGTTTTTAAAATCTTCCATATAAAAGTACATTATTAACTTAAAAAAACTACCCACACAAGCCACAGTCTGGGGGAAGATTTTGCAATGCATATAAGTGATAAAGTATTGATATTTAGAATAATAAAGAACTATAAATCAATAAAAAGAAATGACAACGCAATGGAAAATGGAAAAAGGATATGAAAAGCTAATTCACCAGAGTAGAAACCAAAGTGGTCAGTAAACGTATGAAAAGATACTCAACCCCATCAGTAATCAGGGAAACAAACATTATAAAAACAATGGGATATCATTTCACATTTATCATGATGACAGGTAAAATTTTGTTAAGTCTGACAATTCCAAGTATTGAGGATTCAAAGAAGTGGAAAGCCTTATACTTTGCTGCTGGAAGTATATATTTGTTCAACTACCTTAGAAAATAATTGGCCATTACATAGTAAATTTGAAGATGCACATAATCAATAATTCCTCTCCTAAATGTATGCCCTTATACACAAGGAGATAGCACAAAAATGCTCTTAGTAGCATCACTTACAATTCTAAAAAATTGTAAAAGAACTGGAAGTAGCCTAAATTATGATGAATAAGGTGGAGAAATAGTGATATAATCATATGTGAAATACCATATAGCAGTTAAAATGAATAAACCAGAGGTACATGAATCTATCTGAATCAATCTCTACAATATAGTAATGATTAGGGGGAAAGTCATGGAATGCCATTTATGGTGCGACATCATTTAGAGGAATTTGTAAGAGAATACCAGTTATACCTATTTTATTTTTGTCTATATAGATATGGAAAAAACATTGAATTTATTATAGCAGTTACTTACAGGGTGAAGGGAGAAAGTTGCAATCAGGTAAGAGTATAGAGAAGTCTCAACTAGATTTATAAATTTTTTAAATAGAAGACTCCCCAGCATAGACGGCACAAATGGTAATACACGGCACATGGTAATATATGGCACAAGTGGCTATTTGTCTGGCAGCTGGAGTGAGGCTACCATCTTGGGAGCTCCAGCTGTCCAGGTCCTACCTGTGTCCCTGAGAGGTAAGTGGATCAATATCTCACAAGTGCGTATCTCATAATATCACACAAAGGCATCCTACTTGCAGTACAGCAGTGTGCCACACACAACACACCTTTTGGGAAGCTTTGACCCAGGAGGTATTTTTTTTCAGATCTAAAAGTAGGCAAGATTATAAACCATTCCAAACTCTGGCAGTGCTTAGCATTTTGTAGTTCCACAGCTCTTCAAAAGGAGTACACTTAGAATCACAATTACTCTGCTTGAATTTATGCAGCAGTGATTAGGAACAGAAAGAGCTAGTACAAAAGAACTACAGTAAACAGGGTCTGAAGACATATTGAGAACCCCCTCCAATTCATACATCGGCATCACATCAGGGTGTGACGAGATGAGACTGAAATGTGGAAGCAGGCAATCTGGGTTAGCATATGCGGAGTAGAATAGTACACAATTACAAAGGACAGAAATCAAACAAGACAGGACAAAGATAATCCTTCACCAACACCTTAGTGGGGAGGGAATGGTAGGTCAGAGGAGTGGACCACTCTAGTTATGTTAGCCCATGATTTGGAATTTCTATACACTAATCATATAAATACTAAACATAGCTCATCTAGAGAACAGATGAAACATTTTTCAAACTACTTCATCTCTGTTCTTCTAAAGTCCCAAGTTCAAAAAACTCTGTACGGTGGAAATACAGTAGGGTCACCAGGACTGGGTAGATTCAACTTACATTTGTAGTCACTGTCTCATACCTCAGTGACTGAGACCAGATAAACTTGAGTTTGTGCTAAGATAGTGCCTGCAGAGGGCATTTCTCGATCTCTTTGTAAGTGAGCCACCTGGCACCAGATATAACATTGCAAACTTGGTAAAAGACAGAGATAAAATGGTACGACCATACTGGATGCCAACATATTGAAATGACCTCCATATTTATCAGTAATTAGCACTCCGAGAGCCCCCAACCATGCCACGTGACCACTCTGCCACACTTGTCCCTCCCCCAGGATCCGGTCTCCCCACAGTCCAGTAACCAAAGTGTTAATGCCTAGCACAGCAGGGGGTCACCCACACCCCTTTCATCATCCTCTTGGATCCCAAGAGAGAATAACATCTCTTGTTGGCCAGTTTTGCCTCAAGTTCCCAAACCAAAATAAAATACCTCTCAGGCAGGATTAAACTACTCACTCACTCTCTAGGCTAGATGCCAGGCTTACGGGGAAGGAAGGACCTTTTAATCCCATGGCCACAGCTTTGTTGGAGAACTCGACTTTCCCCTAAAGCTAGAGACAAGAGTTCTTCTAATCCTGAGCACAGAAGACCGAACCTGGTCACTTTCTCAGACTAGTCCCTCCTCACGAGCCATCCTTCCTCCATTTCATGCCCCCTGCCAGGCGGTTTCCCTGTTCCCATGATTTCAAAACTTATTTCTCATAAGACCAGGCCAATTCCTTGACACTCGAGTCTATCGAATGATCTGGGAAGAACTTGGCCCTGGAACACGCAGCACCATGAGAGACTCTGCCATCTGCAGAGTCAAGCGGAGGTAGCACGGGGCTGGGAGGGAGGAGAAAATAAAACAAAAACAAAAACTGCCCAAGGGGCTGGGGATGGAGGGAGAAGCGTTATTTGTGGCGCCAAGAATTCTGCTGTTCATCCAGGGAGTCAAAGGAGGAGGACAGGAACTGCGTTTGGTTAGGCCACCAGGCATTGCCCTGGGAAGTAAGGGAAAAGCCAAAGCAGAATGGCCGCACCTACTCACCGGGGCTGGTTATTGTCAGGAGGTCAAGCTGCCGCTGTTGCTGCAAAAGAAAACACACTGTGAGATCACGGAATTGAGCCGGAGCCAAACTGTGCTTAGCAGCTCAGGGCGGACATGCAAGAGGAATGTTCAGACACACCGAGCAGGGTGTAAGGTGGCGAACGTGGTGCTCACTCACAACTCTGCACAGAGGCATTGCACCCCAGTGACAAAGGGAATGGATGGCCTTGTTCATGCTTGGATGGTCGGAAGTGAGAGGCCTTCGAGCTCTTCCAGTCAAAGCTCTACTATACTTAGGGAAAGGCCACAGGCTCATTCTTCTGTACCAGATAGTCTTTGTTCACACTGGCCAGGCTGGTTCAGTGTCTCGGGTCCCCGCAATCCTCTTTGCCTTGGGTCCTTATGTCACCGTCACCCTCCTTATATTCCCTTCTAACCAAGATATTCCTGGACTGGTTTATTTTTTTAATTTGCTCAGCAACACTATGACAATTTTAATTACTGATGATCAAACCATTCTTTCTCTAATTGAATCCTCATCTCTTTGTACCGTACAACAATCATAGCAAATATCTGTCTGGCACACTGGGTCATATGGATGAGGCTGCTTGGGTTTGGAGGCAACTGGCCTTGGCTAACCCAAGGGCTGAGGAGATTAATATCTCAGTAGGCTTGCCCCACATCACGGCATCCCTACAGGGAGGCTCTATCCCAACTTGGACGTCATGGGAACCTGAGGATGGAGAAGTGGGTATTAGAAGCTGGGGGTGGGGCAGTGAGCAACTCTCCTAGAGACTTAAGTCAGGATTCCTTAAGCCCCAGATGACTTCTCTCACTTTTCTACACTTGGCTTTCCATAAATAGTCCTAGAAATCTATTATCTTTTTTTCTCAAAAGGGGTTTAAACAAACTCCACTTTGAGAACCACTGCTCTAGTCTACATATCGCAGGAGCTTCTGATTATCTGGTATTTCTTCTAAAGGATCCTTTGCCATATTTCACCTTATCTGCATTTCCTGCACTATCTTGCCTCTCTCCAAGAATGGAGAACAGCTTCCTGAAATTCTGCTTAAGCAGAAATGGGAAGGCAGTAACATTTTCTGAGCAACAAATATAGACCAGGCACAGTACCAGGTGCTTTGATGTATCATTTCTTTTCATACTCTTGGCAATCCTGCAGGGTCAGTATTACATAAGGTTCAGAGGGGAAAATTATCTGCCCAAGACAACATCTTCATGAATCGGCAGGGCCAGGATTAGAATCCAGTCAGTTCTAATGCTGGCTTAAAAGCCCAAAATATGATACACATAAATAATTATGATGGTGCCTGAAGCTTAATAGGTATTCAATAAAAAGATACAGTATTGATGCTGTTGTTACTTCTAGAGTCCATGTGGCCTTTGGTCTATATAAGCTATTTTTTCCTTTTCCAAAGAACTATGGATACTTGGGGGTACCTGGGTGGCACAGTTGGTTAAGGGGCTGACTCTTGATTTCAGCTCAGGTCATGATCTCAGGGTCCTGGGATGGGGCCACTTGTTGGGCTCCATGCTTAGCAGGAATCTGCTTGAGATTCTCTCTTTCCCTCTGCCCCTCCCCACAGTTTTGTGCAGTCTTTCTCTCTCTTTCAAATAAATAAATCTTAAAGAAAAAAATCATGGATATTTGGAGCTCAAATTGGAGCTCATTGAGTTTGATCTGCTATGAGGACAGGATCCCTTCTACAATGGCCCCACTAATTGTATGAACTGCTTGGTTCATCCCTTTTCTTGATGCCGAATTCACTACTTCTTATCAGTTTGTTAGCTCTCCTTGAAGCGGGGTTAAAGGCGGCTTCCTTATGATATTGTCACTGTTTCTAGCTGCCTCAGCCCATGACAAGAGTGGGGATATCTGCAGATCTGTGTTTTCTCTCCAGGCTAAACATGCCCCTTTCCTATGTCCTTTCTTCATAAGACCTGGTCCCAAACCTCCTTGCCCTCATGGTCTCCTTCCTCCTTTATTTAACTTTGATCTGTCCCCATCAAAAACTCTTTAAGATGTCTCTACCTCTTACTTCAATGACTTCTCAGGAACCTAAAAGCAGATCTGTATTACCTCATGGACTTCTCAATCAACATCACTGTTTTCCTGCCAGCTCATAACTCATTCCAGTTGACATTTTCAAGCAAGCAATGCAACTCCAACATGTCACTGACCTACATTGTGAACATCCATCCTTGGTCTGAAAAGAAACACACACCCATACACATGGGCTAGAAGGAATGCTGGAGCCAGACCACCTTCCCTCCCAAACACAGAACCAGGCCAGTAGCACAATTGACTCAAGGTGCTTTTGCCAAGGCCAATCTGTGTGGCTCGGCACTTCTCTCATGCATGAGGAAAGAATACAATGTGTCCTTCTGTTCCCCCCCGCCCCCCAAGCTTGACTTTGTGATGACTGTGGCTAGTGGAAGAAGTGTATTTATCTGAGAAGACTCTATTTCCTAATTAAGAGCTATATCTAAATAGTGACTCCATGTCCAGTCTCCAGTAGAGAAAAAAGAGAAGAAAACCTAACAGGAGGCAGACAGACGTGGGCTTGTGTCTTGGCTTCTCTGTGGAGTTTGGAAAACTTATTGTATGTCTCTGGCCTCAAACTTCACACCTGTAAAATAAGGGCCAGTGAAATACCTTCAGGGAAAGGGAGTCAAACAACCAGGTACCGTGCTTATGGGCTCCCTCTTCTGGTGTGAAGTGGTCCCTGAGAATCCTGTAGACAGAACACTGGGGCCTCAAAGGACAGAGTCAGAATGCAGAAAGGGCCACATTTTCAGCTCTCCTCTCACATTGCAATTTTCAGTGGGTGTGTGTCTTCCTCACTAGTTAGAAAGTATCTTAAGCACCTAGAAGATGTATTATTCAGTCCATGGCATAGTAGCCCTTTGTAAGCATTTGCTAAATTCAATGAAGCATTACTGAATTCCACGTTATCCTTTTACCACCGCCCCCCCCGCCCCCCGCCATGCCTTTGCTCATACTATTCTCTCTGCCTAATCTCTCATAATCTTCTGTCTTCTTGGAGTTCTCCCCTCGCTGCTCAACGCATCCATGACGTTTCTCTGCATGTCAACTTCCAAACCTAACCTCCGTCTGTCCTTTGAACAGAGTAGTTCACACTTTGTTCTTCTAACGCATCTTGTAAAGCCAACCTTTTGTATCACGTTGTTTTAACTGTCTATTTTTTCTGTTTCCCCCATGAGGTCCTTACTCGAGGATAAGAATGCCATCTCACCCCTCTATCTCTAGTGCGGGCACACAGGCCTGGAAGGAACGTTTGATGTCATCTGGTTCAAACGATTCAACTATTCTATCATTCCCTCCGCTACGGCCCTCTTAGGTAGGAATTAATCATCATGGAAAGCAACCATGCCACTTCTTCTACAGGACTTTCCCTCTGCCACGTCTTTAGGCTTCCTTGCCTTTACGATTTTGTTCCTATCATCTCCACAGCCAGCAATACTGGCTATCCACCTCCTGTAGGAGACCTTCCTTCTTTTACCCCACCCACAGGATCACTGTCTCTACTGGACTCCAGCAGCTCCTACTGTTTGTACCGCTCCTGTGGTGGTGAATTAAATCTAACCTGGTGACAAGCCCATTTAACCTACGGTTCACAGACATATGTGTGCACCACCTAGTGGCCTAAACAGGTAAGTGTAGGCTATTGTTTAACCTCTGGCTTTTAAGATAGGACTGCAAAATCTGCCTGTTGTATGTGTAAGAATGAAAAGAGAAAAATAAAAATTCTTGCAAGGTACCTTCAAGAATCACTGTGCAACAAGTTTTACCCAAGAAACTGGAATATCCAAATAATTCTCTCAAAGTTCTTCAAAAATAAAAGGAATGGAATGAAAGGTAAATTTTTCATTACTAAATAGTCTGCCTAGTATCATCACTTGGGATTGTCAATGAAAACCGTATGACATTTTTACAATTAGGGTGTATGATTTGTGTATGTAACGTATAATCTGTTTTACATGGATGGAGCCATGCTGGACATAAAGAATTACCAAATTATAATTGGTTACCAACTGAGAGTGATAAGCGTCTTTCATCTGGAGAGGATATAGGATCTAACCGCCCGGATGGTAGAACATGCAATGTTAGCTGGAGGGATGAGGTTGGCTAGCTGGGCAGCAGGTTTGGTAGGCTGACAGGGCCTGCTGGCTGTGAGCTGACCAGCGGAACCACCAGCTGACCATAAGCTACTGTCTCAGGAAGGCAAGGCCTTCACATGTGTACTAGCAGTAGTGTATGCCTCTGTGTGTGTGTGTGTGTGTGTGTGTGTGTGTGTGTGTGTGTGTTTAAGGGGTGTGAGGGGAGAATGTTCCTTCTCAGGTGAAGGAATTCCAGGCCTCCACAGACGGAAATGTGTCCGATTGTGCCTGTATGGTATTCCAGGGACTCCTGGAGGAGTGTGGCTATGCCACACTCAGGTCTCTTAGGAGTTGATGTATATAGATTCTCAGCTGTGTATCAGCCCTGAATCCAGCCTTCCTTGGTAAAAGTGATTCCTTATGGACATTCAGAAGAAACTCATTTCTGTGCTTAAGCACCATGTGTAAATGCTGAGTCATGACTGGATAAAGACCATGGATGTTGGGGGTTCCAAGGTCAACAGGAACAATCTCCAAATGTAGTGCCAACCAGGGATGGCCAGAGTATCTAGAGTGGATGCTCAAAGAACTGTTGGCCAGCATACTTGCTCCACGAGTTATCCTTATCCCCCCAAGCATCCAGTGGAAGCTGTCTTGTTAATGCAATGTCACCGACCTCTGGTCCCAGAGGACTGCTGGGACCAATACTGAAAGGTGGGTCAGTTAGAAAACTTACCCAGGAATTTGGGATGTTTCATGGGTTAAATTATTCTCAGTGAAAGCTACTGTTGTCTCAAGTTCAAGATCCCATCTTTAAAAATTTTTAATTATGAAAACAACACCTGCTTATTTTTTATAATTTTCCAAATTTCCAGAAAACTGAGAAAGTAAAAATTAATGAAATCCCACCACTGAAAGAGAACCCTAGTTATCATTTTGGTGTACTTTCTTGTCATCTTTCTTGTTTGTGTTTAATTTAATGGGATCATATTTATATCTAATAAATGAAGTACTTTTTAATCTCATGCAACATTATATTTTTTTTTGTCCCAGGCTGTCTTTGTTCAGAAGTATGTGAGTGCAAATCACATATATTTCTTGTCATAACAGATATGTTTTCTCTTAAAACTGTGGTTTTGTTTTCTAGTCCCTTTTTCAGGAAAGGTGGCCTCCATCAGCAAGATAATCAGTAGACTACCACTTGGTTATTTTGTTACAAGGAGGCATTTGAAAAGCCCAGCAACTGCAGCCTTGTGGTGTAGACAAAGTCCTCTGAATACAGGGGACCCTTTCCCTGGCAATATCCAACCAGGAAGATATTCTTTTTCCCTATTTGGAGCCCCTCTCACTGTAGTTACAGAAAGCATTTTGTAGGAAGAGTCCAGCTCAAAATGAGACAAAGGTGTGAATCCTGATTCTATCATCACGGAGCAGCATTATCCTAGGCGTGCTACTTAAGCTAGATGGCAACGAGGTACCTCATCCATAAAAAGAGTGTAGACCAATTTCCAGGATCCTAACAGGAAGGAGAAGCTGAGAAAAAGAGAAAGAATCCCTCTGGACAGGGGCCTGGGGGCAGGGAGACACCAGGCAGAGTGGGAAGCACAATGGCTGAAAGCCAGGATTTCGGAGTCTGCTGGGGCTCTGCGCCCCCTCAGGCTGAGACTTGGGGCTTCTCACCAAACAGCGCCTACTCTTTTACAGCAGCGTCTTAACTGGCTTCCCTCCTTCAAGTCTTGTGCCTTCCCTTCATCCATACTGCAGCTGCACTTGGAGTGAACTTTCTAGAATGCACATCTTAAAATTCATCAGGGTTCCTACAGGAAAAAGTGTAAACTTTGAGCTGTTATTGGACCACTTCCACGAGCTGGTTCCTGCCTTCTAGCTCCTGTTCTCTTGGGCTCTGAGACAGAGATACCGGGATAAGCCACTTCGTTCCCCAAATTTGTTGTACTCTTCCCCCTAGGCCTTTGCACACAATGCCCTCCTCTTGGAATAATAATCCTGCACCCAACCTGCTTTGCCCGGCTAATTCCTCCTCATGACCCAGCTCTCGACTAGCATGCCACCTCTTCCGTAAAGCCTGTCTAGACCTGCCAAGGCCGCCTGGATCTTGTCCTTATGCCCCTGACCTTCCCCATCAGAGCACCATCACACTGCAATTCCCTGGCCTCTTTACTCCTCCGTCCTCTCGCTGGTTGTGTGAGCTCCCTGTTCCCCTGAGTGCAGGGGCTGCGGCATCATTCCATCTCCCCTCAGGCACTAGCCCAGTGTCTGACCAACAGATGATGCTCCAAAAAGATCTGCTGCTCACCTGTTACCGGAACAACTAAATAGGGTCCCACTCAACTGGGCATCAGAAAAGGTCTTTAGTTTTGTTCCCCTCTCTCCTGGTAGACACACACACTGGTCCCATAATTTTTCTCAGAATCCTCTGTTTCTGCCTTGGGGACCTAGGGATTGGACCACAGAGACTTTGGCTTTCTTCATCTGGATGGGTAATTATGAGGCTATGGTTAAAAATGGACTTTTCATTTTGGTCACGAACTGCATTGCAATTACTTCTCAGAATGAGAAAGGGACGTGGTGTTCCGGGAGCTCAGGGGCTGGTTTGATGTGTGGGGTTCTGCGTGGTAGAGGAGAATAGTCCCTGATTATGTGTTCTGTTTTGCTTTCTGTGTTTCGTGCAGAATAGCTATTTGGGGAAAAGTCAGTCTTTCATGGCATAGACTGGAGATGATTTCAACAAGAGCACCAGTATCCCTGTGCATTCTCCTGTCACTCCAGAAGCCGGCCATCCTGGGGAAGACCTAAGGATTGACACCCTCCAGAAACAGGGGTCACAAGGGCACGGACACACATTTGGATTCAGGGCTCAGGCACTCCTTTTTCTGAAACCTCACTTCCCTGTTAGGTTGCTGCCCTCCCCAGCCATAGTCATTTTCAAAGCATCTAGGGCTCTCCCGCCCCCTCCCTGCTGTACTCCAGGGATAGCCTGCTCCCTAGAAAAGTATTTCACATGCTGTTGGCCTCTCTCTAAACTCACTGCTTCTGATCTCTTTTATTCCAGTCGAGCATCCTCATTGGCTGCAGGATTGATCATTCTAAAATTAAATTTCTCCTTTCTTAGAATAATCTAATGATCCACATTGTATTTCTGATAAACAGTAGATTTGTTAGCTTGGCATTCAAGGAAGGTGTGAAAAATCTCCATGGGCTTTATGTGCTATTTGAAAAAGCAGTTTTTATATTTTAATATAAACTTTTATTTGGAAAATAAACAAAAAGTTACCTATTATGTTCAGAACCAAACTCCAGACAATAAAAGTGGGCTTTATCATGTAGGTCAGTGTTGTATATAGAAGACTGACTCTCAGCTGGCAGGGGAAGGAGTGGGGAGAACCAGTCCCCTCTGAGGAAAAGGAGCAGGGATTATGAAAATTTGGAAACCATCATCTCAAGGCCCTGAGCTCATGCCCACACCCCACTGAAGTGGGATGCCTGCCTTCTAGTCACCTGACCATACTGCTCACCGTCTTCCCTGCTCCCTAGCACCACCTCCTGTCCTTGACATGGCCCTCTTTCCACGTCTCCTCAGGCTACACAATGGCTGTGTGAAACGGCTTTCCCGGAGAGCACTGTGCATTCACTCTTTGACCCTTCATTTATTTATTTGTTAGTTAATTCAATAGACATCAGTGGAGCATCTACTCTGTGCCGGGCACGTTCCTGAGGACAGGGCAAGAGAGAGACAGTCTCTGTTTTCAGAGATGGCTAATAGTGAGATGGAAAAGACAGACATATTAAGAAAATAATCACACAATATGAGTTAATCTCAATTATAGTCAGTGCGCCAAAGAAAAATAGGAGGAAAGGTACTATAATCAGGGTTCAGCGTATCCTCAAGCTTCACCTGGCCCACTGGCTAATGCCCAGATACCACCCCTGGGTACCCCCCACCCCCATCGCCTTCTAGGGGAACCCGAGCAGTGGCGGAGGTTCAGCCTCCCTTTGGGTATGTGCTCCCATCAGGATAATAAAAAGTGCATTAGCCTTGTACTCGGGGAGAGAGCAAGCCTCACTCAAGGCAGAAACCACATCCCCGACTAGGAGTTATATTGAGCAGGCAGTAGAGTGGGGTGGCAGACAAAAGCTGGGGCTGCACATGGGAGATTGCTTCAATATATTTCACTGAGTGGTTTCCGTTCTCAGAGCTTCCTGTTATTGGAAAAGTCAGGCATGCAAGTGGCTTTCATCCCCAGGGCAGCTTAGAGGAGCCTTTTAGTTCAGCCTCTGGCAGCCGGCACAAGGCAGGGCGAGCGGAAATGGAGAGGAGCCCAGGAAACTGCAAAGCCATTTTGGAAGCCGGAGTGATAGCAGCAGTGGCTGGAGTGGCTGCCATTTGCTGAGCACCTACTATGTGCCAGTGCTCACCACCTTCTGGCGCAGCCGCTGGTACCCCTTTTTACAGATGAAGAAGCTGAGGGCCAAGAGGTTAGATTGTTTGCCTAAGCTCCCAGCTACTAAGAGGAAGAGTCTAGATTCAAGCCGATACTGTTGACCTCTGAAGCCTATGCTCACTTAGTCGTGAGAGCCGTTAGTTGTGAGAAATGAGGACAACATCCTGGCTGATGCCCCGGTTTGTAGGCAGGGGAGCAGCAGGGGCCTTGGTGGGCAACGCTGTGCAACCCGAACAGCCTCTGCACACAGGGCTAGTGGTAGAAGCGACGAGTGACGTGTGACTGACCCTCTGTACTGTCCCTTTGTTGTGTTCACAGTTTGAAATCCTGCATTCACCTGTGTGTGTTCCAAAGTTTTTTTCATTTTTTAGGTATTCTCTACACCCAATGTGGGGCTAGAACCTACAACCCTGAGATCCAGAGTCACACGCTCCACTGACTGAGCCAGCCAGGCACCCCCATATACCTGTGATTATATTTGATCAGTCATTCTGATTACAGTCTAGACTCTGTGACAGAAAGGACGGGGTTTAGCATTCCTGGCAGAGTGGACTGTGTCTTAAATATGTGTTCGAAGATTGCATGTAGAAGGGTAGATCAGGTTTTTAAAGAGGGCAGGGTAAACAGCTGCAACCCTCACTGCCACTGGAGAGGAAGGACACCTGTCTCATCCTGAAACCCCAAACAGTTAGAGGGGGGCTTGTGCTCAAGGGCTTCACCATCCCAGCTCTGGAGGAAAGAGCCACACATCGAGAAACAGCAAGAGGAAGGCTGTTCCAGTCCTGACTCAGAAGATTCTCTGCCAGGACAGATTTTTCTTCCCTACCCTCTGAGGCCACATGGGCACCCGCAAGAACAGACATGGCACCTACAAGGATGGTGCAGCTCAAGGCTGGAGAGGACGTACACATAGCTGACAGATTGCCCCCCTTCCCCCTACTGCCCAGGGCACCCATGGACCTCAGAGCACTCAGGTATTGATTTAATAATGTCTCATATTACAATTAGGTGTTCACATACTAGCCTGTTTTTTCTCCCCACCTCCACTTCTCCTCGCTCCATCTCTTGTCTCCTGTCTTCTCCTCCACGGTCAGGAGCTGCACATTTTTTGTATCTCTCTATTATCCCTGTATCTGCCTCCTCGCAGGGCCTTGAGAAGTCTGTTGCAGCTCTACCATTTTATATTATTACCAGAGCAAGTTACGTGATTGGAAGTTCTCTTTCTTCATAGGTTTTGAGCAAGTCACAACTTTCTTTTATGGGATCGAACTTCAGAGTTTAAAAGATATGCCTTTGAGGCCCTCAATTAATACTTTAAAACTGTGATTACTCTTCATCCTTAAGGTCACCGAGATGCAGTATGGGTGAAGCTCTCTTGTGACACAGCCTCGGGGGTGTCGGAGCAAGGAGCTGTGGAAATCACCTAGTCCAACCACTTTATGTCAAAGCAAAGTAGACTGCGTCCGTGAGGGGAGAGGGAGCAGCTTGAGGTCACCTGCCATGTTGTTCTGTGTTGTTTGCTTGCATGCCTCCTTCAGTGGAGTGAAACTAGGGGACCTATGTCTACAGCCCAGTGCCTAGCCAAGCACAGGTGCCTAGAAAAAATTAAGGAAAGCAAGGGAGTAGGGTAGGGGAGGATTTTTTTTAGGAATTTGTTCTGAGTTCCAATGTCAACTCAACTTGCTTGAACTGGTTTTAACTGAAGAGTTATCAAGAGAACCTCCTCTTGATAGAGAAGGCGGTAACTGAAATGGCCCCTAAAGTAAAAAAACTATTTTACTTTTCACTGGGAAAGTGGGGCCAGCTTTTAAGAAAAAAATAGGACAGGAGTCTGAACTAGCTACGAGGCCCTGGCTCCCCTCTGTCTCTGCGAGCTAATGAGTCTGTTTATGCTTGACATTTAGTTCTTTTTTTATTTTTATTTTTTGACATTTAGGTCTTAAGACTATTGGGTATTTCCTGGAAACATCAACTGTTTGTTTATTTTCATTTTTGGTCATTTAATATATAACACTCATTCCAAAAAAGATTTTGAAGAAGCTTACAATGAAAGAATGCCACAAAATAAAAACCATGTAACTAAAGACATTGGGAAAAAGAAAAAAACAAGGACAGGAGAAATTAACTGGTGCTAGGTATGAGGTCATAACTCACAATTCATATCCTAAGAAACTCTGTTCACTTCTAGGGGTGGGGTATGAATTTGGCTCTCAGCTTTTAAACAACCTTAGCATAGTGGAAAACTCAGTTACAAAATACCCAGTGTCCTAAGGGAAAAGCAAAAACGAACAAATCAAACCCCCAAATAAAATGGTTGAATTACAGAAACTACCTTTCCTGACCCAAGGTATGAGGGAAATCTTTCCTTAGGGTCCTCAGGAAGGGTGTTTTGAGGCCTAGTGGGTCACACAGTGCATATCAGCAGAGCTGTATTTGGACTCCTATGATGCTTTCTGAAGAAGGCCTATGGAGCACAGACAGAGGTGAAATGGGGTGGTCGTGAGAGTCTGCCAGAATAAGAAGCCACAGGTCTGTGTCACAGATAACAGCAAAGGACAGACGATGGATAAAAATCCTAGCTCATATACTCATACCCCACTCCTGAGTGGTACAGCCCTTGAACGGATTACATAACCTGTTTCTCACTTCCATGTCCCTAAAATGGGAATAAGAAGAGTCTTTAAACCAAAATATAATTTCATTCAGAATTTTTATATTATAACAAACATTACCATATTATGGATATAATATAAAATCCACATCTTTTTTTTTTTTAAGATAAAACACAGGACTCAATAAAATACTAAAGTTTCAGGTTTTTGAGAGTTTCGCGGTGACTCTCCCTTACTTACATAGAAGAGTTTGGAGGATCTGACTTCTGAAAAGATCTTATTGCACTCAAGTAAGTGTTCCACAAAGTCCTTTTGTTCCTATTCTCCTTCAGATTTAGCAAGCGTGCAAAAGGGTTCATAGTAGCTCCTCACAGAACCATGGTAAGGCCTGAATCGGCTAATGGATCAGAAACACCTGGAAGCCAGAAGCTAGGTGTTCTGGATCTCGCTTTGCACACTTACTTGCTGTATGAGCCAATGCTTTGCCTTCCCTCAATCTGTCTCTACCACATATTGGCTAAATGACCATGGGCAGGTGAGTATAATCCTTTGAAATGGGTTTAGCAACCCACCTACTAGTAAAGCAGTTAGCCTAGTGCTTGACACATAACCTCTGGATAAATGGAACATAGTCTGGTAAGACGTTTATTTTTAATTCCAAGAATCCTTGCTTGGAAAGCTTTCCCTCCCCTCTCTATTTATGGCTTTTCTCTTATATCATCACCTCCTCCTCCTCCTCCCTCAGGCTGGGTTAGGTGCCTCTTTAAGGCCCCTCAGCACCTTGCGCTACCCTTGGCCACAGACGTTATCACTGTGGGTTGCAATTATCTGTGAGTCATCTGGCTGTGAGCTCTTGTGGGCAAGGAGGCTGTGTGATTCAGATCGGTATCTCCAGCTCCTACCACTGTACTTGGCACAGCGCGGGACTTCGGTCATATTTGCTGAATTGCACGAAACTGTGGAGTTCCTATGAAAAATATCATGACATTCAGAATGAAACTCTGGCACTGAAAGTGCGGCAACATTAATCTGTGTTCCTGCCCAGCCAGAGTAAGGCCTCTGCACGATGTCAGAGTTATATATACTGCAGGAAGTAAAAGTGCCAGGCCATAAAAGTCTATTTTCTGCATTTGACTGGCTCTCGTGGAAGCTCCATTCCATGCTGATTGACCAAGACTTTCCATAAGAAATTGCCAGCTCGATTGTGGGGAAAGAATCCAGATCTAATTGTTCTTTGTAAGTCTGGGACAGAAGGTATTGTTACTTGAAAATGGAACTGTCTAAATTAATTTTCCTGAAACAAAATCTTTGCCAAATAAAAGCAATGCATAATAACAACCCATAATTAAAAGCAAAATGATACCTTTTGTTACGTGGGGAAAGCAAATGCGTTCACCACAAAAAAAGATGAAAATGTTATTTTCTTGGAACTCCATGGACACATCTTGAAGTCTGATGAGAGGGTGTGTGTGTGTGTGTGTGTGTGTGTTGTCTTGTGTCGTGTTGTGTTTAGGAGTAGAGTAGGGTGGGGGAGATGTCTCTTTTTCATTTCTTCTTTTCTTTTGCTTTTGCAAAACAAGCATCATTCATCTTTGTTTTCTGAACAATGGAGACAGAATATTCTTAAATCCCATTACTCTTTGAAGAGATAGGAATTGGGAAAGTGAGGGGCATTGACATTTATTAAACTGCCCTTATTTTCCCTTGTTAAATTTTCCTAACCTGTTTTTATTTCATCTTTTTTGATGTGTGTGTGTAGATGTGTGTATATTTTTCTAAATTGATAAATTCTTTCTAGAAAAACCTTAAGACATCAAAAACCATAATTGAACATCTATGTAACAGGTGCGTTGTTTAATGTTTATTCTTTTTTCTTCCCAGCACTCTCATAATGCTCATCTTTAACCCTCATTTTAGAGATTAGGAAACTGATACTCAAAAAGGTTAAGTAAATTGCCTAGTCTCATAGCTAGTATATGACAGAGCTAAGATTTAAGCTGAGCTTCTGACTATAGAGTCTATGTCCTTAAAAATATTCTTTCCATTGTATACAATATTATTAAATAATAATATTAATGATATCAAAATAAAGAGAAAAATACACATGAAAATCATAATGTCTCAACAATCATTTCTGTATTTTCCTTGCTGTTTCCTGTCATTGTCTAAGTAGTTGTGCTTGTACTATAAGCGTAGTAATTATATACAGAAAACAAAGACATAGTCATGGCATAAATACGATTTTGCTACTTTCTGTATTCTTTTTTTTAACCAAGTATTAATTGGCATACTATACTACGTTAGTTTCAGGTGTACAATAGAGATTTGACATTTGTGTACATTGTGAAATGATCACCACAGTAAGTCTCATTATCATCTGTCACCATAAAAAGTTAATACAATATTATTGACTATATTCCCCATGCTTTACATTACACCCCTATGACTTGCTTATTTTATAACTGGAATTTTGTAGTTCTTCATCCCTTTCACCCATTTTGTACATCATTCCTCCCAAACACCTCCTCTCTGGCAACTACCCATCTATTCTGTGTCTATGAGTCTGGGTTTTGTTCTGTCTTGTTTCTTAGATTCCACATATAAATTAAATTATGTGCTATTTGTCTTTCTCTGTCTCACTTACTTCACTTGCATAACACCCTGAAGTCCATTCATGTTCTTGCAAATGGCAAGAGTTCATTCTTTATTATGGCTGAGTAGTATTCTACTGTATTTCAGAAAGAAATAGAACATCTGAACAGACTTATTACTAGTAATGAAATTGAACCAGTAGTCCAAAACCTCCCAACAAATAAAAGTCTTAGGAGATTGTAAGTCTCTAGGAATTTGCTCATTTCTTCTAGGTTGTCCAATTTGTTGGTATTTGACTGTTCATAGTAGCCTCTTACCGCCCTTTATATTTCAGTGGTATTAGTTGTAACATCTTCTCTTTCATTTCTGATTTTAGTTATTTGAGCCCTCCTTTTTTTCTTGGTGAGTCTAGCTAATGGTTTCTCAATTTGTTTACCTTTTCAAAGAACCAGCTCTTGATTGCATTGATCTTTTCTATTGTCTTTTTAGTTTCTATTTCATTTATTTTCATTCTCATCTTTATTATTTCCTTCCTTCTACTAACTTCCGGTGTTTTTCATTCTTTTTTTTTTTTATTCTTAAAGATTGTATTCATTTATTTATTTGACAGAGAGAGAGAGATCACAAGCAGGCAGAGAGGCAGGCAGAGAGAGAGGGGGAAGCAGGCTCCCCGCTGAGCAGAGAGCCTGATACGGGGCTCGATCCCAGGACCCCGAGACTGTGACCTGAGCAGAAGACAGAGGCCTTAACCCAATAAGCCACCCAGGCACCCCTGATGTTTTTCACTCTTGATTTTCTTGCTTGATTCTTGATTTACACCTAGTCCCATAGGTGTAAAATTAAATTGTTTGAGATTTCTCTTGTTTCCTGAGGTAGGTCTGTATTGCAATGAATTTCCCTCTTAGACTCACTATTGCTGCATCCCACAGATTTTGGTATGTTGTGTTTCTGTTTTCATTTGTCTCTAGGTACTTTTGATTTCTCCTAGTAGATGATCATTAAATTATTTAATCTCAGTGTAGTTTTTCCAGTTTTCTTCTTATAATTATTTCTAGTTTCATATTGCTATGTTTAAAAAAGAAGCTTAATATAATTTCAGGCTTCTTGAATAAACATGTGATCTATTCTGAAGAATATTTCATTTGCATTTGAGAAGAATGTGTATTCTGTTGATTGTAGATGGAGTATTTTTTTTTAAGATTTTATTTATTTATTTGACAGAGAGATCACAAGTAGGCAGAAAGGCAGGCAGAGAGAGAGGGAGAAGCAGGCTCCCTGCTGAGCAGAAAGCCTGATGCAGGACTCAATCCCAGGACCCTGAGATCATGACCTGAGCCAAAGACAGAGGCCTTAACCCAATGAGCCACCCAGGCACCCCTTTAGATGGAGTATTAAGTCCATTTGGTGTACTGTGTCTTTTAAGGCTGATATTTCCTTTTTGATTTTCTGTCTGGATAATCTATCTACTGATGTAAGTGGGGTGTTAAAACCCCCTACTATTATTGTACTGCTGTCAATTTCTCCCTTTATATCTGTTACTATTTGCCTTATATTTTTTGGTACTCCTATGTTTAATGCATATATATTTATAAATGCTATATCTTCTGCCAAAATGACCACTTTGTCTTCTATTACATGTAGTGTCCCTCTTGGTCTTTTATTACAATCTTTGCTTTAAAGCCTCTTCTGTCTGATATGAATGTAACTACTACATCTGCTTTCAACATGAGAGTTAGGGGCACCTACCTCCCCATGCAGTTGAAAATCCATGTATAACTTTTGATTCTCCAAAACCTTAAGTACTAACAGCCTACTGTTGACCAGAGACCTTACTGGCAATACAAACAGATAGTTAATAAACATTTTGTATGTTGTATGTATTATATATTATATTCTCACAATAAAGTGAGCTAGAGGAAAGAAGATGTTATTAAGAAATCATACAAAAGAGGGTGCCTGGGTGGCTCAGTTGGTTGGGTATCTGCCTTTGACTCAGGTCATGATCCTGGGACCCTGAGATGGAGTCCTGCATCAGCCTCCCCACTGAGCAGGGCGCCTGCTTCTCCCTCTCCCTCTGCTTCTCCCCCTGCTTATGCTTTCTTGCACACTCTCTCTGTCAAATAAATACATAAAATCTTAAAAAAAGAAACCATACAAAAGAGAAAATACATTTATAGTATTGCACTGCTTATATAGAAAAATCTCATTATAGGTGGACTCACATGGTCCAAACACATGTTATTCAAGGATCCACAGTATATATACCCCTTGGGTCCCACATTCATTATCTCTGCTGGCCTCCAGACCAGGAGATCAGGAGGTGTTCCCTGGGCCACAGTTGTAAGAATTGGGGCCCAGATGAGTTTATACTTTCCTTTCTGAAAGGTCTCTTCAAGTTGAAGCAAGGCCAATCTGGTGCATAAGAATTGTATTTCCCTGCTTACATTCCCTGGGAGTGCCTCCTTAGCCTCTAGATATGCCGGAAACCTGTAGCCTATCCCTTGGGCTAAAGCTCCAGGCCAAGTGATTTTAGGCCTTTTTCACAGGAAGACTGGTGTTATGTTTCAGTGTGCTATCTGTGCAGTGCCCTGGGGGTGGTAGCCTGCCAAGAACTATCTTTTTGATTGTTACATTCTTGTGGAGCTCAGAAATGCCAGTCCCCTCCGCCACCTGGGTCAGGCGATAAAGGGACATCCCCTGTGCGAAAGGTATGCACCCACTGGCTTTCGATAGGCAGCTAGAGAGTACTGGGGGCAGGGCATACTTGCTGGCTTCAGAAAGGCAGTGGGGAAAGGTCTTGACTGTGCGCCTATGGGCTTCAGGAAAGCAGTGGGACAAGTGCCTTGTCTGCACTCTTGTTGGCTTTAGGCTAGAAGAAACAGGAAAATGCTACAGCCACTTGTGCTTGTTAGCCCTAGCCAGAGAGCAGGTGAGTGTCACAATCATCCACGTTCCCTTTCCTAGGGAGCAGGAGAATGCCAGGACCATTCGCGCTGGCTGGCCCCAGCCAAGTCGCAGGCAAGTGCTGCACCACCTGCACTCTCTCCAGCTTCAGCAAGGCAGGAGGACAGTGCCATGGCTGCTTGCCTCTGCCTGTCTTAGCAAGACAGCGGGCGGATGCTGCATCCAAGCTTACCCATCTGCGCTAGCAGGATAGGTAGAGAGTGCAAAATGCATCACCAGCACCTTCATCTCCAGGGAGTTTCAACTATCCCCTGCCCCTCCAGCAGATGCTTTTAGATTAGCAAATGCATCTTCTTCACACATAGTCTAGGTGCTTTTCAAACTGTTGTTTTTTTTGCTGGGTCTTGGTGTGAGGGAGACTGCACATAAGACCTTTACAAGGGGAATCTCAGTTTCCTATAGCACTTTGGGTCCCTTGGATGTTGGTTTTCTAAGCCAGATGTTTTGGGAGCTAGTCTCTCTGGGGAAGATCCCAGGGTTTAGAATGCCTGATATAGGGCACCAATCTCTTGCTCCTCAGAGAGAAACACTAGCCTCCTCAGTGTTTCTCAGGGAAAATAGGGAGGTTTCCTCCCTATTGCCACAAAGGGGGTGGGGTTATTGGCCAGTCTGTGTCTCTGCCTTTCCTACCTGTTCAGACGTGATCTTTTTATTGTTTTTTGGGGGGAGAAGCAGTTCATCTATTTCTCAGATCTTTTTCAGAGGGAAATGGACTTTAGGTAGCTGTAGATTTGGTGTGTCCATGGGAGGGGGCGAGTTCAGGACTTTCCTATGCCACCTTCTTGCAGAAGTCTCTCTGTATTCTGCTATTTTTAGGTTACATTAGATCATAAGAAGTTTTCCAACAGTATTACACAGTCATTCTAAACATTGCTTTAATAACTTCATAATGTTCTATTTAGTGAAAGTACATAGTTTACTTAAATATAGGACATTTAGGCTATTATTATTGTTATTATAAATGACATTATGATAAAATTCTTCCTGCATACAATTTTTTCCTTCATTTGGATTAGACTATCTCTCTGGGATGAATACCCAAGAGTGGAATTACTGGGTCAGAAAGTATGTACCTTTTTATTACTCTTGATACATATTGCCAAATTGCTTTCCAGTAGGATCATTCCAATTTACACTCCCATGAATAGTGTGTGAGATAAAGATTTTACTGTAGCTTTGCCAGCATGGGGGATTATAACTTTGAAAACATTTTTTTGTTAATGTAATAATCATATGGGATCTGACTGTTATTTTAATTGTTTTTTTAAAGATAATTCAGTGGGTTTGAATTCTTTTTCATTATCTTGTTCATTCATTGTATTTCCTACAGTGAAAGTTGATTTTTCACATTTATCTCTCCAGCATTTAGGTTTTAGCTCTGTTTGAATTTTATTTTATTTTTTTAAAGATGTTATTTATTTATGAGAGAGAGAAAGCTTGAGCAAGCGAGTGCATGAGCAGGAGGAGGGGGAGAGGGACAGAGAATTAGGGAGGAGGAGAGGCATGCTCTCTGTTGAGCAGGGAGCCAAACATGGGGGTCAATTCCAGGACCCTGGGATTATGACCTGAGCTGAAGGCAGACACTTAACCAACTGAGTCACCCAGTCACCCTTCTGTTTGCATTTTAAATTCTTAGGGCATAACCACTTCTCTTGTTCTTGTTTCAACAATTTTGGTGGAACTGGAAATACCCTCTTGGACCTGATTTGGCACCAAATAAACTGCTTTCCCTAAAACAACAAAGCTCTTTTTAAAGTTTCCAGGCAAAGATGGATCCCAGTAAAACCTAAAAATATACATCTAGATAGTGTTAGTATCGGCTCACAAGAATTAAGGATGCTCTGAGTTCTTCCCCTTCTCCTTTAATCCACTTCTAAGGATCAATGACAGTATTTCTCTTTGAGGGTGAGGAGCTTGGCTGCAGATCGAGGAGACCAACTGGGCCATTGTATAAGAAGTGGGAGTTTTTCCCGTGATACCTCCATATTTCTCATTTCCAAGATTCTACAGAGGAGAGAATAGTCCACGGACCTTTCTTCTTGGGAAGAGGTATTCTTCTAACCCCCAGAGAAGGCCAGGCAGGATCTCTAATGAGGGCTCAAGGAAGGGGAGCCATGGTGATTTGCCTCATCCTGCCAAATGGAGCCCTCCCAGAACTTAGGATGATGTTCCATACTGGGGCTTATCAGTTTCAGGTATTTTATTGATTGTGTTTTATTTTTTTATTCTGTGGAATTTTTTTTTTTGTGGGGAGAGAGGGGAGGGCTGTTGTTCTTTGCGGATGTTTCCTTCCAAGAACTTGAGGGAAAGATTTATTTTAGGTGTTCAGAATCCCGAGCAGTAGTCTACCCTTTGTCTATAAATATCATCAGCCTCCTCATTTTGATGTTCCCAGGGGACAGCAGTCCCTCAATAAGCAATAGATGCACCTTGCTTAGCACCTATTGTATACAGAGCTCTGTGTTAAGCCTTGGGCCAGGTAGGTAGGGGGCATAGATCAGCACTTACCTGACCCAGTATTTTATTTATATTGACTCACTTAAGCCCTGCAATATTATGAGGTGTCTTTCATAATTCTATTTTATAGATGAAGAAGCAGGTTCATAAATCCAAAGGAGTCTATTCATGATCACAGTTGTGAGCGGGTTTCCCTGCTTTTAGTTTTACTTTCCTCAACCCATTCTCTACCTTGCAACAAGAGTCAAAGTCTAAAAATGCAAATCTTTTAAAATCTTTTTCAATTTTGTTATTGTATTATGTGAGTCACCATACAGTACATCATTAGTTTTTGATGTAGTGTCCTATGATTCATTGTTTGCATATAATACCCAGTGCTCAATGCGATCCATGCCCTCCTAAATACCCATCATCAGGTTCACCCATCCCCCCACGCCCCTCCTCTCTAAAACCCTCAGTTTGTTTCCTGGAGTTCATAGTCTCTCAGGGTTTGTCTCCCACTCCAATTTCTCCACCTTCCTTTTTCCCTTCGTTCTCCTAATGTCCTCCATACTATTCCTTATGTTCCACAAGTAAGTGAACCATATGATATTTGACTTTTTCTGTTTGACTTATTTCACTTAGCATAACCTCCTCCACTCCCATCCATGTTGATGCAAAAGTTGGGGGTATTCATCCTTTCTGATGGCTGAGTAATATTCTGTTGTGTATATGGACCACATTTCTTTCTTTTTTTTTTTAAAGATTTTATTTATTTATTTGAGAGAGAGAGAGGGGAGAAGATCAGAGGGAGAAGCAGACTTCCCGCAGAGCCGGGAGCCTGATATGGGACTCGATTCCGGGACTCCAGGATCATGACCTGAGCTGAAGGCATTTGCCCAACCAACTGAGCCACCCAGGCACCCCTGGACCACATTTCTTTATCTATTCATCTGTTGAAGGGCATTTCGACTCTTTCCACATTTTGGCTATTGTGGATATTGCTGTTATGAACATTGGGGTGCATATGGCCCTTCTTTTCACTACATCTGTATCTTTGGGATAACTACCCAGTAGTGCAATTGCTGGGTTATAGAGTAGCTCTATTTTTAACTTTTTGAGGAACCTCCATACTGTTTTCCAAAGTGACTGCATCAATTTGCATTCCCACCAAAAGTGTAAGAGGGTTCTCCTTTCTCTACAACTTCTACAACATTTGATGTGTCTTGCCTTTTTGATTTTTGCCATTCTAACTGATGTAAGGTGGTATCTCAGTGTGGTTTTGATTTGAATTTCCCTGATGGCTAATGATGATGAACTCTCTTTCATGTGTCTGTTAGCCATCTCTATGTCTTCTTTGGAGAAGTGTCTGCTCATGTCTTCTGCCCATTTTTTGACTTGACTATCTGTTTTTTGGGTGTTGAGTTTGAGAAATTCTTTTTATATCTTGGATATCAGCCCTTTGTCTGCAGTGTCATTTGCAAATATCTTTTTCCCTTCGGTGGTTTGCCTCTTTGTTTTGATGACTTTTCCTTTGCTGTGCAGAAGCTTAAAAATGCAAATCTGACATGCTGCTCTTCTCTTTTAAATTTCCCATTGACAAAATAATCTCTGAACTATTTAACATGATCACTCTGCCCACCCCCACCAGCCTCCATGGCCTCTATGCTTGCCACCACTCCCCTCATAGTCCAGAATTCAGCCAGCTTGATTATCTTTAGTTCCCCTATAACACACTTTCCTCTTGCCTCCATCTCCTCTTATATATTGTGTTCTGTGCCTGCCACATCCCTTCGTCACAATCTTTCTTTGGTTAGTTACTTCCCATTTTTCTTCCAGATCTCAGTTTACAGGTTACTTCCCTCATTAAGCCTTATCTGCCCCACCCCCCCTTTGGTTTAGATGCCATTCTCCTGCATTTGTTCTCCCTCTACCATTGCACTGCAGCTACCATCCTGTAATTGTCTATTTTCTCATTCAACTATGAGAAACTTAAAGGCAAAAACTATGTCTCATTCATAATTACAGCCACATCATTTAATCGTAGTGCTTGGCGCAGGGTAGATGCTTGCTGTAGACTGAGTATTTGTGTCCCCCCAAACTCATATATTGAAAATTAATCCCCAATATGATTGGTATTTGGATATAAGGACTTTGGGAGGTGATTTGGGCTCTGTCCACACTAATGGGATTAATCTCCTTATAAAAGAGACCACAGAGGGTTTGTCACCCTTTTTGCCATGTGAGGTGATAACAAGATGGACATTTATGAACCAGGAAGTGGGCTCTCACCAGACACTGAATCTGCCAGTGCCTTGATCTTGGACTTCCAGCTTCCAGAACTATGAGAGATAAATGTCTGTTGTTGATAAGCCAGCCACTCTATAGTAATTCTGTTATAGCAGTACAAACAGATTAACACAATGCCCAATAAATACACTTGAATAAATTAATGAATGAGGAGAATCAGAAAGGACTACAGAGCTGTCAAACAGTTGGTGAGCTAAGAGGTCAGGGGTTTTTCAACTGTTCTTCTTTGTAGCTACTTTAAGTTGCTAGATGGTCTTGTCCAGCATTCATTGGATGACCGGTGGAATTAAAAAAAGGTCTGATCTCCCTTTCACAAAGAGGAAGACATTATTTGTAGTTGGTTAAGTCTTTGTTTTCCCACTAATGTCCCCAGAGGGTCACCCGGCTCCCAACCACCTACTCTAACAGCATTCTGTAGGAGACCAAGCATTGCAATCACAGCCCGGATTGACTCCTGGTACCTTTTCCCAGCTCTAGCTTTTCAACAGCTACTACTGAGCAAATGCCTACCATGTGTTAGGTACTGTACTTTGTGCTTTATTTCTCTTAGCGCAAATCTCTAATTCTTGTTAACAAACTTGAAATGTAGGCATCACCCTTCTTATACTGATGAAGAAACCAAAGCTCAAAATTTTTCAGTTACTTTTTCTAGGCAGCATACCTCAATTCTAGCCTAGGGATTTGATCCAAGTTCACAGCTCTGTTCTTTTTCATTGTATAATACTTCCCTGCTTCTAACAATCTCCTGGCTATGTGCACACAGTAGGCAAATAAGAAAATATAATAAATTATTTGCATTCTTCTTATGAAGTGTTGCAATTTCTCTAAATCACTCCTTTTCTTCCTTGAGCCAGCGCCTATATGTGAGCAGATGGCAAATGGTGACAATTGTCCACTGCTTCTCTGAATATCGTATTTGTATCCTATTCGAAAACACATTTATAAAGATGTGTCTGTGGATATAGATGGAGGAGCGAATAGAGGACATGCTTTTCTTCATCTGCCTATTATGTCCCTAAATGTGTCAATATTTTTTCTCTGCAACTAGAGCACTACATTGGATCCCCTCTTGTCTCTGCTTCAATGGCTTTGTAATTACCCAGCAAGCAAGAATTCGACAGCTGGCACCCTATGGAGAGAAAGCATTGGCTCTAGTACTTAGACCAGTTGAAAGAAGAAAGAGCTCCTTGTGCTGGGATGTATGTATTGGTGGCTTTTTAAACCAGATGTGTGCGTGTGTTTGTGTTTGTGTTTGTGTGCGTGTGTGTGTGTGTGGTGTATATGTAGAAAGAATGAAAGTGAGAGAGGGAATGAAAGCAAGGGTAAGAAGGAGAGCTTGAGAGAGCTTGAGAGATAAAAGAAAAAAACAAAAAAAACAACATAGGAAAAGAAAGTGAGAGTAAAGACCCAGCTTTCTGAAGTTCACCTGAGTGAGCGCAGGAAGGCCCTTAGAGATTGTCTTATTTAAGGTCAGCAAAGTGCAGGCCAATGACCAAATTTGGCCTCATGCCTATTTCTATATAGCCTACAGCTAAAAATGGTGTATGTGTTTTTAAATGACCGAAAATATATGAAAGGGAAATTATTTTGTGATGTGAAAGTTATACGAAATTCAAATTTCAGTGTCCATAAATAAAGTTTTATTGGAACACAGCCATACTCTCATTTGTTTACACACTGTCTGTGACACTTTTGTGCTACAAAGGCGGAGCTGAGTAGCTGTGACAGAGATTGGTTGGCCTGCAAAGCCTAAAATACTGACTCTATTGTCCTTTATGGAAAAAGTTTGCCAATTTCCTCAACTAGTCCAAACTCTAGACTCAATACCCACCTTGAAGGCAGAGGTTATAGTCATGTGATTAAAATCTGTAGCCCTGGTGCCCAGCACATGGCCTAATACCATGAGTGGCTACATAGTTTGTGGGGCTTAGCACAAAATGAAAATACAGAGCCCTTTACTCAAAAAGCAGTATTAAAATGTCATTAAAGGTACTAAGATATAAAAGGCCTTTTCCTTTCTTCTGCTGCTTTTCTCTAGACTTGTCATGGTATTTTTAAAAAGATTTTTTAAATGCATTTGCTAGAAAGAGAGTGAGAGAGAGTGAGAAAGAGCTCACAAGCAGGGGGAGAGGCAGGTAGAGGGAGAAACAGACTCTCGTTAAGGAGGGAGCCTGATGTGGGACCGTGGGATCATGACCTGAGCCGAAAGCTGACTCAGCCACCCAGGTGTCCTTGTCATGGTATTTTTTATTTGTTTTTTAATGTTTTGATCCCTTGGGCATGGGGATAATCAAGGGGTGAGTAAAGATCATCATGGGTGTCCATGGGCTCCACTCTGAGACTGGGTAAGTAAATGTCCCAATGGCATGACCCAATGGCTGCTAGGATCCCCCTATTTATCCCATCCCACCTCTGTAGCTGTTAGCTAGAGGCAGGGAGACTGAGGAGAACATTTCTCACTCCCATGGGCCACCTTCCCCAGTCGATTACAGATGACAACCCCCAAGGGGGTTGCAGCTTTCACACTAGGACAGGCTAGATACGTGGATGGGGGTGGGCAAGAGGCTTGCCCCTGCTGAGCCATCTACTGAACATACCCTGGCATCGCCGTCCTGGGAAGGGAAAAGTTTGGTGGGGCCCAGCGTTCTAGAAGGTGAGGGAGAGGGTGGCCAAGAACCAGGCTTGAGGAATTATGGAAGTGGTAGGAAGCAGGACTATGGATGAGGCCAGACTCCATGCCTCTGGTGCATGCTTTATTGTCCTATCAGATTTTGCTTATAAAATACAAATTCAAAGATAAAATTATTAAGAGTTTTAAGATGGCAACACAAAGCATGAAATACCAGGTACTTCTGAGTATGAGGCCCTGTGTTATTATACTAGTCACATACCAAGAAGCTGGTCCTGCTGTGTACACACCAGGGACTGAAGGACTGTTGCTTTATGAATGGTTTTGGATCAGACAGTGTGCCATGGTAGAAAAGTACCTTGATGCCCAGCTCTACCGCTTCCTAACTCAGAACCATTGTTTCCCCCACCGTGTATCTGCTTAGGGTTCAAGTGTGATACTAGACAATAACAATGCTCCAAAGCTCGTTGTTAGCCTCACACTTCTCTGGGAGCATCCTCAGGAATCCTAGTCAGCCAGAGTCTTCCTGGCACCACAACAGTAGCTTCATTCTCATTTCCCAATTCCAAAATATTCAGAGAGGTTTTGGATGGTGAGAGAACCTAGCCTATGCGCCACCAGTTCCCATCAAAGCCAGTAGATAAGTGTGAGATGTCACAAGAGTGCTGTGGGATTCCAGAGATGAAAGCAGTTAGGTCCCAGTAAGGCATCCTGAGGAGTTTCTTGAAGAGAAGGCCTTAGACTGTTTCTTATAGGGTGGGAGGGATTTCTCTAGGTGGAGAAAAGTGAAAGGGGCCTAGGGGTTCAGGCAGAGGCTCCTACACGAGCCAAGGCTCAGAGATGGGAAAGCATGTGTGCACCTAGGAAGAGGCGAATACTCCAGTATGACTGGACGTATGAAGAGGGATGTGTGGAAATGGTTCTGAAAGGCTTCAGGGCATACCACCGAGTCTGCTCTATCCTACTTAGCAGTTTGCCTTTTATTCTTGATGCCACTGAAAACCACTAAAGAGTTCAGGGATAGAGAGCGAGACAGCTTGGTAATGTGTGCCCTTGGCCAGGAATGTACCTGTTTATAAAGTGTGAGAATGGCTCAGTGCTGCCTATCACCGCTGAAGAGGTAAGCCCAGGATAGGAGAAAGGGAACTATTGTGTACAGACACTCCATAATAGACTGAATCTATATTGAACTTTATATGATATCATAACTACTCTCTTTTATAGGTGGAAACCGAGGCCCAAAGAGCTTAGGGTTCTCTCTGAAGATCACATAGCTAGTAAGGAGGCAGAGTCAGCATCCAGCCATCGGTCTACACCTAACACCGTGTTGCAAACCCTTACTGATGACCTACTCTGTTTTTTAAGAATTCGAAGCAAGCACCCCAGAGCCACCCATTTGCTATGAGATGAACCACATGCCTTATCTAGAAGGCTTTTCCTGAACTTTCAGGTGGAAGTGACCATTCCTTTCACTTTGCCCTATCTGGCCCTGATTATCTGTATTGAAATTCCCAGTATCTGAGACTGGGGTCCCTCAAGGGCTTCTCTCCTCTCTGTGTTCCCTGTGTCTAGCACAGGGCCCGGCACAAAGGAGGTGATCAGTCCTCAGTCCTCGTTTGCAGAGTGCGTGAGCAAATTAAAGAGCAGACTAGTCCATTAATTAAAGACCTCCTCATTCATCTTGGAGTCCATGACCCTCCTCATTGGAAGCTAAGCCAAAAGCAACCCTCTCAGGAGCAGGTATGTTGAGGTTGAGGGCTGTGCGGGTGATGCACGATTCTCGCATCAAAACAAATTTACAGCAAATAGTGCCCATAAACAGCACAAGCTTCTCAGTTAGGCTAATTTATGTTCACACCAAGGCTGTCCTGGCCCCCAAAGCCCAGAGCTCTTTACAATTCCAAAATGATTAAAAGCATCACACAAACCCATATTTTCCATTTTTATTAAAAGCACTAAAGCGGGCAGTGCTTTCTGCATGTCAATGGGGAGCCACTTCCAGACCCAGGGAGAAAAGTCTCTCCTCAGATGGCAAAGGCAGACTCTTCCACATCCTGCTCTGGGCATTCTTCTGTCTCTAAACTCCAGTATTCTCCCTCAAAGAAGGCTGCCCCACTTGTCCCATACCATGGCCTGTCCACCTGAGTCCCCCTTTGCTCAGACTCTTTTCAGTCAGAGCCACATCCCTGCTTAAGATCTTTACACACTGACTGTCCCACCTCCTCAGCCTGGCACGTGAGGCCT
Source organism: Nasua narica (assembly GCA_028533885.1). NCBI lineage: Eukaryota > Metazoa > Chordata > Mammalia > Carnivora > Procyonidae > Nasua > Nasua narica. The sequence goes on from CM052798.1 coordinate 34,152,741, forward strand.
TTCACAGAGCGGCACAGACTGCCTCTCCAGTTACAAGTCATCTTTCTGACAGAGGATGTCATGCTCTCAAAATACCCAGGATTTCTTCTTTTACTCAAAAAGCCTTTGCTCGTCGTGTTCACTGGGTCAAGAATGACTTTCCTTCCTTTCTCCACCTGGAAAATACCTATTTTTTTTAAAAGATTTTATTTATTTATTTGTCAGAGACAGAGAACAGAAGCAGGCAGAGTGGCAGATAGAGGCAGAGAGAGAAGCCCACTCCCCACTGAGCAGGGAGCCCGATACAGGACTCTATCCCGGGACCCTGGGATCATGACCTGGGCTGAAGGCAGCTGCTCAACCGTCTGAGCCACCCAGGCATCCCTGGAAAATACCTATTCTTATCACTGTAGGTCTAACTCAGTTTTCATCTTTTCTCTGAAGTATTGTTGAACTTCCCTAGGCCAAGTGAATTATCCCCCTTCCTTATGCATGAATCCAATCAAGTGCATGTATGTTTGTGTGTCTGTCTCTCCCATGTAAGCTTCAAGCACAGAGCCTGGCACAGAGTAGGCAACTGGTGAATATTTGATAAACAAATGAATCAGTGAACTCTGACTTCCAACTATGTGTCCCAACAGAGAGAACACCGAGATGCTGTAACGAAACTTAAATCTAAACCAATGACCTTGCTTACTATTTACTGCAAGAGCAACCAAAGAACATAAGAGCCCACACTGTAGCCACCCATGTACTTGCATGAATACTCACATGTTCCTTCTCTCCTCACATTATCATGGAGGAACTTTCCCTAGCTCTGTCTAAGGTTACCCCCTCTACTGTTCACTTCCCCTACTAGCTTCTCTTTCCTTCTCACCTACTCAAGGACATTGCTCCAGAAATTGTTGCCTATCTTTCTGCACCAAATTTTTCTAGCTTACTAGATCATTCTCACTAGTATAAAAATATACTGTTAACTCAACATTAAAAAAAAAAAAAAAACAAAACAGAACAGAAAAGGAGTGCCTGGGTGGCTCCGTCAGTTAAGCATCTGATTCTTGATTTCAGCTCAGGTTATGATCTCATGGGTTGTGGGATTGAGCCCCGTGTTGGCCTTCTTGCTCAGTGGAGAGTCTGTTTGGGATTCTCTCTCTCTCTCAATAAATAAATAAGTCTTAAAAAACAAAAAGAAAAACAGAAGAGTTCTTGGTTCCACTTCCCCTTTCCATTACTCTTTCATATTTCTCTTTTTGATCAAACAGCTGTCTATATCATTGTTTCTCATTCCTCATCACTCCTTCCCTCTTGAACTCACTCCATTAAAGCCACCCCACCACTGAAAACATTCTTGTCAAGGTCTCCATGACCTCTGTGTTAAGTCCAGTAGTTGGTTCTCAGTCCTCAGGAAAACTGACATACCAGCAGCTAGGCCCCTCCTCTCTGCGCCACTTGTTTCCACCTGACCTCTTGGATAGAACACTCTCCTACTTTTCTCCTATTTGCACAGGACACTCCTTTCTGCAGCTCCTTTGTGGGTTCCTCTTCTTCTCCCAGACTTTTCAACCTTGGATTTAGCCACGTCTTTGGGCTTGGCTTCTCAATCTACACCCACTCCTTAAATGATCTCCCTCCATTTAACATATTCTAAAATTTATATCTCCAGTTCTGAATTTTCCTTTAAGCTCTGGACTCATAGCAAACCGTATCTTCAACATCTCCATGTGAGTGTTTAGCAGGCATCTCAAATTTAACATTCTAAATCCAAACCCTCAATTCCTTTATCCAAATCTGTTCTGCCCACAGTCTCTCCCTTATCACTTAGGGAAATGCCATGACTCCATTCTCCTCAATGTTTGAGTAAAGATTCCTGGAGACATCTTTGACAATATATTTTCTTCCATGCTCCATATTCAGTCCTTCATCAAATTGTGTTGGCTTTGTCGTCAGGATATCCAAATGCTGACTTCTTACCACTTCTTACCACCTCTAGCTGGTTCCTGCCACCATCATTATTCACCTGGATTACAGCACTAAGCTCCCAACCGGTATTTCTGCTTCAATCTTGCCACACGCTGTCCCTTTATGCCATTTTCAAAACATCATTTAGAGTCGTTATGGTAAAATAATATAAGTCAGCTCAAAAGCTTTAGACGACTGCCATCTTATAACAGTAAAAGCCAAAATCCTTATAATGTCTTTAAAGGCCCTATATTATGTGACGCTCTATTACTCCAATGACCTCATCTACTGCTTTTCCTCTCAGTCATTCCATGTTTGTCACCGGCTTCCCTGTGGCTCCTGTAACACACTAGCCATGGTCCATTCTAATGGGCCAGATATCCACACATTGCTCCCTTACTTCCTTCAAGGTGACGTCTTCCCTGACTATCCTATTTAAAATTTCAATCTGCTCCTTTCCCTGTACCCCCTGTCCACAGTTTCTCCATTCCCTTTACTTCTCTTAGTTGCTTTATTTTCCACCACTGCATTTTAGGGTAATCATTGTCCTGGTTTATACTTCTTTGGTAATTATTAATAGTTTTTTGTTTTCATCCTCAGAGGTGTCCTGGTTTGGACAATAAGCTAAACAATCACCTTACTTTCCCATCACCTAATATACTACATATTTTACTTATTTATTTAGCTTATGTATTCTCTCTCCTTTTAGAACATAAACTCTATGAAGCCTGGCATGAGTTCTGTATGTTTTATTCCTTACTTGATCTCCAGTACCTGGAACATGGTAGGTGCTCAATAAATATTTGTGGAATGAGTGAATTTACATTTTGTAAATAACAACAGAGGCACTTTGCACTGTTGTTTGGTCTCCTTTCTTTGTAAAACACTAGGTCTTGGCCTTAGCCTCAGGGCCATACTCATAACACGTCAGGGTTCCTATTTTATTTCCCGATCCTGTTAACCCTCCAATTTTGAACAACAACAACAACAAAATCACAGTGAATCAAAGAGTCCAAAGAGGAAGGTCAATTTGTAAAGTTCATGCCCTCAGGAATCTTAGAAATGTGATCCATCAACCTCAGCCTCACAGTAAGGAGGCAGTGCTTGGGACAGCCCCACAGAACAAAGAAAGACATTCTTCACATCTAAATGCTTTTCACACCGTTACTGAAGCCCTGCCCCTGCCAAGGCATAATGACCGTGTTCAGTGTCATGGGGAGGAAAACACACATTAGCCAGACGGCAGGTTTCGGATGCATGCCTGTGACATTATCTCTAATCATATATAGTCTATTTCATATCCGCTTTTTTGTGGGCTTCACAACTTATAATTATTGCCAGCAGGGAAAAAGAAAAAAAAAGTAGGGAAATGTTGGAAGGGAGGGGTATAGATAGGAGAGAAAATTCTTCCTGATAGCAATAAACTGTGTGAGAGAGATAGGCCAGAGCTTATTAGACAATATTAGAAACTATATTGGGATTAAAGCTAAGAAAAATGAACTGTATATAAGCTAGGAGACTGTGCAAGCCAGGAGATCTTATAAGGCTTTCAGATCATCTCATTGACACTGAAAGGAAGTTAGTAGGATGTTATGAAATGAGTCAGACTTAGAGTCCAGACTGGATATTTCATAAATCCGTATAGGATTTGGGCCTCTGAGGTTAATGAGCTGAACTTCATTTTATAAAAGAGGTGGGGTGGGTGGGGGAAGGCAAAGACTCATATCCAGTCCTCCTGTTTCAGAGCACAGCTGATTCTTCCATGGAAGGCAACGGTGACAGAGATCTCTTTCTCATGTCATTTACCCTGGATCTTGGGGTGGGAGGAATATCCTCCAAGCTTGGCACTAGGACCAGGAGGGAGGATGGCAGAGTTCCAAGAATATCATGAACTTGAGACGGGAAAGGCTTCTAGACCTAGTGATCCTGACATGGTGGGCTTGCCTCAACACCATGGCCCACGTGTGTGTGTGTGTGTGTGTGTGTGAAAGCCAGGGTCTGCTGAAGAGACTGTGGACTATGGACATCCTTAAGGGGGAAAGGAGGAGCGGGGGAGGATGGCTTTGGGGTTAAGGGAGGAGGGTAATTTCTTAAACAGGGAGGAGGATGAAGGCCCATGTATTTGTCACCTACACCCCACTCTACGGCAGCATCTCAGGGTGTGCTCATGTTGGTGGGTTGTGGTCACATGGTGCGGTGGACTCATCAAAGATCATTATGCCCCAAGCAGTGCATGGAAACAACACTACAGGGCCGTGAGGGCTAGGGAAACGGTTGTGTCACACTGAACTGGTCTGGATCAATGACCAATAATCAGATAGGCTAGCCTCAATGCTACTGATACTTCCGCATTGCATGAGATCCTGGGATCTTAGCAAAATACAGGGGTGGGAAACCCTAGTAATAACAGATGCAATTTACTACCAGTTTAGAAGGATGTGGGCTACTGGTTTAATTTAAATGCTTAGCTTAAGTATAATTGCAAAGACCCTATTTCCAAATAAGTTCTCATTCACAGGGGTTAAGACTTAACTAGGGGTTAAGACTTTGACGAATCTTTTGGGGGGATACAATTCAACCCAAACATACCCCGTCAGAATATGCACATATATAGACAGAAAGGAAAAACCTCTGGAGTTCATCTGCCATCAGTAGATTTGTTAATTAGATACTACTTAACACTCATGAGGGCATTCTTGTGAAAAAGGAAGCCTACACTAAATGAATGGTACCGGCCTGACAGCTGGGGCTGCTCAGCTGGCTTCAGACCTGCCTGGACCATGGGAAGGTCCCATCAGTGGGAAGCCTAGACCATGACAGAGGAGCTGGAGGTAGTGGAGAGAATCCATCAGCCTAAAACGTACCCCATCCAACACCTCACCTTATAATGAGGAAACCTAGGACCAAGGAGAGGAAGAAAACCCGTCTAAAGTTTCATCAGGCACTGGCCATGAGAGCCCCAAATGTTAGCCGAACATTAGCCAAAATCAGGATCTGAGAAAGAAATACTTAGGAGATTTAAAAAATTTTAGTTGACTTCAAAATGTGCAAACCTTTTGACCAAGCAATTCTGTCTTTAGGAAATTAGCCTAATGAAATGGTCAAGATTTAGTCACAAGAAAACTGATCAGAACACTGTGAATAATGACAATATAAATAGTCTCCATAAGCTGAACATTTACTTTATGTCAGACATTGTACCAGGTGCCTTGTATACATTCTCATTTAATCTTCAAAATGGTCTTTCTTTCAAGATGAAAAAACTGACTGAAGAGGTTAAGTTTCCTAAGAATACACAGCTAAAATCTTGAAACGCATGGGTTGGAATCCACATTCATTTGATTCCAAAGTCTAGGCTCTTATGTTATCCTGCATAAAGTCATGAAGTCGACTCCAGGGCCCCTGAATGGAGGTGACAATGACTGGAAATCTGTTAAAACCCTTAAGATGCATCATACAGTAAAATATAATAGGTCATGATATGTGGTAATATAGATTATGACAGATTATAGATTACTATCTAGTGATACAGTATGTATGAAAGGAAAGGTAGGTTACAAGATATTACTTACTGAGTGATTATATGAGTGCCTGGAGTGTTAACAGTGGATAATAAATACATATAAAAACATTAACCCTCATTACCTCTGGGTGGTGAGATTATAGGCAAGTTTTACTTTTGATTTTCTATATTTACAATTTTCCTACAATGAACAAGGAATTAATTTAATAATAGAAAAAATAAAGTGTGTCTTGTTTGCAAAACAAAGAGATTTCCACGAGGCAGGGAGAGAGCATTTGCTAAAAGGATTTTCTAAGACCACATCTCCAGCTCTACCATGTGCTTCAGCACATTATCTTTACCCTGCCAGACACACTCCTTTACCTACGTGGCACATGGAAAACTGCAGCTTCTTGCTGGTAAAAAGGGTTCATGTCTTTGGACTTAGCAGAAGCACCTGGGCCGTAGAGGCTGCTGAGCACCTGAGTATCAGAGAGTTTCCAGGGCGTGCTGCTTTTGCCCTGAGGCTGGATGAATCTAGTATTGTCCCGCCATTTCTTTTTCCTCTTCTTTCTCTCAGAGTTGCAGCAGGTAGAGCTTCTGATTGAATTCCATCTTGATTTCATTAAATATTCATAAAGGCCAATTAGAAGAGGAGAGAAAGAGGCCACGAGGCAGCCCCTTCTATCATCCTGTCAGAGGCTGGCTGGCTGACCCTCATGCATGGACCAGCCAGTGGTCAATATGGCTGTGACCTTTTTGCCCTCTCCTCTGGGGTCACTTTACACCATCCCAGCAAGGGACTCAGGACCAGCAGGGGAGGAGAGGCCGGGACCAGGGAAACAGCTCATAATTCTGACAGCAAGGTGCTTAGTGTGGAGAATGCAAAATGCAAATGCTGGGAAACATCCTCAATCACCACTGGAATGGAAATCTTTCCCTAATGAGTGATGACGATGGGAGAGCACTGCTGATTGCACTGAAGAAAAACTACTTAAAATTCATAATCAATCAAGCAAGTTGATTTTAACCTTTTGTAACTAAGCCATCCCATTCCAGCTTCTTCTATTGGCCAACTAGAGCTCATCTCTCTCCATCTTCTTCCCCCAACCCAGCTGGGAGAGGAGATGCCCTGGGAGGCTCAGAGAGAGACAAGAATATCAGAAAGATGGCGTGCAAGAAACCAAGAGAGCTCATACATCCTGGACCTTTAATTTTAAAGTTGGGGGGATGAGGGTCAGAGGGGACCAGGGACCTGATAATGTCACATGGTCAGTGTCAGTACAACCAGTTTTCTTGTCTGCGAGAAGCTGAGGAATACTATAACAGAACCTGCACTGGAAGTCCGGACTTCTGGGTTTGCTACTGTGAGCTGTGTGATATTGGAATAAAGTACTGACACTATTTTTAGACTGCAGATTCCATATTCAGAAATGGCAATAATCATGTCTTCCTACCTACTTCACAGGCTTCTTGTGAGACACAGATAATTGAAAGGATATAAAAATGCTTTGAAAATGGTAATATACCCTGTTACAGCTCTCCTTACCATCTTCCAGACCCCCATCTTCTCCTCCAAACCACATTACACTTGGGGTTGGCAAGATCTTTTTAAAACCTGAATCTGACTTTGCTATATCCTTGTTTAACCCTTTCCACATCGTCCTTTAAACTGTAAGCATAAACCCTGGCATCCAGGAACCTTCATAATCTGGGTCACTTGCCTCATTTTCTCTTAGCTTTAGTTTCCTGATTCATAAAATGAGAAAACTAATACCTATTAGTTAGAAAACTAATACCTAAAACTAATACCTAGAAGGCTATTGTGATAATTAGAATTCACAACTGTAAACTGATCAGCATGGTCCCTGGCATGTAATAGCTTAATTATCATCTTGTTAACTTTCACAACAATGCCGTAAGCTAGATAGAGAAGGGGGTAATTCTCACCCTGATTTTACAAATGTGACATGAGAAGCCCAGAGATGTGAAGACAGTGGGTTATGGCCACACAGCTAGAATTCAGAGCTGAGATTTTACCTTTAGGCTTTGGTTCCTGGGGACTCCCCAGGATGGGAAAGGAGGAGCAAGGGTAGAGCTACCTCAGGCTGCCACCAAGGGATGCTTCTTTTCCGAGATGCCTCTGCCAAGCCCCAAAGGTACAAAATACAGTTTTATTTTCCAACATGATCACAAGGCCTAAGGTTGGAGGGCTAGCCAACTTCTCTTCCCTCATTTCAAACTAGTGGATAATGCAATGAAGCAAGAAGTGCTTTAGTTATGCTAAATAGTTGCTTGAATAAAAGAAGTTAAACTTCCCAAACAGTAATTTAATAGCTTTCTTTCTTTCTTTCTTTCTTTCTTTCTTTCTTTCTTTCTTTTCTTTTCTTTTCTTTTCTTTTCTTTTCTTTTTCTCTTTCTTCTCTTTTTTTTCCTTCCTTTCCTTTCCTTTCTCTTTCCCTTTCCTCTTTCCCCTTTCCTTTTCCTTTTCCTTTTCATTTTCTTTCCTTTCTTTTCTTCTTTTATTGTTCAGCTTCTCCTCCAGGCCACATTTCAAGGCAGTAAAGAGAAATTTAGTAGAAATGTTTGTGCATGAACTGTTGCAAATTAGTGTACCATTCAAAGAAGGTTTCATCAAGACACCATATTGTATCCAATCTGGGTGGCTGGCTGAGCCCTGAGCAAGGTCAGGCAACCCTGTGTCTCTTGGCTTAACCTCATCTTTTCTGGTCTCCTTGCCCATCAATTCAGACCTGCCTTAAGTCCCAGATCCACTTTGATATGAAGCAATAGGGTGAGCATGCCAAAAATTCTACCTTATTCATTAATTTAACAAATATTTATTAAGCACTTACTATGTGTGAAGCTTTTTGCTAGGTAGAGTGCAAAGACTGGCAAACAGACACATATTTTGTCTTCGTAGCACTAACAGTCTACAGACATTTTAAAAATTACATATTCACATATGTAAGTGTCATAAAAGAAAAATATTGGGAGTTATGAAATATTTAACAGGAGGATCTAATGCAGCGGGGGCATGGGGGGCTGCTCAGGTAAGACTTCCGTGGGGAAGAGGTAGAGGGATGTGAGTGGAGTGGGGCTGGTGTGTCTGTCAGAGGGGATAGCACTTGTGCATGCCTGAGGTGGGAGGGAACAAGGGCATACCCATGGAGCTAGAGGAGATGAGAGTGCCTTGGCTGCAGAGTTGGGAACCAAGAAATAGGAGACTGCAGAGGAGGGACAAGTCTAGATCCCACAGAGCTTTCTAGACCAGGGCATATAATCTAGAAGCAAGTTAGCCTAAGCACGAGGTAAACTACCGAAAAGTATAAAAGGAAATTGGTATCCTTAGATTCCTATTGCAAAAAATACACCCCCCCAAAACAAAACAAAACAACAACAACAAAAAAACAAAGCACTGAAGTGCAGCAGGGTTTGTTATAAAAAAAATCACATACTAAATCTGAAATTCATATGGGAATACAAAGGACTTAGAACAGTCAAAATAACTGAAAAAGTACAAAGTTGAAGTACGAATACCACCTGATTTCAAGACTTCCTATGAACCTTTGGTAATTAAGACAGTATGGTTTTGGGATAATCAGATCCATGAAACAGAATAGAGTCTAGGAATAGACTCACATATACACAGAGAAGTACTTTTCAACAAAGATGTGAAAGCAATTCAATGGAGAAGGAACAGTCTTTTCAATAAATGGAGCTAGGACAATTGGTTGTCCATGTGAGGGAAAAAAAGTGTTTTGATCCATACCTCACATCACATATGAAAATTAACTCAAAATAGCTCCTAGACCGAAGTGTAAAACATGCAACTCTAAAACTTCTAAAAGAAAACACAGGAGGAAATCTTTGTAACCTTGGATTAGGCAAAGACTTATTAGATATAATACCAAAAGCATGATCCATGAAAGAGTAAACTGATAAAATGGACCTAATCAAAATTTTAAAACTTCTTTTTTTTAAAGATTTTATTTATTTATTTGAGAGAAAAAAAGAGAGAGAAAGCATGAGAGGGGAGAAAGTCAGAGGAAGAAGCAGACTCCCCACGGAGCTGGGAGCCTGATGCGGGTCTCAAACCCAGAACTCCAGGATCATGACCTGAGCTGAAGGCAGTTGCTTAACCAACTGAGCCACCCAGGCACCCCAAAACTTTAAAACTTCTGTTCATTGAAAGAACTGTTAAGACAATTAAAAGACAAATGGTGGACTCAGAGAAAAAAATTTAAAAATATATATCTGATAAATGGCTTGAATCCAGATTTCCATATAAAGAACTCTCAAAATTCAGTAATAAGAAAATAAGCAATCTGACAAAAAAAAGTGGGTAAAAGATCCAGACAGTTCACCAATGGAGATAAACATATGGCAGACAGGCACATGAATAAATTCTCAACATAATTAATCATTAGAGAAATGCAGATTAAAACTACTACATACCTATTAGAATGACTAAAATTAAAAGGACTTCCCATACCAAGTACTGGGGAGGAAGGAGAAGTGGGAATCTCAAACATTGCTGATGGGAATGTAAAATTGTACACTTTGGAAAAAGTCTGGCAGTGTCTGAAAAAAGTCTTCCCCAAGAGATGTGAAAACATAAGCCCTTACAAAGAATTGTACATGAATATTCAAAGTAGCTTTGTTTATAACTGCTAAAACCTGGAAACAATTCAGATGTGCACCAACAAAAACAAAGAGATAAACAGATTGTGGTATATCCATACAATGGAATTATACACAGCTATAAAAAAGTAATGAACCACCGATACACACAACAATGTGATTGAAGCTCAAAATAATTATGTAGAGTAAAAGAAGTCTAACAAAAAAAAGCACACATGTTCAATGATTCCATTTATATAAAATTCTAGAAAAATCCTGTATGATTCTGTTTATAAAACTCTAGAAAATGCTAATTATGGTGACAGAAGAGCAGTGGCTATCTGGGGATGAGTGGGAGTAGGGGGGAGTGAGAAGAGATTAGGATATAAAAGAACTTTTTGGGCTAGTAAATTGCTCATTATCTTGATGTGGTAATGGTTTCAAGGGTGCATACATATGCCAAAATTTATCAAAGTGTACACTTTGTTTTTTTATTTAAAAAGTTGTTTTTACTCTAAATCCCCTTCATCTATTTCACCCATCCCACCACCTACCTCCCCTCTGGAAACCATCTGTTTGTTCTCTGTAGTTAAGAGTCTGTTTTTTTTTTTTTTGGTGTGTCTCTCAGTTTCAAATTGTACACTTTAAATATGTGCAGTTTATTGTGTGTCAATTACACTTCCATTAAGACAATTTAAAATATAAAAAACAAAAATGCTAGTTGTAATGAGGAAAATGGATAGAAGCTATATAGTGGTGGAAGAGGAGAATGTACAACTGGACTTAGGGTGAACAACTGGCTAGGAAGCTGTTATAAAAATCCAGGAGAAAGGGTGAGAATCTATTTTTATTTTTTAATTAATTAATTAATTTTAGATTTTATTTATTGATTCGTCAGACGAGAGAGAGCACAAGTAGGGGAAGTAGCAGGCAGAGGGAGAAGCAGGCTCCCTGATGTGCATCAGGAACCTGATGCGGGACTGGATCCCAGAACCCTGGGATCATGAGCTGAAGGCAGACGCTTAACGGATTGACCAACCTAGGTGTCCCAGAAACGGTGAGAGTTTAACGAAGAATGAAAGCGGTGGAGATGATAAGAAGTAGAAGGATCTAAAGGATTTAGGAATTAAAACAGAAAGGACAGCGATGGGTTGGATGGTGGTAAGTGAGAGAGGGAGGGCTAAGGGACAACACACTGCAGGCCATTCAGTGAGATGTATTCAGGATTCAGGGAATCATCTCTGATGAGATGATCTCCTCCCCTAATGTGGAGAGGAATCATCCCCTCCCACCTCTATCTCCTGCTCCTCTCCACATTATCACCTCCCTAGGTCAGGCCTTATTATATGCCTGCACTGGTGGATCAGCTGCTTCTTTAATCTCCCCATATTTAGACTTGCCTCGTCCAAATGATCCTTCACATTAGAGACCAGAGTAATCTTCCTAAAAGGTATACTGACTATTTCACTCTTCTGTTAAGTAATTTTCTACAACTCCCCACTGCCCTCAGGATAAAGTCCAGGATCCTCAGCTTGGCACTTGTAAGGCCTTCCTGACTTGGCCCCTATCATCTTCCGTAGCCATCTTGCCCTGCTGCCAGGGCGGCTCCAGACATAATGAATTGCTTATAGCTTCTTGAATGCTTCCTTTCTCCTTGTCTGTGCATAACCTGGCCCCTCTGATCTAAACTTAACTCCTGCCTGGTTTTGGTTATTCCTAGATGTTCTTTTAGCATTTCATGCTTCCTTATATCAGAGCATGTTTTTCCAAGGACGGTATTTATCTGCAGCTCTAATTTGGTCCCTATACTGAGGCCCTTTCTCTTACACCTCTGTAGAGGTCTCTTTTCATCTTCCCTCTAAGTCTGGAGATCTATTTGCTCCTTCTGGACCACCTTCCAGGAGTCTGAGTATTGCTCAGCTTCTAGTGTAGTACCAGGCATATAGTAGGTGTCTCAGCTTTGGGCCTTGGGCTTTGCTTTCTGGAGCAATATTGCTGGTGCTAATCAGCTGTTTTCTTGCTGACATGGTGTGATGTCATAGTCCCTGGGCTCTCTTCATCCAGGGAAATCTCCCTATTTCATCTCACAAGTTAATGGTTCGGCTTAATGGGAGATTCTCATAGGCTTTGAACATCAGGTGGTGTTTCCCCAGGGCTGGCTCTGTTGCTCAGCATTTGTCCCACCTCTGGATGCATGTCCTCGACACTCCTTGCCTTTCATGCCTCACCTAGTGCCACAATTCCTTCCTTCCTCCCGTGCTATCTTGAGTACCTATGGACTTAGACCTGTGCTGGGCAATGGGGGAGAGAAGAGAGATGACTGAAAGAAAATACGCAGCACTGAAAAGAAAAAAAGTCTCAATTATTACTGAACTAATTAATTTAACTTCTCTACAAAGAAGATGACTATGGTTGTGCTGGAACACACATGGCTAAGTGTGGTAGTCATTGTTCACAATGCGGCTCATCTTTACAGCTTCATGAATAGGATGGAACATGACATGAGTAGCATGTCAAATGCTTGTTTCACAGTTTATCTGAGGAAGCTCTGAGATGCATGACCTTTATCTTCAGGAGGGAGTTTAGTGCAAAGGTTGAAAATAGAGTTTTGGAGCTGTCTGCCTGTTCAACTAATTCCTGCTTGTATAAATTTGGGAAAATTACTTTCTATGCCTCTATTTGCTCACATGCAAAATGGGGATATACTAAACACCTACCTCTGTTTTTTTTTTTTTAAAGATTTTATTTATTTATTTATTTATTTATTTATTTATTTGGAAAGAGAGAGAGTGAGAGAGAGCATGAGAAGGGAGAAGGTCAGAGTGAGAAGCGGACTCCCCATGGAGCTGGGAGCCCGATGTGGGACTCGATCCCGGGACTCCGGGATCATGACCTGAGCCGAAGGCAGTCGCTCAACCAACTGCGCCACCCAGGGGCCCACCTCTGTTTTTTCATCTGTAAAATGGAGATATAATAAAACCTACCTCATAAAGTAATTGTGAAGATTAGTCAACCTGATAAATTTACAACTCTTAAAACAGTGCTTGGCATGAAGTAAGGGCCCAAGAAACATTGGTAGTTAGTATCCACAAAAACCTAGGACCATATCTGATTTTCCATAGACGAAATGTATAATTACTAAGATAGGAAAACTTCCATGTAAGACTCATTACCAAACCTAACATTCCTGTGTTGTTCCTTCCTTTGTATTATGCTTCTCCTTAGCGTCATGAGACGGAGACAGCAGCCAGCCTGCCGCTGCAAGGTGCAGGAGTCTGCCCAATAATAAATACAATCACATCCCTGGAGCATTTTCTATTTCAAAATTATAATTACAATCCAATGGCTTAATTGAATTAGACCCTCATTCTACCCAAAGGGCTGATTGAGAAGAGAATAGGCAATCATGGGCTGAGGTAACTAACAAGGGATCTTTATGAGGTAGAATCATAAATTGTGGGTTACTCATTTGCTGCAAAGCCCTGTCTTTTTCAAGGGTCCTCAACCTTCAGCATCTTTCATTCTACCAGCTACTCTATCAAAGAAACTCACTCACAACAGAGGAAAGCAAAAAGCACACTGTATCCAAGAAGTCCATCTCTACGCTTGCAGGCCTTCTATTTTTACATTTACCACTTATGGTAAAAATTTAGAAATGTAAATACTGCAACAATGTTTGGTAACAAATTCACTGCAATGTCTTTAGAACATAGCCAACCAAAGCAATGTAAAAATCATTGAGAGTAAATAATAATTTGCAACTAAAAAACATAGATATAATACACAACAACGAATTAAAGAGATGTGGAATCAGTGTATCTCATATAGATGATTTCTGGAACTGAGGAAATAATAACCGCTATCATTTATTGAGAACTTCCTGTTCTTAGCATTTAACATGGAATTTTATCCTCTCGTAACCTTCTGAAGTAAGTATTAATATTATCCCTTTTTTACAGATGGGAAAACCAAGGTACGAAATGACTCAGAAATTAAGTAATTTGCCCAAGCACTGACTCCAGTGCCTGTGTACAGATTTCAGGCCCACCTAGTCACTCTGTGTTACCTTAGATGATGAACATGACCCATGCTGAGATCCATTATTCTAAATATTTCCCAAAAACCAGATATGGCAATACCAGAACAACAACAGTAAGGTTGCTGATAAGGCCGTTCAGTTTTCACTTTATGACAATACCTAGTATTATTTATTCATTCATTCAAAACATACTTTTTGACCATTTACTATGTGTCAGACACTGTGCTAGGCACCAGAGATAAAAGAGCAAACAAAACTGGCGAAACTCCTGCCCTCATGGAGCGTACTTTCAATGGAGGAAAATAGATGGTAAGTGAAACAAGTAGAATATGTAGTACACTGGAGTAGTGATAAGTGCCATGGAGAAAAATCAAACAGTGGAGGCAAATATGGGTATTCGGAGATAAACCTGAAGTTTTGGATAGGTTAGCCAGGGAAGGTCTCACTGAGAAGGTAATACTACGTTTAGAAACCTAAGGGATTGGAGGAAACCATGAGAATATTAGGTGTATCAATATCAAGTAACAAAGCTTACCTTCCTGTTCACCCATAAAACCAAACAAAACATGTAATTTTACTCAGAATATCAAACTCTTTGAGCCGAGAGAGAACTAAATCATGTACTGATCCTGACTGTGCTAGGCATCGTGAAGGACGCAGAGATGAAGGAGAGGAGCCCTGCCCTTGTCAAGCTGGGGTTGTCAGAGACAAAAGCATATGAAAGCTGGCTTTATTAGAAGAAGGGGGCAATACGTTTTTAAGGAGACGAACAAAACAGTTCTATGAAAAGGATGATTAAATCAAGGGGAAAGAATTGGGGTGAGGGAGGTGGGCCTTCGAGTTGCGAAGGGCTCACACATAGTTTGGAGAAACAAAAGGAACAGCATATACCGAGGTACAGATTTGGAAGCAGAGGGAGGTTAGCTATGACACTGCGAGCAGACTGGCAGGGAGTAGAGGCTGGCGGCCACGAGGAGGCGGTGGGCTAGAGCAGATTAGTGAGCAAGGTAAGGGGAGGGAAAAATACATCCAATTTGGTTATTTCTTGTCATGGAAACGAAGAAATCAAATGATTTGGATTAATTGGCTTATGTGATTAGGCTTAATACAATATAAAATCATTTTAAATCCGTAGAGGAATGATGCGAGCTATAAATAAGTAAATAAGTACATTCTGCACCAGATTGAATTGAAGAAGACAAGTCTCCTTCTGTGGCCACAAAAACTGCTTCACTGTCTCTGCACATCTGAGCTGGGTCTACATCAATGGTGAAGATCAGTCAGGTCTTTGGAGCTGTGGAATATGGTCTTGAGGTGAAATGACCTGAACTGTGTGACATTTGGGAGGTCATGCAACTTTCTTGCACCTTGCTTCCCTAGCTGAACGATGTGGGTGATTTGTACACTGCCTGCCTTTCAGGACCATATATGGATTCTGTGCAGGCTCAGATGTGGGAAGTGCCTTGTAAACTCTGAAATATAGCCTTTACCATCAATACTCACTCCCATGAAACTCTGCCTTTCCTGATCGGATTTAAGTGAAAAAAGCAAAACAAAACAAACAAAACAAGACAGTTAGAGATTGCAGGGACCTTCTCTACTTTCTGTATTTAGCCATATGACTTCGGGGAAAATCTTAGAATCTCTGCTTTTTCATTTATAAAATGGGGTCTAAAATATCACACTAAGATGTGATAAGGTTTGAATAAAATAATGCAGCTGGCATACTACAGAGCTTAATAAATGAGTATTTCTGTTTACTTTTTTGAGGGTCTTAAGTAAAGCTCCAAAGGACCATGTACCGCCCCCCCCCCCGCCCCCCGACGCAGGGAAATGTATACAATCTCTAAGACTGTGTTTCATTCTGGAGCAAGTAAGGGAGAAAAAGAGGCCTGCTGGTACTCTGAAGGTTTATACACACCAGCTAGAAGGAGGCTATTGTCAACACAATTCTTCATTCTCCAGCCTGGAGGTCTTCATCATGAAATGACCCTCATGCACAATGGTTTGGAGTCCCTGACCCTCCTTTGAGTCAGCTCAAATAAACGTTATTGGGCATCTCCCATGTTCTTTTATTTATTTATTTATTTATTTATTTATTTATTTATTTATTTATTTATTATTAACATATAATGTATTATTTGCCCCAGGGTACATGTCTGTGAATCATCAGGCTTACACATTTCACAGCATTTACCATAGCAATACCCTCCCCAATGTCCCATGTTCTAATCACAACATAGGTGCTAAGATATAGACAAAGTTAAAATCCAGGAAAGCTCAGGATATTGTTGCAGAGGGATAAATGCAGGGTTCTGGGGACCCAGAGGAGAGCCTCATAATTCAGCCTGAGGAATCTTGGAAGAGACTTTACAAGAGTTGAAACCAGTGACGAATCTTTGAAATTTAAGTTTGACGGATCAAGAAAAGGAGGAAAAAGAGGGAATTGCTTAAGCAGAAGTATGGAGTGTCAACATAGCAGCATATGTCCGTGTGTGTGTGTGTGTGTGTGTGTGTGTGTGTGTGTGTGTGTGTAATGTGTATCTTGAAAGGGCAAAGTTAGAGAAAGTTGAATTTTAAAAAAACTTTCTGTGAAACTTCCAAATTGCTTCCCCCACTTCCTTCCAGTTTTTTTTTTTGTTTTTTGTTTTTTTTTTTTTTTACAGGTCCTTTTTCTAAGAGCTGCTCCTCTTATGACTCTGTTCTTTTGGGGAAGCCAGTAACTTGGTCCTGACCTTGTAAGAGAACAGCTTTCAGCCAAACTGTGATTCACTCCTCCCAGCCCCAGCTGACAGCTTGCGATCAGGCCAAACCCCAATCCCTGCATGGTGGCTCAACTCACTCTCACAGCATCACCCCAATTCACGGGCTGGCAAACCCTTTGAGATCAGACATCCAAAGTAGTGAGCGAACTTGCCATTTACAAGAGGGAGGGAGAGTCAACCAGTACCGTGTTTCCTTTTTCTCTTTTTCATGCTCTCTGATGCCAAGTTTCTAATTTTATAGGCAAGTGGTGAATCTCCCTGAAAATAAAATAAATTCCCTATAAGGGAGCTTACTGCTTTACCGCAGTGGCATTTTTAAGTACATAAATGTCTCATGTATTCCAAATTGTCCAGAGGTTTATAGGAGTAAGAATATTTTAGTATATTGAGCATTAGCAATGTGCCAAGCAATGAGCTAAAGCCTCTATGTTTATGTTATCTTATTTACTTCTCACTCCATCCTATGAATTTAAAATACATTTTCTATTATAGAGAAGGAAACTGAAGATCAGAGAGGTTAAGGAATTTTCTCATTACATAGCTAGAGAAGAGAAGAGCTACGAATTAAACTGTGTCTTTTACCACAGAACCTACCCTCCCTTGGAACCTTAACTTTCTACATAGCAGTAGACAATTCAGCAACTTCCAAAGCTTTCTTATTCATTTTAGTTTTTGAATGCAATCTTAGTAAAGCATATCATACCCTTTCTTATGTTCCTATACAGGTAAAGTGCAACATAAATTAACCTTGCTGTAATTTTTTTTTTTGCAAAACTATTTTTTGCATCTATTCTGAAATCACTATGTCTTGCTTGTTTGGCTAGCTTATGTAGGATCATTGGCCTTTTCATGCAGTCATATTGCTAGCTGTGTCTGCCTCTTGCAAATCCTCCCAGTTTTTTTACATTTGCTGCTTCTAAACTATTTTAGACTACTAAACAAAACAGCTATGCCTCCTTGATCAGTAAAAATGTTGAACGATAATTGGAGTGTTTGGACTGTTTGGAGATCATGGCAAATTTAATGCATACACCCGTGAGGGTGGTTATAAAGTAATTAACAGGACATATCTTGGTGATCACCGTTCTGTCTGTTTTCATCTCAGGACTGAGTAAGGAATCCACTCTTCCTATTGAAAGGATAAAAAGCAAACTTTGCTCCCATTTCCACCTCCACAGTCCGTGGTAGACAATTAAAGCCATTGGCTATAGCATGCTCGAGTTAGAGACCGACAGCAGCAGGCCTCGTAAATACACACAGGGAGAAATCATTTTTCTTGAAATGATTCATAAGCAGCACTTTGCAGAGCATACTGGCACAATGCAAAATGTCCTCAGGAATACCACTATTGAAGACTACAATTAAGTAAGAGTCTAAGCGGGGACTAATATTTTTCCTCAAATACAATGACACCTATTACTAGGAAGTGATAGTTAAATACAAACTTGCAAGGGATAAAAGCAGTCAGCTCATGGAAGAGAAGGAGATTGCAAGACATATGCAGTGCAGGAATAAGAGAAATACAGAACATATGGAATACATACCATTCTTTAGCTACATGTGGCCACAAGTTTCCATAAATTTCTTATTGTGAAGGAATTGAAAGTACATACTAGAACTCTACTGCATGCCTTGGGATATGTTTATGTTGAGGCTTCCTATATGGTCACCTATATATATTTCTCATTCCATGTGGTGTATTCATTATTAAGCCCTTTAACTTTTCCATAAATCCTAATTTTGAGACTCTTTCCCATTGTTATGACAATGATCCAAACTTGTTCACCCCTATTTGACCACTGCTATCAAATTTTTAGTTCCTAGAATGGGCCAGAGGAAATGAATCGACCCAATTAGAAAGGGTTTTCTTAATCTTAATTTTGTCTCAACGTGTGACACATCAAATGGGGACCTGTGAAATCTGCCAAGAAACCTTTAGTTTTCTGGATTCTTCGTAGATGAGGCAACCCTAGTTTTATAAAGCTCATGGTAGGTACTCAGTAAATACAACTGCTCTCATTCGAAGTGAAATACAATGGAACCACAATGTTCAAGAACTCAGTGAAATTTGCTGAACATTATTATTTCTCTCTCTCAAGTGATCTTACTAAAATAATTAAAGTTCATTTTCATTTGAACCGCAAAGGAAAGAAAGTTATTTTTTCAGCAATAGGGCTCTGCAGTTCTCACTGAAAAGCTGTGGTACGGTAGATTCTGAGAGACATTTTCAGAGGCTCCCTAGCTCCTAAAAAGAAAGTCTTTCCACGTCGCCCAGATGCCGAGAAACATGCAGACCCCCAAGAACGTAAGAAAAAAACATTCATTAAGACAGACTGTCAAAACAGTCAGCTCACAACCAAATTTAGGAATTTCACAAAAAAGTCATGGGGTGACAGAAGCAAAAGAAAGAATGACAGTTCTGACAGGTTTTTTTTTTTTTCCTTCAGTAAACTGTCCATGGGTGTCCCGGCCACTGGCTTCCGCGCTGAGGCACTCCTGAAGGACTGGCATTCAGGAGAGAAGAGGAGGTGGCCATAATTGCTGCATGTCATGGAAGTATGCACTCGTCCATATGGCAGTTCTTTCTGTTGTGGGTTATTTATATCCCTTCCAATCTTCACTGCCAAAGCTAATCTATACCACATCAGTAAAACATTCCTAGGCCTTTGAGTTTCCTTCATTCATTTCCAGGAGGCAGGGCTGCTAATGGAGCAGAAGGCTGAGTCAGCACAGACATGCTTGTGGTTTTGTTGGTTAATATTAAACAGGATCCTTGGATGTTTCTGGACAGAACTGTGATTTTTTTTTTTGCGGGGGGGGTTTGGTTTTTGTGAGGTCCTTTAAAAGAGAGCATGGCCTGTTTCTGACCCTATCAAGATCGTGTATCTTACTTTTGAACTTTTAAACATTCTATTCTCCCATTGTTTCATTTGGTAACTTTTTGTTTTGTTTCATTTTTTTTTCTAGCTTTACTGAGATATAATGGACACACAACATTGTATAAGTTTCAGGCAGGCAAGTGTTGATTTGATACATTTATATATGGCCTTAGCCACCACCTCCAGTCTGTACCATAGTAACTATTTCTTTCTTGTTGTGAGATCATTTTAGTTCTACTCTCTCAGCAACATTCAAGTATATGACACAGTATTATGAGCTATCATCATCACCATGCTGTACATTAGCTCTCCAAACCTGTTAACCTCATTTGATTACTGTTGATGAGATCCTACTTTATGCCAGGTTCAGAGGTAGGCCCTGAGACTAAAAGAGGAATGGGACACAGTTCCTGCCCACGAAGAGTTCTAGCTCCTTCACTAGCTGGCTGGGTGAACTTGCTTAACATATTTAACCTCTTGGCTTCCTCGTCTATAAATTGGAAATAAAAAGAACCATTTCATAGGTTAGTGAGAGGAATAAACAATATACTACATGTAAGGTATATTCCACAGTGTCTCGTACATCATAAGCACTCACATACAGTAGCTACTATCATTTGAGCTATTATAGTTAATATTTCATTAAGGGCTTACTTCAATGCTGTATCCTTTAAAATATCTTCACCAATTTTGCCAGTTGAAAGTAATTACTCCTTTTCCTTTTCTTAGTACTTTGCATCCTGAGTTACTACTTATTCCATTCACCTTTATTAAAGATAACTGCGCCTATATCTTTCATTTCCACTAAACTGTGAGCTGCTTGAGGGCAGAGGCCATTTCTTATTTACTTCCATTCATTCATTCTTCATTATTCAGCACTCACTCGTTCATTTGACAAGCATACATACATTAACCATCTGTTATATACTGAGAACTATGCTAGCCACTGGAAATATAGCAGAGAACAACAAAACCATAGTCTAGTCCTTATTATCAAGTTAGGTGGTAGAGATAAATAAATAGGCAGGTGATCACTGGCCAGCCTATAAAAGGAGTGGACATAGGGATTTATTAGAATAAACGGGAGGGACAAAAACTCAGACCAAAGGAGTCAGAGAAAGTGCTGTGGATGAAGTAGTATATCAACTTAATTCTAAAGGGCATGTGGGAGTTAGCTTTAGGACAAGGTGAAAAGGACAAGGAAAAGTATCTTGGCAAGTCAAAGACCCAGGGGTGAGAGAAAGCAAGGTGTATTCAGGGAACTAAAAAATTTCATATACCACAGGAAGAACTATAAAGAGAAGAGAGGAGTAAGATGAGCTAAAGAGACAGGCAAACACTAGATCATGCAAGACCTTGTAGGCCAAGTTAAAATGTCTTTAAGAATGTAAGAATATGAGGGGCCCCTGGGTGGCGCAGTTGGTTGAGCCACTGCCTTCAGCTCAGGTCATGGTCCCGGAGTCCCGGGATCGAGTCCCACATCGGGCTCCCAGCTCCATGGGGAGTCCGCTTCTCACTCTCTCTCTTTCCTAATAAATAAATAAATAAAATCTTTAAAAAGAATGTAAGAATATGAGAAGTCACCAGGTAGGTTTAAGTAGAAGAGTGATATCATGGTCATCTAGACTAGAGGAGTAGGGGGAAGAGGACATTTTTGGAATCAATAGGACTCAGTGACTAAGTCCTGTTGCTGTTGAGGGTAGAGGAATGAAAGGAGTCACAGATGACTCAAGGGTTTCTGGCTCTGGCAACTGGACTTAAATGACCATGGAATTTTCTGAACTGGCCCAAACAAAAGGAAGAGTTGGTTTTGAATCTGAAGAAAGATAATGAGTTCTGTTTTAAAACACAATTGATGTGTCTGTGGGATATCACAGTGGAGATATTAAGAGGGAAGTTGGATCGAAAGGGTTGGAGTTCCAGAGAAAGACAAGGAGGAAGCACAGATTGGGGATGCTGCCACAGATAGACAATAATTAAAGGGGGGATGAGGGGGATGAGATCATGCAGGAGGGCTGTGGAGAATGGAAAGAGAAGGCAGTCTAGGAGGGAACCCTGACAAATTCTAACATCTGAACAATAGAGTGGCCAGAAAAGAGACTGGAAAAGTATGGCCAGGGACAAAGAAGGGCACCTAGTGGAAGCCTATGTCACACAAATCCAAGGAAAATAGTGTTTCCAAAGAAGAGAATGGTCAGCCCCATCATAATAAAAGCCAGAACAGCACTTATTGACCATGGCCTGTGCGGTTTCAGTAGAGTTGAGGGGAGGAGAAGCCAGACTGAAAGGGTTGAGAAATGGGTGGGCAACAAGGAAGTGCAGATAGCAAGTGTAATCAATACTTTAAGGGAACTTTGGCTGTGAAGGGGAAGGGAGAGGGAACCATAGAGGGAGAGGGAAATAGGGAGAGTGAGAGAGAACCTACAAGGGACATGGAGTTGAAGAGGTTATTTTTTTGTTTTGTTTTAAGATGGAAGAGATTTCACTATGTTTAGGCACTGATATGAAAGTAGCAGTTCTTGCTCACAGAACATGCATGTAATTAATGATAATGTTTATAAAGTGTTGTGTTGCTCATTCTTTCAGCAGTCTTGTAGGCGGTGGGGGGGGGGGAAGGACCACTTTTTAAATGGATGTTGTTCAGGGCACCTGGGTGGCTCAGTGGGTTAAGCCTCTGCCTTCAGCTCAGGTCATGATCCCAGGGTCCTGGGATCGAGCCCCGCATCGGGCTCTGCTCAGCAGGGAGCCTGCTTCCCCCCCCCTCCCCCCGCCTGCCTCTCTGCCTACTTGTGATCTCTTTCTTTCTGTTAAATAAATAGATAATTAAAAAAAAAATGGATGTTGTTCAATAGACAAGAGTCAAGCACTAATGAGAGAAAGTTTGCCAAAAGCCACATAATAGGTTGGTGCGGAGCCAGCCGGAGCCCAGGTCATGTGTCTAGGTGGAAATATGACCAACGGTGACTTGTGATACCAAATGTCCTAGATTCTCTGAGACAGTCAATCTTTTCTCCAGCATGGCTTTTCTACTTCACCCAAATCTCTTTTATTGCACCTATCACACTGCAGAGTAATTTCTTTCCTTGTCTGTGCTTCCCATGAGCCTGGGAGCAACTTGAGGACAGGGGTATGTCTGACCTTTGAATCCCCAGTGCCCAACAGAGTCTGGCACATGAGGAAGAGAAAGAGGTCAGGCTTCCTCAGAAAATGTCAGGTACTGAGCCAGGAACTTTCATATATCTCTGTGCTTCTCAGCCCAGGCTGCACATTACAATCACCTGGGGAGCTTTAAAACCTATTGGAGCTCTGACCCCACACCAAGCCAATTAAGTCAGACTCTAGAGGAAGGCATATGTTTTCAAATCTTTCCAGGTGATACTAAGGCAAAGCCAGGGTTGAGAATCACTGTTTTTCATTATTTAATGTAATCTTATTTATAGTCTTTGGGGGTCAGTATCATTATTCCCAATCAAGGAATAAGGAAACAGGCTCATAGAGGGTAATGATACATATAAACCATGTGGTATGGCCAAGTTTCAAATGCTGGTAGGAATGTTTTCCTAACCAGTGCTTTGTAAGTGTCTGTTGAACGCAACTGAATGGATTTCAAACTATCTCTTATAATGCTCATCTCAGCATATTTACCTGTGTCCATAATGCTGTGTCTCTTCATTCAGAAAAATAAGTCACCATAACTTGGAAATTATATAATGCAAATATAGTTTAGGAATTCTAGGGAATTCAAAGTGGTACAATTTAGCTTCTTACATCCCCAAATCAGCAAAAATTTGGTGTCAAAAAATGGCAATTGATTAGTGACTAGAGCAAATATTCACTGAGTTTCTGGAATGTTTCCAGTTTAACATACCATGGCCGATCATCTTATTTATGATAGCAAAGTCCTAGAAATTTCAATGTTTTATAAGTAGTAAGTGAATACATTAAGTCAGTGAGTGTTATAATAAAATACACTGAAGTCAGAAAAGATGAATACAAGTTAGAGACACTTGTTCATATATGGCATGTTATGCATTAGCTCATGGCCATCTACCCTTTTACAAAATCTAGAAAAAACTAGGCACATAAAAACTCAACAAACCAATCTTTTAGGACTAATTAACAAATTTAGGGAAGTTGGAGGATGCAAAATTAACATACAAAAATCAATTGTGTTTCTCTACACAAACAATGAACTACCCAAAGAGAAAATTAATAAAACAACTTCATTCACAATAGCAACAATAACAACAAAATAAAATACTTAGGAATAAACTTAACCAAAGAGATAAAAGGCCTATAGACTGAAAATTATAGAATTCTGATGAAGAAACTCAAAGAAGACAGAGATAAATGAAAAGATACTCTGTGTACATGAATTGGAAGAATTAATATTAAATTTTCCATACTATCCAAAGTGATCTACAGAGTCAATGCAATCTGCATCCAAATTCCAGTGGCATAAAGAAGATGTGGCATGGCATTTGGAATATTACTCAACCATAAAAAAGAATGAGATCTTGCCATTTGCAATAACAGGGATGAACCTAGAGGGTGTAATTCTAGGTGAGATAAGTCAGACAGAGCAAGAGAAATACCATGCAATTTCACTCACCTGTGGAATTTAAGAAACAAAAATAAATCAAAAAAAGACAAAAAAAAAAAAATAGACTCTTAAATACAGAATACAAACTTGTGGTTGCCAGAGGGGAGGTGGTCGGGAATATGGGTGAAATCAGTAAAGATGATTAAGAGGTACAAAATTCAAGTTACAAAATAAATAAATCATGGAGATGAAAAGTACAGGATAGGGAACACAGTCAATAAGATTGTAATAATGTTCAGAGACAGATGGTGACTACACTTAGCATGATGAGCACTGAGTAATTTATAGAATTGTTGAATCATTATGTTGTACACCTGAAACTAATATAACACTGTATGTTAATTATACTTCTATTAAACAAATTCAAATAGCATTCTCACAGAAATAGAAAAAAATAACCCTAAAATTCGTATGGAGCTACAAATGACCCTGATTAGTCAAAGTAATTTTAAGCAAGAAGAACAAAGCTGAAGGCATCACATTTCCTGATTTCAAAATATATACTAAGATACAGTATTCAAAACACTATGGTATCAGCATAGCCCAAGGGAAAGTAATACAGATCCCCAAAACAAATTCATAAATATAAGATCAACTTATCTTTGACAAAGGTGTCAACGACATACAACGGGGAAAGGATATTCTCTTCAATAAATGATTTAGGAAATCTGGATATGCACATGTAGAAGAATGAAACTGGACCCTTATCTCATACCATATACAAAAACCATGGATTAGAGAATTAAACATAGGACTTAAAACTGTAAAGTTACTAGAAGAAAACATTAGGGAAAATGCTTCTTGACATTGGTCTGGAAAAAGAATTTTTGGATATGACACAAAAAGCATGGCAACAAAACATAAAATAGACCAGTAGGATTGCATTAAACTAAAAAGCTTCTGCATAGCGAAGAAAACAACCAAGAGAGTAAAAAGGAAACCTATGGAATGAGAAAAAAAATACTTGTAAATCATACATATAATGAGGGGTTAATACCAAAAATATATAAGGAATTCATGAAATTCAATACCAAAGAAACAAATAACTTGATTTAAAAATGGGCAAAGGAGGGGCACCTGGGTGGCTCAGTGGGTTAAAGCCTCTGCCTTGGGTCATCAGGTCATGATCTCAGGGTCCAGGGATCGAGCTCCACATCGGGCTCTCTGCTCAGCAGGGAGCCTGCTTCCCCCTCTCTCTCTGCCTGCCTCTCTGTCTACTTGTGATCTTTCTGTCAAATAAATAAATAAAAAATCTTTTAAAAAAAATGGGCAAAGGACCTAAATAGACATTTCTCAAAAGAAGAAATTGAATGGCTAACAGACATATGAAAAGGTATTCAACATCACTCTTCATCAGGGAAATGCAAATCCAAAAACTACAATGAGATATTACCTCACATCTGTTAGATTGGCTATTTTTAGAAAGACAAAAAATAAAAAGCACTGTGAGGATATAGAAAAGGGGGAACACTTGTGCACTGTTGGAATATAAATTGGCACAGTCACTATGGAGGTTTTTAAAAAAATTAAAAACAGAACTACCTTATGATCAAGTAGTCTCATTTCTGGGTAAAAATAATGGAAACAGACCAAATGTCCTTTGACTAATGAATGGACAAAGAGGATGTGGTATACATATACAATGGTATATTACTTGGCCATAAAAAAGAATGAAATTTTGCCATTTGCAATGACATGGATGGAGCCAGAGAGTATTATGCTAAGTGAAATTAAGTCAGTCAGAGAAAGAGAAATACCATATGATTTTACTCATATGTAGAATTTGAGAAACAAAATAAATGATCATAGAAAAAAAAAAGGTGAGGCAAAAAAAAGAAACACTCTTAAATATAAAAACAAATTGATCATTATCAGAAGGGAGGTTGGGGGGATGGGTTAAATAGGTGATGGGGATTAAGAAAGGCACTTGATTTGATGAGCACTGGGTGTCATATGTAAGTGTTGAATCTCTAAATTGTACACCTGAAACTAATGTTAGACTATATGTTAACTGGAATTTAAATAAAAACTTTAAAAAATCCAAAGGAAGTGAAATAAGTATTTCAAAAAGTTACCTGCAGTCCCATGTTCACCGCAGCATTATTCACAACAACCAAACTAGTGAAACAATCTAAATGTCCATCAACAGATGAATGCATAAAGAAAATGTGGTGTGTATCTACAATGGAGTATTATTAAGTCTTGAAAAAGAACAAAAACCTGCCATTTGTAACAGCATGTATGACATTGGAGGACATTATCCTAAATGAAATAAACCAGACACAGAAAGATAAAATACTGAATCAAAGTTGTAAAAGCAGAGAGTAGAATGGTGGTTTCCAGAAACTGGGAGGTAGGGGAAATGGGAAGATGTTGATCAAAGGATACAAACTTTCCGTTATAAGACGGATAAGTTCTGAGGATCTAACGTTTAGCATAGTGACTATAGTTAATAACTATTATTTACTTAAAGTTTGCTAAAAGATAGTTCTGAAGTGTTCTTATCACAGAGAAAGAGGAAGTCAAAGAAAATAGCAACTATGTGGTATGTTAATTAGCTTGATTGTGGTGATTATTTCAGAATGTGTTCACATATCAAGATATCCCAGTTGTAGAACTTAAATATATACTTTTTATTTGTTGATCACACCTCAATAAAACTGGGGAAAAATCAAGGGATTACACTAAGATTTCCAAATATTATCTCACTTAATTTCCATGACCATCCTCTGAGATACATTTTATATTACATAAGTATGTTTTACAAATGAAAGAATGCAGTCTTAGCTAGGTTAAGTGACTATCTCGAGGTCACAAAGACCTAGGTCTGTCTGACTCCAAATCCCATTCACTATTCCACACTGCCTCATCCCAATGAAACAAAAGCACGTGGTGCTTTTCTCTCCTTGAAGCCTGTGCTCTGCATGAACACAGAAGCTTGCACGGTGGTGGCAGCAATTATTTCATTACATAGTTTTAAATGATTTTCCTTTTCCTAAGGAGAACATTAGTATTCCAAACATCAAGAAAATAGGGGATTTCTCTCTCTCTTTTTCTTTTCGTTTGTTTCAGTGTCAGAGATAAACAGTGGGTCATTTCTTGGTTTATCAGCTTTAAGGGATCAGAGAACATTGTTGATGACCATCAAAGTTTTAAGATATCCCTTAATAACCCAAAAATATTACTCAGAGATTTGACAATAACCTTTTGATAAAAAAAGAAAAAATCTTATTAAATATAGAGGGTTTCTAAAAAGCCAAGAGAAACCCTGTGGTAGATTTAATATCATGAGCCTCCATGTCCTTATGAACCCCTTTACCTGTGCTTTCCTCTACACCCTGTTTTTGGCATCTATCCTAATATTTCTCTCACTGTCTTGCCGCTGTCTGTTTTCTTGACTATTTCCCACTAGAGCTGAAGCTTTCCTGGTCAGGGACTCTTTCATTTCAGTCTTCCTAAACTAGGCACAGGGCCCCACTACAAATAAGTCTCTGCTTAGGGAATATGTGGAGAATAAATGAATGAATGGATGTAACCTTATTCTTCTTCAAGGAAATTTGTTAAATGTGTAACTACTTTCGGCTTAACTTTTCAATCTCTATGAGACCTTTCATGTAAACTGCCAAATCAGCAAAAATTCCTTATTAGACTGTGTCAGGGTTATTGGTTTGGGAAATATGATGCCCAAATCCCAGTGTGTTCTCGGTCTTCATTAAACAAGTATCCTAATTGATCATGAGGCTAACTTTTTAATGAACTGTTTCTGTAAATTCTACGTTGGTTCTAAAATCCCCATTTCCCCATGTGGATTCTGGACCACTTTCACTCAAGATGGATTCTACTAGGGAATTCTAGACCAGTCTGACAGGGTATTCCTCTCTGGGTCATATGGACAAATTGGGAAGAAAAGTGGATTGTCTGAGGGCAAGAACTGGGCATGAACTTGTCTGAGAACATGACCTGGTATAGCTAGGATGATGTCCCACAGGTTCCTCAAAATCCACATGTCTTCAAAACTCCAGTCATGAGGTTTTCACCAAAGCCTGATTCTCCCCCAGTGAGTCATCTTCAGCTCTCCATACTTACCAAGGCTAGAAACCTGGGTGTTATTCTGGATCCCTCCCACTCTTCAGTTCTCTCACTGACATTCTATTGATTCCAGGTCATGAACAGAACTTAACATGTCCACCTTCCTATTCCTACAGCTACTACTCCAGTTAAAGTCCACATAGGTTCTCATCCTGATTACTGTAATGACTCCTCTCTGTCCTCTCTGCCTCCAGTAATCTCCACACTAAATTTAGGGGTGTCTTTCTAAGATGCAATGACTGACCATGTTATTTCCCTGCCAAAATTCCTTTAGGGACATATTGTTCTCAGGAGTTGCCTTAAATTGCTGTCCCTGTGGCTTCTGCTCTCATCACTCCCCTACTTTGCTTCAGCTATCTTGAACTGCTTTGCCTTTACCCAATATGCTAATATTCTCTTGCTTCTGGGATCTTGGACTGACTTGGAATTTTCCAAATCTTTGTCTGATTAACTCCTATTTACCCTTCAGGTCTTGGCCTAATTGTCATCTTCTTTGGGAGGTTTTCTTTGGATCTTTTCTGACTAAGATAATCCAGCTGGATGCTAAGTTCCCAGAGAGCAGTGCTATGTCTTCTTCTGGGCCTAGCATGATGCTGTATACATAATGTATTTGTGGAGTGAATGAAAAAAAAGAGAAGAAGGAAATCAGTATTTATTAAGTACTGATTAAATGCCGGGAATTGTCTAGGCCCTAATCTCATTAAAGTTCTTAGTTTTCGTGACAACATCGTAAGGTATTGCAGTCTCCAATTTACAGAGAGAAGAATGGAGACTCAGAGAAGTTGAATAACTTATTTAAGGCCACACAACTGATAAAGGCAGAGTAAAGAATAACTCCAAAATCTGTATCTTTCTATAGTTCCATATGCCTCCTATGGAACTGTAGTACATGAAATGATGAAAAGATCTTTGTTAAAGGAATGAAGAATTGAACATATGGGGATCATAGCTGCAAATAATATAATTCACTTCAGGAAGAAAATACATACCAAAATAAAAATAATGACTATCTTTGGGTCATGGGTCTAGAGATGATTTATTATTATTATTCTTTCTTCCTGAATTTTCTAAGTTTTATTTAGTAAATATGTACTCATTAATTATTACATAGTACATGAAAATAAACAACATTAAACAAAATGTAACAAAAATATTTATATAATCCATTTCAATAATGAGCTAGGTAATAATAGAAAACAGGTAGGTATCCCCTTATATCTTCTTTTATGC
The DNA here is from genome assembly GCA_028533885.1 of Nasua narica. Taxonomy (NCBI): domain Eukaryota; kingdom Metazoa; phylum Chordata; class Mammalia; order Carnivora; family Procyonidae; genus Nasua; species Nasua narica. The sequence goes on from CM052798.1 coordinate 34,182,409, forward strand.
TTTTCCACAGTATTTACTGTTTTCTAACATTCTATTTAATTTACTTATTATGTTTATTGTCTCCTCCAGTAAACAATAAGCTTCAGAAGAACATATACTTTGCTCACTGATATATCCTAAGTGTTAAGAATAATCCCTGGTGGGGCGCCTGGGTGGCTCAGTGGGTTAAAGCCTCTGCCTTCGGCTCAGGTCATGGTCTTGGGGTCCTGGGATCGAGCCCCACATCGGGCTCTCTGCTCGGCGGGGAGCCTGCTTCCCCCTTTCTCTCTACCTGCCGCTGCCTACTTGTGATCTCTCTTTCTCTGTCAAATAAATAAATAAAATCTTTAAGAATAATTCCTGGCACAGAGTAGGTGTCAATAAATATTTACTGAATTAAATATCCATGTCATCTTTAAACTCTTTAAATAATGACTTGATGTCCAGCGATTTTTTTTTTCCAGCGATTTTTTTTACTTACTTTTGCAAATACCTTCCTGGTTGTCTAATTTGAGTTTCCTTAGGTTAAATAAAAGTATTCTGCTCAAATTGAAAGACAAATTTTATCAAAATGGGCATTCTTAGTCAACGGAAATGGCTTCTAAAGGCAGCTGCTGATTCCATGGCAGTGGTAATGCATCAAAGCTTGCTCACATCTGCTAACGGTTTGATTTGCACAAGAACACAGTGATACGGGCCAGCCAGGAAGTATTATTTTTCCCTCTTGATGGATGAGAAACCTAGGACATCAAGTGGTCAAACTGAACGGCCTGAGACCCATCAGCTAAACTGGTGGGACGAAGCAGTGAGGAACACAGATCTGACCAAGAAGCATAGGTTTCAGGTTAGAGGCAGGACTACTGCCACTGAGAGGAAATGGGATTTGAAGCAGAAAAATCCAGGAGGTTTGTGCTCTCTCATAGGGCAGAACCCATTTATAGGAACCAGGCAAGGAAACAAGGATGGAGGGTGGTGGGGTGCAGCCAGAGAAAGAGTGAGAAGAAGGGCAAAACTGAGCTATGGTTCCAAAGGCCTTTGAGTTTCTCCCTCAGATGTGCAGGATTGAGTCCAAGCCCGCCGGCCCTTCCAGCCTGTCATGTCTCCCCATCTCAATGCTTCAGTTCGGTCCTTATCATTTCCTACCTAGGTGACTGCCACAGCATTCCCGCATCTCACTCCCCCGGTCTTGCCACTGGTAGTCAAAGTTATACTATGGTCAGGCTGATTTTTCCCCACGGAAAGCTCTACCATGTTATTTTTCTGTTTTCCTTCTTTATTGTTTCTTCATCATCTGGATGAGGAAATAAAAAAACTTCTTAGCATGGCATTCAGGACCTTTATTTGGACCCCTCCAGCTTTATATCCATAGGGCACCTTATGTCCAAGGACACTGCCCATTCTCCCCATGTTCCCTACCCCACAAATCCATTGCACTCTACATATGCTATGGCTTTTTGTACCACTGTTCTTTGGTACATGCGTCAACCTTTTCTGTTCCTAGTGAGGTCCAAGTCATCCTTCAAAACCATCTCAAATGCCACTCCCTTTGGGAAGTTTTTGGTCCTTTCACCTCCACAGGGACAGTCAATTGCTTTTTTTTTTTTTTCTTCAGGAGCACTCCTCACATTTCTCTGGCACAGCAAAGAGTTGCCTTATTTATCTTTCTCATGCCCAGCCTGCGTTGACCTCAAGGGCAAGGATTGTCTCTAGACACTGTGGTGTCACTAACATGTGGCATGCTGCTTGGGATTGGTTAGTGCTCAAAACCGCTAAGCAAGTGGTTCTCATAGTAAGATCCCTGAGTCAGCAGAATCAGTATCACTTGGGAACTTGTTGGAAATGCAAATTCTTACACTACATCCTAGATTTACTAAATCAGAAACGCTGAGAGTAGGATCCAACCTCCAGGTGATTCTGATGCACACAAAAGTTGGAGAACTACTGTGCTAAAGGAGTAAAGGAATCAAAGAGGAAGAATCAGCAAAGGCGTCCCAGGGGAGGAGGCACTTGGACTGGGCCTGATAGAGATCAAAGTCAGACATGAAGAAATAATTGAGAAGGGCTTTCCTGAGAGAGTAAATTGGGAGAACAAAGCCAAGGAGACAGAGAAGTATAATATGTTGCCAGCTGATGCTTTGGGGCCTGGCTGCTGGAGACCAGAAAGAGGGAAGAGAAGTAAAGAGGCATCAGTTTGTTAATTCCTGGCCTCTCCAACTGGCCCAGAAGGTCCTCCATTGCACAGCTGTGTTTGACTCAGCTCTGTGTCTGAGAGCTGACCCAAGGTCAGGGCTCAGTGCATGTTTGATGACTGACTGATTGAGGGCAGCTCAACAGAAGAAGAGTATCAGAGAACTCAGTTTTCTGTGAGACTAGCCATATCATGCAGCTGTTTCTGAAAAGGAACATGCAGAGAAAATGACTCTGCTGCAGTCAGAGCATAAACTCTCCCATCTGGCTCCACCTAGTGTCCTAATGGGCAGATCTCTAGTCCAGGACATCTCTAGCCACAGAGGAAACAGCCTCTGATCACTTGGCTGCAGGGAGAGGGAGGGCTGGGAGGTAGGCAGGGTAGCCACGAGGCTGGCTTTAAATTGAAAACAACTTTAAGTCTGAGGCTTTTTAATTTTTTTCATTTGGTTATTCCATTTGAATTTTCTGTAGCTTTGGGATGTGTGTGCATGCGTGTGTGCGTGTGTGTGTGTGTGTGTTTATGTGTATGTAGAGACAAATTCTTTGCATATGCCAAATTCTGAAAGTTGTGTGCCCAGAATCTTTGATTCCCTATCAGGGCATGTATGACAGATTTCAGCCATGTTCAGTAACTTCCACCAGGGGGTATCCCAGACTCTAACAAAGTAACATGTAAACCTAGGCCTTGGAAGGGGGTCATTTTTCTTTAAAAGTGATCAGTAAATTACTGTCAATGCCTTTGATAAGGACTGAATGAATGCTATTCTAAGAATATAATCAGAGATACAAACATACGTCATAAGAGCGTTCATTACACCGTAATAGTAAAACAGTGAATAACCCTCAAATGTTGAATAAGAGGAAATATTAAGTTATTCACATATACACTAAGAAACGCAACGCAATTCTTCAAATCATACTTTGATGAATATTTAATAATATTGGAAATGGTCATGAAATAAGTTTTGAGTGGAAAAGGAAAATATGATGTGATACTCATTTTACTGAAAATGAATAAAAATACAAAGAAAAAAAGCTAGTGATATGTTTCACCACATGAAGAGTGATATATCAACTTGTGGAAGTAGCAACAATTTAATTTAAATTCTTCTACCTTTTTATACTTTCTACAATGAGTATATTTATAGTTTAAATATAGTATTAACATTAAGAATTGTACAGTAACATAAAAAGAAGGAAAATGTTAGAAAGTGAAAAGTAGGATATTAGTTATATTGGGAACACATAACCAAATAAAAAGCCTATGGTGGTAGTGCAGATTTTCCTCAATTGGCAGTGGGGTCTGGATAAACCCATTGTAAGTTGGAAATATTGTAAGTTGAAAATGCATTTAACACACCTAACCCACCAAACATCATCGCTTAGTCTAACCTACATTAAACATGCTCAGAACAATTACATTAGCCTACAGTGGGGCAAAATCATCTACCTCAAAGCCTATTTGATAATAAAGTGCTGAATACTTTATTTCATTTACTGAATACTGTGCTGAAAGTGAAAAACAGAATGGGCCTATGAGAACAGAAGAGTTGAAAGTGCATCGGTTGTTTATCCTTGTGATTGTGTGGCTGCCTGAGAGCTGTGGCTTGCTGTTCCTCCCTGCCTCGCATCACAAGAGAGTATGGTACCACTTATCGCTAACCCAGGAAAAGATCAAAATTCAAAATTCAAAATTCAAATACAGTCTCTCCTGAATGCTTTTGCTTTCACAGCATCGGAAAGTGAGAAAATCATAAATGGAACCATTATAAGTCAGGGACCATCTGTGGTTTGGAAAAATGTACTTTGCCAATACTACCTAGAGTAACCCAGACCCAATTATTATTACTAAGAGGTCACATGTTTGGTGTTTTCCCAAACTATTTCCTGTTTTTAAAATACTTAAATACAATCAGGGGCGCTTGGGTGGCTCAGTCGGTTATCTGCCTTTGGCTTGGGTCATGATCCTGGGGTCCTGGGATCGAGTTCCACACTGGGCTCCTTGCTCTGCAAGGAGTCTGCTTCCCCCTCTGTCCCTCCTCCCACTCATTCTCTCAATCTCTTTCTCTCTCAAATAAATAATAATAAAAAAAAGAATTAGATACAATCAACTTGTACCTTTTTAGGCAGTTTAGTTTTCTTTCACAAGTATAATGCCAAGGAGGAGACAATAGATATGTAGGCCAGTTAAAAATTTAACCCATTGAATCCAGGGTGGAAGATCATACATCCTTGATATTTGTATAATAATATCTGTACACAGCGATCTCACAAAACATCCCATGAGTGAACCCTAATGATATACTATTCCTTTTGCCTAAAAGACCACTGAATCTCAGAAATGGCAGGTCAAGTAAGATTTGCTGATGTTTCTTATGTGCCTAACACTGAGCTAGGCATTATGCCTGTCCTCTCACAGATTTATCTCCATGAATCTTCACAACAATTTTATGAAATAAGTGCTGTTAGCCTTGTTTTGCACATGAGAAAATTGGGGCTTAGGGAGGGGAGATGACTTCTCCAAGGTCATACAGCTAATATTCAAATAGCAGTGCTTGGTACCAATTGAGATTTACCACTTGCAAACCCAAGCACTTCTCACACCATTGTTCAGTTTTCTGAGGGGTTTTCTCTGGGGGAGAATTAAAAGGATATAGGAAGAGATGCAATGTCTGAAGCTCTCAGATGACTCAACCAAAAAAAAAAAAAAAAAAAAGCTCTCAGAAGGCACCACCATAGCCTAGTTCCCGCTCTGCACTCCAGTGACCTTGAGGTTGAAAGGGACAAAGGAGCAGACTCCCCTGATGCTCTGTGATGAGTCAAGAGGAAAGGCGGCTCTCAGGGAAACAGCTGGCCTTTCTCCAGGAGCCGGGCCTGAGAGATAAACAGATCAATGCAGACACTCGCCTCCACCTAATGAGCTAATGGCGCAGCCGGGTACTGCCTTATTGGATTGCGGCTCACGCTGACAGAGTTAGGCAGGCATGCTGCAGGGGTGGGGGGCTTATTTTCCCATGTCCCAATAAAGTCTGGCTCCTTTGTACGGAAGGTAGGAATGGCTTCTTCCTTTGTTTGTTCATTCATTTGTCTGTATGTGGTTTTTTACCTCACTCTCTTAGGATAACGTTGAGATTTGGTGAGATGATGTCAGTGACCTTTCTACTCTGTAGACAGAGTGCCACAGATGAAGGAAACACTGTCCTCCCAAGAGGCAGCCTGGTATGTTGCTAAGAATCCTCACCTGGACATTAGAATTCTCATTCCCACAGTGGCTTGCTGTGGGACTTAAGCCACAGCCCTGCCCGCCTGTGGGTGTCAGTTTCCTATGTGAGCCATGCGAGAATGGGAGTGACTGGAGTAAAAGGTGTTTCTGTGCCAAGTAGCATTTAGAAGCAGAAATAGTTCGCCTGACACTGACAATTATATTAAGCTCCTGGCTTGATCCTGCTCCCACCGCTGCAAACCTAGACAACTTGTTAATGATGACAATGATGACAATTCTAATAATTCATCACAAATGTATGTTTATCGAACACCTCCTCACTAAGAGACAACCACTGTCACTCATCACAAACATCAGACTCTTGCTGTCTTAAATCCTGCGGTCTGTCCTTCTCTGAGTTTCTTTCTTGACTCTTCTCCGTGCCCTCAGCTGTGTTTCCTCTGATCCGCTGCTGCTGGATGAGATAGGCACCCCCTTCAGAGGCTGCCAGACCATCTCACTAAATCAGGTCTCAGGTAGTTCCTGCTCCTGTCTGAGTCTAGTCCCAGCTTATAGAGACTCTTGGGTTGGAGTATGCCAAGTAGCCATTTCCTCGTCGTGTCTGGCACAGGGCCCCATAGTGACAGGGGCAGGAATCCTGCCCAGAGCCCTTCTCTGAGTACTCAGATTCCTGAAGACCCACTTCTTGCCGTATAGGCACAAGAAGATTAAGGAGCTGGGAAGTCTCCAAACTAGAAGGATGCTCAGTAGGCTACTGTTCTCAACCAAAGACTAGAGAATATAAACTATAGTCACAGAGGCATTCTCTAAGCCTGTTAAGAAATAGAACCTTTATGTATGTCCTTCTCTGAGGAGTCTTCAGAGGGATTTTGGTCTAAAAGTATCTTTAGGGTTGAACTCTCTCAGGGGTTTACAATTTTTTAAATGTGTGGAACTCTCCATACAAAAGAAATTACATTCAAAAGTCATAGTATAGGGGCACCTGGGTGGCTCAGATGGTTAAGCATCTGCCTTTGGTCCAGGTCATGATCTCAGGGTCCTGGGATCAAGCCCCATTATCAGGCTCCCTGCTCGGTGGGGAGCCTGCTTCTCCCTCTCCTCCTACCATCCCCCCACTCGTGCTTTCTCTCCCTCTCTCTCTCAAATGAATAAATAAATAAATAATATTTTAAAAAAGACAGAGTATAAACTAGGTACAGTGAGTGATGTGTTGTTAAGACTTCATGGAGCACAGTTTTAAAGCCACTAATATAGTTCAATTCTAACATTGACCCTACTGGTGGTGAAGTTTTGACCAAACTTCTGTCTCCTGACTTAGAACCCAGTGCTCTTTCCGCTGCACATATTGCCAGATTCCTGTACCCATAAATTTATTCCCCACCCAAGCAATGTTTATTTTTAGATCTTATTATGTTGAATCTACTAAGGGTATTAAAGCAAGACATCATTCAAGTCCACAGATTGCTTACCGACCTCTGATGCACTGGCGAAAGAGGAAAGGCAGAACCCTACATATGGGCTAGATTAGGGTTTCTTAACTTAGCTCTATTGATGTTTTGGACCAGAAAATTCTTCATTGTGAGGGACTGTTTTATGCATTGCAGGATGTTAAGTAACATCCATGGCCTCTACATGCCAGTAACAGCCCCTCCCAAGTCTTGACAATCAAAAATGTCTCCAGATGTTGCCAAATATCCTTGGGAGGGGGGCAAAATCACTTTCAGTGGAGAACCACTGGATTTAGTTAACACAGAGAGAAATACAAGAGATCTTAACAGGTCATATAAGATTAAAGGCCAAATAAATGATGAAGACAAGTGTTGCAATAATTCTGAGATGAAGGGGCTCCCCTACACCTGTGTGCTCTGTATGTGTAATTCCTGCAGCCAGCAAGAGAAACTTCTGCTTCCTAGAAGGAGGATGGGGTGTTGGGAAAAGCCATTGTGAGGGGAGGTTCAATGAGCACAATGGGAAGAAAGGAAGGGAGGATTCTTGTCTGAAGGCAGACTGGCCCTAGTAAATAAATGCCATTGTCTTTCCACAGTATGCTTGCCTAAAAATTTCTTGGCCTGGCAACTGCATGGAAGGATTCCTGAACCCAGACGAGGCCATTTGCCTTCATCCCTCTCTGAGCCACTAATTCACCCTGTGACACTGGCCAAATCCCTCTCCCTTTTGGACCTTGATTTCTTCACCTGTAACAAGGATAAAGAGCAAGGGCTGTAGTCTTACCAGTGATTCACTACTTCCCTTCTAGCTCCAGGATTTTCCAATTTTTTTCCTATTTTCTAATTTTTACCACAATCCTAGAAAGAATAAAACCAAGTCCAGCCAATGACTACTTCATCAAAAGCGTGCTCAGTCACATCTGAAAACCCACTTCTTCGGTTAGGCAGGTTCTAAAGGGAAATATAATCCATACCTTGGAATAAGAATAATGACAATAGTGACTAGCTTTCATATGTGGCTTTATAGTTTACAAAATACCTTCCTGTATGATATTCACATATGTAAGCTTCAAAACAAGGTTGTGAGGTAGGAATAATTACTACTCCTTCATGGACCAGGAAAGCAATGTTCAGGAAGGTTGAGTGCCTTTTCCTCAGGTCACACCAAGACCTTCCTGACTCCAGGCTCCTTGATGTTGAAGGTGTCCCCAGATGCCTCTGCTTCACCAAGTGTATCGGAAAGTACCCCTTCAAATCTCCCAGAGATAGGACGTAAGGCCAAATAACTGAGACACTGAGGCTGAACCAGGAGGGATGGAACACTATGCTGAGGCCACTATGCCAACTCCAATAGTGGCGACAGAGCTGGCTGAACAAGCTCCAGTTCAAATGCTTTGAAAGGGTTGAGAAAAGAAAAAAAAAAATTCCCACTGTTTGCCTGCCAAGGCCCTGCTCTGGGACATGGGTATGGAGCTCTGCTTAAGGCTTAATTCTATTGATTACACATTCCATTTTCCAAAGTGCCATTTGCCTGAAGGAGCAGGTGGTGTTTTCGGCATCCATTTAGCTGATGTATTAGCCATGTGGCTCAGTGCATCAGCAGGCCCGAGTCATCAATTTACAGTGAGATGACAGAGGGAATCACTCACTGCGAAATCGTAATGCGGAGAGGGGGAGGAGGAATGAAACAGAGAGAAAAGGACAAAAACATTGGAATCATGGCCCTGACCAGGGTTTGGGGATCCGGGGGCTCGGTGGCCCAACACAGTGCCTTTGGTTGAAAATAGTGTAGGTACTAAGGATGACTGTGGCAGGGCTTGTGCTGGGCACTTGGGGCATTTGCGTCACAAGAATTCCCATCTTGAAGGACTCGGTTTTGTGGGGAAGCCAGACATAAACTATTAATGACAATAATATCAGATACATGCTTTGAGAGAGGGATATAGCAGGTAACAGAAAAGTGTTTTAAAATTCCACAGCTCTGGTTTCAAATCCCAGCTCTATTATTTGTTAGCTATGTGGTTGAGGGCAAAGTCAGACTGGAAGCTTCTGGGGACCAGGTATTGTATGTCTTATACAGTTTTGGATTCCCCGTGCCCCAACCCAGAATCTAACATCGCCATCATAATCACCAAAGAATATTAGTAGTATAATTAGAATCGCAATAAAAGTAATAATAATAGAATAACATTTACTGAGCTCTTGCTATGTACCAGATACAATAAAAGTAATAATAATAGAATAACATTTACTGAGCTCTTGCTATGTACCAGATACTAAGTGTTATATAAGCCTGTGAATTAGGTACAATTATTATCGTTATTTTATAGAAGAGCAGATGGAGCCTCAAGGAGGTTAAACAACTTTCCCAATAGTCACACAGCTTGTAAGTGGTGGTGGAGCCAGGATTCAAAACCAGATCTGTCTGGCCCCACAGCCACACAGCCATTCAGCCGCACCAAGTTTGGGTATTCCAATTGTTGTACTCAAGGTATTTAACCTTCCAGAGACTCAATTTCCTTATAAGTCAAGTGGATCTATTACATAGCTTTTTCTTCTTCATACGTTATTGTAAGCATCAGAAAAGACAATATATGTAGAGCTCATGAAATGATACTTATTACTATCCTTATACTTAAGATTATTATATTCAGGGAAGAAATTTGAGGGCTGAGTCCCACCTAGTTTAAGGGAGGCTTCTCCAGTGCCTGTGAGAACATCTGCTTTTCTCTGATGAAGCCAAGGTGCTTCCTCTGGTCCCTATCCTTGCCAGCGTTCCAGTATGATTCATTTGAATTAGATCATCAACACTTTATTTATTAAGACTTTTGTCACTTGACATGCAGTGTGAGGTGGATTATGGCAAAGGCAAAATGTGAGTAAAGCCAATAGTGGCTTTAGAGATTGCATTCCAATAAAAAGACGCACTGACCTTTGAGTTTAGGAAGAAATGTGGAGGGGGTAGAAGTGAGAGGAGGATGGTAACCATTTGCCATGGAGAAGAACCCCTCGCCACCACCTCATCTCTGTCTGGTCTGGCTAGAGAAGCTCCCCCTGCCTGCCCTGAAAAGACAGTGACACAGAAGACAGGACACTTGCTGGTGTTCACCCCTTCATTCACTTACTTATCTAGTTAGCACACAGTTTAGAGGTCTTACTTTATTTTAGGCATAATACTGAGCACTGGCCTTAGGGAAATGAATAAAATATTATTGCCACTCATGATTTTGGAGGGTGATGCTAGCTACAAAATAATGTGATCATTCACTGTCATGTTATTTAAAGTAATGGCAATTTAGAACTATCTAAACTATAAACACTAGCTTTTTAATAAAGTATGATACATCATTTCAAAGGAATGTTACTTAATCATTTAAAGTATTTATAAATAATTTCAAATAATGTGCTAATGTTCACAGTACAATGCTAAATGATATAAAATTGTAGATATAATATGTTCTCAGTTGTATATACATAAATGCAAAAAATAAAAAAAATAAATGCAAAAAATTAGGAAGAAAATGTTCAATATAGTAACAGTAGTTATCTTTGGGGATGGTATTCAGGGTGATATTTTCCTCTGAATAATATTTTTTTGTACTTCTCAAAATTTCTATGATGAACATATAGAAGTTGAACAAATTTTTATTCAAAAAGTATAAAACAATAATTATTATATTAGAAGTATGTATAGGATACTCCTGGTACAGAAAGGGTGTCTTTACAACTTTTCCATTTTACAGATGAACATATTGAGGCTCTGAGAAATAACTTTTCCAAGGCCTTGTAACTCATAGATAGTTGAAGCACAATTCAAACCCTTTGTCTGATTATAAATTTGGAACTTTTTCTACTGAGCCACATGGACTTTCTAAGAGCTAGCTGGGTGCTTGCCTGAAACGTGGGGGTTGACCTGCCTAGAAGGTCTCAAAGGTTCTGGTAAAGCTACTTATTCTGATCATTTCAGAAGAATCCAGAAGTTAAAAGGAGAGGCCGAGAATGATTCCGTGACAAATCTCTAGCCGTGGATCTGGAGGAAGTGCACAGCACTGTAAAAATAACCTTGACTGTTTACTTTTCAACTCTTCAAGATTTATGGTATTTGAATTAGAAGAATAATATAGGTCTGGGCACGTACTTAATGTTTTCATTTAGATTTAGACCATACAGCCCCAGCATTAAGCTGATTTTAATGGTTGAATATTTTAATATCACTGTATTGTGTGCTCAGCCTCCATGATTAAATATACATATTCTGGTCCAATTTACTTTTAACTTCATTATGGTTACAACTGGCATTTAATGAATTCTGCATTTGGCTACAATGCCCAGCTCCAAATTTTTGCAATAGTACACTGGTGTGTATACATCTGTGGGCATGTAAAACCCAACTATCCCAGGAAAAATTCTCTTTAAACACAAGTATTTCCGATCTTAAGAGAACCTATTTTACTAGTTATCAGTGAACATAAGAGCGTGGGACAGCTGAGATATCAATGAAGTCAGCCTGCCAATTATACTTACATATCTGGCTCAAAGAAACCCATTTTTGGGCCCAAGCTTTACTGATGCAAACATTGTGGGCCCATATCCCTGCCAAGAAAATATCCAATGATTTTAAATAGGAATTAAATTCAGACCTCTGGTATTTTGTCAACTTTTCATCATACAAAAACTGTAGTTTTACAAGTATCTTTCTATTTTGTCATTATGGAAGGTGTATTTATCAAGGTAGGAGGATGGGTATATATTTTAACAATTTGTTACCTAGATTTATGACATAAATATTTAGAGTTATCTTTTGCAGACCCCTATTTGTTCTCTCCTCTGAGCCTTGCAAATCTTCGAAGTGGGCTGGCAACTTGCCTCAGCTCCTGATTTACTGACAAGGTCTTATGTGGACAAAAGACTTGCCCAAGGAACTATGTCCTGCTCATCCCTTTATTGCTAGTGTTCATCACAATCCTTAGCACTTAGAATATGCTCAGAGTATGATCAATTAAAGCAAACTAATTTGGAGGTTGCTGGTTTTTTTTTTTCATTTGTTTTGTATTTTTTTTTTTAAGATTTTATTTATTTATTTGAGAGACAGAGAAAGTGAGAGAGAGCATGAGAGGAGAGAAGGTTAGAGGAAGAAGCAAACTCCCCGTGGAGCTGTGAGTCCGATGTGGGACTCGATTCCGGAACTCAAAGATCATGACCTGAGCCAAAGGCAGTTGCTCAACCAACTGAGCCACCCAGGCGCCCCTGTTTTTGTATTTTAAACTGGGGATTTTATAAAAGCAATAAAAAGGATGAACTCAGGAGACATAAAGTCAGTAGTGTTTACTAAACAATTACCATATATATATTACAGTCGACATATCCAACTGCAGTGTGACTGCAGCCTGGGAGGATGAAGTACGCTGATTGACTAATGCATGAGGAGGTCACGTGGCTCACCTCTGACTCCAGGGGTGCATGTCCTTTTCAAACCATGCATTTGAGTGATTCCCTCAAGTAGGATCAGGGTGCTATTATCCGAAGAGGAAACTGATGCTGTACAATAAAATGTTTAAACCCTTTAAAATTGTTATCTTTATATGAATATACATATATATGTATGTATACATGATTATATATTATATAGTATTAAATATGTGTATATACACACCATTATATATATTATATAAAGAAATGTGTGTGTGTGTGTGTGTGTGTGTACATGCCATTATGCCATTAAGGCATAATCTACTGGGCACCTGTAACTGCCCAGTTGTTTTCTGAAGTCTGTAGGTTCTTCACTGTCTCTACTCACCCTCATGACCACCATCTTTCCCTTCCTCCATTCAAGGAGGCATTCTTATTACTGGATAATGATAGTGTAATGGAACTCTGTCATTGGATAATGATCTCCTGTGGTTAGATGAATGAGGGAGGTGGACTTGGGCACCTTCAGAAACTGAACAACAAGGGGCTACCAAAATGTTGATTTTCAAAGAGGAAGGAAGGCTTTAGTCCTGTCACAATGTTCCCTCAAAGCTGAAAGCCTGCTTACAAAGGAGACCACATTAGGAAGAGCAAAGCCATTGGGAGACTGAGACAGGACTAAGATATATGATGACTGACCACTTTGCATGACCAGGAATGATTTCAAATCCTTACCAGCTAGCCCTCTGTTTTAGGTAGCTGAGTTGCTTCACTACCTAGAGATGGTGACGTAGAAGATGAGTCCTCTTGAAGTCAGTTTGGGTTCTGGAAGACCACAGTCAGCTGACATGTGTTCTGACTTGAATGAAAAGAGCCTGGAACGGCCCTCAGGACAGAGGCAGGTAGTGCCACTTGGCCTGTAACATGCAGCACCTCTGTAAGTAAGGCCTCCCGAATCTCAGTCCTCTTTTCTGTCCAAAGATGCTGTTGATTAGAGGCTTCTTAAAGCCTAGAGACCTCTCACCTGACAACTTCACATCCATATCAACGTAACTAGCTTCTTTTCACTTCATAAGGAGTTCAAAAACAATGCATCTAGCGCACAGAGGTCAGAGAGTGTTCAACATCCACTTGTAATTCTCAAAGAATTGTAATATCTGACACTTGGAAGAACAATCAAAGGGTCATCTAGTTCACTATCTCTAGGAACCCTACATGCTCTGCTGGGACATCTGTGGTGGGAGGCTCAGTGCCTCCCCAGGCATCCCAATCAGTTACTGGTGAACACTGATTGCCTAAAAGTCCTTTGTTTGTTTGTTTGTTCATTAATTCAGCATCCAGGAAGTCAAGGATGGTATGAAGCACTGGAGCCCCAGCTGTGAGTCAGACATGATCTCTGCTCTACAAAATCTCAATGTTAAATTAGGCACTGTGCCGGAAGGGGCCAGGGAAGAGGCAACAGGGCAACTCAACATGTAGACAATGATGATAGTAAGTACTTTGATAGAAGTAGTAAGTTAAAATCCACCCCCTAGCAAGAAGATAGGGACAGCTTGCATTTTGAAAGACACTTACAAAACTGGGCCTGTACATAGGGCCCAGGCAAGCACTATGACTGATTAGGGCTGATACATCAGTAAGATTAGTGAGCAGTCCCTGCAGTAGTGGTAGACATAGGGGTAGCAGAAGAGGAGTAATGTTGATAGCAGCAGCCGCAGCAGTGGTGCTAGGGTCAGTAACAGCAGGAGGAGCACTCCAGTGTCACAGTAGTAGTGGTAGTTGTTGTGTTAGTGTTAGTAATGGTAGAGACAGTAGTGAGGGGCAATGGCTGAGAGACCTCTAGGGGTTCCAGATCCTTTGGCTCATCATCTGCTTTGCTCCTTTGTTCCTTCTTGCTTATAACATCATGTACCTCCCCAGAAATCCATCATAAAATGGAGGTAGGTCAATGGCCTACGTGCAGAGACCACCAGGAAGGGAAGCCAGGAGACAGGTTTTCCTTCCCAGACAAAATATGAGTGTGTGCAGTGGATGGGGGGAGGCCCAGGAAAGAACAGGCACATTGAAGGGGTGGATGTTAAAAGCCTGTGAGTGAGAAGGTGAGAAGGAGGGTATTTTGGCTGAGCAGATAGAAGGGAAAGGGACTAACGGGCTCTTGATGAATGTGTCAAAAACTATGATGGGCAGTTTCCTACAAGGAGCTGGGGAATCAAACTCAAGTGAGTGAACCTCATGTCTCAGAGCTATAAAGACCAATGCTAAGATTTAAGCCCAAATCTGCCTTCCCAAAGTCCATGGTCCTTCCACGAAACCTGCCCTTTCTTTTCAGATACCCTTGTGTTTGCCCTTTAGCCATTAAGAGTGCCTAATGTGGATTTCTTATGTGACTCAGGATGTGACCCCAACGGTTGAGGGCCAGAATGCTAGAGAGTTAGACATTGTGATAATATCTAAAAGTATGCATTCTATTTATTTAGAAAGTTTTTAAAATGCACATTTCAAGGTTTGATCATGATTTGAAAGCCATGAAATCCAACTGGACTGTGATTTAGGAATCGAACCGAGAATGCTCTCCCCTGTCTATTCTCCTGGCATTATTGCCTGCAAGAAACCCCCAATGGCTGGAGAGGCCAGTCAGCACAGTGTGAGAAGGAAGAGCACCGGAGCTCAGGATTAGAACTGCAACGTTCCAGCAGCAAGTATGAAAGCTTAATCAACATTCAAATTAGTGCATTCTCATTTACAGGGGTTTGAACTCAATTAAAATTTCAACTGGATTCTTGGCACAGGTGCCTTGAGACAGAATCTGACTGTTCTGGGCTCTCACCCCAATTTTAATATGCATTCCTGGAAGGAGATGGTTGGGTCAGATGGACCTGGGACTCAATTTAGACCCTTGGCACAAAAATTTAATAAAGTTCTGTTTGGAGTTCCATGGTAATTTTGCTATGTTACAGAATCAGCTGTTTCCATAGGTCTCTTTTTCCCTTAGGCTTATTATTTTCCTCGAGTTTGATGTCTTTTTTTTTTTTTTTTTTCTTAAGAGAGTGGTTAAGTAGGGGATCACTGGACTTGGAATCCAGTGGTCTTGGCACAAATTCGGGCTCTGCTTACTAGATGGATGCTCTTGGCCAAGACACTTAACCTCTCTGAACCTCAGTTTTCTCACTTATAAACCTCGGATAACAGTTGATAGTTCTTCCTCAAATGGTAGCTGTGAAAATTTAAGCAATATAACAGATAAGAGAGAAAATGCACCTTGCATGTTTAGTATGTGAAACTGCTGAAATATATGATTCATTTTCCTGAAAAGTCTTTTCACTTCTGATAGGTTCTGATAGGTTCTACTGTATGAGATTTCAGTTTTTACTCTCAGACCAGGGTCTAGCCCCTAGTTGTTGCTTTAATTGCAATAGTTCTGTTCTGAACTCTGGAATTTTGAGATTAGTTCTGCTACCTGCCTTATCAACTGTCTCCAGACCTGGATCCTTTCCTCTGCTCTCTCCTAGTTGGTGTGTCTCTCAGTCTGCATTGCTCAGCATACCTCCAATCCATTCTCGACACGGCAGAGATATTCTTTTAAAATACATATCTGATCCTTATTTCCTTATTCAGTGGTTTCTCAGTGCTCGACATAAAGCATTACAACCTTTCCCATGGCCTATGAGGTGCTGCTTCCTTGCATAATCTGGCCCCATGGACCTCTCGAGCTTCATCTTTTTCTCAATATCTTTGTCTCAGCCACACTTTTGCATATTTTCAGTTCAAAAACATACCACATTTCCTCCTGCTCTCTAGCCTTTGCTACTGCCACTTTCTTTTCTGGAGCAGTTTTCTCTACCCATCTCACTCCTGTCCCCTTTGTTTAATCAATTTATCTTTCCCATCTCAGCTCAAAAGTCACTTTCTCAGTGGTGTCACCTTTGGATTTGGAAATCGATATATCAGGTCTGCCAGTTATGTTCTGTGATAAGACTTTGCATTTGTAATACCTCTTATGGCTTTCAACTATATATTCAATAAATTCCTGACTTAAAGATAAATTCCATGAAGGCAGAGATCATGTGTACTTAGTCATTATCATATTGTATGTAGAATTGTCAATGTTAAAAAATGGCACTATAACAGCACTGCTCCTTTACAGATTGCCTAGAACCACTTGTCTTGACCCACTTCTGAATCCTAATTTCCTAGAGATCCTCCAGGCTTCTAACCTCACGACTCATTTCCTTCTTGATCTCAATCAGACCTGATAATCAGCATCAGCACTGTTATCTTGGACTTTTAGGTGATCATAGATCACCTAAAGAAAAGAACCTAGCACATGTGGCCTTTGTCCCCCGGGACTATGCAGAGGCCTCTTGGACAGTGAGATCAAATGTGTGCCAAATCACAGGGCAGGCCTGTCTCCCATCTAACTTAAATATCCTGAGTTCTAATTGGAGGTACAGAACCAACAAGGCCCCGTGACACTAGGTCTGGATGCCTGGCTGTCTCTTTGGAGTGCCCTTTTAGCTAAATCAACCTCTTTAGCCCCTCTCTACTTAGATTGATAGCTTGGGCCCAACTATGATCACACACAGGAAGTAGCTTTGTAAACTTGAAAAGACTAGACATGTGTAAGGGATTAAGGGCTTAGTTCAGGCTCCCTCTCAAGTCACACACCAGGCTTCTGCTTGGCATACTCTGCCATCTGGAGAAGATTTCCCACTTCGTTCCAGTGACAGTTTCAACCCTCTTCTCTCTGTACTCCCTCTACTGCACTGGCATAGATAAAACAGGATTTTTTTTTTTTTTTTTTTTATGTCAAATCTGTTGCCATTAAACAAGGTCCCCAACTTTCAGGTTTAGTTTATTCCCAATGTGATTTGCCCACAGCACTAGCAATCTGGATAGCCAAAATCATTTTAGCAAATTAAATCTTGGTATGAGCTAAATAATTCATGCTTACAGTTATTTTAGGATGAAGAATAATAGTGATAAGATTTGGTCTATAACCGTGGGCAGGCAGTCATCTTTTAACCTCATATTCCTCATCTGTCACATAAGGAATTAGATTTGTAAATGCCCACATAGTAGTCATGCTCATTAAAATGGATCACACATGTGAAAGGGCTTGTATATGTATATGTTGTAAATATTTGTCATCATCACTTTTAAATCTAAGTCCTTCACTCTACAAAACAGAAACCAAAAGCTATGGAGGTTAATACATTCATTCATTCATTCATTCATTCATTCAATAATTGTTTATTAAATGTTACTATGGGCCAGGCACCATGCAAGAGGTTAAGGGACTTGCCCACGGTTGCACAGCAATTTTGTGGCAGATCTAGGTTATTAATAATAACAATAGCTATTATTTGGAGAGGGCTCACTTTGCTTAAGTATTTTATATACATAGTCTAATTAAATCTAAAAAAGCAGTAGATACTATTAGCCATTTTTTTTATGGTTTAGGAAATTGTCACCACAACGAATATTACTCGAATCTTTCTCTAAATTTTTGCATGGAGACCAGAAGATGGTATTGTGATGTTGAGAGATCAATGTGTGATGACTTAGAGATGACCTTGGATACCAGTTTGCCCAAAAACTTAAGCAAAAACTCCAACACAAGGCATTTAATGTGTCATGTTTAAAGATTTACAAAGTCAATAGGCAGCAACATGGCAGGTTTGGGAGCCAGACAGATTCCCTCAACCATAAAAATGGGAATAATTATTTCTCCTTCACAAGGAGAAATTCTATTTTACAGTGAAAACCAGATACTAAATGTATAGAAACACTCTTCCCCCATGTATCTTCTCACTCCCTCACTTCATTCAGGTCTCTGTTTAAATGTTACATACTCAGAGATTTTTCTCTGTCCCCCCTACCTGAAATGACCCCTACCCTACTCTGTCTCTTACCCTGCTGCATTTTTCTTCACAGCATCTGATATTACATCATATGTTTATTTCTTTGCTTATCTGTTGGCTGATTGACTAAATGAGCGAATGTCCTCATGAGCTTCCCATTCTAGGGTTCCTCTCTCTGCATGTGAAACCAGCCCATCCCTCCCAGGAAGGAGTGAGTCCCAAGGAAGCCTACGTTTCCATTCTGACTCCCCAAAGGGACTCTAGGGTTTTGTTGCATCTGCTCAGGTAGGTCTCTCCTTCCCCTCTGGGGCAGCCTGCAGCAGGAATCTTGTGAGTGCAAAACCAATCTGCCTGCTTCTCTCCTGTGTGATTGCTTCTTGGTTACCTCGAGCATAGATGAGAGATAGGTGTGCAGGATGGTATATACGTCTTCTGCAAAAGATAAGCTTTGCAAGTTCAATTAAACCCTGGTAATTTCACAGACCACAGGATTGCAGAAGAAAAAGATGTTACTGAAGCTCTTCTTAACACTTAAAAAAACGTATTCCTTCAGTCTAAGTTTGATTTTCCATGAAAAGAGTCATATTAAATTAATGGAAAGGAAATGTCTGGAAAAGGAAAGGTGCTGTTACTCCTTGAATTTGTAAGAATGGGGATGATATTTCTGAAGATTTCTTCAGCAGTCAAAAGACCACAGATCTTCTTTTAGTGTCATGAGGACAAAAAATTTCTCTTGTTGCATACTTGTTGGAAATGAGACCCGGGAGAAAGGCATTGTTTCCTGAAATTACATAGTTGCCAGGGAAACCGTGTATAGGAGTTAGCCTAAGTGCAAGTTAAAAAATGAAGCATCTCATAAATTGGTTTCAGAGTATTTCGAAGAGTCTGGGCCAAGCCTGGCACAGAGTGACCCTTGGAGAGCTGTGAGGATTTCTTAGTTGTGGCAGGAAATGATACTTAAAGGTTACCTTTCTTCTGTTTTCTGCTGTGAACCTCTTTAATGAGTATTCTTCCGGAAATAAAAGTCTTCAGGGTAATTTTTTACCCTCCCCATAAACCTTCCACCAAAAACCAAACAAATGAAAAGAAACAGAAGTGTTTAATTGCAGTCTGGAGAAACCCGTAAACACACACACACACACACACACACACACACACACACACACACAGAACTTTAAAAAAACAATAGTTTAGTAATCTAACATGTCAGAAAAAGGCTTACTTTTTCTCTCTTTGCTGTGTTAAACAAAGGATATATATGATTTGCTGTAAAGAAAGGGCTGAATTAGCATTCGAGAATTTCTAGTGTGTTACCACCCAAGTCTCAGTTGTCCTTTCCATTAGACAGAGTTAACCATAGCGTCTACCTTCCACGGTTCTGAAAATTTTATATATATATATATATATATATATATATATATATATATATATATATATATAATTATATATTTATTTCTGATTTGTAAATATGTTTATATGTATACATATGCCTATATATGTATGTGCATGTACATACATTCATATATAGCATTTATCACATGGTAGATGTTCAATAAATACTTACAAAATATAAAACCTTAGAGGTCATTTAGCTGAACCTCCTATTTAGTGTAGAGAATTCCTTCTAAAATAGAAATGCCATCCAACTTCTGCTTAAGCTTATCCAGGGACAGGGAGCTCACTCCTTACAAGATAGCCCATATCATTAATAGACAAATGACCTCTTCCTTTTATTAAGCTGGAATCTGCTTACTGTGGCTTTTATCCATCAGACTTTATTGCTTTGGGGAACACACAGAACAAATCTCCTGTCTCTTCCCCAAAGCATCACCCATGTCTCCTTGAGTCCGTAAAACCCATTCCTACAACTAACCCTAAGTGCTAATAAGAGGCAGCTCCGTATGACCGCAGGCAAGTTACTTCACATCTCTGAGCTTCAGTCTCTAGTGTCATTAAATGGGCATATAGTTCTCTCCCTGTTTCCCTCTCCAGTTTTGTTAAAGATGAAAATGAAATGCCAGATGGAAAACCGCTTTGGAAACTGTAAAGTACTACACATATTAACTATTATTGCCATTTTGTTTCAATCATCTTCACTTAAGCCTGCCTCCAGGAGAGCTGTTGGCCCTGCTTTAGGGGGGACCAGAGGGAGGGAGGGGATGGACTTTTCTTGGTTTAAGCTCTGCCCTCTATGGCCCCAGGCATCTAGGCTGATTTACAGCTCCTTGGTTCCCCTTGCTGCTCTCTCAGCATGAGCCCTTGCCTCTCTCCCCAGGTTCCCTTGTTGATGTTGCTCACCCATTTAGTTAAATGCTGTTTTGACGAGGTAGCCTATTTTGGTAAATGCCCCTGGGGAGCTGCAAAAAGGTTTAATTCTCTTTCTTTTCCCTAATGTTTATCTAATGGTAAAGGATTGAGAATAGGCTCCGAGTCCCTGGAGACCCTAGGCTGAATGATTCCATAATGTATGTGTCTCGGGGCTGGCTGAGAGATGAAGCTTTCGGTAGAGAGTAGAAGGTGGGTTGAGGACACCCAGCCATCACGCAGGGTGGGGTATCACTCGTTAGGAGGGATCCCAGGGACTTGGTAAGGGAAAGCATTAATGAATCCAGGCATGTGGTGATCAGGATAGCTAGATAGGATGGCCACATGTCCCATTGTGCATACTTGTTGTCCCCAGTGCAATTCTTAATGGTACTACTTTTCACTCTCAAAAGCCAAATTTGAAAGATAAATTATATGTTCCCGTCAGACATAGGTGAATGGAATAGGAATGATCCTCCTTTAGTGTGCCCTATCTCAGTAAAGGGAATCACTGCTTGCCTGGTTCCTTAAGCCAGAAATCTCCGAGTCCTCTGAGACACTTATAGTCACCCTTATTCCCACAACTAGACTCAAAAGAATCCTTTAGATTGTTCCTTTCACTTCCATTCCCATGGCCACTGTCATAGTTCTGAATCTCATCTCTCTCCAGGAGTCCTTAAATTTTAATTTCATCTTGTCTGTTCCGTTCCTGGTTCCAAGGACTTTTTGAGATCTCGACTGTCTTGTACCAGTTCCTCTTCTGATTACTTTGGTGTGCTTATCTAAATCACTGAGCCTTGTACCTTACCTCTAGAAACCAATCTTCCATTTCATATTTTTGGTTGTTCATTTATTCATTCAACAAAGATGTTGAATATACTAAGTTCTGATAATTCAAATGGGTCAACATTATTCAATTATTTAATTAATTTTGGTTACATCCTACTGAGCAGCGATAAAGCTATGAAATTATCCCAATTTCCATTTTACTTTGGATCCAAATCCATCTTCCACTCATATCCTATTGTTTCCAAAACATAAATTTCACTGTCATTGCCCTGCCTAAGATACTCCAGTATCTCTCCATTAGTAATGGGTATGTTTCAATATGGAGGAAGCCCCATTGAAATAACATCACCCTGCTCCCCTCCTCCCCCAACACCTTCCCTTCCTGGAGTCTCTGTAGGGGAGCACCAGTAATTTATCCAGTGGTGATGGGAGAAGAAAAGAGCAGCTGAGGCTTCCTGAGCTTATGCTCCCTGTCCTTCTGTAATTCGCCTGCCTACAGACTACATCTATTCACGATTCTGTCCCTTGGTGCTCTGCCCTTCTACTGCCTGTGACCAGAGGGGGACAGATTTCAAGCCCTCAGTCTTTTGTCATCACACACTTCAGCCATGTTCTCCAAAGTAGCTTTTGTAAGTGGTAATCTGCCTGACTCCAGACTCCAGAGTCTCTCTCTTAGGTGATCTGATTTTGGATCGGGAGCAGAGGAATAATTCACATAGTTCCTCAAACCCCAACACCCAGGATTAAAGTCGAGTTCTCTGGTCTTATAAAAAGCAGAAGAAGTCTACCTCCTCTTTTGGTGCAGTGAGAGCATTTGCCTTTCTGCAGTTGTTCATCCTTCCTGTCCTCAGTCTGCTCTGTGATGATTGTCTGCAGGCCTGGCTAAGCTTCCCTGAGATCTGTTCGGAGCCCAGAGAGTCATGAAAAACCAGCTGAGGCAGGTTTGTGGTAGGAGTGCTTTCTGAGTGGCAGGCTCAAGGGTCCCTTACAGGTTCCTCAGCTCCACACAGCTTGAGAGAGCTGCGCTGTGGTTCGTGATTCTAACACTGAAGCCACTCTGTGTCCTCAAGGAGAGTTCGAGTACTCGCTGGTATTGAAGTGGCCACTCCCAACCTGGCTATGACACTTTCTCGGCTATGAGGGTTCGAACGAATCAGCTGAGTCTTTTTGCGAAAGATAGTGAAAAAGGCAGTTTACACCTTGTTTGCAAAGAACATCTTCCTTTATTGTCTTCTATTCTCAGGAAACCCTGCTAAGTGCACCAAATCACTCCTTTCTACAGATGAGGAAACTCAGTCTCAGGTTAAGTGACTTTCCCAAGATTCCTCAGCTAGTTCATGGAAGAGCTTGGGAAATCTACTCGCAGAAATAGAATCATAAGGGTAGTTGGTAATCTCCCTTAATGATGACCACGAAACCTACCATCTTTGACATCAGGGTAGGGCTTTGTACTCTTGAAAACACAAAATATCACAATTGGAAGAGGACTTAGCAAGCATATGGCCCAACCTCCTGCCTTGACAGATGCAGTAAAGTAAAGCCCAGAGTAAGAATGTGGTTTTCCTGTGGCTTTGAAGTGAGTCTAGCAGAGCTAGGACCTGAATCTAAACGTCCACTCCCCAGGCTGGGCTCTTTGTTAGAGTTGTCTGCAGAAAGGAAGGCATCAGGCCATTGTGCAGATGAGAATATTAATCTCAGAGCGGTAAAGTATCTTTTGCAAGGTGCCATGACTGGAGAACAGAACTGAGATTAGCCTTGGAGTTGGGTGATAAAATAATAATGAGCTGAATAAGTAAGAATTATTTTTAACTATTATTATTGTATGATTATTTCTATCAGTCCCAACTTCACTTCATGGCTTGGTAGCTATCATAAATTCAGGCCTTTAGTGATTTGGTTTCATTATTACTCAGTGAGATTCATACATTTTTTTCCCCCTTTGTTACTAGAACTCTTGTTGTGTGGTATGCCTTTAAATAATAAGGTATTTACAGACTCCAGATTCTTATTATGGGTTTCAAGTCTATGCCATCTTTCCATGACATTCACTAACACCTACCCCAGAGCTCAATCTGTTAAGTTGCTTGAAAACATTTGACATTTCAAAGTGTTTTTTTTCCTCTTGTAATCAATAAATCATTTTTGATGAATTTAATGGAAATTAAATAAATGAATAAAATTGGGCTTTACCTTATCATTAACTAATTATGAAGTTTACATTTTCAACAGTCAAAGTGGGCTTGTCAGACTAAAACTGTAGGCAATTGCTGAAAAGATGTAACCACATGACTCTGGGGCTAAAACCCAGGTCTCCAGGCCATCACGGACATGATCATCTCCCACTGCTTTGGGTTCTTAGTCTCTTAGGCACATTTCTTAACCCTGAAGCTTTCCAGAGCACTGGTGTGGGAGCCAAACACCCCTGGGTTTTAACTGTAGTCCTGCCACTTATTAGCATGGTGCCTTTGAAGCAAGTAACCTATCTTCTCTAAATCTCCAGTTCCTTATCCCTAAAATTTGGACTATAATATCTACCTCCTAAAGTTACTGAAAGAATTAGAAATAATGCACTGAAAGGTGTGTGGTTCCTAGTAGGTGTTCAGCAAGTATTGGCTTCCCTTTCTATTCATAAATGATTCATCGATATGTCTCTGTTATTGACCAAAATGACAGGATCTTCTGCAAACCAAACCTATGCCTTATTTCTATTTTGGTAAAGCCCTCAGTCATCTAGTCCACAAATATCGGAGTCTGTCTATGATAGAGCTGGTCTTAGGCTGCAAAGTGATTCTCCAGTGATGAAAAAACAAACGTGGTCTCTGACATGACAGAGTCACAGCCTGGTGAGAGAGACAGATATTAATTAAGTAAATAAGCAGATAAAATTAGTAATTATAAAGTGGAATAAGTGCTGTAATGGGAGAAAAACTGGACGACCTACTTCAGAACGGGTAGGAGGAAAAGGTTTCTCTGAGGAGCTGACATTTAAGCTGAGAGTGAAAGCAGTCGCAAGGAGAAGGGGTGGGGGCGTACTCCCGGTGGGCACCCAGCAGCGGCCAAGGGAGCTGAGGGGACAGTGCGATGGGGTGTCGTTCAAAGCCAGCCTCTGGCTATCCCAACAGACTGCCAGCGTTCCAAACTAAATTGGGCATTTGCCTATAGACATAACCCCGCCTGTACTCTTCTGACCTCTGAAGCCCTTCTCCTATTTCTTTACCTGGAATGACGAACTACAAATGTCCCATTTCAGACTCCTTAATCTCCACAAGGCAGATCCAATTCCTTTCTCTTCCAGTGTTCCCCCAAGTCTTATAAAGCTTTTATTTAGCTTTCTAATAACGTGTGTTAATACGTACGTACTGGCTGTTATTGAACGCTTGTCCTTGCCACAGACCGTGTTGATTATTTTACTTGAACTGTTGCATTTCATCTTTAGGGAATCCCTCAGCAGTGGTACTGTTATTACCATCCCCATTTTACAGAAAAAGAACCTGTAGGTGTTGCCACTTACTCTGCCTATCAGAGGCTGAGTCTGGATCTAAAATCCAGGCCTTTTGCCTCTAGAACCTGAACTCTTAAACCCCTCTGCTATGCTGGAGCAACATCGCTTTGTCTTTCCCTTACCAGACCCTGAGATTACTGAGGGTGGGGTTTTGTGTGATTCATCAATATCCTCAGAACACAGGACAAGCCCTGGCACAAAGGAGTTAACTATTTGCTAAAAGAATGTCTTGGCAATTACAGATCCTGACTGATAAAGACAAAATCACATAACACATAAACAGGTCTGTCCCTTCAGCCTTCAGGCACCATCTGTACCGTGGCCTGTGCTGATCTGATTTGTGTGGCGATTGACAGCCTGGGTCCCTCTCCTTCAGTCTTGTTAATGGCATTAGCATCTAGTCAATAATGCTCAGCATTTCATTTTACCACTTTAATTAACAAATTCAATTTGTTCAAACCGCTGTGAAAACAAATTAAAAGCTCAAGAATGGGGCCTCCAGGAGGGGGAGGGAAGGCAGGGGCTCCACACAGATTAGGCTAGTTGTCGATCTGATCTTTGGTGCTTACTGGGAGCTGAACACTGTCTGCCCTTCAACCATGTTCCTGTCTCGGACCCAACAGAATGCCTCAATGATGGAGCCAAGATCAGGTGAAGTGGCTTCGGTACCTTCTAGGCTCACCTCTTCCCCCTTTACATAGATAAGAAGGGGCCCCACTCTGTCCTGAAAGTCAGCTCTCATTCTTCAAAGGGACATTCTACTTTGGATTTGAATTCAAAGACAACAGTATTAATAGTCCTCTTGACCGGAGATAATTTAAACACTGGAGGACATTTGACAATATCTGAAGAAATTTCTAGTTGCTACAACCAGGGGGAGGGTGCTACAGGCAACCAGTGAAAGGCCATGATGCTCCTAAACCTACAGTGCTCAGGACAGCTTCCCTTCCAAACACTATCTGGCACAAAATGTCAATAGTGCTGAGGTTGTAAAAACCTGTCCTAGGCCCTCTGCAGTTTTCTAAGCATACCACCTGCTAATTACGATGTCTCTGTGAGGTAAGCAGCATGGGGACCGCTGACCCCCATTTAAGAGTTGAGAAAACTGACAAGAGATATGCTCTGAGTGCACAGGTAAGGGTAGTGAACAGCCCAGAGCAAGGGCTTTTCTCCACCTCTAGCTGAGTCAAAGAATGGAAATCACCTTTTGGACCCTCCAAGTACTCTAGGGGAATAAGAGTTGTTTACACTCATGAAGCACCTCTTAGAGGACAGGCACTGGGCTGGGTACCTCGCCACGTGATAGGCCGCTAGGCTTACTGGGACCCGACCAAGAGGAGGAGCTTATGATGACTGAAGCTGGGAAGCTTGCTCTTGTCCTCCACCACTAGTAGTTACATCTGATGGCTGCGTTGTTGCTACACAATTCTGAATGGAAGGCAGCCACTCAAAAGGTCCCTTGGCTCTTTATCGTTGGTTATTCCATGTCTGGAATTCAACTGTCCTTTCCTTCTTAGAAAGCAAGAAGGGGTAAGTGTAGTTACTGCTATATAGATCTTTTGAGGTAGAGAAAAACCAAAACCAAACTAAAATTTGAACCTTTTTCAGAAATTCTGACAATACACAGCCATATGGATAAAATGGAACCGGTAGTATATGGGGTGTGGGGAGAAGAGAGGCTCAGAAGGAGGAAAAAGGATGGAGGCTGATGAAGTTACTGCAGAGGATCCATCAAAGGCTTCAGAGAGAGCTTGTCGCAAGAGAAGGAAGAGTCCACCAGCATGAAGTAGCCACGGACCCTGAACATCAGAGGGCGTTGGTGGATCCTAACACAGCCAACATCAGATACTCCAACAGCCTGAGTACATGACCTCTGTGTGTGTGGGAATCAAAAGAGGTGATCACTAAATTTAGTAACACTTTGGAGACCAAAGTATTTGTTGTGGGTTACTCTTGAAATGAACATAACAAAGAAGGCACTTCAAGGGAGCCTTATCCTGTGGTGAGCTAATTTCCTGGATACAGGATTGGCATTTCACTAGTTACAATGTTCAGCTCTGAAGAGAAACATAATCATGAACACAGTAGCCAAAGAAATACAGTTCCAGCCTAGAGGCAAGCAGCTTCTGGTTAGACAGAAGTCTTGGACTGTGAAGTTCCAGCTCAGTTCCTCTGGTGGCAAGGATAACTAGGCGCAGTGTACAAATACTTGTAAGACTCCTTGAGGACTCCACAAACTATCTGATGAATAGAAAGAACGTTGTAAAAGACTGGATTTCCTGCCAGAATGAGTAGGAGCACTGGGCTGCCGAAATGTAGTGCATAAATGTTCCTATGGCCTCAGTTCTTTTAATAGGATGCTGAAGCTCATGCCATTAGACTTGTTTATATTATCTCATTTCATCCTCATAACAATGTGAAAGCTTGTTTTAAACTGTTGAAAGTCACTTGCCCAAAGTCATACACCTAGTAGATGGCAGAGTGGGGATTTCCAGGAGGATCTGCCTGATTCTAAATAGCAAGCTATATGCATCCTACAATGCCAGGGCTCCTTAGGAGGGAAATGGGAGTCACCAGAAGGGCCCATCTCTCTGGGTTTGCCTTCAACCCACTCTCCAATGCCTTTTTCTCCTGTGCCTACAGATCTCTGCTTGGGAACTCTAGAGACAAGCAGATCATTGTTCAACAAAACTTGACAAGACATGTTTCTAAACTTAGCAATCAAAGATATAGTCACATAGAGAAACCTGACATTTGCCATTATAAACGTCAAGGGTGATCTATCCCTTGCCCTTGGCCCAGGGAAAAGCAAGTCTTTGTATTGGGGAAAGAGATATTGAGGGGATGCCTCAGCAAAAGATGTAGGCCTATTGAGAGGCTCATTGCAGAGGTTCATTGAACTCCCATTCCTTCAATGGCCTTCTGAGAGCCAGATGTTGAATTAGTTGTGGTGGGAGGCTCTGGTGTGGTAGAATAACATGGGTTTAGAGCATGGTTTATTGGTCTGGAGTTGAGTTCTGGATTCATAGCTCACTTAGCTGAGTGAACCTGGGCATATGACTTAAGCTCTCAAATCCTCAAGGTTCCTCATCAATTAAGTAGAATAGCAATAAAACTACTAAAGGACTGTTGTGAGGATTAAATGAGATAATTTTGACAACGAACCTAGAAGAGTGTTTGGTATATAAGTAGATGTTCAACAAACATCAGCTACATTCTCTACATTCCTAAATTTTCCTCTTAATCTGGAAGCTGTGTCCCAATTCCACATTGTATCCTCACCATTTAGAAAAAAGCCTTAGACTCAGTAAATGAAAGTTTGATAGGTGGATAGAGAGTTAGAAGAGAGTGGCAATAAAAAATTAGGGTTTATATTCTACTCAGACTTGAATTCCAGCTCTCTCATCTTCTAACTGCTGTGTAATCTTGAGCAATTTACTTAACCTCTTTCAACCTCAGTTTACATGTAGGCAAAATGGGGAGAATGTTAACAAACTGTCCAAGCTCTTGTAAGGATGGGAGATTACATATATAAAGCATTTTTATATACCTAGCATACCTGGTAAGTAGATGATATTGGCTATGAATATTCCTATTAGAGATCTGGACTTTATCTGGATGTTAAAATCCTTTTATTTAAAACTGATTATCTAAATGTCATCTCTCCCTCTGTATCTTAGTTATTTCCTCTGCTTATGGAGAAAACAACAGAATTTTATGAGCCCTGCCTTTAGTCTTATACAGTTAACAAACCCATAGAGATTGTCTACTGTATACACAAAACTATGTTGGATGTTGGGGAATCAATGACAAAAAAGACTAATGAGGTCCCTGCTCCATATATCTCACATCCTAATGTATGTGGGGGGGAGGGGGAAAAATAATAAACAAAAGGATACAAAGACTGAGAAATGAAAGGATGGCTTGCTTTACGAAAGTTCCAAGTGGATTCAGCTATCTATGCTTTTGGTTCCCCAGAATGAAGTTCACAAGGTGATGTCACTGTATGTTAGCTATACGGAAATTAAAATATAAATAAATAACAGTACCCTCCCCCACGCAGATAAAGAATAATACATAAATTAATTTTAAAAACTAGAGTAGAGTTTTTCCTTGCATCTCCATCACCAACTCCATCACCAACTCACTCATATACTACTTGAAGACTTACTATAGGTAGGTACAAGCAGAGCAAGGTCTAAGTAAAATTGTGAAGTCTTCAGAGTCTACTTCGGCCTCATAGGTGGTCAGAGGAAGAATTCTTTTTTTTTCTTAAAGATTATTTATTTATTTATTAGAGAGAGAGAGAGAGAGAGAGAGAGAGAGAGACTGAGAATGAGAGGGGAGAAGATCAGAGGGAGAAGCAGACTTCCCGCAGAGCCGGGAGCCTGATATGGGACTCGATTCCGGGACTCCGGGATCATGACCTGAGCCGAAGGCAGTCGCCCAACCAACTGAGCCACCCAGGCGCCCAGAGGAAGAATTCTTACAAATGATATAGTTGATCCCCCCACACTTTTGCAGATGTAGAAGCAAACTCAGAGAGGAGGTGAAGGTACTAATGTCAAATCACTCAGGTAGCAACTGATAGAGCCAGATTTAGAACCTCAGGTAAACCCATACCCCACGCTTCATTCTATTCTCTCATGCTATCCCTTCTATAGCCTGCCTTTTTAGCAATATCCTTAATCCTCTGCCCCCCAGGATCTCATACTGTCCTGTTCTTTCCCCTGCTAGTTCATCAATCATGTTCTTGGGGAAGGTTCAGAAACTGATTCATACCAAGATAAACAACTCTAAAGGTCCCATATTGAGGGGGTGGGGGAGTAGGACAAAGGAATAAAGCCTCACATTACAATAAATCATTACCTAATCCACTGTCTTTCTACTAAAGTCTAACTCTTTGCATCTTTGAGGAGAAGAAAGCATCTCTGAGTTAGGACGACCATAAAATCTGATTCCATCCATGAGGCTGGTCCAGAAAACACTTCTTTTTATAAATAAGAAAAACGGCCACAGAAGAGTGTGCCATATGGTTTCAAACAGCTGGCGTCATCACTCCTTCTATGGCATGAAGTGTCCACAGATGTCCAGGACTAAGCTTGGCAAATCAGGGGCACAGCCCTTCAGTCTCAGCCAGAGGTGACCTGAATGTTGACAATCATGGAGGCTGTGTGATTACTGCATCAGGATGACCCTTTTTAATCCATCCTTTCCCACCTGGAGAGTGGAGAGACATCGCAGACTACCTGGGATGCTGCCGTGTTGTCCAGGCTCCAATGGGAAAGTCTTCTGCAGCTCACTGGAGAGGTGGAACTCGACAACAGTAAAACCAGTAAACCCCTTGAGCTAGGGGGTTTAGTAATAATAATCAGGGAACCAGGATCCCACTTCTGTGCATATCTAGTTCTTCTCACAACGACCTTAGAATACAGGCTTTGCTGTCTCTGTTTTATGGATAAAAAAGACCGAGGCCGAGAGGGGCTTTACGACAGACACTACCTGGAAGTAACGAGGTCAGGATCTGAACCCAACCCTACCCCTCACTGAGATCCTGGGCCCATATTGCCTCCCAGGGAATATCCCAGCTCCAGTGATTTTGTGCACTCCCATTTCCTGGTGCACCTGCCCAAACACCTGTGGTGGGCATGCAAACTCCTTCATTAGACCTTAAGCAACTACAGAATTGCTATGGGCCTTAGCTTCACAACACACAAATGAGAATATTACTTACTTCATAGATTGTGAGGATTAAGTGAGAGTTAGATATTGTCTGAGAGAGCTCAGCCCTATTCTGGTACCTGATAAATACTCACCTAATGGGCAAAACCCCAACAACTTTGTTTTTCTGAATCTGGCTCAACTCTATATTGCCACGTGCTCCCAACATGTATCACACAGGCCCTTCCTGTCAAGAGACAATGCTAAGAGTTAAATAGAATAGAATATTAAGAGCAAGGGCTCTGGAGCTAGTCTGCCTGGTTCAAATCCTTTCTCTACCCAGAACTATCTGTGTGACCTCGGGAAGGCACTTCTCTCCGTGTGCTTCAGTTTCCTCATCTGGAAAATGTAGACTGTGAGAATTCAATTAAATGAATACACATAAAGTCTTTAGAATAGTGCCTGATTTGCAGTAAGTGCTCAATATATGTTAGCTAACAATTATCATCACACTGAACATATGAAAAGATATCCTTCCTCTGAACCTCTCTGTTCGTGCTGTTCTAAGCACATCATTCCTTGCCCTACTGAAATCAATTCCTCCATGTTCAGCTCAAGACCCACCCTTCCAATTACCCCTTCTCATTCTCCCATGTCTCAGATGTCATTTTACTCAGACATTAAAATTGTCTGGCTCTTTTAGGCATGTGTATTCACTTGTCCCACAGGCACTGACCACACTGTGAGCTGAACACTTTGTGTTCCTGAGCTCTGAATCCTTAGCCTAGGGTAGAGGCTCTGACCCCAAGGAGGCATTCAGTAAACATGTGCTGTATGAATAATGTGTAAGTAGATAAGTATATCTTCTCTTGATTGTCCATCACACCAATTATAAGAGATGTTTACATAACTTAGTGATAGCATGAACAACAAGCCAGGAGGTAGAAGAAAGACCAATGGACTAGGACGAAGATGACTGGTGTTGAATTTGGCTTTGCCATTTACCAGGTACAAGACCTTGAGTGATTTGTTTTGATTCTCTGTGTCTCTGTTTCTTCATTAGGAAAATGAGGAGACTGAACAAGATAAAGTCTGAGAGCCCTTTCACCACTGAGCTTTGTATCAGTAGTCTAAAAGTTGCTCATACATCTCCTATAATTGGGATATCCCTTCTCTGTCGGCATCTTCTTTGTTAACTTTTCTCCTCCTGGCGCCCATTCTTTTAGCTTTTCCTCCTTCTTCAGAGCCCAGTTCAAAAGTCACTTCCTCAGAAGAGCCTCTCCTGATGCTCCAGAGTAGCTCAGGTCTCCCCGCTATATGTTTTCTTAGCACCCTGCTAAGGGTGCTAGCTTCATCACTGTTAAAGAACTGTGTGCTTAGTGGCTCACTGTTGGTCTGTTTGCTAGAATGAAGGCTCCATAAAGGGCAGGGACTCCTTCTTCCTTGTACTTTATCTCTAGCACTGTGCTTACACAGTGAGGTCTCCAAAGTATATTGACCCTAATTATAGTAGGGTCTCAATAAATATTTGCAGAATGAATGAATGGAGAGATAAAGATGAGGTAGAGAATGGGGGAGGGCAGCAATCACCCTTCTCTTTAACCCCAAATTCAGGCAATTATTCCTCTTTCATTATATTAAAATCCCCAATGCCCACAAGGCTAATGCTTTTCAGCTGTCCCATCCTCTTCCATTCTTCTGCTCTAAACTCAACTGAACACTAAGAGCTTTAAGTGCTCAAAACAGGTTTGTAAAAAGGAAGAATAAATGAATACTACCCCACGCTTCTTACGGTACTAACCCACCACAGCCATTCCCACTCTTCAAAGTGCAGCACATTCCAGATTGCTTTCTAGGATGGTCACTCAATCAGACAGCCCAGTCCTTCAGTGGAACTGAGTTCAGATGAGGCAGGATAGGAAAACAATCTGACTGAGCAATCTCACCCTAAAGTATAAATGAATGGTTGCCTTTTAGACCCTTCCTTCCTCCCTCCCTTCCATTTTTCTTCTTTTTTAATTAAAAAAAAGGAAAGCCGCTAAAGCCAGGTGAGTACGGTACTAAAAACATACAGAGGTTTAAAATACAAAATATCTTTCTTAGCATCATCCTACAAAAGCAAGATGATTTTTCACAAGGGCTGGAAAACAGGTCCTTGGAGAATATTTGGATCATCTCTTTTGACTTACAAATGTAGATAAGAGAAGCTTAGAGAGGGCAAAAGACTTCTTTAAGGCACAGAGTGAAGCAATGTCAAAGATGGGACTAGAAGTCCCTGCACTGACCTAGTGCCCAGGCTCTCTGCATATTTGCCTTGTGCTTTGTCAGCAGTTTGTAAATGGAGCCCTCCTGCCCTCCCTTTGCTCTTGCTTCCTTGGCCTTCTCTGCCAGCCTGCCTTCATTTCTTTCCCCAAGTCCAGGTCCCTATGACAGCCTGCCTGCCACCGCTGCCCTTGTTGAGCTCGGCCACTCTGCAGACAGCTTTGTCGTCTTTCACGGATTTGCCCACTTGCCATCTGCTTTCAGATTTCCTCCGAAAACCCCAGTGTTCAGGGGACACTGTCCCCTGAACTCTGTCACACCCTCCTCCCTGTGAACGGGCCCAATAAACACCTGCTCTCATTTAGACTTTGTCCATCTCCAGGCCACCATTGTCTGAAATTTACCTCATCTATTTTTCACTCTCTTGCATTTTTTTGATTCACAATTTTGGAGAATTCCATACGTCAGAAAGAGCGAAGGTGAAGCAGTGATGATTTTCGAGGAATCATAATGACAATCTTCACCTCTTTATTCATGTGGCCTCTAGCGCAACGACCATTCCTTGGCAGCATGCAGGCAAGGAGGGACAGCTAAAGAAATGGCAGGCACTGCTGCAGTCCTGGTCATTGAGAGAAGAGATGCATGCGTAAAAGACTAGAAGAAAATTAAAAGGACGCCTATTCGGGTTGATTAAAGGGGAACCTGGAATAAAGACGGTGAAATATATTGACTGCTCACTCTGTGTTTCAGGATGCTAAAGTGGGCGTTTCATAGGAGGCACCAGGAAATGAGAAATGCTTATCTGGAATGCCTGAAGAAATATCAAAGTTTATACAGAATTTCCAAGTATGTATCTGAAAACCATGAGACTCTTGGGACACCTCATTCACTCAAGAATAAAAAGAAAAGAGGGCTGAAAATTAAAGAGAGGGTTTCATGAGGGGACTTTTTGATGCCTCGAGTCCCGCATTCCATGGCCCCAGAGGAGGTCCTCTGTCCTTCATCTCTGCGCAAAGAGAGAGAGAGAGAGAGGCACAGTTTGCTGGATTCTCACTCCTTCCTCCGAAATCTGGTGAGCAAGAGACACTGGCAAGTGAAGAAGTAGCTGCCTTGAGATATGATCCCAGTGCCTGCCAGGGCACAGGACTCTGAGCAGATGCAGGGCACAGAGTAGAAAGAATCAGTCTGATGCCATTTCAACTTCTGTGCCACATACACATTAGGCCACCAGGAAAACAGGAAATCAGGGGGATATAGTGACAGTGGGAGGAAAAGGATGCATTCCTCAAGTGATGGTTGCAAACAGAGGATCGTCCAAAGAACCCATCAAAGCACCTACCAGAGAGAGAATCAGCTGCAAACATCTACTAGGCACAGAGAGCATGAAGCAGCTTAGGAGAGGATCAGGCGAGGGAGTTCTTTTTGTTTCCTTTGCACTCCTTCCCTCTCTCATTTCCACCTTGGCTGGGTTGGAAGGAGAGTAGAGGTACGAGGGAAGAAGACATTCCGTCAAGCTCAGAGTTTTGATTATTGTTTGAGATTGGACATTTTTAATTACTGAACTGAGGTTGTGTTTGTTCATTAAAATGATTGAGGCCTTTCTATTCACTCAATGGGCAGGGGAAGGACTACCTGCCTGGAATAGGTTTGAAGTACCGATAGGAGTAAAAAATAAAGTTGTTTTATGAATGCAGTCTGAATCCTCATATTATATCAATGCATTATTGGCTATACACATAATCCTAGCAATAACCTCAGACATAAGTAACTTTATTGTTCCCATTTTACTCCATGAAGAAGATGAGACACAGGGAAATTAAGTAACTTGTCCAAGGTTACCACCCAGTGAAATGTAAGTATTTGTAAGCACTGTAAACTTCTTATGGGTTGAACCACATTTGATCCCCAGCTGTATCCTCAGACCTCTGCAGGGTAAGTAGGTACGACATGAATACTGCTTGAGGGTCTGATTTCAGAATGCTGTGCTGGAAGTAAATGCATGAGAGGGGTTTTAGGGCCTCTGAGAGCAGCAAGCGTGAGCTGAGCAAGATCAGTGAGAATTCATCGGGACCCATTTCGGGGATTCTCAGCCCCCTTTTCTGGTCTGCTGGTCAGACCATATCAGTCATGCCTCATGGCCTGTGCTTTGGACACAATTCTACAGTCTGTCCCGTCTTGCTGTTGCTTTTGTATTGCTCTTATGCTGAGGATCCTCCCACTCCCCCTCTGTTCTACCTCAGCCCTCCTACCCCCAATTTTAAGTCCCTCTCATAATGTCTTGGTACTTGTAGCCAATGACATAATATTTGTTCAACAGCCTTTTTTTTTTTTTTTTTAAATCAGGAGCTTCAAACATCAGGGCAGAAATATGTAAATAAAGTCACATCAGGTAAGATTTGGAGACATTTAGCAGGTTATCTGGTCCAAACCTCTCATTTTACATAATTTTCCTAGTCACACAATTAAATCATTGGAAAATTTAGACTTAAACTTGGTTTTGCCTAATTTCAAAGCCCAGTTCTTTCTAGCGTATAGCTGGAAAACCGATTCCAATTAATTCATCCATTTGTTTGCTCATTCATTCAACAAATATTTCTTGAGCATCTACTAATTACCAGCCACTGTGGTTGGTGAGGATACATGCTTGGGTTAAAAATACTTTGCCTTTTATGGAGCTAACATTCTGGTGGGAAGGGGAGGAACATCGAGTGACTAAGGAAATGAGTAAGATGATATCAGATAATGTCAGACATACAGGAAATAAAGTAGAGTGAGATGATATGAAGTGGGAGGGGCAGGGAGAAGTTAATAGGGTGGCCAGTAAAATCTTCCCCATCCCCTCAGAGGAGGTTGGGATCGGAGTGCAAGAGCAAGTGGATAAATAAAGGGAATAAATATTCATGTTCTTAGAAAACATACAAGGCAGCTGTAGAGGGGATGAGAGCACTCTCCTCTCCTGCCCACGACCTCTCTTCCACCTCCCCAATGTTCTCCATCTTCTGAGTACAGAAGGAAGGGACACTGAGGCAGAGAGCTCCAAGGCAGGGGAGAGAGTACTACAGGGAAAAGGTGATGAGCTTTGGAATCAGAAAAATCCCTGGCTGTGGAACGTTGGGTGAGTTCTTTAGCCACCGAGACTGTTTCCATGTGTGAAAATGGGGGTAGGAATGCCTTCCTCCTAGGACATGTGGGGAGCAACTGAGATAATGGATGGGTATCAGTTCTTAGTTGCCAGTAATAGAAACTAACTCATTGGTTAATCATAAAAGGAACTTATTAAAGGAAGCTTAGTAACTCACAGATTGAATTGAAGGTCCAGAAAAGCAGGCTGGAGGCTAAGCTCCATGCCCAAAGCCATGCCACAGAAGTAGTCTGACGAGGAAATCACAACTGCCACCCCTGCCACTAAGTACTGGATGCTCCTACCACCTCTGTGTCAGTTAGCACTCCTGCCACCTCTGTGTCACCAATTCAACTTTCTTGCCACTACTCTGGCCCCAGCACTGAGGACATTGCCAGGCCAGGGACTCCAGTTTGCCTCTACTGCCCAGGCCTCACAGTTGCCCAGCTCAGAACTGATGTCTTGTGGGGGTGCTTCTGATGGGTGGAGCCTGTGTCACATACATGTGCCCGAGCTGTGGGAGTGGCTGCGGAAGTGACTGTCATAACTTGTACCGTGTGGTGGAAGGACTCGTGAAGGAGAGTATTCAAAAGGGGTTGGGATACCAATGAATATGGCGAACCCCCACCGAGGATGGAAGACACCTGGCCCAGTGTTTGGGATACGGCATATGCTCAGTGAAGGTAAGATTCTTTTCTCCTTTTTGTTTCACAGATTTCTATCCATCTGATCCTAAACTCTGGGGATGCATTAATAATGCCGTATGGGTAGATGAAAAGGCCACCATGTACTATTTAAGACTCCCAGAGAAGAATTGTAAATTTAGTCCATGCTGCAGACACCTTCCAGAGAGACAGGCTGCTGCCTGAGACTTGGCTCAGAGCAGGAACAACGTGCTTGGCATTTGCCTAAATCCAGCCTAGCCCAGAGGTAGAGAAGCCTGAAAAAATTAGGTAAATTGAAAATTGAGCCTTAGATGAATTGCTGAGAGCAGAAACATGAAAGACAGACCAAGGATCATCAGTAATTCAGTAAATGGTCTTGCTGCCCTAAGCAGCATGCTCCCCTATCTATATTCAGTCCCATAACTGGACATATGCCTCAGTTTCTTAATTTACACTGTGATCCTTTTTCTGCGCCACCACTCCTCCTGACCTTTGGAACAGAAGACCAGTCTTGAACCCCAGCATACTTGAAAGCCTGTCAAGATCTTATCAAAACTGCTCCCTATACCAGGTACTCTTATCCTAGATAAGATCCTCCCGGAAATGGACCACAATCTCAAACGAAGCCAACTTGACACTTATTATTTATGGGTGAAATACAGTTTATAACACACTGTCCTTTGTATTATCCAATTTGATTCCAATAGCATCTCTGAATTTTATGTTACTACATTAAACATTTATTGAATAGGATTGCATTTTGGTCAGGCACTGTACAGAGGCTCAGAGAGAGAAGTGACCTAAGAGCACACAGCCACATTTTATGTTTCTTCTACCTCGCCTAAAACGTTGTCAAGGTCAAATGACATACCACGTGGAAAAGTGATGCATGAAAGCATTAGGTTATTACTAGTGTGGCTATAATAGATGGCTCTTGTTCTAAGCCACTGCTCTAAAACTCGGGGTGGTCTGACAGAGGCATGAATTCCTGTGGGTATCATGTGAACTTGTGTTGTCTCTCAATGGCCCTCTGATTCCACAAACAGCCTCGTTTTTCCTCTGACAGCCATTCTGGCCCCACCTGCCTCTCAAATCACATTACTCCCAGATGGTGACAATCATTGTCCTGGAGATTAGTACACCACAGATCTGGAAGGTAAAGGAATCTTGATAAAAATAGCACTGACCTTGGCAGGGGTGGGGGAGCACCTAGGTGGCTCAGACGGTTAAGCATCTGCCTTTGGTTCAGGTCATGATCCCAGGGTTCTGGGATCGAGCTCCATATCTGGCTCCCTGCTCAGTGGGGGAGTCTGCTTCTCCCTCTCCCGCTCTCCCTGATTGTGTTCTCTCTCT
The DNA here is from genome assembly GCA_028533885.1 of Nasua narica. Classification (NCBI taxonomy): domain Eukaryota; kingdom Metazoa; phylum Chordata; class Mammalia; order Carnivora; family Procyonidae; genus Nasua; species Nasua narica. The sequence goes on from CM052798.1 coordinate 34,220,176, forward strand.
CTCTCAATAAATAAAATCTTTAAAAAAAAAATCCCAGCACAGACCTCAAGGGAATAGTGAAGATTACATCAGATAACATATATATAGCATTCAGTAAGTCATGTCTGCTATTATTGCTTTCACTTTAGAAGTAAAGAAAATAGGGCTCAGAGTAATTAAGTGGCACGTACAAGGGCATATAGCTATTAAAGATGAAAATGGGGATTCAGAGTCAGGTCCTGTTTCCCTGTGCTGCACTGCCTGCTTATAGAGCTCCACTCCCACTTCAAGCCTAGTGCACATCCTTCCTCCTCTTCTAGGCTTCCCAGAGCTCCTCAGTAGGATGAATGACCCCTCTGTGGCTCTCCCCTTGCCCTGGCCCTTGACAGACAGATATATGAGTTATGAGGGATATGAACTTAGGCATTTTAAACCACTGTTATCATATTTTTGCTAAGTAGTCACGCCGTATGGGTAATGTCGCAGTTGGGCTTTGAACTCAAATCCCACCTGTCTGTACCTGACGTCATTCCTGGAGCAGCAATGAGACAGATGGGTTGACGAAAGGCTAAGGCCAGGGCCTGGCAACCTGTGAGATCTCCCCGCCCGGCCCCGCCACCCTCGTGTTCCCTATCTTGCAAGAGCTCTTCTTCACAGGCGATCTCTTATTAGACAGCTTGGGATGCCAGTTCGCTGAACTTGGTATAATTTAAAAACCAGGGCGCTAGGAAGTCCTAGATTTAAATTTTGGCCGTGTCTCTGGATGCATGACCCTCAGAAAAACTGTTAACCTCTTTGAAGGTTCACTGATTCTTCATCAGTGAAATGGAAAGAATGCTGTGAGGAGTATGAGATAACAAGTGTAAAACATCCAGCAAATCATGCAGCAAGTGCATGGTAGCTGGAAGTCATTAATCACCAGCTATTCTTACTACCTCACCAGACTGAGCCCTCACAGGTAAACATCTGCCCTGACCCTGGCTCTTTAATTGGAGCCAACCATCCCTTGTTCCTTGCGATAGAAAGCAAAAAGGACCAGCTTCGGGCATTAGGCCCTGTTGTATCTGACTAGATTGCCCTACTCTTCACAAGCTATTCTCCATTCTTGATTTCTTGTTAAGAGCTAACTTCCCACAATTCCTTAAAAAATCTACAGCATGGCCAGTGCTGGCAGAACTGTACTTTCGATTTAGGGTGCGATGCACCTTATGTATTGAATTTCTTGGCCATTGGTGGCATCTGTCCAGTACACAGCAGTCCAACTATTTACTTCCATCTCAAGGTGATCCAACTCCCTTTTGTGGAAAGAAAGAAGCCATAAATCCTAATGCATTCAAAACTTAGTGTTAATAGCAACAGACAAAATTGCTTTGCTTCAGATAACAACTGTATTTTAAAAGTTACATTACAACCAGTTAATGGCTTTCAATCACAGCGGCCATTTTCTTACAGAAATATTTAAAAGCACCCTCATATTTTTCTTTACAATTTTTTTCCAATTAAAATAACTGCAGCTGCTTATGGAGAAGGAGAAGAGAGTCCAGAGGAGGGGCTCAGAGGCTCAGAGGATAGAAACAGAAGCCAGGGAAAGGGAGGAAAAAACTTTGTAATCATTCCTAGGAATTAGACAGATTGAGTCATTTCATCACTCAACAAATATTTACTAATACTCAACTAACTTGAGTATTAGTTAGTTTAGTTAATACTCAACTAACTCTGTTTTAGGCTGCAAATACAGAAGAGATATGGCACTTGCCCTCAATGAACTCTCTAGACTATTGTAGCAGGTAGATAGGCAAACAAACCGTAACTGTGTGGTAAGTTCAACAATAAGAATAATACCCGCAAAGGGCCAATGGGAGGACACTCACGATGTTCTGCTTTAGACTGTTGGTTTATAGATGAGTTGAATTTCCTAATTTAATCCTTTGAATATTTAATTTTTAAATATCTCAAATACATCAACTAGTAAAAGGACTAAGAGAATGTACAGAGTAGTACCAAGAATGGCATACCACTCTATCAATTTCTAACATTTTGCCTTATGCTTCATTTTATTTATTTATTTATTTATTTATTTATTTATTTATTTATTTATTTATTAAAGATTTTATTTATTCATTTAACAGAGAGAGAACACAAGCAGGCAGAGAGGCAGGCAGAGGCAGAGAGAGGAGCAGGCTCGCCGCGGAGCAAGGAGCCCGATGCGGGACTCGATCCCAAGATGCTGGGATCATGACCTGAACCAAAGGCAGTTGCTTAACCAACTGAACCACCCAGGCGTCCCTATGCTTCATATTTTTAAAGAAATAAAACATTACAAATATGAGTCAAAGTTCCCATGTTTAAACCCAATATCCTCTCTTCTATAACAGAGATAAACACCCCTCTGAAAATTTGTGTTTATCATTCCTATGGGTTTTTTTGGTATTATTATGTATATGTGTATATGTAATAAGCAAAACAGAACATTATTTTGTATACTTTTAAATTGTATATAAACTTGTCAAACTGCAGCAGGCTTTACTCTCTAAGTAAATGTTTTTTTGGAATTTAGACATGTTGATAGTTACAGCTCTAGTTCATGCATTTCAACCTCCGTGTATTATGCTATATGTACTACCTAACCAATTGTATCTATGCTCCTATGGTTTCCAATTTTCGAATTATAGTGTGATTTAAAAAAATCTGTCTCTTTAGTGCTTATATAAGTATGACATTCTCTAGACATGGAATGGGTTGCTAGTAAACTATAAGCATCTTCAGCTTTATTGAGTAATGCCACATTACTTTACGAAGTGGTTATATCAGTTTACACCTCTCCCACCAGTGGCAGATGTTTTCCCCTCACTCCATGTCTTCACCAATACTTGTTATTATAAGCCTTTCTAATTGTCAATTTGAATGATATAGAATTGTGGCTTTAATGTACATCCCTCTGATGGTCAGTGAAGATCAGCAACCTTTCATAATGGCACGGAATCTTCATTTCTGTGAACTGCTTACTCCTTGTTATTTTCCCATTTTTCTGTTGGTTTTTTTTTTTTTTTCAAATTGAGTTGTAGGTTTTTAAATATGTTGGTGTGGGTATAGAACATAATATTATCCCTTGACAGTTATATGTTCTATAATTATTTCCTACTAGTCTGTGGCTTGAATTTTTACTTTATTTGAGGAGTCTTGTTGGAAATTTTAATTTATCACAATCAATATTTTATCTTTTCCTTTATGGTGTTTGCTTTTTATGCCTTCTTTAAGAAATGCGCCTCTACTCTGAGTTCATTAAGATACTCAGTTTTGGGGCACCTGGGCAGCTTGGTCAGTTGAACACCCAGCTCTTGATTTTTGGTTCAGGTCATAAGCTCAGGGTCATGGGATCAAGCCCTGCTTCTGGTTCCATGCTGTGTGTGCAGCTTGCTTAAGATTTTCTCTCTCTTCCTCTCCCTCTGCCCTTCTCCCATCCGCCTCCCTGCTTGGTCTCTCTCTCTCTCTCCAAAAAAAAAAAAGATATTCTCCTGTTTTTTTTCTTTTAAAAGTATTAAATTTTTGCCTTTTATACTTAGATATTAATCCACCTGGAATTTACTTTGGTATAAGAAAGGGATCCAAGGTTAATATCTTTTTTTTATACTTAAGTAACTAGGCCTAGATAGGAGAGAATAAGAGATATAGGAAAAAGCTAATATATCTTCATTCATTCATTCATTCACTTATTCATTCATTCATAATAGCAAGTATCCATGGATTTACTGATATTCTAGCCAATCTTACTCATATCCAGAATTCCAACTGCCAACCATATGCTAATAAATTCCAGGCTGGCCTTGTTTCTGTGCATGTCCATGAGGCTCTCTCACAGCTGACTTTCACTCATCAGCCCCTACAGAGATTATACTTAACATATCAAGAGTACCTTCTATATTGTGAAGGAGCCTGACTGACACAGCATCTCATATCAAGATCGTTTTAATGGCTTCTTAAGTGAAGGGCTCCCTGATTCCAGCCATTGTCCTCAATTCATCATAGCCAGAGATATTTCTGAAACACAGTTCTGACCACATCACTCTCCCCTGCTCACAACCCTTCAGTTCACATTTTCCTCAGGATAACTTCATGCTCCTTGGGACAACTTGCAATACTCTCCACAACCTGACCCCTAATGACCTCTGCAGTCTTGCCTGTAGCCACTCTCCACCTCATCTTTTATGTTCCAGGAATACCCATTCATAGTTTCTGCAAAGGCCATGTCATTGCTTGTTTAAGGGTCTTTTCTCATGCTTTTGCTTTTCCTGTGAGTGCCTTTTTGCTCCCCAATCCCACTTGAGACAAAGAAGCTAACTTCACAATAAACATTCTTATTCTTCCTTCTGCTACCACAGTATATCATTGTGACTAAGAAGTAGTGACTTAAACAGGAACTGCATTTCCCAGTCCCCTGGGAATGTCATTACAGTTGGATGTCAAATAATTGGATGTCAATATATGACTGAGTTATAGCCAATGAATTGTGAGTGGAAGTGATGTATACTACTTTCAGGTCCGCCCCATAAAAATCACGTGTTAGAGCTCTTCCATGCTTTTCCTCACATTTGAGCTGGATGCAGAAGAATCTAAGGCCCTAGGAGATGGCAGAGGTATAATGTGGAAGGATCCTGGACCTCTGAATCACCAACATTGTAGTCCTTGAGGGGCCTTGTTCTAGGTCCCCCATATCAGGAGGCCCTGTGCTTTGGAGTACCTTCCTAAAAATTTTCTAGGTCCCCCTCAGTTCCTGGAACCAGTGAGGCTGACGGTGTTGTCTGGGCAGGGTGTCCTGAGCTTAAACCAGTCCCCATCTTCCCCCTTGGGCATTGATCTCTGACCCTCTGCCAAGGGCTGGTTTTATGGGCATGGACCTGTGCCTTGTATTTATAAGGGGCCCTGTGTTTGGTTTACTGTTTTGCTGTTACTATTTTAGAACTCTTAATATTTTTTTTTAACAAGGGACCCACACTTTGATTTTGCACTGGTTTCCATAGACTATGGAGCTGCTCCTATCTCTAGCCCATGTTAGACCAAATGGTGGACCAAATGCCCAAGGGAGCTCTGGGACTCATGCTTGAAGGCTCATACTGGGGTTTTGGATAGTGTCCTGGTTCCCAAAGGGTAGTTTGGTGATCCTTTCACCTGGCATGATACTTCTTTTAGGGAATCATGTGAGACTGTTGCCAGAATGGTGCTGACATGGATACATGAAAGAACAAGTTCAGGGCTCTAGGCTACTGACAGTCCACTGCTAACTTTTGGTGTATAGTATGTTAACTCAGGGGTAGGGGTTCCTGTGTCAATTCTCTCTTTATGCACTCTCTTTTTGCACTCTCTTTATGCTACTGGCACTCAGGGCAGTCATTTATCTCTGCATAAGCTCCATACAAGTGTCTATCTAGTAGGCCACACCTATTTTATCTGAGGGTTTTTGAGATCTTCACAATGTCAGTAGCCCCTTCTTATCTGTGGTTTCACTAGGCTTCAGGTTGTTTTAAAGCTGTATTAGTTGAGGAATGGACATTCCTTGCACCAATGAAATGACTCCTTTTACTCTGCCCACAGACTCTAGCCTACTCTCCTTGCTTGAGTTGTATACTAAAGTCAGGGATGCAGTCAATTCTGAAAGAGTTCACATTCTAGGCATGTAATGATTATGGCCTAAGGAGCTAAGAGAAGATAATTTTTATTGTGAAGAGAAGAGTTCAAGAGAAGAGAAATTTTATAGTGTAAAATTTCAAAAAGAAGGCATAATATGAATAGAAAGCAAATTATTGGTCACATTTTTCTGCATATCTGAGGAAGACTTGCATTTTTGGTCAACACCAACAAAGCACAAAAGCAGCCTTTGAGAGATTCCCTGAAAGCCGTCGTTTGTGATGGACAATGTAGTGTCATGACCACCAGTGCAACCAGCATTGAATAAATGATATTATTATAGAACTACAGAGGCCAAAAGGTGTGTATTGTTTCAATATAAACAGGTTCCTAAGAGTCATGGCATTGTGATTAATAACAGGGTTGCTACTTTTTTTCTTGAAATCAGAGAGATGAAAGTAAGTAGGAACCACATATTTGACAATAAAAACCACAAAGAGATGATGCTGAGATATTATGAAAGATCTTCACATATAACGATTAGACAATAAAAAATCATATAGCTATCTCTTTCTCCACATTATTGTAAATCTTCTTCAATAAGTCACTATACATTAATAGTCGCAGTGACTCATAATTTTTACATGAGTTTTGTAATTTTTTTAATCAACTTGTTTATACAGACGGAAATACCATAAAAAATATTTGCCGAAGGTCCTCACAAACTCAAGGCACCACCCAAATCACTAGATACGGGAAAGCTGCCTGCTGAGCAGGAGCAGTCATATTGGACAGTTATGTAAATAGGAAATAAGCTTTTATTGGGTTAAACTACTGGTATTTTAGAGTTTATCAAGCAAGCATTTCTCATTACTCCATTTCTTTGTGTCACTGCTATTCATCCTTCAATAATTTGACCCTACACATCTCTAGAAACCTTTTCTTACCTTTCCTTTTTCTCAATTATGCCCATTTTCTCTCCCCTCAGGGTCATGTTGGGGTACTCTGAATGTCCATGATATGCTGTGCCTTTCTCTATCACTGATCAACCATATATTTTACTCATCTGTTTATCTCTTTGCCTCTTCTCTTAGATTATAGACACCTTGAGGGCAGGGATTTCTGCCCAAATTTTAGTATTGAGCACCCTGCTTAGGGCCTGGGATGCAGAATGAGAAAATGTGGATTCTACTAGAATAGAGCCTACTTTGCCACTATTTTTCTACATAATCTTGACTGAGCCATTTTCATTTCCTGAGGTCAAATGTCCTCTTTCATAAATTGTAGGTGTTAATGCCCACTTTTCATGGCTGTTCTAACAAATACATACAATGATATGTGAGAAATACTTCAGAAGTTATTTGAATCATGGGTGACCTTCAGAAGATGGTAGCTCCTATTATAGTAGATGCTCAATAAATATATGTTGAATTAATTAAATCAGCAATGATCAGAGAGCCTCTTATGTGCCAGGCATTGTTTTAGGCACTAGAAATGCAACAATAAACAAACCAGTAACAAAGTTCTGCTTTCCTAGAACTTATGCTCTAGTGGAGACAACAGTCAATAAAAAATATTCAGGAAGTCAGAAGGAGAAACATAAGGAGAATAAGGGGAGCAAGAAATGCTGATGTGAGAAATTGCCATCTTGGGGGCGCCTGGGTGGCTCAGTGGGCTAAAGGCTTTGCCTTCGGCTCTGGTCATGATCTCAGGGTCCTGGGATCGAGCCCCTCATCGGGCTCCCTGCTCTGAGGGGAGCCTGCTTCCCCCTCTCTCTGCCTGTCTCTCTGCCTACTTGTGATCTCTCTCTCTCTGTCAAATAAATAAAATCTTAAAAAAAAAAGTCAGAAATTGCCATCTTATATAGGATGGTCAGGGAAATAATTACTGAGAAGGTGACATTTGAGCAGGAAGAGAAGAAGAGGGAATAAGTGAATAGCTGGGAAGGGTATTGTAGGTAGAGACTAGCAGTGGCATACATCTTGAAGCAAGAGTATGCTTGGTAAGTGCAGGGAAGCTGCTGTGGATGAAGAGGGTGATCAAAGGAGAGGGCAGTGAAAAAGGTCAGAAAGGCTATAGGTAAGGGACATATAATGTAGGGCCTTCTAGACCATTGTAAAGACTTTGTACTTTTGTTCCTCTGAGTGAGATGAGAAGCCACTGAGGGATTTTGAGCAGAGAGCTATGACCATATGTCTTTAATTTCAGAGGCTCATTACTGCTTCCAGGGGTAGACAGAATAAATTGTAGTGAGTGTAGACGTAGAAGAGCCAGGGAGGCAACAACAGAACAGGGACTACCAGTTAGGAAGTTATTTCAGGAATCCAGGGGAGCCATAATGGTGATTTGGGCTAAGGAGAAAGAGGTAAAAGTGATGCAGGTGATCAGAAATCTGTACGTATTTTTATCATAGAGCCAATAAGATATATTGATGGATAGGCTGTTGGATAAGAAAAAGGAATCAAAGATGATTTCAAAAACGAGAGGGGTCAAAAGAGATGGATGGAATTATAAGTTATAAATACAGGAGAGATTATGGGAAAAGTAATTTTGGAGATTAAAAATTATAAGCTAGGTTTTAGACAAACCACTTCATATGCCTACTAGATATCCAAGCCAAGATGTTGAGTAAGTTATCAGATGTATGATTCAGGAGTTCAGGCAAGAGATCTGGGTAAAGACATAAGTTTAGGAATCATCAAAATAGCACACGATTTCACTCACATGTGAAATCTAAGAAATAAAACAAATAAATAAACAATCAAACAAAAAGTAGAATCATACCCATAAATACAGAGAACAAACTAATGGTTGCCAGAGGGAAAAGGGTAGGAGGAAGGGCTAAATAGGTGGTGGGAAATAGGAGGTACAGGCTTCCAGTTATGGAATGAATAAGTCATGGGAATAAAAGGCACAGCACAGAGAACATAGTCAATGATATTATAATAGTGTTGTAGGGTGACATATGGTAGGTATACTTGTGTTGAGCATAGCATAATATTCAGAGATGTTGAATCACTATGTTGTATACCTGAAATGAATGTAACATTCTGTGTCAACTATACTCAAATAAAAAAAAAATTACAAAGAGTTTAGGAGTCATCAGCTGATATATGGTAATTTAAACCGTAAGACTAGATGAAATCATCAAGTGTGTAAAGCTAACTGAGAAAAGGAGAACTTCCAAGACCAAACTCTAGGGTATTTCAATGTCTAGAGGCTAAGGAAATGAAAGTGAACCAGGAAAAGGTGACCTGGAAAGAAAATTAAGAGAAACTGGTTTCCTAAAGCCAAAGGAAGAATGCAATTTGAGAACGCATGAGTGGCCAATTGTGTTAAAAGTTGCTGGCATTATGACTTCATCATAGGGAGTGGTGACATAGAACACATTTGTCATAGAGTATATTCTGCTATAGAGTTAGCAGTTCTGGGTTAAAAATCCATCAGCTGTTTCCTTTGCCAAATGTGGATATGAATTCCTGAACATTATCTTCTAAGGTCGCTGGGGTCCTGTATAAAATAATAGTCGTGAAGACATTTGGTGAAATGTTTTATTGACTATTCAACCATATATCAGGCCAGCTCTATACCAGGACCTGATCTGGGAAGTGGGGACAGAGATAACACAATATACTTTGTAATCCTTTGTCCTTAAGAGATCCCGATCTGGTTTGTGTGTGTACGTGGGTGTGTGCCTTATGGCAATACTACAGTATATGCCATTCTGGAGGAATGCTCAGAGCACTACAGTAGCACAGAAGAGGGGAAGGGTAAGTGGGATTGATGGTAAAATGGCAGCCCCAAGAGGCCACAAAAATTGGACAGGAGGGAAGATTCTGGGGAGCTCATTTCTCCAGCATGTATCATGGAATTGGCAGAGTAAGCCCCTGAAATGTCAGTCATTTTTATCTTCCTCACCTTCTGACTCACTTGAAGCATCAGCACTGTTAGCTGAATCAATACTTTCTCCTTGACCCAAGCAATTGATTTTCACAATATCCTTCTTTGTCACAGATAGAAGACTAAGAGGTAGAAACACGTAGAGGCTGTTATATGGGGAGGAAACAAAAGAGAGCAAGGGCGAGCTGTTTGCTTATAGAAGTGGATTACTGGGTGCCAGTGAGTTCAGGGCTGGGGATTCTTGGCCAGAGGAGGGTTGAGAAAGGAGAAATTTTGGTAGCATACCAATAGGCTACTAGCAGTGCTGGGTTAGCTGCCATCAGTAAGACAGAAGGAATTCATGCTGCCAAGTCCGGAACAAGGCAGGTGACAGTAGTTCGAGGACAAGGCAGGCAAACAAGCTACATTCCACCAGGCTGACAAGAGAGACCAGAAAAACAGCAGTTTGAGTGGCACAAACCTTACCCAAAGGCCAAGGTCACTGCTACACAGCCTACTTCCCCTAAGAGCAGGAGCCACTTGACAGCCACTTAAAAACTCTGCACATCTAAATCTGACAAGGAGAAATCCCAGTCCTTCCAAAGATCAGTGATTCTCAACTCCAGCTACACATGAGAATAATCTGGGACATTTAAAAAAAATAACAATACCTAAGCATAGCTTCTGATATAGTGAAGCAGAGGCAGGCAATTTGGTATTTTTTGAAGTAGTCCAATGAGCAGCCTTTGTCAAGAACCACAGCCTTCAACTATACTAAAAAGCAACTTGGTAAACTTAAAAGATCCCTGACCTTGTTATTACTTTCTTCCTTTCTTTCTTTCATTCACTCACATCAATTAGTGTTTACTGAGTGTTACTATGTACTACAGACCCAGGCTAAAATCACAACTCAGATACTCAGCAGCTGTGTGATTTGGGGCACATTACTGCTGTTAACTTCAATTTCATCAAAATGAAAAAAAATAAAACTATGTATTTTACAGAATTGTTTAGAAGATCACCAAGAATTACACATTAGAAATGCTTTCAAATAATATGCGCTTGGTAATTGTGCATTTCCTTACTCTTTTTCTTACTGATTTGGAAAGGGGAAAGGTTGGGTGTAGAGAGAGAAAGCAGAATGGAAACAGCACTTGTTTCAATGACTTAGGGGAAGAAGTACCAAGTCAGCCTATTGATGATCATTGTGTTTCTGTGACAACTTAGGACCTTGCCTTGCTCTGTGGCGAAGACCTCCCCCCAGTACCCAGTCCTTTTGAGAATGGGGTCCTGCCTTGCTCCCAGAGGTCATACAGGAGCTGGGTTGCTCATGCCCTGCTACTTACCTATGCATGCATCTGCTTCACTCTCTGCACAGGTCTGCACGTGGCAGGACTGGAGGGGCACAGACTGCACTGGGGCAGACTTAGGTTTGGCTGGTTCAATCACTTATGAGCAAGCCACTCAACATCTGAGCCTTTGTTTCTTCATTTTAGTATTGGGGATTATTGGTTTGGCTTACAGACTCTGGATTTAAGCATCCTGGGCTTGAGTTCTGATTTTGCCACTGTTTCCTCTTATAGAATAGAGATAATGACAATATGTATGTACCTTATGAGCTATTATGAGAATATAATCCACTCAAGTTACTTGGAACATTATCTGGCATAGAGAAGGCTTTCAGTGACTATTAGCTGTTATTATTATATCTGTTATTATTGTCATCACCTCTTTGACTGTCCATGGAAGCCTGTGAGCAGCTGAACAGCCCAGCCACCAATACACAGAGAGCTAATTAATCCATTAAGGCAGCAGCTTCAATGACAGCTGGGAATGTGTACAAATCATGTTGTTTTTTTCCAGACCTGTCATCTCACACAGGATAATGGCTCCCAGGCGGGCCCAGTATTCTGTATGATGTTCCTGGGGAATTCCCACAGGGGTTTCAGGTGGCATGAAAGATGGGATCTTTACCAGAGCTTTTCAGAGAAGGGAAAATAAACGACCTTATAGCATCCCTTCTGACTCAGCCTGTACCTCTGTGGCTCACCATGTGGCCATTTTGTGCCTTGAATGCCTAACTGTTAAGGTCTGAATAACAGATTTAAAGTCCAAAGGAGCTTACTGGCTGACTTAGTAATGATCACTGTTCATAACCACTCTCCTACAAACAGCATTTCACGGTTTACGAAATCTTTTCACATATATTTTTTCATTTGATTCATTCATTCATTCATTTACTGAAAACTCACTGCATATTTACTATGTGTCGGGCTCTGTGTGAAGTAATAGTCAGTCAACAAAATATTATGTTTAAGCACGGAGGGTATGCTAGTAAACAAGACCCCAATTGTGAATCATAAAAGGCCCCAGCAGTTCACCATCAAACTGGACAGAATTGGAGCACATGAAAGAATAGGAAAAGTACAGTTCCTGTGATGGAACCAGGGCATGTGCGGGCAAGGTAAAAATAAGAGAGTGACACTATCTAGCAGGAGGAAAGAAAGACTTCATACCCGGGACTTTCATACCTTCAGACCAACTCTTAAGTTCCCATGTATCCTGCTGCTATACCTGAGTCAGTCCTGGCACCTGGTTTGCCCAGAGGATGGAGGCCCACCCACAGGCCTGATGTCGGAGCAGTGCCTATGCCTTGGTTTTTCTAAGACTGTATGTCATACGCTGAGCAGTCATTAAGGCTCAGAGTTTTCATAATATGGCTGCCAGCTCATAATCTTGGTTACACCTCTTGATAAACATAACATCTACTCTTTGAATCCTGCAGAATTACTGTATTAAAAGAGATCATGAATGTAGAAATAATGCCAATGATATAAGGGACCTTTATCGAATGCCTGATATACACTGATGTACAGACATCAGGTACTTTATGCAAATTTTTGCTCATCCTCACATATTTTCTCCCAACAAATAGATACTAAGTGCTCCATTTTATATAAAAAGTTCAGTTACTTGTCCAAGATCCATATGTTATAGGCAGTTGAGTTTGCCTATTGCAAAATTCCTTTTATTATTATTATGTGACTATATCACGTTGCCTATCTAAAGTGAAAATATATACACACATACAACTAGAAAGCATCTATCATGTGCCAGGGATCAAAATAGGTATTTTTAATGAAATTTGCAACTATCAGGATATTATCTTTTATAAAAATTAAAAAATAAGGCAACCGATGCTTGAAGATGATGAAAAAATCAAATAGTTTGTTGATGGTAGAGCCTGGGTTTGAACCCAGGTTGTTTTAACTCAAAAGCCCTTGCCCTTCTGCTCTTCCTGAGACCCGTGGTCTAGTTTTGGTTGTCCTGCTACCTTACCAGTTGCTTTTCTTCTCTGAGACTCAATTGTTTCAGCTTTAATGTTTTCAGGTTTTAAGATGTGAACAGGTGGAGATGAAAGGCAGACAAAAAGATATTCCAAACTGAGAAAAGCAGGGCTACAGCACTGTAAAGATCAGGTAACATTTAGAAAATGTCAGGCATGTTAGGGGGGCTGGAGTTAAAGTAACTCCCTTCTTTGGGTAGGGGATCAGAGAAGGCTTCATTTACACTAGATCTTGGAGGATGAATAGGAGTTTGAAATGTTAAAAAGATGAGCATTGTTTCAAGAAAAAGGTAAATACATATAAAGGACTTAGAGGTCTGCAATTAACAAGTATGTTTAGAGAATGGCAATTTGTGGGACATGGCTTTGTCCTAGGAAGGAGAGAGTTGTCAAGGGAGAGAGTTGTGATGGCAAATTTCACTGTAGTGGTAGCAGTGGTTTCAGTCTGATTTGGTGAGCTGTCTGCTTACACATGGCAACTTTTGCTCCTCGTCTTCATGAAAGTACCACACAGGTCCTGACAATTTGAGGTTATACACCTAAGTCAGAGTAGTACTTTTATTTTTTTTTTTTACAGAGTGAATAATTAAAATTAGTTAGCTAGACAACTGAATTCTTTTTTTTTTAAGATTTTATTTATTTATTTATTTATTTATTTATTATTTATTTGACAGAGAAAGAGAGATCACAAGTAGTCAGAGAGACAGGCAGAGAGAGAGAGGGAAGCAGGCTCCCCGCTGAGCAGAGAGCCTGATGTGGGGCTCGATCCCAGGACCCTGAGATCATGACCTGAGCCGAAGGCAGAGGCTATAACCCACTAAGCCACCCAGGTGCCCCTAGACAATTGAATTCTAAACATACCTATGCACACACATATGCACAGGCACACATCTGCCTTTTTATGTGGTCAGATCAAAAGTAAGACATTTGGATATACCTTCTGAAGATATTTTTATTAATTCTGTTAATCATAAGAGACGTATTTAGAGTCTAAAATAGTAATAGAGAACACTGGCTCCTGTCTTATTGGTATTGTGAGAATTCTTTGTCTTGCTGAAGCTTACGGATATATATCATAAATATACTCCCTTAGGTTGTATGCTATAGAAATCCCCAGAGGCCTTATATGTCTTCTGTAGGATGTATGGAACACAAACCTCTGGCTAACTTTCAGACCACATCTCATATGGGCAATGGGCAGGGTCCTCATTGTTGGTGGCTTAAAGCCTATATATGTACAAAATACCAGGCTACCAGTGAGAGGGTTTATGGCTGGGTCAAAGTTCATGTTTTCCACTTCTCCCCAGGCTTTTTGCTTTTTCTATGAAATAGAAAAATATATATTCAATATATTCACAAATATATCAAGTCTCATAACTTGAAATCCTCCCTTTTACATCTTCTCTAAGTAAACAGAACACCTCTTCACTTCACATACATTCCAACAAAGGGTTGTCTGTAATTATTGCCTCTGTTTCGCCAATTCCTTAACCTAAACTGGGTACTACTTTCACCTTCCCTGAAATCATTCTCACCAAGCCAAGCAACAATTCTATTGATGCTAAATCTTCATTTTATTTTTTAATGCTATTTTGGTGTTTGACTCTTTTCCCCATTCTCTTTACCTTTAGCTTCAATGACACTGCTGTCTCACTCTCCTTCACTCATTTTTCCTTATTTACCTATCCTCTAAATTCTGATGTTCTCAAAGTCCCTCTCTCTCAACCTGAAATTTTTCTATCCACTTACACTTCTATCCATAAGTATATATCCAATGAAGACCTATAGAAATGAATTGGACCAGATCCCTGCACTCAAAGAGCTCAAGTCTAGTGGAGGAGAGAAATATGTAAACAGACAATCCTAAACAGAATTAGATACTGTTTTGTATTCACTCTACTGGATGAAGATGATGCAGTTGGAACACAAAGGTCATATCAGTAGAAGCCTTCTGCTTCTTCCAATTGGGTAAAGAAAGACAACTTACATTTCCTACATTTGAACACATTTTGAAAACCTACATATCATGTCAGATTTAAGTAGCCAAAAGAATAACCACTCAATGATATTAAAATTATTCTATCACTTGATCATTTAGTCCATTCCATTGCATCATATGTGGGAGGCAACATACTATGGAGGAAAGAACACAGCTTTTAGGAAAAAACAGGCTCGAGCTGCAATTCTGGCTTCATTTTAAATGATCTGTATAGTTTCAGACATGTTACTCAGAAATGCTCAAAATCTCTGACCTTTATTTTCGTCATCTATAAAATGTGCATAATATTTTCTTGCAAAATTATTATGAGGATTTGATACAAGAAGCACCTTACACAATTCCTGGCACTTAGTATTAAGAATGGACATCAGCTCGAGCTTTCTTCTATTCCAAATGTGGGATTAACTCAAAAAGAAGGCAGAATGTGGGCAATCAAGCGTGTATTTCTGCTCAGGTAACGAGGCGTGATGCATTGGAAAAAGGGCCCAAGATAGCATTGTTTTAAATAAAAGTCTTAAATTCTCTCTCAATTTCCTTGTTCAAATCACTTAAGGGGAGACTTCTATAGTTCTGCTAATGAAGTCATCCTCAAAATCACTTTCAGATAGACTATTGCTCAATAATAAACTAACTGCATGATAATACACATACCCGAGCCCCCAAGTTGGGTGATTTTTTAAGATCAGAATCCATACAAACAGTCATTGAAAGTCTTAAGGGGGTCATTTGTGGAGATTGGATTTCTCCAAAAGAAAAGAATATACGCGTTTTATTCTCTTTATTTTGCCAGCTCATCAAGAAGAAAACGATGAAAAAAACGCTAATGCCTACGGTACAATTCATCACAGGGAATTTTATGGCAGAAAAATGTTTTCAATTTATAATGGCAGTAATAAGTGACATTGGGCAAAGGCTGAAAGAGACTTTTTTTCTTCTACCAGGAGTCAGCTAGGAATAGAAGAGGGATGTAATCATTACTCATCTCTGGATGCTGAATGTTCAAAGGCATCTTATATAACAGCATGCATTTTATCACCCTGCTATGCACCAGGCAGAAAAATTTTAACAAATTTTTCCCATGACCTGTTTATCATAACTGAGTCTAATTAAGGTCACGTGGTGAGCAAAAGGGAGGGTCTTCTCCTTGTCAGAACTGCAATGCTTACTTTGACAAGTCCAACAAAAGAGCCATCCTAAGAATGGAGCCATCTTGTAGTGTTTGGTTTAAAAAAATGCACTTTAAATGACTCCAGCACTGAGGAAACACACACACACACACACACACACACACACACACACACACCCTCATTGTCAGAGTTTTCTCATAAATGGAATGCAGTGGTAGAAAACTCACTGAACACTGTTTCCAAGACCCAAGACATTCCTCATGCTCTCTTGTTGAACTTTCCTCTCTGTCGATGGGAAGTCACCAAGATGTGTGAGCACTTACTATCACTATGACCATCACTGCAATTCTGTCTCTAAAGCCCCATATCATCTTCAACATCAAACTTCATTCATCATTCACTATTTGTTCATTCATTTACATTTACTAGAAAACTCAAATCAGCACGTATTTATTATATGACATTGTATCAAGCATAGCAGTGATTATGACATGACCCTCTATTTTTTGGACAGGGTTCCTAATTTGGTAGAGTAGATAACTGAGTAAACAGTCATACAACTGCATGAATGTATGATAAGAACTCTGCTAGAGGGTATGCTAGTTATTGAGATTCAGAGGTAACTCCAGGGAAGAACACATTTAGCATGAAGGGGCTGAGACAAGGCTTCTGGAGGAGATGCCCTTCTTTTTAAATTGAGCTGTAATGCATGAGTGGATATTTTCTAATAGGAAGTGGATAGAAAGACAATAGCAGGCAAGAGAAGGAATAAGGTGCACAAAATGGAAAAATATATGAAACAGCCTGTCATGTGCACAGAACAGTAAGTATGGAGCTTAGCTGAAGGGCAAGCCTGAGGGTGTTGGCTAAATTACTTATGATATGTAAAATACTGTTCTGCGTGCTCCAGAGTCACAGATATGAAAAACACATAGCCACTGATTTCAAAGAGTTACTACACTTCACACTCAGGGAAACTACCCACATTAGCGTGTGTGCCTAGATAGGCAAGTCACTTGGCACAGTTTTGTTGTGTTTTTGTTTTTTGTTTGTGTTTTGGTTTCTGTGTGTATTTTTGTTTTGTTTCGTTTCATGTTTGGTGATCTTTATTTTATTCTTTGACACACCTAAATGAAGAGAGAATAAAACATGTGAAAATTTGGGGTGCCTGGGTGGCTCAGTCGTTAAGCGTCTGCCTTCGGCTCAGGTCATGATCCCGGGGTCTGTTTCCTCTCTCGCCGTCTCTCTGTGTCAAATAAATAAAATAAAATCTTAAAAAAATAATGTGAAAATTTAGGGTCAGAAATCTATCAGAGGGAATAGATACAACCTAAGAAAGAAATGTTCCTATGTGTCCAAGGAACAGCCAAAAGGCCAAAGACATGGAACAGAGTGAGGAAGGAGAAGGATGGTAGGAAATAAAATAAAAAAACAACTTAGGAGCCAGATCATGTGAGATCACATGAGCCATATACGGTAGAAGTTTTGGATTTTATTCTAGGTGAATGATAAGCCACAGGAAGGTTGAAAACAGGGAAATTAAATTATTTGACTCTCATTTTAAAAGGAGTAATCACTTACGTGTGGAGCATAAGGAAAAACATGGAGGCCAATTTGAGAAGGAAAGGAAGAGTAAATGGGGGAAAATCCGAGGGAGAGATGAAGAACCATGAGAGACTGTGGACTCTCAGCAACA
Source organism: Nasua narica (assembly GCA_028533885.1). Taxonomy (NCBI): domain Eukaryota; kingdom Metazoa; phylum Chordata; class Mammalia; order Carnivora; family Procyonidae; genus Nasua; species Nasua narica. The sequence continues at coordinate 34,237,824 of CM052798.1, forward strand.
AACTGAAGGTTTTGGCGGGGAGGCGGTGGGGGTTGGGCGAGACTGGTGGTGGGTATTGAAGAGGGCACGTATTGCATGGAGCACTGGGTGTGGTGCATGAACAATTAATCTTGTAACACTAAAAAAATAAAATAAAAGTATTTGGGGGAAAAATAAAAATAAAAAATAAAATAAAAGGAGTAATCTGTCTGCTGTATGGAGTATAGACTGCAGGGTGGCATAAATGAAGGAAGGGACTGTTAGGAGAGGAGTATATTCATGATAGAATGATTAGGACTTGAGCTAGAGCAGTAATGACAGAGCAGATGAGAATTCAGGACATATTTTAAATACTATTACTTAACTGCCCCTCCCCCATGTTACCTAACTCCTCAAATGCCCAAACTGTTTATTCTACAAATAGAGAAACTGAGGCCTAGAGGGGAAGGACTTGTCCAAGGCTATACAGTGGCTCCATGGCAGAGAAAGACAAGCCCCCTCTCTTTAGCCTCCCCAAGTTTTCCACCACCTTCTCCCCTAGTCAATTCGATTGTTTTTCAAAGCCTGCGATACCATCTTTCTGGTGGCATTTTAAGAAAACCAGACGGCATTCAGCAGAAAGTCTGCCCAGCGTCGAGACAAACCAGGACTTTGATGTGCTCCAATTGGAGCAGAAAAGATGTGTGGAAAATACCAAGCAAATGTTTGGACTCAGAATCCAAAATAGCATGTACTTAACTTTGCAATTTAAAAAGTTAAATTCAAACATGTGTCTTGTTGGTTTCCCAGAAAATATAGAATCTTGAAGCATAAAATTAAATAAACACCAGCCCCAACTTGTGGCCTCTCTCCTTCCTCCCTCCAGAATTGTTTTTTTCCAATTATTTTCAAACTCTCTCATTCCCCAAATTAGTAACTTTCCATATGTTTAGACTCATAAGGCAACTGGTTCACACTGGTTAATATTAGAACACACAGGGGACACTCATTTCCTAGTTGCATTATACATATTCAGTCCTCTGGACCTTTACTCATGCTGTTTCTCTCTCTGGTGTGCTTCCCCAATGTTCTTTCTTGTCTGAAAATACTTTGCAGCCTCCTCTTTCAAAAGCTATTCCCCAATTCTTCATGTCATTTAACTGGGTATTTTATTCCTCTCAAATCTCATTGCAAATCCTCAGTCTCTTCATCTTTACAGTGGAAATAAAAATATTTCTACCTGCCTCACAGAGATTGTAAAGATTAAATTAATGAATATTCATAAAATTGTTTTGAAAAGGGTAAAATGCTCAACTATTAGTATTAATTTTTCTTCCTTGCTTCCTTCCTTCCTTTGTTCCTTCCTTCTTTCCATCCTTCCTGTTCTTAGTCAAAAATACCCTTCCTTTGTTGGGGAAGGAAGGTTCCCCAACTATGTAAGTGCAACAGACATTTGCAATCAGCTACTTGATGTCTAAGATAAGTAATAAGTGCACTTGTTCCGAATCTAAGGGCAGTCCGGGGCCTGTTCCTGCTGAGGCCGGCCCTATATCATGTCTGTCTTATTCACTTCTCCATTCCGCCAAAAAACATTAACCACTGAAACTCTTAAAAATAACTTGGGTAGACAGAGAAAGACAAATACCACATGATTTCATTTATATGTGGAATCTAAAAAACAAAACAAATGAACAAACAAAACAAACAGATACTGGTGGTTGCCAGAGGGGAGGTGGGTGAGGGATGAGCGAACTAGATGAAAGGGATTAAGAGGTATAAACTTCCTGTTATAAAAGAAATAAATCACAGAGATGAAAAGTTCAGCATAGAGAATATAGTCAATAATACTTTTAATATATATAATAATTGCATTGTAATAATATTGCATGTAATAGATGGTGACCATATTTATCATGGTAAGCACTAAGTCATATATAAAATTTTCAAATTACCATGTTGTACACCTGAAACTAATATAACATTGTATATCAACTACATTTCAAAAATAAGTTAAAAAAAATAACTTTGGTACTTCCTTCCGACCAAAAGGAATGAGGTCTGGCACTTTCCAGTTCAACCTAGAAAGTTCTTGTTTAAGTTTTATATTATATAGGAGATTTCACTTGAGAAAAGCCTTCCTTTGCTCTAAAAAAGCTTTCAAGTGATTGTTCTGATCCAAAGCCCTCGCTTTAGAGGTGTAGAAGTTAGAATTCAGAAAAGGGAAGGGAATAGTAGCCTAAGGACATACTGTGGATGAACCTTTTCAAAGCTAGATAAAATAACTTCCAGACCTAGGATAAACCACTTCCCGAGTATTATCCCTACTTTGTCTTACCTCCTGGAAGGTTTTCCAGACATGAAATGAGCTAATGAACTGACACCCTGGGTGCATCTTACTTTCCAGAACAAGTGGCTGCCATCATGCTCATTTTAGCGCCTTTTACTGGTTGCAGATACCAGGAGCCTTGGCAACCAAGATCAAAATCCAGGTAGCATGAAGAAGAACCTTTGGATTCCTGACTCCAACCAATTCCTTAAAGGTATTTTGGGTCAGTGTACCTGGATTGCTGCTGAGTATTCTGGCTGAGAGAATGTCTTTTCTCCCAGCTCAAGGAAAAAAAGAGGAACCCTCAACATTTCAATAACAGGCCTTGGTGCTTCAATGCCAGGAAATGGCAACCTCCTTCTCCTCCTCACTGACTGCAATGAGCTTTAAAGGGTGAGTCATTAATAAGAAAAAGAAAAATCAAATGACCTCGCATCACTATAGGTGTTAGAAAGTGGTGATTTGACTGTTTCAGGAACAAATGGTTGCTCAGTCTCTGAATACAGACAACAAAATTTCAGGAACTTTGGTTTTTGTCACGCTATCTTATGCATGAACTAAACTCTAGACAGCTTTGGTTTCAAGTGAAACCAAAGTCACAAGTTTGTTTTCTTCTGTTCCGTCACATCAGTCCATTGAAGCTTACCCCTCTGAATCTCCATAGCCTTATCTCTAAGATGGAGATAACAGTATCTACCTTATAAGATTGTCATGATGGTTCAGTGGTAAAATGAATGGAAGGCTCTTTGCCCATTTCTGCATTACAATGAGGATAAAATAACAATACCTAACACTCACTAAGCACTTACTGTGTGGTAAGTAGATTCTAAACATATTACTTATATTAATTAATTTCATCTTCAACACAAGTCTTTGAGGATTATTATTTCCATACTGCAGAAAGGGAAACTGAGGCACAGAAAATTTAAATTACTTGGTTAAGATCATACAGCTTCACAGTGCTAGAGGAGATTCTACCTAGGATGTCTAACTCCATAACTTGAACTTAACCACTGGAGCCAGTGACCTGGCTCCAAATAAGGAGGAGACTTAATTATTTTTATTAATGAGATCAGCCCCAGAGAGGAGAGAAGGAAGTGTGGTGTCTTAGAAGGTCTCACAATACTCAACAGCAGGCAGTCCCACTGAGATGATCCAGAACATAGAATTACCTGATGGGTCCCTTCAAAATGCCTCCTGATGACAGAATGCTGGATCCCCCCACTTTGCTCTTTGGCATTAATTAAAACAAAGGAGTTAATCAAGATAAACTTCCACACCTGCCCAGCACCAGCCTGGAAGTTTATCATGTCTAAATATGTTTCTCATGCATTTACTGCAAATTAGTTTCTGAAAGTGAATTTCAAGGTCTAGTGACTCTGAGGTTCCCTAACTCCGTTTTCATTAAGTTTTCACAAATGATCTACTGTTGCATTATTCTTTTATAGTGCAGATTTAAGGCCCCACTATGAAAAGCAATTATGCTGTCAGAAAAGTGTATTTTGACTTATTAAAAAATCTGAAAGGTTTTAGAAAACTATTTATTTAGGTTCTCATTGGGAGGGTATTTTGACAGTCCTCAGAAAGAAAGCACTTTTCTGTTGCATACTATTTGGAGTAGCCTAATAAAGCCTTTCTGCAAAGTGTGTGTGGAGTAGTAGAATAAGCAGAGTGCAGGGCATCAAGAAGCCCTTCCAGGAGTCTGGAAGGGAAGCTTTAGGCCTCCCTTTCCTCATCTGAAAAATAAGAGCTCCTCATAGTAATTTCTAGAGTAAAAGGAGCATAGAGATTGTATAATTATAGCTGCCTATAATGAGCACTTACCATGTCTCATACATAGTTCTAATAGGAATATGTCCAATCCTGAGAGATAGACCATATTATTCCCATTCTTGAGATAAGTAAACTGGAGCTTAAAAAGTGTACATGGCTTACCCAAGATTACTCACTACCTGCTAAATTTGTAACTCATGTTGAGTATTCTAAGGAATGCTATTCAGAGGAAAAAAGAACATAGAATAAACTATTGATGCATTCGACAATGCAGATGGTTGACTGACAAAATATAAAAGAGTTCATACTATATAACTTCATTTATATGAAGTTTAAGAATAAACAAAACTAATCTTTGGTGGTAGAATCAAGATTTGCTTATGGAGTGAAAGGAAAAGAGTCACACAGGAGTTTTCTGGGAGTATATTCTAAGTACTGACTGGGACGGTTACACAGGTGTAGACATCAAAGCCAAAGGAATTCAATGTTTAAATTCAGTGCATTTCACTGCATGTAAACTTCAAAAAAAGTGTATGTGGCTGGTGGGCAGTTTGTTTGGCTTGTGAGTCCTATGCAGAGATGCCTATCTGCAGACTCTGCTCCTCCTAAAATGGATAAGCCTGGGGCAGTGTGTCCTCCCTTAGGAGCCAAGGGAACTGGGGCAGGGCTCTTCTCTGTCAGGTGTTTCTCCACCTACACATATCTCTGATGCTAGGGAAGACCTCGGCACTGAGAGAATGAATGTTTGAGGCCTGTTTTTGCACGTTCTTCCTGAATGACCTTAAGTAAATCACAACTTTTCTTAGGAGTTCCCTCATTTTAAAATAAAGGGTTTAGATATCATAGTCTCTAAGCTCCTTTCTAGCTCTAAGCTTCTCTCACTTTGTACTAAGGTGATTGTTTCACATCAAGCTCCAGTGGCTGGTTGCTTTCATTATAGAAAGCTGGACAGAATGCAGGAAAGATACAAAAATGAAAGGGAAATAGTATAGGTGGGTATGGATTTAGTCTATCTGCATTCTCTCGTATGGTCATTATCAGTGAAATAGTATGAAATGTAAAACAATAGGATGAGGACTCAGATTAAGATTCCAATTTAGTTCCTGGTCCCTAGCTGGGATTAGCACTCAGCTGTATGGTATACTGAGCTTACTTGGGTGTGCCCTCTCTGTTTTAGACACTGCCCAGTGCCCTTAATGGATGGTTCCTCATCTCATTCTTTCAACATTTCTGTAGAGAAGGCATCATTATCCCATTTTATAGGTGAAGACATTAATACTCTGAAGGGTTAAATAATTTGCCTGAGGTTACAAGGCTTTCCTATGGTGTAGCTGGAATCTAATTTCATAAATCTCTACACTGAACCTCTAGTTTAACAGACAGTGTCAAGTTAAAGTTACCCTATGGCAAGCAAGGTTAAGAGGCTTAGACTGTGACCAAGATCAGTGATCGATGATAACACAGGGTTAGAAAGACTTTGGCAGACATTATTTTTTGAGAAACACTTTGGATCAAAAGAAAAATAAATTCTAGATTGGAAGGAAAATAAAACTATTTTCTTGGCACCTACTATTTGTTAGGCAGTAAGAGGTACAATAGGAGCAACTAGAAGATTCTTATTTCATTGAATTCTAAAATATTCCATTTACTATAGGTATTACCAGGCTCATATAGATTGAATGACTTACCCAAAGTTGATAGACTTAACATTCTCTTAACTGAGCACCTAATCACAACTCTAGTCCGTGTGTGTGTGTGTGTGTGTGTTGGGATAGTACCTATGCACAACAGAATAAAAGTTATATGGGTGGTAGAGAAATCTTCAAGCAAATTCTTTTCTTTTTTTTAACTGATATGAAAAAAATTCACTAACTTGTTTTGGTGATATTCTCACAACTATTCATGGTTGTAATTTCAAAATGCCAATCTATCTATTCGAAATATGGCATAGAAAAAAAGACACAGATGAAGTTATTTTATAATATCTTTGGATCTGTTTCCCGGCCAGTTAATTGTAGAAAAACCAGCTTTTAGAGTAAATTGCCCTATTGCAGCCTCTTCCAACTTCTAATAAAATATATAGGGAAGACAAGTAACAAGAACTTATAATATCCACAATTAGGTCCACAATACAACTAGAATGACTACCAATCTATTGCCAGAAACTGGTAGATATTTCTATGAACTCTAGTAACTGCCAGAGCTGGGTTAAAGAAAACAGTCAGTGGTCTACTTAGGCTTTGTCTTGAGAAATAGAACAGGCCCTCCCACCTAAAAGTAGGTAGAAAAACCACTTCATCTCTATACCACTATGTCTGAGACTTAGGGGCTGTAAGCCATTAAAAACTGGAAGCCATTCCTCTACTCCAACAGCATTGCTATTGGAAGTAGACAAAGTACTTTTTCTTTCAATCCCTACCCAACACCCTCTCCCCCACTAAACACATCTAAATGTACCTATTCAATAATTTTAGTTCCCTGAAAACATCTAGGGATCCCTGAGAACATCAATGGAACTGAAAACAAAGGCAACTAGCAATGGTATATTGCATCAGAGGGAATGCTATCCTCATTTGTAAAATAAGGTAGTCAAGCACAAAAAACATAATCTAGTAGCTCTGCCTGCTAAAGCTAGTAGCTTTGGACTCTTGCATGCCTGTTTGTTTATTCAATATGCTCCAGAGAATAAAGAAATATATCTTAGAGGAGATCCCATCTTACTATATCATGGACTGGGTATGTTAGTTTGGGTGCTCTGAGAATGGGACATCCAAATAGTATAGATGAGTAATAATTTTAGTAGGGGAAATACCTGTGGGAGATAATGGGGAGGGACCTGATGGAGGTTGGGCATACTGTCAGACTGTGATGCAAGTACTCAAGGCAGGACCTGGAGTGAAGGAGCAAGGGAAAGAAGGAAGGAAGCTTGGGTAAAAGTGTGTTAGATTCAATGAGTTCTAAGGAAAGATCAGCAAGGTGAATAGGGAGTCCAGAAGCCAAATAGTCCTGCCAGAGTAGTTCCTTATTACCCGGGAACAAGGCAGCCTTAATATCTCAATTGAGTTCAGTCTTTGCTGAGAGTGGCCCATGGAAAGTATGGCCTTGGTGCAACTACCAGTGGGCTTCAGTGCAGCAGTTGGGCTTTTAGTCAATTACTATTCTTGCATGAGAAACACTTTAATGGTTTCCACATTTAGAATGGGTCTGGCAGGGGTACACAACTTAACTTCATGTTGTAAACTTGAGGAGGAGATATGAACACCTTTATGGGAAATGCCACATTCTGTATGTCATCAATCATATGGAGTAGAAAGATACCTATAAATTTTAGCTTTTGAAAAGGTTGGTAGAGGAGAGATTTATGAACCCAAACAGAACTGAGTCTATTAAACATTCTTAGCACTTTTTCACTTAACTCACTTATGTGGTCTATGGAATAAGTGGATGAATCTTTGGGGATGACTATAAAAGACAATAAATTTAAATAGGTGGTGGCTACAGTTACAGCTGCTGTTCCAGATGTGATACAGTTACCGGATGATATCAGTACTATTCCTGGCACCTGGTATAAGCTATTGATTTAGCAAATGTCTTTCTCTTGATCAGTGTCAAGGACTACCAGCAGTAGTTTGTTTTTACCTGACAGGGACTATCACGTATATTTCCTATCTTTTTGCAGGCTTATTTTGACCCTCCTGCTTTTTATTATAATCTAGTCTGTGGATATCTTGATCATCTTGACATCCTACAGATTATCCCACTTGTACAATATATTGTATAACAGCAGTATTATTAGAAGGAAGTTTCTAGTACCACAGATGCTTTAGAAGACACATATGTCAGAAGGTAAAAGATAAACCTCATAAAAAACTAGGAGCCTATTATTTCAGTGAAATTTTCAAGGTGTCTATGAGTCTGGAACATATTGAAATATCCCTCTAAAGTGAAAAATAAATTGCTATGCTTTGTAGTATTTACCTCTAAGAAATATGCACAGTGATAGGAGTGGGCTTCCCTGGATTTTGGAGGTAACATATACCATATATGACTGTGTAGTACTGGTCCATTTACTGAGTAACCTGTAATGCTGCAAGTTTTGAGTGCAGCTCACAGCAAGAGAAGGCTCTGCAGTAGGACCAGCCTATAGCAAAAGGTGCTCTGCATTGGGATCTTTCAACCCAAGAGATTCAAAATGTCTATGGTAAATGGTGAGCTCCAGTAGAACAACCACAGAGTAGTAAGCTAAAGAAAATAAAGTCATAAGATAAAGACTAAACTTTGATCTTGGGATATCAAGTGATCATGTGGCTTGGGGTGCTCATCAGGAACTATGTGTAATCTGACCCACCAATCCATAAGCTTGGGTTTACAATCCACCAACCAGTAAGTCCAGTAAATCCTGAAGGCACAAGTCAACTGTTGAACAGGTAGCTTGGATTCCTAATAGCGTCTCTTCCTGCAGCTTTCCTTCCTTTCCTTCAGTCAAACTATGGCCTCATAGGAAGGAAGTTCCAAAACTTGGGTCTGGTTTATGAATGATTTTGTGTGTTATGCTGGCAACAATCAGAAGTGGATTGCTACAGTTTTACAGTCCCTAATCAGGGGTGTCCTGGAAGACAATAATAAAGTGAAATCCTTCCAGTGGTCAGAACTTCAAGTAACATATTTGGTTGTTCACTTTGTTTAAACAGATTGATGGTCTTTACTGATTTATAGCCCAATGGTTTGGCTAGATACATGATCAGGGACTTGTAATGACCAGGATTAGAAGATTGTTGTGAAGGGGAATCTGGGCAAGAGTTATGAAAGTGGAATTATGGGAATGGGAAGGGTGTGAAGATTATGTGAATGCTCAACAAAGAATACCCACTGTAGAGGAGGTTCTCCACAATTAGGTTAAGGTAATATATTCTTTGGATGTCAGTAAATACCCTTATACTCAGTGAGTCAATATCAAAAAAGGCCATGACAACAGAAATGGGGGTTGTGCAAGGATTTACAACATGGACTTTTTCAGAGTATCTAATCTGCCGGTAGTAGAGACCAACACTGAATCCCCAGCTAGTCACTTCCAGCTAGTCACCTGGTGGCAGGTTGATTACACCGGCCCGAGGGATGGCCGAAGGGCTCTTCCCCGAGCGGGCAGCCTGAAGGCAGCCCAGGCCTGGAAAGATCCTGTTCCTGTGGGAAGCCCGGCCCTCCTCTTGGGCTACACTACATCCCCTTCCATAATGAAGAGGCAGTGATTTGTCCTCACTAGAATATACATTTATTGTGTATTTGAATTTACCTTCACTGTACTCAATACCTCTGCTAGCACCATTAATCCATGGATTTACAGAATTCCTTATTTACCTTATGGTATCCTACACAGCATTAATTCTGAAAAAGGCACTCATTTTGCTGCAAAAATATGTCTATAATGGGCTCATTCATATAGTACTCACTGATCCTAACACATACCTTATTTACCGTAACAGTTGGCCTGATGGATATGGAATGATCTAACAAAGATTCAGTTCCAGTTCCTGTTTGGAAACTGAAAATGTGGAATTTTTCTCTTATACAATATCATGTGTGTTTTGAACCCATGGCCAACATATGGTGTTTTTTCTCACACAGGCAGAATATATGGATCTAAGAGTCTGGGGGTAGAAATGAGATTGGTTCTTCTTGTATTATACCAAATAACCCAGGTCACAGAAATTTTGTTTATTATTCCAACAACTTTGGGCTCTGTTGGTTTAGGAGGTTTTAGTTCCTAAAGAAACACAATAATGGTTCCATTAAAGTGAAAGCTAAGGCTACTATCAGACTATTTATTGTTCTTTATACTACTAAACCAAAAGGAAAACAATCCATGCCGCTATATTGGTTGGGGTGACTGATCCTGATTACTAAGGAGGATTTGGGTTGCTGCAACACAATGGGAGCAAGAAAGGATAATTCTGGAACCCAGAGCATTCTCTAAGATGCCTTTTAGTACTTCTGTGTCCAGTAACAAATGTTAATGGAAAAGTACTACCCAATAAAGTTTCACTGAGGATACATACCCATCAGAAATAGATTTGGGTCACTGCACCAAGTAAAGAACAACAAAAAGCTGAGATATTTGCTGAGAGTAAAGGGAATAGAAAGGGTAATTGAAAAAGGAAGTTATAACTATCATCATACCCTTTGACTAGTAAGATAAATGAGTGTTGGAGCAAATATACATCTCTTCTTCCTTGCTTATTATGGGTGTGTGTGTGTGTGTGTGTGTGTGTATTTATTTCTTCTGCTCTCCTTCTTTTCTTTAATATTTTATATAAAGTTCATTACTTTAAAGATTTTTAGATTACATATTATTCAAATGGGACTGTGATTTAAAAAGATAATATGACCTCACCCAGAGATGGATGCAGTGACCATGGAACTTTGTGCCTTTCCCTTTTGAAAAAATTGTGAGATCATCTTTATGTATATGAAAATTAGCTGCATCTTCCAAGGTGAAAGCATGAAGTGGACATATTTTGTTATATGTGTTATAGAAGGGTATATACAGATAATAAGTAACCAGAGGGATGGACTGTGCCAGTTATTTACCTATTGTCTTTCAGTTCCAAATCTACCCTTCAATACTCCGCACTATAATGTTGCAAACTACATTTCCCAGATTTCTTTTCTGTCTGGCTTCCTGTTAGGTTCTGCCAGTAACTAAAGGGAAATTGGAAGGTGGGAAGAAGAGGGGAGAAGAGACTGCTTTTCTGATTTTTGTGTTTATTAGCTCCAGTTTTCAATTCTTTTTTTGTTTGTTTTTTGTTTTGACGCTCTTAGAACCAACCTCTCTATGCTACTCAGAGTACCAGCCACAGACAGGCAATGCTTCCTTCTCAGAGAAATGAATTCAATGCTACAGGGTCCCTCTCTAAACTCTTAGGTTCTGATAACTCCAACTCATCCCTTTTGTTCCCCTAATCCCAGCAATGATAGCAGCTTCCTGCAAAGTGTAATCTCTGGGTTATCTCAGTGTTTCCTTTTTGCACTTCTAGCCCTCTGCATGGAGTAATAATTTTTATATACTAAACCCTTCTGTTGAAATAGTGTAGTTTAGATTCCTAAATGACTCTAAATGACCCAGTCACATAGAGATATGCCCTTGTAGCAGCAGAGTTAAATAAGATCACAAAAGTCACAAGAGAAGGCAATGGCTAAATTGCCTTAATTAATACTTGCAATGTTTTCAAAGAGTTTGTTTTTGTTTAGAGGACAAAGAGTAAAAGAACCAAAGAATACCTGTGCAGTCAAAGATAAATAATTAAATACCTAGCTGTAAAAGAGTTGACAACAAATTTGTGCCCTTTATAAATGGAGATCTTGGTGTATGGTCTATTTAGTAACCATCAAACTAATTTAATACCCCTTGGCAAAAGCTAGAAAACATTGATGATTCCTGCCTTCCCCCATTAACTATGTCCTGATTCTTTCCAAACTAAAATCCTACATTCTAATTGGACCCATAATGTACTCTATGTGTGTATAAATATGCACTGATCTATAAATTATTATCTCTGCTTTCCTCAAATCACTGATCTGCATCCTAAAACTGTGATTTTCAAATCTTGTGGCACAGAACATTTTAAAGTAGAATTCATGAATTTATTCATTCAACTAATATGTATTGCATGTCTACTGTTTTAGTGGACTGTCCTAAGGAATGAGCATATAGAAGGAGTGGAAACAGGCATGTTCTCTGCCCTCAGATCTTAAAGTCTATTAAAGAGATAGACATCAATCAAAAGGTCACATGTATAATTTGAAAATTCAAAAGTGGTAAGTGTGAAGGTATAAAGTATATGAGGACCTTTAACAGAAATCTGGACAAAGTTGGGAGAGGAAAAGCAGAAAAATTTTTTTTCAATATTTTTATCCTAAGAATAATGGGAAGTCATTAAACTGCTTTGGTTTTGGATGATCCTAAGTGATCAAATGGGCATTTGACTTGCCAAAGAGGATAAGTTCTATAAAATTTGTATATGCAGAGATGCAAAATGTAAGGGAAGAACACTAGATCAGATGACAATCTAGTTTATTGTTTATAAATATTTGAATGACAATTTTAAAGGCTGTTTATGGTACTTCCCAATTTTGTATATAATCAAGTTCTAATCAATAAATTTTATATATAATAGAGTTATCTCTGAAATATATACCTATATTATAACTTTATATTATAGATGATTATTCACAAGGTGATAAAAATGCGTTACAGTTATTTTTCCCTTCCTTCAGCTAGACCAAACTCAGCTCTGTCAGAGCTGTCCCTAGGTAGATTCTATATATAAGTGCAGCAGTGAGCAGCTGCTTCTCTCCAGCCACATCTATTCCTTAGGAAATGCTGAGATGGTGCTTCTTTGCTTTAGCTATTGTTTTCCTCTAATTATGCTCAACTTAAATGGTTATAGGAGCTAAAAATATAGCCATGGAGAGGAACTATGTATGAGAGCATTTAGTAAAGGCCCAGAATGGATACCTCTCCCAGAAATCACTTCCTAAAATATCTTGAAGCCCCATATGGAAAATTTCCCAATAGGTTCCAAAGATTTTGTTATAAAAAGGATAGCCAGATTGCTGCCAAACACAATCTATGAAATTGACAGTTAACCCAATGTAATCATAGAATCATATACTCATATATTTAAAGAAACACAGAACCTTAGAACATTAGAACGGTAAAATAAAACACATTAAAAAATACTAAAGCAGTTAAAAGTGGTCATAAGATCCATATGCTTTATGTATCTACTCCATGTTTGAACTTGATACATCTGAACCCCTAAGTGGCTGCTAACATTCTGTTTGAATGCATAGAATGTTGGGGGTTTGCTATATTCCTAGGCAAACTGCTTTATATTTAGGTAGCTCTGAATATTGGAATGATTATCTGAAAGCAGAGATGAAATCTGACCACTGGTTTTGCCTACACATTAGTCCTATTTCTATTAACAGGGCTATAAGTGTTCAAGGAAAAACAACAACAAAACTTTACTTAAGATCCTTTGGATTAATTTTATTTCCTTCACCCACAGACATAGCAACACTAGGATCCAATCAAGAACATCTGTAATATTATGTGACCAGGGTCTTAGTTTCCATCTGATGCCTCCCAATAATTTTTCTGTATCAGAAATCTGAGTTAACCCTGTTTCTTTTTCCTTCTAACTTCTAAGGAAAATTTATTGAGTGCATTCTGTGCTCTATTTCCAATTTACGGACTTTATGGGCATAACTCATTCCTCACAGTAACACTATGAGATAAATTATTTCATTATCCTCATTGTCTAGAGGAGAAAGGTGAGAAACAGAAAACAGTACTATGTACTGGTTTCTCAATATGAGTAGTGTGGCTATAATTCAAGTTCAGAACATCTGGCTCCATAGTGTATGGTCCTAACTACTGTGTTAGACTAGAATATGAAAAAAAAAAAAAAACCCTGCTAAAAATTCTTGTAAAAAAGAATGTTGAATTCCCTAGTTTAGCAAAGATAAAGATTTACCTAACAATGGACAAATGCTGTCAAAGGCACAATGTGATCTTGGGCAAATTATTGCCCAAGGGCCTTAGTTTCCTCAGCAGTAAGTGGAGCAAAGCCTTTAAATGTTTTCCAAGGCTCCTTCTAGTCTGAAATGCCAAGAGCTCTACCAATATTGGCTTGGGTCAGAGTTCAGCTACAAAGATTTCCTGAACCCCAAACGTGTGTCAAGCTTAATAACTTCCTAGGAACACATTAGGAGCCACAGTTGAGATCAAACAAATAGAAAACAAAGTGACAGAAGCAATGATAAAGTGTATATACAGAAAAGTAGTCAACTCTATCTTGGGGTGGGATGGGAGCCAAGGAAGACTCTAGAGAAGAATGGACACCTAAGCAAGGTTTTGAAAGATAGCAAAGAGTGCTCTAAGTAAGAAACGTGGTAAAGCGCCCTCCAGAAACATATTGATGGCATATTAAGAAGGTAGAAAAGTATGTTCAGGACCTGGCAAGCAGTTCACTATGACTAAAGAGTAAAGTATAAGACAAGCAGTAGCGAATAAGACTGGAGAGATGGGTAGGGACCAATGACAGGGCTCTGGTATACCCCTAAAGAATTAAAACTGGGCTTTACAGAATAACAGGATAAAAAACATGACTTTGCTTTTCTATTTTTTTAATATAAGTATGATCAGTTGTAGAGATATTATTTTAGAATCAAGTTATTCATCAGAAATGACATCCTTGAGATAGAAATTAGAATAAAAATTGCAATAAAATGCAATAAAAAATTTTAACATTTTTCCCCTTCATATTCACATGGAAGTCCAGTACATTCTAATACTTAAAAAAAAAAACACCCTACATTTCCACTTACGTTGTCATCTAAATAAATTGTCTCAATATGGGTAAAAAATGGTGCAAACAGCCACCTCCTAGAGGGCTGAGGAGAAGAGGTTGAGAATGGTCTGCTCTGTTAGGCTCTATCTTGGCGACTGCTTCCAGGTTTATAGATATTCAAAGGAAAACAAGGACAAGGAGGTTCTAGGGGAGATACTCAGCATGTTCAGAAATATTGGTAAGAGCTCACTGACAGCTCAGGCATCCCACAGGGGACATCTGGACTTTGCTCATTTTTTGGAGTTCAACAAGATTATTGTGCAACTCAACAAAGCAAAATTATGGCAAAAACTTCTCCAAAGTTTCTGTTAGGTAAAGAAATAATGGAAATGTAAGAAATTCAAGTTAATTTCACAAATTCATTCATTCATTCATTCATTCATTCATTCAACAAGGAAATATTAATTGGGAATACAAATATATTAGAACTTAGGTACTGGTCATAGCTCAGGCATTTACTAGCTGTAAATTCCTGGGCAAATTACTCTCTTATGCCCCAGTTTGCTTTTGTCATTTCAACTATACTAAAAGGAGTGATAATGATAATATCTATATTTTTAGGGGTAGGAAATAATGGGATTGAGATATCTAGGGATAGAAGCAACCAGAATCAAACTTGATAGCCATATAAATGAGGAATGAGGAAGAGGAGGAGACTAGAAAAGTCCCCAGGTTTCTGATCTAAAACTAGTTCTAGAACTAGAGAACACAGTAAGGAAAGACTAAAGAAATTTTATTAGGACTCTGTTATGTGCAAGGCATGCCAAAAGAGAAGCTGATACTCTCAGAACTGAGGCAAGAGTCTTCTACTTAGGTTATTTAGGAGAGACATACAACAACTGGTAATTGAAAAAATGAATTTTGGGAGGCTACAAGAATTCACCAAGAAAGAGCTCAGGAAAGTTTGGTACAATCGCAGCAGGCAGTAGAGGATTAAGAAGCTGAAGATCAAGTCTAATCTCATCAAATCCAGCTTCTACTGCCATTTCTAAGATGTAGAAATTAAGGTCTAGAATGGGAAAACAACTTGTCTAAGGTCACATAATAAATTAGAGGCAGGCCGAGGACTAAGGATATAGCTCTCTTACTGCTACACTGGGCTCTGTGCTCCCACAGAGACCTGAATTGGGGAGTACTCTGGCACATTCCAGCCTATCCACCCTACAACAGGACCTTGGCTAGTATGGCTGTTTGTTTCTTTTGCTTGTTGTTGTTGCTTTACTTAAAAAATAAAATCTCTTTGAGACTCAGTTTTCTCATCTGCCTATCACATCTCTTCTTGGAGACTCATCATGCACATTAGGTCCTGAAAAGACTTGAAGAAAAAAATCCCAAAAACAAAACAAAACAACTGTAGGGGTGCTGGGCTGGCTCAATCAGTAGAGCATGTGACCCTTCATCTCAGGGCTGTGAGTTCAAGTCCCACACTGGGTGTAGAAATTACTTAAAAATAAAATCTTTAAAAAATAAAATGAAAAACTATTTAATACTGCTTAAAAAAACATTTTACCATTAATCTCTACTACCTTATAACATCTATCTGTATTTCCATGAAACATTATTGAGACAATTGAGAAACAGTTCTGATAGAGAGATGCAAAGTTCATAACCTGGTCTAAGGACAGAAGGTAAAACAAGTAGGAGTATGTAATGCCTAAACTGTGTCTGGGACAGTGAGTAAAAGTTATTCAGAAGGAGGAGATGGGAAATGGGGAAGAAGGTCTTTTGGGCAGAGGGAACATAGAAAAGTGCCACAGCATGGTATCTGCAGTATTTTATAGTGGACAGTGAGCACAAGGGAGTAGAGGAAGATGAAGGTATAGGGCTAACTACAATCTATGTCTGCAGGGGCTTATGCCATAATAAAGAATTTGGGAGGGCTTATACCTCTGGTTTAGATAGAATAATTAGGAATTGAATTTATCCTACCACCTGAAACAACCCCAAACCAGATGAAATATATGAAAAAAATGATTTTTAAGACATAGGACATCAGGCAACAAAGGACAGTGATAGATGGCTGTGAGATGGAAAACTAATGTGGTGGGCCACAATATTGCTCCAGCTTATGCTTTGAGAGTTTCCAGGACCTGACACAGGGAGGAAAACCCAAGTAGAGTCTGGCAAACTCCCTGCATTAAGAAGATGAAGCTGATAGTCTGTAAAGACTAAGAGTTTGCAGGTCAGAGAGCTAGAATTTGCAGGTCAGAAAACTAAAGAGGACAGAGCTGAAAAGAGAAAAAAACTCTGGAGATTTGTCAAGGGTTCCCCTTGAGTATTCAGCAGAATAATGATCAGTACCTGTATGCGAGAAAACTAAGACTGGAGAAAGAAGCATCTGAGAGGATTAGATGGAACAGTGCCTGAAACTCAAAAGAGGCTAAAAGCAGTGACTATACCTACCAGATAAACTGGAAAACCTCATAATTTACAGGAAATTTGAGTGGAATACTCACATAAGATTTGCCTCAGTAGTGGGGAATAATTAACCCTAGGCCAAACACTACTCTGAAACTACCTAATGAATTTAAAAACGAGACTTGAAAGGACAAAACTATTTCTTTATTTAAAAAAAAATATTTATTTATTTATTTGACAGAGGGATAGATCACAAGTAGGCAGAGAGGCAGGCAGAGAGAAAGGGGAAAGCAGGCTCCCTGCTGAGCAGAGAGCCTGATGCAGGGCTCTATCCCAGGAGCCTGAGATCATGACCTGAGCTGAAGGCAGAGGCTTTAACCCACTGAGCCACCCAGGCACTCTAGGACAAAACTATTTCTAAAGAAATCAGAGAGGGCAACAAACCATGAGAGACTGTACTCTGGGAAACAAACTGAGGGTTACAAAGGGAGGGGGGTGGAGGGATGGAGTAATCGGATGATGGGTATTGAGGAGGGCATGTGTTGTGATGAACACTGGGTGTTATATGCAACTAATGAATCGTTGAATACTACATCAAAAACTAATGATGCTGGATAACTGAACATAATAAAAAATAGTAACTTAACCACAACCTATAAGAAACTTTAAGAACATTTATAAGAATATAGATATTTAACTCAATAGGTTAAAATATTTAACCTAACAGGTTAAAATTATGCCATCTAGTAAATGTCTGACATCTAGTAAAAAATAGCAAGAATGCAAGGAATTAGGAAAACTCTTTCTGAGAGAAAAAGTCATATCAAAATGGGCCCAGAACTGATAGAGATGTTAACATCAACAGAAAAGAATATTAAAATAGTTATTATAACTGTATTCTATGTGTTCCAAAAGTTAAGAAGGGACATGAATGATATAAAAAAAGACCCAAACTGAACTTCTATGGATAAAAACTATAATAGCTGAGATTAAAATGCATTAGGTGGAAATAATGGCAAATTAGACACTAGAGATGAAAAGATTAGTGAATTTGAAGACATGGCAATAAAAATATCCAAAAAGAAACAGAAAACTCCCCCATCCCAATTCCTAAGTTAACAAAGCATCTGTGAGCTATAGGGCAACTTCAATAATTCTAATATACAGAAATTGGGACTCCTGAAATGAGGGATGAAAATAAAATATATCTAAAGTAACAATGGGTGAAATTTTTCCAAATTTGATGGAAACTATAAACTATAAGTATCCAAGAAACTCAATAAACCCCCAAGTAAAAGAAACATAATGAAAACTACATCAGACACATCAAAATAAAATTTGTCAAAGTCAGTGATAAAGAAAAATCTTGAAAGCTGCCAGAGGAAGAAACCTTATGTGCAGAGAAACAAAAGGAAGGATGAAAATAGTTTTCTTTTTGGAAACTATGAAAGTGAGAAGATGATAGATCAACATCTTTGAAATACTGAAAGAAAAAAAAAACTTTCAAGCTAGAATTCTTCCCTACCAAAAATATCTTTCAAAACTATGGCAAAATTAAGGTTTTTCAGACATAAAAAGCTAAAGAATCCATTACTAGCAGACCCACGCTCTGAGAAATGTTAAAGGAAGTCCTTCAGGTAGAAGGAAAATAACACCAGGTAGAACTCTTAT
Organism: Nasua narica; assembly: GCA_028533885.1. Classification (NCBI taxonomy): domain Eukaryota; kingdom Metazoa; phylum Chordata; class Mammalia; order Carnivora; family Procyonidae; genus Nasua; species Nasua narica. The sequence continues at coordinate 34,256,322 of CM052798.1, forward strand.
CTACCAAAAACAACAACAACAAAACAAAAGAGAGAGAGAGATTGAGAGAGAGAGAGATAGAATCAAATGGTACTTATATGGACAGATATTTTAGATTACTTAAATAACTTCAAAAGATAATTGACTGTTTACACAAAATAATAATGTAGTATGGGATTTATAAGACATATAAAAGAAAAAGGTATGTCATCAATAGCATAAAGACTGGAAGGAAAGAAGCAGAAATATATTATAAATTTCTTATGCTATATATGAAGCAGGTAATCTGTGATAGTTAAAGATATATACTACAAACCCTAAGTCAACCACAAAAATAGCACAAGTGAGTTACAGTTAATAAATCAATGTGAGAAGGAAGGGAAGGGTGAATGGGGGAAATCAGAGGGGCGATGAACCATGAGAGACTGTGGAATCTGAGCAAAAAACTGAGGGTTTTGGAGGGGAGGAGGTGGGGGGTTGGGCAAGCCTGGTGGTGAGTATTGCATGGAGCACTGGGTGTGGTGCATGAACAATTAATCTTGTAACACTGAAAAAATAGAATAAACATATTTGAGAAAAAAAAATAAATCAACAAGGGAGATAAAAAGGAAGCCAAAAGAAAAGAAAAGAAAAGAAATCTCAACAAATACTCCAAAATACTGCAAAAGAAAGCAGAAAAAGAGAAAAAAAGGAATAAAGGACAGATGGTACAAACATAAAAAAAAGAGAAAATTATAGATTAAACTTAACTATCAATAATCATGTTAAATTCCATATATAAGTGAAATCATATGTATTTGTCTCTCTGACTTATTTCACTTAGCATAATACTCTCTAGCTCCATCCATGTCTTTGCAAATGGCAAGATTTTATTCCTTTTTATGGCTGAGTAATCACTCATTTGTGGAATTTAAGAAACAAAACAAATGATCACAGGGGAAAAAAACGAGACAGGCAAACCAAGAAACACACTCTTAACTATAGAGAACAAACTGGTGGTTATCAAAGGGGAGGTAAGTGGGGGGATGGGTTAAATAGGTGATGGGGATTAAGGAGTGCACTTGTTGTGATAAACCCCAGGTATTTACGTAAATGTTGAATCACTAAATTGTACACCTTAAACTAATATTACACTGTATGTTAACTAATTGGAATTTAAATGAAAACTGAAAAAATAATCATGTTAAATGTAAGCAGTCTAAACACTAATTAAAAAAGTAGAGGGCACCTGGGTGGCTCAGTATGTAAAGTGTCTGCCATCAGTTCAGGTCATGATCCCAGAGTCCCAGGATGGAGTTCTGCATCTGGCTCCCTTCTCAGGGAGCAGTCTGCTTCTCCCTCTGACCCTCCCCCATCTTGTGCTTTTTCTCTCTGACATATAAATAAATAAAATTAAAAAAAAAAAGTAGAGTGCGAGATTGATTAACAAAGCAAGATCCAATTATATGTTACCTGTCAAAAATGCAGTTTAAACATAAAGACACAAATAGATTAAAAGTAAAAGTTTAGAAATAGGATATACCATTTTAACACTAATAAGGAAATAAAAGCTGGGGTGGCTATATTAATATCAGACACAGTAGACTTCAGAGCAAAGACTATCAGGAATAAAGAGGATAATTTCATAAAAATAAAAGTGTCAATTCATTAAGAGGGCATAACAATGCTAATTGTTTATTCATCTAATACCAGAGCATCAAAATGCAGGAAGTAAAAGCTGATACAGTTGAACAAACCTGCAATTAACAGTCATAGATTTCAATACTCCTCTCTCAGTAATTGATAGAATATATACATAGAAAATCAGGAAAGATATAGAAGACTTGCACAGTACTATCAACCAACTTGACCTAATTGGCATTTATTAAATACTCTACTCATATATAACAGCAAAACAGATATTTCCTAAAGTGCATGTAGAATACTTACCATGATAGACCACATTCTGGGCCATAAAACAACTGTCATTCATCTCTCTCTCTCTCTTTCTTTCTCTCTCTCTCTCTATACATACATATATATATGTATGTGTGTGTGTGTATATATATATATATATATATATATATATATATGACAGAATGTACAGAAAAGCTACAAGAACTACTGAGTCTAACAAGGTTGTAGGATAAAATACAACCATTTTAAAAGATAATAAATGCAGCCATATTCAGGGATCTAAATGTGGTTCCTTGAACACACCAGATTTTTCATACATCTAGGTTTTCTTATGCTGAGACTCCACCTAGAATGCTCTTACTTTCCCTTTCCTCATGTTGTCCCCTTCCCACAACACCTTTAAGAGGAGGGCATGTATTGCATGGAGCACTGGGTGTGGTGCATGAACAATTAATCTTATAACACTGAAAAATAAAATAAAAGTATTTGGGAAAAAAGCAATATGTATTCAATTTAATAAAATAAATTTATGTAAAAAAAAGTCTGGTAAAAAGCCCGTGTATTTTTCAAGATTTAACTCAAATACTACTTTCACCATAAAACCTTTTCTGACCTCCTCTCTCACTCCTCTGTCACAGGAGATAAAGTCTGCGCATCTTTCGGACACTGTCTACACTTACCTAAAATAGAATGCATCTTCATCATTGTGAAAGACTAATCTATGAGTTACTTGAGGACAGGGATTTTTTTCATTCATTCCATAAAATTTAGATTGGATAAGTAAATATCTTCTCTACTATGGTAACTAACAACTGATGCCTAACTATCTGTGTGTGTTTCTGCCTCCTTCATCAAAACTGGGGCTCCTTGTGGGTAGTGGGTTGTGTCTGACTTCTTTCTTATCCTCATTATTTAATACAATGCCTGGCATTTGGAAGATCCTTATGTATATGTGCTGATAATGCCTATGTGAACAGTGGGGGAAGGATCTAAAGTTCCCCACTTTTGGAAGAGAATACTTCAAAGACCATGGGATAAGGTTGATAACAAATAAAAGCATGAAAGACAAAACAAGTCTCTTCTAAGCAGCAGGAAGATTGCCTTGAGCAATCTCTCTTTATAGGCAAATGTTTTACCTTTGCTACCAACCTGTTGATCACTACTGAGAGCCCATGGCTGGGACAAATGAAGCTGCATTATCTTGTCCTAGCCAAGTTGAGATATCGCTAGTATTTCCATAAAGCATGAGATAAGAGAGAGGGGAATTCAATTTATTAGACTTT
>CM052798.1:34259579-34290367 GCA_028533885.1 Nasua narica
CCCCCCCCCCCCCCCCCCCCCCCCCCCCGTCCGCAACATAACAGATGGGACCACTTACTTAGCCTAAGAAATTTCACAACTGTGGAAGGAACCTTTTAGAGATCATCTGGTCTGACCCTCTCTTTGGCAGATGAGGGGGCAGAGGCCAGAGAGCAGAGATTCACAGGCAGAGGCGGGGGTGAAGCAGAGGCAGAGGCAGGTTCTGGTCTTTACTGTCTCTTGACACGGATTCTGCAAATCCTTTGGAATATCAACAATGCCTACAGGGTAAAGTCTGAATGTATGGGCATGTCCTTCAAGGTTCTCCTGTCCTGATCCTAACAAAACTTTCCACTCTCATGTCTGCCTATTCCCCACCTGTCTTCCAGCCACAGTGTACATTCACTCACAGTTCCCAGAACATCCCATGTACTTTCACATACACCTCTATACCTTTGCTTGTGTCATTTCCACATTTGCCTAAAATGACATTCCCTTCTTTTGTTATCTGGGATATTCTTCATCACCCTTCAAAATCTAGTTCAAATGTTGCTTCTTCAAAAACTTCTGGGATATTCCAAGGCAGAACCCTCCCTGCACCATGCTAATAGCACTTTTTATATGTATCTGTTATGCTTTATAATGTAGCAAAGTATTTGCTATGGTCATATATATTAACACATGCATGTCTGTGAGCATATGTGTTTGGAGGAATTGTCTCCATTTAAAATTACCAAGGGTATATAAAAGGCAAATACCTTATTGATGCAGCTATTTATGAGGGCCTGCATTTGATGGTGTAGTAAGTGCCCAAGATGATATTATTGCCTCAAGAACCTGCATAGGTTCCAAGTCCAATACTCAAGTCCAATACTCAAGTCATAATCACTTATTTATATCAGAAACACTATAACATATAGTTTATTTATCATGCTAAAGACATCTTTATACAATTTATATATCTATTAATTGATATTAATAGACAGTGCTGTATTAACTGCAGAAACTCTCAGTAGATTAGTTCTTAGTATTGGATAGATTTCACATGCATAATTAGGACAGGTACATATATGTAATTCCAACATTTATATAATCCATGTTCTCTAGTATTATCAGGGGAAAAGAATACATGCAACTAAGGGGACTTTGTCTTAATATAAAAAGTTAAAAATAGGGGTGCCTGGGTGCCTCAGTGGGTTAAAGCCTCTGCCTTCAGCTCAGGTCATGATCCCAGGGTCCTGGGATCCAGCCCCGCATCGGGATCTCTGCTCAGCAGGGAGCCTGCTTCCCCCTCTCTCTTTGTCTGCCTCTCTGCCTACTTGTGGTCTCTCTCTCTCTGTCAGATAACTAAATAAAATCTTAAAAAAAAAGTTAAAAATATATACAAATTTTCAAACATAATTTGAGTCAAAATCATGACGCTATTCACTTGGCTGCTTCAATGGCTCTCCAAATAAACCTACATTTCAAGCTTTGCACAATAGCAGTATTGCAGCCAATGAGGTTTATTTGAGGTGTGATTATTGATAATTGAAAACCTACATTTCAAAATACTAAGCCTACCACACGAGGCCTCTCCTATAATGGCCGCTAAGCACTTTCTCCTTCGCCATTACTCTCACTCTGATGAAACACACACCACATAGGCTTACTATGACTCTATACATGCTTTTTTTCCTCCACTCTTCACCTGGCTAAAACCATCTTACTCTTCAAACTTTAGTCCCACTTTCACCTCATCTGATGCCACTAGCTTGGCCTGGTGCTTCTTCTGGCCTCCTACAAGTCCTTGGCTTCTTTCTGCTACACCACAAATCATACTATGTGGTCACTGTGTACATTTCAGTCACTCTCATTACACTAAAGACCTTGAGAGCAGAGATCCAATTGGTCAATCTACAGATATTTGTTAAATGTTTACTAAGGAAGCTGGGCAATACTCTAATGCTGGGAATATAGCAATGAACAAAACAAAGGCTCTCCTCCCAAGGAGTTTACATTTCAGCAAAAGAAAACAGTCTTAAATGAGTATATAAAAATTAAATGAGATCAATTCAGCTACTGATATAGGCCATGAAGGAAATTAAATGACATCATGTGAAAGTGACTAGATGGTATATTTTAACTACAATGATCAGGAAAATTCTCCCTGAAGATATGACCTTGGCTAAGACCTGAATGATGAAAATTCCTCTATGGGAAGAGTTCCAGGTCTTGGAGAAAGGAATGAACTTACTGTGTTTGTGTAGGAAGGTCACAGTAGCTAGATTTTAGTGACTGAGTAAAGAGAAACAGGTAGGAGAAATAGGCAGAGGCCAGGTCCTATAGGGCTTTACTGATCATGATAAAACCTTAGATGTTATTCTAGTTAGAATGGAAGCCATTGAAAGGTTTTAACTGGGGAATGACATGATCTGGCTGCAGGGATCTACAGGGCAAGAAGAAAGGAGATCATTCAAAGGCTGTTTTAGTAGTCGAAGCCAGATGTGATAGTGATTTGGACTAGGATTATGGCAGAGGAAATGGAAGAAAGTGATTGGATTAGGATATTTAGTAGAGACGGAGTTGGCAAGACTCACTAATAGACTGGATGTCAGGTGTGAAAGGAAGATAAAAATTAATGGTGGCCCCTAGGTTTATATCTGGGGGCGTATACTATGATGGAAAAGACTTGAGTGAAAGAGTTGAATATATTTGTTTTGACATACCTATTAGATATCTGGATAGAGATGCAGTGTAGGCAGTTTGATTATACTAATCTAGAATTTATGAGAAGTTAAAGTTGAAAATGTAGAGATGGAATTCATTAATATAAAGCTGACATTTAAAGTTAGAGATGTAAAATCTATACTGATTTTAAAGTTAGAGGATACAAAATCAATGCACAGAAATCAGTTACTTTTCTATCACTAACAATGTAACTATAGAAAGAGAAATTAGGGAATCAATTCCATTTACAATAGCACCAAAACCTTAACATACCTTGAAATAAACCTAACCAAAGAGGTAAAGAATCTATATTCTAGAAACTACAGAACACATATTAAAGAAATTAAGGAAGACACAAAAAGATGGAAAAACATTTCATGCTCACAGATTGGAAGAATAAACATTGTTAAAATGTTTATGCTGCCCAGAGCAATCTATACTTTCAACGCCATCCTAATCAAAATACTAATGGCATTTTTCAAAGTGCTGGAACAAATAATCCTAAAATTTGTATGGAACCAGAAAAGACCCTGAATCGCCAAGGAAATGTTAAAAAGAAAAACAAAGCTGGGGGCATCACATTGCCTGGTTTCAAGCTATATTATAAAGCTATGATCACCATGGCAGCATGGCACTGGCGCAAAAACAGACACATAGATCAGTAGAACAGAAGAGAGAGCCCAGATATGGACCCCCAACTCTATGGTCAAGTAATCTTTGACAAAGCAGGAAAAAAGATCCAATGTAAAAAAGACAGTCTCTTCAATAAATGATACTGGGAAAATTGGACAACTATATACAGAAGAATGAAACTTGACCATTCTCTTACACCATACACAAAGATAAACTCAAAATGGATAAAAGACCTCAACATGAGACAGGTATCCATCAAAATCCTAGAGGAGAACATAGGCAGCAACCTTGTTGACATCAGCCACAGTAACTTCTTTCAAAACATGTCTCCAAAGGCAAGGGAAACAAAAGTGAAAATGAACTTTTGGAACTTTTATCAAGACAAAAAGCTTCTGCACAGCAAAGGAAACAGTCAACAAAACAAAGAGGCAACCCACTGAATGGGAGAAGATATTTGCAAGTGACACAACAGATAAAGGGCTGGTATCCGGGATCTATAAAGAATTTCTCAAACTCAACACCCAAAACCAAATAATCAAGTCAAAAAATGGTCAGAAGACATGAACAGACACTTCTCCAAAGAAGACGTGTGAATGGCTAACAGGCACATGAAAAAATGCTCAACATCATTAGCCATGAGGGAAATTCAAATCAAAACCACATTGAAATACCACTTTATACCAGTTAGAATGGCAAAAATTGACAAGGCAAGAAACAAATGTTGGAGTGGTTTTGGAGAAAGGGGAACCCTCTTATACTGTTGGTGGGAACGCAAGTTGGTACAGCCCTTTGGAAAACAGTATAGAAGTTCCTCAAAAAGTTAACAATAGAGCTACCATATGACACAGCAATTGCTCTACAGGGTATTTATCCCAAAGATACAGATGTATTGAAAAGAAGGACCATATGCACCCCAGTGTTGATAGAAGCAATGTCCAAAATAGTCAAAATGTGGAAAGAGCTAAGATGTCTTTCAACAGATGAATGGATAAAGATGTGGTCCATATATACAATGGAATATTATTCAGCCATCAGAAAGGATGAATACTCCCAACTTTTGCATCAATGTGGATGGGAGTGGAGGAGATTATGCTAAGTGAAATAAGTCAAACAGAGAAAGTCAATTATCATATGGTTTCACTTATTTGTGGAATAGCATGGAGGACATTAGGAATAACATGGAGAACATTAGGAGAAGGAAGGGAAAAAGGGAGGGGGAGAAATCAGAGTGGGAGACGAACCCTGAGAGACTATGGACTCCAGAAAACAAACTGAGGGTTTTAGAGAGGAGGGGGTAGGGGGATGGGTGAGCCTGGTGATGGGTTTTAAGGAGGGCATGGATTGCATGGAATACTGGGTGTTATACGCAAACAGTCATGGAGCACTACATCAAAAACTAATGAAGTACTGTATGGTGACTAACATAACACAATAAAATAAATAAACAAAATAAAATCTAATCACCTTAAAAAAATAAAAAATAAAGCTATGGGAACAGATTGGATTACCTGGAAAACCAGTGTGTCTGGAGAAGAGAAGAGAAGAGAAGAGAAGAGAAGAGAAGAGAAGAGAAGAGAAGAAGGCAGTGAGGCAAGGGTACTTCAGTATTCAAACTATAGTAGAGAAAGAGCCATCAAAGAATTCTCAGAAAGAATTGCCATTAAAGAGGATAATTAAGAAGAGAAGGAGGAGGAGGACCAAGGGAGTATGGTGTCTTAAAATCCTAAAGAAAAAAGTATTTTATGAAGGAAGACATGAATTAATGGTGTGAAATCTGTGGGGAGGGCTAGGAACATGAAGACAGAGAATGACCATTTGAATTGGCAGGATCATGTTCTAGGATGATGTTGACACAGGCCATTTCAGAGGACCATTGGGAATAGAAGCTCAACCTGAGTGGGCTAAGAAGACTGATGCACAGTGAGGGAGTGGGAAGAATAAATATAGACAATTCATTGGAGAAGGTTTCTTATATAGTGGGGCAGAGAAATGGGATGTGGTCAGAGGGAAATGTGATGTAAAAGGAGGAATTCTTGAACGTACTCTTTCTCTCTCTCTCTCTCTCTCTTTCTATCTAAAGGCAGAAAATATTATGGCTTATTTACTTGAATATAGGAAAATCTAGAAAGTGATAAATTAAGATATGGATAAAAAAGGAATAATTATAGGGATCAGATAGAGTCTAGAATACCTGAGGTTAACTTCAAATAGAGCAGGGGTATGTTTCCAATCTGACAGAAGTAAAGTCAGTGTATGGACACATATGCAAGTAGGTTGGTGAATTTTGACACCTCATCATATGGCTACTGTTTTCTCTATTAAGAATGAGATGAAGTCATTAGCTAAGATGACATACTTGACTCCTTTGCCCAGTGTTTAGAACAGTGGCTAGCATATAAAAAGTACTGTGTTTGCTGAGTGAGCTAGTAACCAAACAGAATTGCAATGATCTGGCCAAATGAGTTGACAAATCTTCTTAACTTAAGATGAAGACTAGTGTTAAGTAGGTCTTGGGTCTACCACTTGCCAGCTATAAGACCCTGACCAAAATACTTTAACTCTTTGAGCCTGAGGTATCTCATTCATAAATTGGGAATTAAATGTCTATTGCACAGGCATATTATAATAATCAATCAGACAGAATACATAAAGCACTTGGCACAAAGCCTGGCATAGCAACTGCATAATAAATAGATATTACCACCAATGATGGAGCCATTAATTGTTGCTACTCCAAATAACACTGGTCATTACCAAAATCTTCCACTTGTTTCCTCAGATTGCAAATGAATGCAAAGCAAAAGACTCTGTCTTAAGAAGCCGTCAGAGTAGGTTTCTCCTTGAAATGGTAGTTTGGGTGTTTTGGGTGATCCAAAGAGAGAAAAAAGTCCTGTAGGTTGGATAGTCAGAGAATGCTTAAAGCCAACAGCTTGAAGATTCAAGTCAAACTACTTCATGTTTATCTGCATTTTAAAAAGTGTAATTGCTTTAGTTATTCCTTCCTACATTCACTAGAGTTCATGGGATAGACATTTTTCCCCAATTTTATAAATGAAGAAATAGGTATTTAGAGAATTTAAAAGACTAGTTCAAGAGCTCATTTAATAAGAATAGGGCTAGGATGTCTGCATTCAAATGCTCTGTGCTTTCTACTACTTTCATTTCCTGAAACATGCCTTAGGAAGACCCAAAGATAGTGAAACTGGCAACAGAAATGAGGGGCTCATCCGTGCTACAACGTGCCCACCTGATCTTACATGGTATAGTGGGGGCTGGTGGATGTTTCCCTAAATCTCTTCTCTGCCTCTTCTTGGGCATATGGTTAGCCCACATTTCCTATGAACATTGCCACTGCAGTGAAGTCTAGCCATGTGAAAAAGTTCTGACCAATGGAATGCAAATGAAAGTGATTTGTGCCTCGCTGGGCCTAAGCCTTAAGGCAGTGAGCTTTGTCTATCCTCTTTTTCCTCTTTCCATTAGCTGGAACCTGAGATGACCTGACTTGACTCTGCAGGTGACAGCAATGCCCTAGATGAAGGTGAATTAGGGCATTGGAAGGAACATTGGTTCCTAAATAACTTTGGGTAATAGAGCTGGCTGCCAACCTAGACTGTTCAATTCAGAACCAATTTGTGTGGGGTGCCTGAGTGGTTTGGTCAGTTAAGCATCTGCCTTTGACTCAGGTCATGATCCCAGGGTCCTGGGATCCAGCTCTGCATTGGGCTCCCTGCTCTGTGGGGAGCCTGCTTCTTCTTCTCCTTCCTGCTTGTGCTCTCTCACTATCTCTGTCTCTCTCTCAAATGCATAAATAAAATCTTAAAAAGAGAGAACCAATTTGTGAAAGATGAATAAACATAATTCCTTAAGTCACTGGACTATATTGTTTCTTTGTTACAGCAGCCTATGTTCACAATTACTAAGATATAGGGACACACACTTGAGAAGACAACTGCAGAAGAGAAGGCTGAGGGGGGAAACATGCAGCTGCCTGAAGATCTTTCCATGGCTCTTCTGAAGTGGTGTGGGGAGGGAGGGGTGGGCAGGACAGATAATCTCCACATTGCTCCAGAAGCAGAACTAAGACACGTACATGACTGGGACCTAGAGATAGAGTTCACTTCCACAAAAATAGGAGTTTCTTTCAGAGTTGTTCTAACATAGAGAGGGATGTCTTTAAAGGTAATGAGTTCCCCATCAGTTTGGGTATGTGAGCAAGGACTGGAAGACTTACTGATGAAAATGCCATAGACAGAGCTCAAGCTTTGCTGTGAGGTTGAACTAGATGACCTTTAAGGTCTCTTCCATCCCTGACAGTCTAGACTACATAGGAAAACAAATCTCATCCAATTAAGGGCCTCAGAAAAACAAGCAATGATTCACTGATATAGAAGCAGCCTGTGCCTGGAGTTCAATTGCCCTAATAATCATCATCATCACAGAAGTTCTATTGGCTTTTTCCCCCTTTGATTAAAGTCCTCAGAAATACCTTCAGGCTCCTTTCCAAACAAATGGCCCATTACAGAAACTCAATTTTAATCTGATCTCTCCTTCGGTAATTACATTCTTGGTCAGGGGAACAGGACATTCACTTAATGAAGGGGATGCAGCTCAAAGGGTAAGCACTGCAAACGTCCAGAAGTGAAAAGAATGCATCTGGCATGACGTGCTTCCATCAAAGGACATTAGAAAAATGCTGTGCAGTGTGGAAAAAGCTCTGGTTTGAAAGGCAGGAAGCCTAAGTCCTATCTTGCCTTTGACCCTGACTAACTCTCTCTTTCTCACTAGATCTCTGTACCCCATCCTACCCCCACTGAATCCATATCCCACAAGGAAGCCTGAAACACTACCAAAAACCCAACTGCAATCAAGATTCTATGCTTTAAATGTTTTCCTGAACTCTCACTATCTTGGGACAAAGTCTAATATGATCTACAAGACTCCCAACCCCCTTGATCTGGACCGTGCATTTCTCTTTTCAGCATCAGCAGGGCCCATTCTTTCTGAGCCATGCTTGGCTTCTTTCTGTTCCTAGAAACAGAGTCTCTTTCTTCAGTTTGTACATAACATTATTCTCTGTCAGAAACACTTCTCTGCCTTCCTGTTTCCTTAGTTAACTTCTTCTCATCCTTTGGATCTCAGCTTCTTTCCTATTATATTTAAAACTCCCTTACACAGCATTTATCAAGTGTCAAATATTAAGTGCCTTATACATATTAACTAATTTTATACTCCTCAGAGTTCTACAAGGTAGGTACTATTATTATTCCCATTTCACGGATGAGGACAACTATGACCCAGGAAAGTTATGGAAAGTTATGTAACTTGCCCAAGGTCACATAGCTAGTAAGTGGCAGGATTTCAACCCAGGCAGTCTGGCTGGAGTCCAGGTTATTAACCACTATGCTATGTTGAAGTTTCACTTCCCCAAAGAGACCTCCCTGACCAGATGATCTCCCTTCTAGCCTATTGGCACACATGTCACTCCATAGTGATTAAGTATGTTATGCCATCTTTCCTGCTAGACTGAGATTCCTAGGAAGACAAGAAACCATTTTTTCCCTATTCATTGTTGTACCTCCAGTCCCCAGTAAACAGTGGAAACTCAGTAAATGGCTTTTTACTGAATTAATAAATATGTGAATTTTCACTTTTCAAAAATGCAAAATGAGGAAGTTAATCTTGGTCTATACTTTTTCATTGCTTTGAGTAAGAAAAAGTCCTGAATTCAGATGCTGCCCTTGTACATATTATCATAGTGTAAGTCATTTAAACTATTTGAAACTTTAGCTGTTCCCTTTGTAAAAGAACTAGATTGGATTAGATAGCTTTAAAGATTCTTTTAGTTCTAAAATATTTCAGGTGTTTATAACCAATGCATATTTGGGGAGATTATGGAAAATTTTGGTTATATATGCTTAGTATAATGTTGCCTATTTCTGGACTGGCATAAAATCTTTACTGTATATACCATTAAGTACGGAAAACAATTCTGAAGCTTGGAAGCACAATTAGTTTTTCAGCTGGTGTGAAATGCAGGGAATTTAGGAGTAACAGAAGGCAGGCATAGAAATAAAAAGAACACAAGACTGAGGTAAAAGCTCAGATTTGAGTATGAGACTGTCCAATATCAACTACATCATCTAGAACAAGTCAGTTGACTGATTAGCTCAGATTCTAAATTGGATTAAATGTATTTAATGGATTTTGGGTTTTGCTTTCTCTTTCAAGTATTAGCTTCACTTTCCAGAGCCAGCAAATCTGCCTTCTTCAAGGAAGACTCAGTGACCTTCTTAGACTTTTGTATTCTCCTCCTTTTTCTCATCCACCCTCGGAGTCCAAAGAAGTGCAAGTGTCAGAAGTTACAATGTGAGCAATCAAACATGGTGCTCAAAGTGGCTAATACCAACTTGAAATTCTCACTTAACAAGTAGTTATATAGCCCTCATTATAGATCAGATTCGAAGGAAGAACTAAGGCAAGTCTTCTAATTTTATTCTTTTGTATTCTCACCTATTAAACGGGACCATCTGAATATAACCGCAGGAGGTTATGAATACTCAGGGATTGGGCAAGATGATTCTTTTTTTTTTTTTTAAAGATTTTATTTATTTATTTGACATATGGAGAGAGAGAGATCACAAGCAGACAGAGAGGCAGGCAGAGAGAGAGAAAGAAGTAGGCCCCCTGCTGACCAGAGAGCTCCATTCCAGGACCCTGAGATCATGACCTGAGCCGAAGGCAGAGGCTTAACCCACTGAGCCACCCAGGCGCCCCAGGCAAGATTCTAACCTTCTATTTGATCTAGTTCTTTGGTGGAAAGATCCTCTCAGTAGCCATCTTTGTGGTGAGCTGTGCTTCCCATCATGGTAGGTGGCATCACAATCTACTCAGGCTCTCAAATCAGAAACCAGTTCTCCTTGACTCTAACCCCAATCCTCTTTCCACACCCACTGGTTCCAACCCCTGTCTATTCTAACTCCTGAATATCTCTTTTAAACACTCAACGCTCACTGTTTGGATAATTTCCTCATCTTTAGCCAAAATCACTGTAACCAGTCTCCTCATTCATTTTCCCATACAAGTCTCTCTTGCCAGAGAGTTCTTAAATTTAAGTTTGAAAAAATCATTCCTTTGCTTAAATGCCATCAATGACTCTCCATTTCCCTCAGGATAAATCCAAACCTCTGGTGGTTTATGTATAAGAACCCCCACTAGCTTCCACACACCCGGGTTGGAAGTTTGGCTCTACAGTATGCTACTATTGTAGCCTGGGGCTAATAATCTAGCCTCTAATTCTCTGTTGCTTCATCTGTAAAATGGGATAATAATCACTTCTTCCTTATAGGGTTGAAATAAAGATTACAATAAATACTATGTTTAAAGTGCTTAGTATAATGTCTGGAATGCAGCTGAAGCATTATCGATGGTATTTCTTTTTATGAACAAGGAACTTGGGGTGCCTGAGTGGCTCAATTTGTTAAACAGCTGCTTTCAGCTCAGGTCATGATTTCAGGGTCCTGGAATCAAGCCCCATATTGGGCTCCCTACTCAGTGAGGAGTCTGCTTCTCCCTCTCCCTCTGCTGCTTTCTCGCTTGCATGCTCTCTCTCTCTCAAATAAATGAATAAAACCTTTAAAAAAAACAAGAAACAACCAAGGAACTCAAGACTTAAGAACAGAGCAATGGAAAGACAGACATGGTGACAATCATGGAAAAGTAGATGTGTAAACAGGATTCTATGCAATTTCAGAGGCAGAAGTCATAAACACTGATTGAGAATTACAAAGAACCTTCTAGGAAGAGGTAGTATCTGATCTCAGCCTTGAATGATCACCTGGGGTGATTACATTGGGCAGAGTTTTTTAGCCTACTTTGACGGTCGGTTTTCTCCGTCCCTTTCTGGGGCCATGTTCACTGAAAATTGAAATAATTAACATGGAGTTTCTGTTCTTAGGCTATGGCAATGCACTTATTCTACCCATAAAACTAAGGGCTTATTTTCCAATATAATTGATCCCTTAACCTTCAAAGACTCAAACATTCTCTCTACCTTCAAAACAATAGAAAATTAAAAGAACAATTTCTCTTTACCTTCTAAATCTTGGCAACCTAAAATAGGACACTGAAAAAGAGAACATTAAGGTCTCATTGGTTTCAATTCTCAACAATGTAATGTGTAATTTTTCTCATTGGAATTTCAAGAACTCTTATTATTTAATCTGTTATTTATTCTGTTAAAGTACAGTCTTCCTTAAGAGCAAAGGGATTAATGTTTCAAATTCCAGCACGCTGACCTTTATTCTACATTAAAATGCTTATTTGAAACCACTCTGCCAGGGGTCCCATAAGCCATTTGGTATTGAACATTGAAGGAAATATAAAGTTTAACTCCCACTCCATTCAGAAAGCAGGATTTTAGAAATAAAAATAGGATTCTGTATTGTGCATGCATAGGTACATGGAAGATGCTTTGAATTTATGCACAGACCAGGTGAGCAAAGGCTTGCCTAGATAAGGACCAGCCTTCTGTGTTCAGCCTTGACCCAGGTCCAGCATGGACCGAGGCATGGTCACTTCCTGCTTACTTCCCTATCACAAAAGCCTGTACTTTGTCCTACAGCACAGAAAAGGGGGAATAAAAAACACAATAAATAAATCAATGAAGCATTAAAAATAAATATGAAGATTTAATATGGGGAGAATTAGAAAAAGAAAAGAGGAGAATGCATATTTATTGACTACCTACTATGTATTAAGTGCTATACCAGGAGCTTTTTAAGTAGCTTTATCTGTAAAACACTCTGCCTCAGGTAGAAGTGACTCTCTCTTGCTGTTGGAGCAATAGCACCATACCAATGACTCTTGCACAGCATGGCCCTTCTCATCTGTCATCATAGTTACTCATGTGTGAGTCTTGCCTCCCACACTAGACTGGAGGCTTTCTTTAAAGACAGATACAACTGATGCCTTAACTAGTTCTCCTTCTCCTGAGTGCCACGATCATATTTAGTACCTAGTACTATTGTTAAATTCTGTTGAAATAATCACTGGGAATCACTTCAGTCCTGTCTACTCAAAATCTGCCATTAGTAATATGGCCAAACAAGATCTGTCACCTGGTTACCTACAAAGCTCTGGGAGCCAGATGTGGGCAGACATCCATCTCCCTAGCTTCCCTCTGGGACTTTGACTTTTCACTGCATTTGATGAAATTCCAAAGTGTCTAAATAGTCTAATGAGTCCCTTTTGCCATCATTTAAATTGTGTGCTAATTGGCACCAACTCAAGAGACTAACATCTCATTTCCACAGTGTCTCAGGGGTTGGCCTCCGTTCAATCTACCTCCCTCACTCAGCACGGCACCCATGCCCTTATGTGGGACCATTCATATGAAATGATAGCTTTCTTGGCAGAACTCTTATTGTCCTGTATCTGGGAGGGTTTTTTTTTTTTTTTCACTCTCAATATAAGTTGAACAAATCCAAGTAGCAAGAACCTTGTAGTGTTGAGTGTATGACAGTATAAGAAATGGAGTCAGAAAATAGATAATTAAGAGATGAAGTCCTGACTGAGGGTGCCCTGTGGCACTACCTGTATAATGGGCA
Source organism: Nasua narica (assembly GCA_028533885.1). Lineage (NCBI taxonomy): Eukaryota > Metazoa > Chordata > Mammalia > Carnivora > Procyonidae > Nasua > Nasua narica. The sequence goes on from CM052798.1 coordinate 34,272,506, forward strand.
TATGAGAGGGATGTGCTGGAGAGAGCACCAGACTGAGTGAACTGAATGAAATGAAATAACATAAAAAATATCTCTCATAAAGCTGTTCCAGAGTAGGTGCTCCATGAATGAGCCATAGTCCCTAATGTGTCATCCCACACACTTACAAGAAACATCTTACCTACCTCAGACCCAGACGGGGCACTGGGGATATAGTGATGAATCGGAGCCAGCCCTTGCCCACAATTTGTTCACAATCTAGTAGGGCAGAAGTGTGGCAAAGATAACATGGGGCATAAAGCGCTGGATTACAGAGAAGCACAAAACACCAAGGGGGACAAAGAAGGCCTAACTCTGCCAGAACAGTCAGCAAAGTCTTCAAGTGATGGGGATATTTGATCTGGATCTTTAAGCATGAATAGAAATTCTTAGAAAAGGGGAGATGGGCCATTTGTACAAAAGCCTGCGATATACAAATGGAGTTTACATTGTCCTTTAAGTGTATGAGCAGTTTGGGATAGATGGAGGACAGCATGCCTGATGGGACAGAGGAAGATATGACCAGAAAGAGTTCGGGGCAAGGTGTCTGATGAGCAGTGCTTTTCACTTTGCTGTCTCAATATACTAGTATGGGATTATTAGGAGACATGGGAATGGGTGTGGGCAGAGACGAGACTTGAACCCAGGTCAAGACATGGGGAGACATATAGAGAGAGACAAGAAAGGAGGAGATATAGACCAAAAGGCACATGTATGAGAAGATTGTGCCATGAGGCAGAAAATGAGCATCTACTAAGAGTCTCCTATACACTATGCATTATGCTAGGTATTTAACATGAGTGTGTAGTTCTGGTAAAATTAGAAGAGAAATATGGAGCATCCCAATTTACTTGTAATGGATAATCCAAATCCATAGCTCTAGAAAATAGGCTTGTTCCCAGAGGAACTTTCCCACAGAACTACTATGGCTGCTGGTGCCATAGGTGGGAACTATTCCTGACCTGAGTCCCAAATTCCACTATTCTCTCTCTGTTCATTCAGCTCAAGCATTTGTCCCTTGTTCTAGTGCCACCCCCTGGAGTAAAGATTTCAGCAGCCCCTTTAACGGAGCTGGAGAAAATTAATATGACAAGAAAGATGAATATTTGAATATGAAATGCTTGAAGATATGACTTGCTTGTGGTATCTTGGGGGGTGTCCAGGAAACCTCCACAGAATGTCACTGCAGCAAGCTCAGTCTCCTCTTTACTCATCATGGGTTCATTACCGTGCACTTAGCAACGATGAGCAATGTCCAGGAATTCTAATGAGAAGCTGGTTGCTGCAGAGGCAGAAGTTTCTCTAAAGGGCACTGAGAGTTTGAGAGTCTTGATGATCCAGAAAATAATGGCAGAACAGACACGCTTTGAGGAGGCTTTTATTTTACAAAGTTGAAAGGGAGGCAGCTTCACAACACCAAGGCAACCCTCCAATTTAAAAAGGTTATAGGCTTCATCTCCCCCATGGAAGATGTTTTCCTGAGTCTCCTCACTTCACTGTCCATACCAAATACTCTGCTTATCTCTACCTCTTCTGTATTTCATTTATTGTTCCCTAACTCCACACCCTCTAGAAAGTTCTTGCCCCTTGTAGCTACTCAGGCATATCCGAATTGTATATATCAGGAGGCAGTGCAGAACACTAAGCTGGGAGCTAGGGCAATCAGACCTGCCATTTTTCTGAGCTTCAGTTCCCTGGTTTGGAAGAATATGGCCTCTAGGTCCCTTACAACTCAAAAAGTTGATTATTCTATCAATGTTTGAGATCTCATTTAAACCCTACATTCCAGCAATCCATCCCTGATTACCTTCTCAACTCTCATCTTTTCTTCTCTATATTGTCCTTACTGTTGGGCCAACAGATTTAGACAATATTAAATGTTTAAAGTCTTGTCTCAAATGTAACAGAAGATGCTGGGGGAAGTGGTCTTCCTTACTCTGTGCTATCCCCATACTATCCTCCCTATTCCTCCCTATCCTCATGTGCCCAAACAGGGCTGAATTGACCTAAATAAATATTTTCAAAATGGAGGGGGAGGGAACACTACCAACTATTTTTTTCTGGGAGACTGACTGAGAGACTGACTGAAATGGCTTCTTGAACCCTAGATTAGCGGTTTCCTGAGTGGACTGGTGGAGAGGACATTGCAGGCAGGAGAAATAGCATGAAGTATGAGATAAATATGTTGGACCAAGAGGTAGTCTGTATAATATTATGGTTAAGAGTACAGGTTTTGGAACAAAAACTTCTTTTTCTTTAAAAGAAGATTTTATTTCTTTTGGATTAGTCGTGGGAATGCAAGTTGGTGCAGCCACTTTGGAAAACAGTATGGAGATTCCTCAAGAAATTAAAAATAGAGCTACCCTATGACCCTGCAATTGCACTACTGGGTATTTACCCCAAAGAAGCACATGCAGTACAAAGAAGGGCCACATGTACCCCAAAGTTCATAGCAGCAATGGCCACAATCGCCAAACCGTGGAAAGAACTAAAATGCCCTTCAACAGATAAGTGCATAAGGAAGATCTGGTACATCTATACAATGGAATATTATCCCTCCATCAGAAAGGATGAATATCTAACTTTTGTATCAACATGAATGGGACTAGAAGAGATTATGCTGAGTGAAATAAGTCAAGCGGAGAGAGTCAATTATCTTATGGTCTCACTTACGTGTGGAGCATAAAGAAAAACATGGAGGGCATTGTGAGAAGGAAGGGAAAGGTGAATGGGAGGAAATTGGAGGGGGCGATGAACCAGGAGACACTGTGGACTCTGAGCAACAAACTGAGGGTTTTGGAGGGTTTTGGCGGGGGGTTGGGTGAGCCTGGTGGTGGGTATGGAGAAGGGTAATTATTGCATGGAGCACTGGGTGTGGTGCTTGAATAATCAATCTTGTAACACTGAAAAAATAAAATAAACATATTTGGGGAAAAAAATAAAACCTGTTTGGGCTGAAAAAAAAAAGATTTTATTTATTTATTTGGCAGAGAGAGACACACAGAAAGAGGGGGAACACAAGCAGGGGGAGTGAGAGAGGGAGAGGCATGTTTCTTGCTGAGCAGGGGGCCCAATGTGGGACTCCATTCCAGGACTGTAGGATCATGACCCGAGCAGAAGGCAGACACTTCTGGAACAAAAACTTCTTTGGCTTCCAATTCTAGCTTTACCACTTCAGTAGCTTAATCCTCTCATGCCTCAGTTTCCCTTTTTGTAAAATGTTGGGGCTACTAATAGTACTTACCTCATAGAATGTTAGCAATAAAAGAGTTAGTACATATAAAATAATTGGAAGAGTACCTGGGACATTATAAATGTCCAATAAAGGTAAGCCATCATTATATCTGGATCATAAAGTCAGAGGTCAAGGATTAAGAAAATTGAAGCTGAGTGCACTGGCAGGGGCACAATCATGAAGGACTTTGCATAATCTGTAAAATCTGTAAAGGCGTTTTGTTTTTATCCACAAAGATAAATGGAGAATTGAGAATTGAATGGAAAACTGATAATCAGATTTGGGTCCAGAAGATCCCTCTAAGGCTGCTGGAAAATAGACTGGAAAGAGGTGAGAGCAGAAGCAGAGAGAAAACTTATAGTAGTGTTAAAATAATCCAGGAGGGATAATGGCGAGCTTAGAACAGAGCTTCACATTTCCTCAGTGCTAAATGCCTCCAAACGTTATCTCCAAACCTGCCCTGCCTAGAAGTATGGAAATGTGGGCCAAGTTCTCACAGTGACCACTGTACGCCTTTTCTTCCAGCAACCTATTTCATGTGCCCTCCCCAGGAAGGGCCAGCCTCCTCATATTTTCTATCCCTGCATGTTAGTCACTAACAAAATTCCCCTTCTTCCATGCCTCCTGGAGCTCTAGCTGTCCTGCCAGCCCACATGCATCCCCATCCTGCAGGGAGCCTTGCAGATTGCTCTGTAGTCCTTATTTGGAGCTACCTAATCATATATGACCAGTCCTTCAGGTAGCCCCCAAATTTATCACCCAAGGCTGAGTGAGCACTTTTGAGAGTGAAAATGAATAGTATTAATAATTACATTAAGTTGATAGACATAAACAATGAGGTGGGCATGGTCACTCTACTCAGTGATGTGGAGACACCCTACTGTAGATTTCACAGTAGGTTTCTGTTTCTACTATTTCCCTTCAATAGCACAATACTTTCCAGTTTACAAAAAATTTTACTTCAGTATTTCACTGATCCTAACACTAGCTGTGAGTCTAGGAGGGCAGGAACTATTTCTTTCACCAGAATGCTTTCCTTAGGTCATCCAATTAATCAGTGGCTAGGGAAGGACAGAACCTCCCGCCCCACTCTGAGGCCTATTTTAGCCCTTCACTGTGTTGGAATTTTATGGGCATTGATTTCATCCTCTCAGGTTGGCAGTGAAAAAAGGATTGTGGCACACATGCCCCAACCTCCAATCTCTCCCCTATCTAAAGCTGAGAGAATGGTAGGGGATTAAGAAAGCTGAATTGAGTGGCTAATAAAGAAACTGTAAGAATGTGGCAAAATATCAATTAATAAATACAATCAACATTCAAGAGATATTTATGAATACTTATCTAGATGGTAGGATTTCAGGTGATTTTTAATTTTTTCCTTATCCTTTTCTATGTTAGCATGTAGTAGTTATATAATTTTATCAGATGCTATTTTCATTTATTTTTTCTTTATAAAGAAAGAAACAACTGAGAGCTCCCACTGAAAGGTCCAACCTCAGTGGAAAAACAAAACAAAACAAAGCATAGCCTTTTGAGCTAGCTAGACCTGGGTTGCTATCTTAATTCCACTCTATGACCTTAAGCAAGTCACATATGCCTCTGAACCTCAGTTTCCTAATTGGTAGTACAGAAAGACCTCACAGAACTATTGCGAAGATTCCATAGATTCAACAAGAGAGAACCCCACGTAAGGGCCTGGTTTGTTGGCAGACTCTCAATAACCGTTCATTCCCTTCACGGGGGTGTTATTGATGCAGCCTCCCAAGTCTTATGACAAGCCTGGCCACCTCCTCTGCTTCAGCTCTGGAGCCATCAGGGGATGCTGGTGACAGCTGCGCCCCTCAGCATGCGGGTGGGGCTGTCCAGAGACTCTGGGCGCTTAATGTGGGGAAGCAATCCTGTCAGAATCGCTGGGGGTTAGTCATCCTGCCTTCAGGGTTTCTGACAGGATGTTTTGATAAAATAAATCTATTTTAAGTGACTGTAATGAAATACTAACCAGTTTCTGAAGGGCTTTTAAGATGTTTTTAAGAAGTTTCAGATCAAAGGCCCTGGGAAGGCTGACTTCGTGCATTAAATATTTAGCACTGATTCACTCACTTGAGAGCTAGGCATTTTGACATTGCAAGAGGGAGAAAGCACATTCCAGCTGGGGCCCTATTCACATTAAAGACACAGGTTATGGACTCAGCACCAAGGGGCCTATCTTCTAATTCCTATAGGCTGGAAGGTTGGAGGAAGTGACCTTGAAGGCTGCCCACCTAAGGATTCAGGATCTGATAGAATTATTCATGCTCTATGGGGATTGGGCAAGCAGGCCCCTCAGTAAGCCCTGACAGCAGGGATCTGCCTCCCCAGCTGCCACCGCCAGTCTCAGGGCCTGTCACTCTGCACACTGCCACTTAGAGTCTGCCAAGTGCCTGACGCCTGAGATGTGCTTTGCAGTCCAGCTGGGAAACACTGTCCTCAAGCCCACACATGGCTCACAGAGTTCTGGCCAGTGAGGCTCAGTGTGAAGAAGACACTGGCGGCATGGCTGGGGCTGGTGTCAAGAACTCCCGTATAACAGTTCCAAGGTCTTTCCAATATATTACTCTGGGTTCAAAGACAAATAGTCACCTGCAGGTGGACATAAGAGGAAGAGGAAGAAGCCTAGAATGGGGTATAAAGCAGTGGTTCTTAATCTATACCAGGTCATAGCCACGTTTGGAAATCTGGTAGAAATTACAAATCCTCTTCAGAAAAATGCACACATGTATGTGCATATACCATGTTTGGCATTTAGTGTTGGGGGAATTCAAGCATCTCTTTAAACCCATCCTTAAACCTCAGGTTGCAAACCCTTGGTTTAGGACCATAGTAGATAGAGTCAGACCAGTGCTTATAACTTTGAGTTTCTTGGATGACTTTTAGAAGAGTGGTATGAGGGCACCTGGGTGGCTCAGTGGGTTAAGCCTCTGCGTTTGGCTCAGGTCATGATCGCAGGGTCCTGGGATCGAGCCCCGCATCGGGGCGGGGGGAGGGGCGTCTCTGCTCAGCAGGGAGTCTCTTCCTCCTCTTTCTCTCCTGGCCTCTCTGCCTACTTGTGATCTCTCTCTGTCAAATAAATAAATAAAAGTTTAAAAAAGAAAAAGAAGAGTGGTATAACACAGTGGAAGCATCACTTGGCCTTAGACAAGCCTAAGTTTTCTACCAGTCGTCAGTAGCTATGCAGTATTAGAAATCAGTATTTCTCCGAACCTCAGTTTCCTATCTTTAATGCAGGATAACATTACCTCACAGAGAATTGGGAGTTTAAGTGGTAAATCATTTAGAGCCCCTGGTTTACATCAGGCCTTCAATGGATGAAAGCCCCTATCTATCTCTACCTTACTTCTATCTTCTATCAGGATCCCCTTTTTCCCCAGTGCAGTGGCTCTACCATTCACCAGCTCAAACAAGCCAGAATCTTCTCTCTCCCTCACTTATAACATTCAATTTAGTCACAGGTTCTATGAATTTTAACTCTTAGGTATTTCTTAAATTTATCAGATCTTTTTCATCTTTCTTACTACTGTCTTACTTGTTAGAACACTCCCTAATAATGCTATCTGCCTTCTAATCCATCCCTTATGCAGCAACCCAAGTACACTTAATGCTGAGTAAGTTTGACCTGTAATTTTTTTTTTTGCTTAAACTTCTACATTGACAATCCCACCACAACCAGAAAGAAAAGAAAAAGACTTAGACTCTTCCTTCCATTCTATTTTCTCTGTGTGCCTCCCAACCTTCTTGATCATGTACCTTCAAAACTCTACCAATGACTACTTCACTGGCTCCATGACAGGAGAATAAAAAAATGAGCTGTCTCAGATTGGAATGGGCTCCCATGGGAGGTAGTAAGCTCCCCGTGCCTTAAGAGGTGACAATTGAGTCTGGAGAGCCACTCACTGGATGTTGTGGAAAAGCTCTTCCCTTGGATGAAAGACTGGTTATATGCCACATGAGGGCAAATTCTGTCCTAAAGAGGATTCTAGGTGTTTCAGAATAGCACGTACCTTGGGGACAATAACATGCCCCCCTTCTTACCTCTACTGCCTCCACACTGACATTTGTGTGAGGAGGGTCCACTTCAAGGAAAGCTATGCTGACATTTTTTTTCTCTGGTCCATGTAGAAATTCCAAGTGAATAATTTAGGTTTCCTAAAATAAACCAACTGGAGCCAAGATTGCCAAATGTGGTTGTCTACTTTGATCAAAGTAACCAGGTAAATAACCAAAACTCACTCCCTTCTCTAGTAGACATAGCTTTTTAGGCATTCTTTGCTAAGTGATGAGAAAGAGGCAAAGTCTTAAAAATATAAAAACAAACACTTTGCATTTGTGTACTTCTTTAGAAACGCAATATGCTGTTAAATTATAGTTACCAATTGAGAAACGAATCTGTGCCAGGCAATATGGAAACTGCTTTATAAACCTCATCTTTTAAAATAACAGGCTTTCGAGACAAATTGCTTAGGTTTAGATGCCAAGTCCTAACTCTACCACTTACTAGCTGTGTGATTTTAAGCTACCTAATTAATCTCTCTGTGCTTCAGTTTTCCAATCTATAAAATGGACAAAGTACTAGGCCTCAAAAGGTGTTGTGAGAATTGCACAAGCTATTTACATACCAAGAGCTTAGGTTGCACTGTGTGTGGCACATATAAGTGCTCAGTAAATGTTAGCTTTGGTTTATATTACTCTTGACAAATACTTTGACAATTAAGGGTTATTATTCCAAATGTGCAGATGAAGAAATAGGCAGAATACTATGAAATAATTTGCTTAATTTGGTAATGAATTAGTGGTGAAGCTGAAATTCAAACACTGATCTGACTCTAAAACCTTTACATTTTCTTTCCATGTGAGAATGTAGCATGCTTATTGTTACTACTGTGGCTATTTTTATTATTATCATCATCACCAATAACATTAATAGAAATGCCCTCCATACGTACAGCACTTTTGAGGCTTCAAAGAAAATGTAGATACACAAAATTACCAACCATCAGGCCTATACATGACTCCATGGAACCTTAGCTACATTCTCAGTCCAAGGACAGGAACCATCTCTGTGGCACCCTTGACAGGTCATCTGTGTAAGCTGGACTTCAAGAGTTCTGAGAGGAAATAACCAGAAAGGATCACTCCAGGGTAGAGCAGGGCTGGACAGGGCAGAGGCCCCATTATATGGGAGTCTCCAGTATTGAGGAAGACCTCAGAGATGGAAACACACCTATCATTCTTCTTGAACACATTTAGGCCCTCAGATTGCACAGAGGAAGGATCCTGGAGGAGGTCTTCCTAGACCTAAGGAAGGGTGGGCCTAAAAGAAGGGCAGCCAAATGAGCTTCACCCACTCAGAGATAACCATGGAAGAACGGAGCCCAGAGTAAGAACTAGCACCAAGAAAATTTGGAGAGTTGTCTCATCTTTGCTTGTAGGTTCATCTGCTACCTTCTTCCCCAACTCTTTGCCTGCAGGTGTAACAAGGAGCTTTGAAATAGAAAAGGACATATGGCTTTGTTTTGTGGGGCAAAGAATTGGAGAAGCTGGAAGGACTGAATCAGCCTCTCCAGTAGGGTAAAAGCAGGAAGCCCAGAAGAACGAGGGCAGGAACACAGTCACAGAGAAGATGGAAGCAGGCTAGGCCATGAGACAAGGCGGGAAGGAAGCAAAATGGAGCCCTAAAAGGCAACTTTATCCTGAGAAAGAACCCTGAAGACTCAAGAAGATAAAGCCCTCTTCACTGCCATGTGAGGGCTTCCATGATCCTGGACCTCACAATAACAAAGACTAGTCAGTGAAAGGACCCATGCGGAATAGGGGGATACATTTGGAAGTCAGACAGACCTGGGTACAAGTCCTGATTCTAACACTTACTAGCTATGTGAGATGAGCCCTAGTTTCTTCACCTAGGTAAGGTAATAATAAAAGCAAGCAACCTATTATTAGTCCTGAAGATGAAATGATTACATGAGATAAAAATAGAGCCTGGGGCACCCGGGTGGCTCAGTGGGTTGGGGCCTCTGCCTTCGGCTGGCGTCTTGATCTCGGGGTCGTGAGATCGAGCCCCGCATCCGGCTCTCTGCTCATAGGGGAGCCTGCTTCCTCTTGCCTCTCTGCCTGCTTGTGATTTCTCTCTCTCTGTCAAATAAATAAGTAAAACCTTAAAAAAAGAGAGAGAGAGAGAGCCTGACACGTGGTGTATGGGGAAAAAATGGTAAATAACACGATTAAAAGTGGTCCTCTTTGATGAAATGTAAACAATATGAGATTCCCAATGAGGAAACCTAGGTCATACTCCTAGATACCACAGATTTCTTTATCTCCTTAGCTCCTTTATTTCTTTATCTCCTTACCTAAAGAAGGTGTTAGAAGACAAATCTTTCAGGGTCTTTGTAGGTCTAAACTCTCCAGACTTCAGACACTAGTAGCATAGGCATCATGAATGGGAGAAAGAGATGGAAACTCCCAGCCATCTGTCTCCCCTCCCAACTCCTGTAAAATGGCAGCTTGGACAAATAATATCAAGATTGGGTAATATTCTGCTGACCTAGTTAGACAAAGTTAAGAAACTCTTAAATATGTATGAATATTATTGAATGAAAAAAAGGAGGCTGATTCAAGTAGCTGCAATGCATATTAATATCTTATTATTAGCCACTTTAATGTAGGAAATATACTGGAAAATGCCTTTCCTATAAAATACAATTTGGAGAGGAGAATACCTCTATTCTCTTCTTAGCAAATAATTGCCTTTTAATGCCAAACTATGGTAAATGAGCCAGAGAAGTCAAATGATATTGGAGGATGAAGTTAAATAATTTAGAAAAAAAGGAATACAACATTTAATAAATTAATCCAATAGAAGGCACAATAGAGAAAACAAGATAGGATTTTTATGTTCCATTTTCTGAAATGATATCTCTTTGGGAAGGCAAACAAGGAATTTGAACATTTTCCATAGTTTCTACCTTTAAGAAAGACATGAACTAATATACATTTTCAACAAAAATTATTGAGAACTTACTGTGAACTCAGCAACTGTACAACCACAAAGAGGAATACAACCCACGTCATAGCAGGCATCAGTATTTTATTCCTTTTTATGGAATCTGTGTGAACATACATTTTTAATTTTCTTGAGAGACTGTGTACTCTGAGCAACAAACTGAGGGTTTTGGAGGGGAGTGGGTGGGGGGTTGGGTGAGCCTGGTGATGGGTATTGAGAAGGGCACGTATTGCATGGAGCACTGGGTGTGGTGCATGAACAATTAATCTTGTAACACTGAAAAAATAAAATAAATGTATTTGGGGAAAAAATAAAAATAAAAAAATAAAAATATATATATAAAAAAGTTTTTCTTGAATGTATATCTAAGAGTGGAATTGCTGTGCCATAAGGAATTCTATGCTTAACATTTTGAAGAACTGCCAAATGTTTTCCAAAGCAGCTGCACCATTTTATATTCCCATCAGCAGTGTATGAGGGTCTCAGTTTCTCCATATTTTATTTTTTTAATATTTTATTTATTTTTAAGAGACAGAGAGAGTGCAAGCACACAAGCAAGGGGAAGGGTAGGGTAAAGGGAGAAGCAGACTCCCTGATGAACAGAGAGCCTAATGCTGGACTGGTTCCCAGCATCCTGGGATCATGACCTGAGCCTAAGGTAGATGCTTAAGTGACTGAGCCACCCAGGTGCCCCTGTCCCTCTTTTATTATCCAGAGGTTGACTTGTGATACTTCACTGAGGTTTTAATTTGCATTTCCCTGATGGCTAAAGATGTTAAGTATCTTTGTATCTTTTTTTTTTTTTATGTTGAGTATCCTTTTATGTGATTATTGGCCATTTGTTTTTTTATCTTCTTTGGAGAAATGTCTATTTAGATCCAGTACCCATTCTTAAACTTTGTTTTTTGGTTTTTTTGTGGGGTTTTTTTTTTTTGTCTTTTTATCGAATTCTAGGAGCTCTTTATATGTTCTTGATACAAGTTTCTTTTCAGATATATGATTTGAAAGTATTTTCTCACATTCTGTAGCTTGTCTTTTCACTTTCCTGATGGTATAATTTGCAGTATAAAAGTTTTTAATTTTGACAAAGTCCGATTTGTACTTTGCTGCTTATGCTTTTGGTGTCATATCAAAGAAACAATCATTTACTAAGCCACGATCACAGAGATACACTCCTATGCTTTCTTCTAAGAAATTTATAGTGTTACTTCTTATAGATACATCCATATTTCAAGACTTTTTTTTTTTTTTTACCAACAACAAAGAGAATAAGGAAGCAGGAAAAGGAGGAACCAGAGGTCAGCAGTGCAGTGTTAGAGGAAAAGCAATAGCAGCAGCAGCCTCACTGGAAGAATGGTGAATCACAGGAAGGTCCTGGCAGGTAGCATCATTTTTTTTTCATCCTTCCTTTTTCATCCTTCCTTCCCCCAGGTCCATTAACAGTCCTACAGAGACAAGCAGAGCCCTGGGAGAAGTTCACTGCAACCTCAGACACATTGCTGGCTACAGGATTCCTTGCAAAGTTCAGCAGCTTGCTCTGAGAAGGAGCACAGATTCTAGCCAGGGTCCATCAGTCAAATCCCACCTGGATTTTCCAATTCCAATTGCCATGGCATGGGGTGACTCATAGCCCTCTTCTTTCCAGACCCTTTGCTTTGTCTCTCCCAGGGCCTGGGAAAAACATGTCCCATCATATTATTCCCAAGCCACTACTGGTGGGCACAGTCACTAAAAGCAACACAAAGTGAACTTCTTGAAAGTAAGTTTACACAGTCCGAATCAATTCTGAGGCTAACATCATGTTGTAAGTTCCTTTAAAATCCTACATTTTTGAGACCTTGTTTAAGCAAATAAATGTAACAAGATCAAAAGTTATAGCCAGTGATTTTTTTTTTTTACACTGAAACAATCTCCTTGAATGCTAATAATAGGATTCTAGGAAAATGTCTGGTTCATTTATCAAGTCTCCCTGTAGCAAAAAATTTTTGTTAGAAAATGGATAATAATTATTTGCAGCTGATTCTATTTGCTTTTCCCTTTTCCCTAAGACCCTATAAGAAGTAAGCCCCCATGCCTGGCTTCCTCAGTTTCCAGCCACTGTCTTTGTGATACTTTTGTCCTTTGGGAATGGCCATGAGATAACATCAGAACTAGTTGACAGACAGATTTTATTTTTCACCTCACCCCTTTTCTTTTTTGTATAAGAGAGTTAATATTTGAGCTCTATCTTGGAGGATGTAATGGGTGAAAGGAGTTCAAATATTACCTCACCTATACAGTTCTAGGAGTCTTTTCCATGTTCCTATAGTTCCCCCCCACCAATAACCTATATCTCGGTTTCTTCTACACAGATATTACCACTTATGAGTAGTATACACTTGAAAAAGTTACTTAACCTCTCTATGCCTGTTTCCTCATCGGCAAAGTTGGGATAATAGTAGTACCTGCTTCATAAAGTTGCTTAAGGTGATTAAATGAAAATAAAGCAGCTAGAATAGTAGTTGACATGGAGTAAGTACTCTAAATGTTAGCTGTTCTCATTTTTATATGACAAATTGTATACCTTCAGGGAGCTTAGAGTCTGCTGAGGGAAATCAGTATTGCGAATGCATTATATTCAAATATTTACAAACAATTCAGGAGGCACTTTCACATCTGTTGTCTAATATCCACTAGAAGTGTCTTGTCATGACAATAACCTAGAGCTAAATCACAGTGCCTAGTTAGCAGAAGCAGCTTTAAGAGGTTATTTGACATTCAAAGATATACGTGGCAGAGCCAAAATTAAAAATCCCAATATGTCTCTAGCCTTGATGATCTTCCTACTTCAATTATAACTGAATAGGGAGTTTCTAGGGATATCTTTTGAAGTGGGGGGTAGGGGGGGACACTAATCTGTGAGGAAAGAGAGGTTAAGTTATTGGCCTGAGGTTACACAGTTAATGAGTGGCAGACCATACAGCTCACATTACTGACTTAGGCATTTAATTTTATTTTCACTGCCTTGTAGGTACTTAGTTAATGTTTGCAGAAAGAAATGACAAATAAGCAAGCTTTGCAGACAGATCTGGGAGTGTGAGGCCATGGGCTACAGTGGACAATCGAAGTGTTAGCAGCTGGGCTTCCAGTTAGCACTGCCCTACTAACTCACTGGGTGACTCAGGAAAGTTATCTCCCCTCTCTGGGCCCCAGTGTTTCTAGCTGCAGGAAGAGAAATTTGTAAACACTGTTAACAGCGGAGGCCTTTCCTTATTTTTTTTTTTATTATGTTATGTTAGTCACCATATAGTGCATCATTAGTTTTGATGTAGTGTTCCATGATTTATTGTTTGAGTCCTTTCTTTAAACTAAGTCTATGAGGAAGGCCAGTGAATAGGGCCTGGCATGCATGGTGTGCATGGCTGGGAGAACAAGAGAAGCCAAAGCCCTGACTTCACAGAAGTCCCTCTTTTTCCTCCCGCCTCAATGGCATCTACTGTACTGTTCACAGCCTAAATCCTACTTAAAGATATGGATAACATGGTTTTAAATCCCAGAACTTGAAGAACTTAAGGTTCTTGTTGGATTTGCCATTCTCTGACTCACATAAAAGAAATGACCTTGTGTCCTAATGTTATATACCTTCTGATTTAACAAAATGGAAACATGGCTTCGGAGAAAGTGACAAAGTATGACCACACCAAGAGGTACCAGAAGGAATTTTGGCTGTAACATCATGCCTTCTACACCTGCCCCCACTCTTATACATACCTTAAATACAAAAATATTCCCTAAACCTATGAACAGAGGAAAACAGAGAATGAGTAATCAAAAGAGTGACAAGTGTTTTAAAGGGGAAACAGTATATTATAGACTCATGTAACAGAGGCTCTTAAACTAGTCTGGGGAATTGTATATCAGGGAAGAATTCCAGGAGGAAATGATGTTCAAGGTGGATACTGAAAGTAGAATAGAAAGTAGCTAGGTAAGGGGCCATCAAGAAGGAACATTCCAGGTACATAGGCCGGTCTGTATACAAGTTAGAAGAAAAAATCCATGTCTAATAGAAAGAACTGTAGGGAGGCCAGTGTAGGTAGAACAGAGAGAGCAAAATGACAGGGATATGAGACAGGCTGAAAAAGCAGAGAGAGGCCAGATTATGCAGGATCTTATAGACCAAGTCAAGAGTTTGTTATTTTTTCTTAACCCGCTTAAAGGACAGGGTGTTCAGTGGGTCATTTTCATGGATACTGAAATTATTCATTATGGTGGCAGCAGAGTAGCGGAAAAGACAATTATGGACCAAAGCTCTCCATGATTGAGAGAACTGTCCAGGAAGTCAGCAGATGACAGAAAAAAGGAATGGCAAAGGGTTATATAGACTGATGTCCTAGGCTCAAACATGTCTTTTTATAAAAGGAAGAGGAAAGAATGGCCTAAAAATAGCAATCTGTTAGCAGAAAGAACGCTACCTAGGTAGTGCTCAGTGAAAAGTCTACTGTCTCTTGGTTAGGCAGGTACCAGAGGATCAGTGAGGCAGGGAAGACAACACAAGGTTAGGAGGAAGGCTGGGACTTTCTGGCAGCCACTGTAATGCTGATGTAGTTAGGTGAGCAGACTAGAGAGAGAGCCTAGAGATCTTTTCACCTCACATCTTGTACCTGTAAAGAAGCTGTTGTGATTCCCTGAGAGATGCTGATAGTTTGAACTAGGCACTGGCAACAGAGATAAGGAAGGGATAGATTCTAAAGGATATTGAGTTATAGTGTCAATCATACTTGGTAACAGATAGTATGCAAGGAATGAATAATAAGAAGTTAAATAGGACAGGTTTTTGGCACAGGCATCTGGAGCAATGGTGATACATTCACTGGACTAGGAAACCCAGGTCTGGTGCAGGTGTATGGTAATCTGGGTCAGTCTCTGCAGCATGAGTAAATCAGCCACGTGCCT
Source organism: Nasua narica (assembly GCA_028533885.1). Lineage (NCBI taxonomy): Eukaryota > Metazoa > Chordata > Mammalia > Carnivora > Procyonidae > Nasua > Nasua narica. The sequence continues at coordinate 34,287,727 of CM052798.1, forward strand.
CCTTGTTCTAGCAGCAGAGAACCCAGGGTCACAATTCCCAGCATCTTATCTCTAGGGCCTCTCTCACCCAGGGCTAAAGTTTGGAAGGGATGAGCTACCTGTAGCAGTAGAGTAAGTTGGAAGTCCCTTACCAGATGCTGGGAGGATATATCTGCCTCCAATTAACTGAGACTCTTTTTGGAGGGAATAGCAAAAACTATGCCAAGAGAGTGGTGACTTGTGACGTGGCCTGCTGGAAGGGAGCCAAAACTACTAAGCTTGTTTAATTTAGAGTGTCTGATCAGGACAAGGTTTGGTGCAGATGGGGGTCCACAGAGCTCTCCTGAGAGGTGGATTAGAGAATGATAATTGAGATTACTAACTTCAAACAATTACTCAATTTAAAACCCAGCCAAAAAGATGTAATTATTTTTCATACATTTGTTTGGTCATGTTGCCAGCTGCAGTTCCATGATGTTTTACTTCAAAGGGGAAGAAAGAACAATGGAGAAGGAATAGAAAGAATGGAAGGAAGCTACTTTATTTTGGAGTTACCCTGCTGATAAGAATGGTGTTGGCCCTCTCTAGTTTCTTTTCTGTGTTACAGTCTTCTGTCCTCTGATTTGCCTGTCCATAGTTCCCTCTAGATACTTTCTGAGATCTTGGCTTTTCTTCACAAGTCCACATAAGGACTATTGTAGAAGCTGCCAGGCTCCATATCTTAAATTCTTCCAATCTCCTTATACTTGCCCACTTCGCTGCTAAACTAAATTGAATTTAACTGAGCTGACTTGGAGGTAGGTAAAACCTTGTTCACTTAGATGACTTATGCTATTGGAATTAGCAGCATAATCAAACTCAAGGACTGATATAGAATTGATTTTTAAAAAAATGCCAATCCAGGCATTCCAGAGAAGTCTCTGGTAATATGCATGGATCTCTGTCCTTGGTCTGAGGTCCCATCCTGTTAAATGCTTATACGTTTAAATTAATACTTAAAACATATATACTTTTAAAAATCTTAGTGAAGACACTAACAGTACAGATAAGAGAATCCAAAAATCAAAATGATCACAGCAAGCTAGAATGAAGGGTTAAAACCAATAGCAGGATAACTGTAAGTGTTCACAATTATACTTGTAAAATATAGGCTCATGTGTTATCCTGGATTAGATCTTGGGACAGAGAAAGAACATCAGTAGAAAAACTGAGGAAATCTGAATATAGTTTTGTAGTTTAGTTAATAGTAATGTATCAATGTTAATTTATTTGTTTTGACAAATGCTCCATGGTTGTGTATGATTCTAACATTACAGAAAACTGGGTGAAGTTATCTTTTCAATTTATTTATATTATCTTTTCAATTTTTTTCCATTTTCTCAAGATTAAATGATTATTTAAAGAGTATACCACACTAGATAGAAATCAACATTCTCTCCCACAATTCTGTGCATCTGGGACTATAGTAATGTCACTGTCCCATATTTTCAAATTAACATTATCAGGTCATAACAATAAGTCTTCCAGAAGGGGAACTTCTGGAAAAATAAACTATTTTCTCAGCCCATATTTCTCTCTTTTTGTAGAAGGTACCAACAGTCTATCCAAGATGTATCTATTGGGGAGTAAGGCAGAGATCTACATGCAAGCCCACAGCTGTTGACAGCCATAAGATTAGAGATAAGCACAAAAGGGTAGGTCAACATACTGGCAAAAAATCCTGTGACAGCCTGGGAATAAGTCTTCATTTCATACTGGTGGAAACCCACTGTCCAGTGCATAGGTACTGTCACGGTAGGCTGGTGAGTTTCAGAGCCACAAAGAAATGATGTCACCTAGGAGGTGAGGAATAAGACCCACAAAAATCCCAAGATGCCCTCTTCCTGATACTTGGTCACTATGGAGTCACAAAGTCCACAGTACTTGGATTCTCTGCCAGTGATTGTACCACAGATCTCAGAGTGATCATGTGGAAGGGATGTGTGATGAGGGTAGAAGCAGCATAAGCCATTGTCTCTTGATTTGTTTCCTTGATAACTTGGTTGAAGGAAGACGCGACTTTTTTCTGTACATTTCCAGGTCCTGTTTTTTCAACCTTTTTCACACTACTGGTAAAGCTGTAAAATGTTACCATGGACCACAGTTCCAAGGATTCCTGAACATAGTTTTGGAGTTAAGTCTATGAACAACCCATGCTTCCCATCAATGCTCACAAAATGCTGAGCATAAAAAAAGAGACCAGGGAGCTGACATACTTGTTGCCCAAAAATATTTTGTCCTATTGGAGGAAGAGGCTCATATTCCACATGGATGAGCACTTTAATGTACATGAGTGGCTGGAACACAAAGGTGAGACCAGAAGCCAGGAGCACCTGACTAGTGGTTTCTGCCATGATGGCACCTGAAGATGGTCAGCTTGTTTTTTTTTTATAAATTTAAAATTATTTAAAAATACAAGGTTTAGAACAGAATAGAGAGCCCAGAGATGGACCCACAACTCTATGGTCAAATCATCTTTGACAAAACAGGCAAAAATATCCAGTGGAAAAAAGACGGTCTCTTCAATAAATGGTGCTGGAAAAATTGGACAGCTATATGTAGAAGAATGAAACTTGACCATTCTCTTACACCATACACGAAGATAAACTCGAAATGGATAAAA
>CM052798.1:34290867-34306195 GCA_028533885.1 Nasua narica
GGAGTGAAATAAGTCAAGCGGAGAGAGGCAATTATCTTATGGTCTCACTTACGTGTGGAGTATAAAGAAAATTATGGAGGGCATCGTGAGAAGGAAGGGAAGGGTGAATAGGGGGAAATCGGAGCGGGTGATGAACCAGGAGAGACTGTGGACTCTGAGCAACAAACTGAGGGTTTTGGAGGGGAGGGGGTAGGGGGGGTGGGTGAGCCTGGTGGTGGGTATCGAGAGGGGCATGTACTGCATGGAGCACTGGGTGTGGTGCATGAACAATCAATCTTGTAACACTGAAAAATTAAAATAAACAAATTTGGGGAGAAAAAAAATAAAAATACAAGGTTTATTTTAAAAAAATCAGCGGAACTAAAATAGGCTTATTTAAGGAACAACAACAGAAATCAACTACAGGAAGACTTCACTGCTAAAGAAGCTAATGTAAACTCTTGTTACATTTCTAGAGATTTAGCATTCAGAGCAAGAGAGGCAATAGTTCTATTCTGCTGTAGAAGGCTTATATTGCCTGTAAAATTTTACATTCAGTTCTGATATTTTATAAAAGAAGTTAACAACCTAGATTATGTCCAGAGAACAACAATTCAAGTTTAGAAACCACAGAATGTGAAGAAATGTAGAATTATGGGGGCAGAGGAGGAAGAAGGGGACTAGCCCAGAGAGGACTCAGGAGGGGGGTGTGGTCACTGGTTTGCTGTCTTTGCAGACCTGTCCTTGGGCTATTGGAGCAAGTCTGTGCCACAAAGTAGACCCAAAGGGAAGAGCTAGAGTCAAGGAGAGAGGTTACAGGGAGGTGGCTCTTTCTGGGAATGGTGGAACTTTTTTCTCTTTGAAATGGGGCTCAGGCTGCCTCAAGAAATGTGTGAGCAGAGGCTGAAAAGTCATATTTCGAATGTTAAGAGAAGATACTGGTCTATACAATTGGGTCCTTGCCCATAGGAGATTCTTAATATATTTGCTAAATATGTGAACCCTGTTGTCTTCACCAACTCTGGAGATTGTGTGAGATCTTAAGATCAGAGAGACCAGCTTTTCTAGGCATTTCTATGGCATTCTCATTTTTATACATGGTGTTGTGGTGGTAATCTTCCTTCAGGTACTTTTGGCTAACAATTATCTCTGTTTATCAGCGAGGGGTAGGGGGGAGCCAATTGGAAAGACAGGCAGGGGTTAACCAGACTTCTAGATCTAGATCTAGATCACCAGCAAGTGAAGCCTGGAGATGGAAGAGTTAAGTGCTGCAATCACCATGATCCTTCCTGCCTGGCTCCTCACTGCCCTCAGGATAAAGTCCAAATTCTTTAGGTTGGCATTCAAGGCACTCCTGGGCCAGCCTCCACCTACTTCTCCTTCTTCCTCCATTGCTACTCTTTCTGTTCTTCTTGGGCTGATCCTGTGCTCTTGTCATCTGGAACCGCACAAAACTGTCAGGATTCATCATGTGTCTCAGCCTCTGTATTTTGATTCAATTCAAGATGTCTTCAACTTAAGACTTTGTTTCCTCCCTTGTGCCCCTTCTCTGCCCACTACTTCTATTATATCAAGTCTCTTACCATCATTGCCATTATTAGTTTTTACATCTGTGTTGCCCACTACATTGAATACTTGTTAGGGACAAGGTGTGTTTGGTAATCATCTTTCTGTCTCCATCACTCAGTATAGAGCCTGACAAGTAGAAGGTACTCATCAGATATCTGCAGTATCAAAGAATGGCTTTGTAAGAATTTAGCAAATGAATACATAGGTGAATAAAATATTTCCATATCCAGTGCTGGTTTAGAGTCCATTTTTTGGAGTCTAAAAAGGTTTGGCTTCAAGTTCCAACTTTATGGTATAGACAAATTACTTCATCTGATTGTATCTCAGTTTTTAAAAATGGAAATGGAAGAAGATAATACTAATATATCTCAGAGCTTAAATTCTTCTAAGTGAACCCTTCACCCCAAAACTCATTCCCTTTCCTAATTTAATTTATGGAATACTATCTGTCTCTTCCTCCTAGAATATAAGCCCCATGAGGGCATTGATTTCTGCCTGTTTTTCACCGCTATAGGCCCAGAACCTAGACCATGCTGGTTCAATATTAGGCATTCAATAACAGTATTAATCATATCATAGGGTTTTTGTGAGGATTGAGTGACATAATGTATGTGAGGATCATAGCATTGGACTTCCACATGCTAAGAACTCAAGAACTACCAGTATTATAAATTAAGGGCAGCTTAAGAGGCAACATTATAGTAGGTTGATCTCTGATGCAGAACATACAACCAGGATATCATGAAAGTTTGAGCCATAATTTATATCGTAATTGGAGAGGATGCTTGAAATAATCTGGTCTGACTTTCTGAAGCCTAAAGAAAAGTGCTTTTCTCAAAGTCATGGAGCTAGCCAGTGTCAGAAACTAGACAATATTTTCCCATATAAATGATTTTCTAATGATTTCCTAAAATACATTATCAGATTATTTTCTTTGTTAGACACTTCCTTTTGGCAAATATTCCTAAGTACAGGGATGGCTCTCTATCTAACCGTATCAGAACACACACACACACGCAGAGTTAGGTGTTCATCTAATTAGTCTAATGATGTATGAAAATAATACCACATTTTACTGTGTCTGACAGTACAAGGGTTATATGATTGAAAACTAATATTTGTCAATTAAAATCTACTTCTGGCTATGTTGGAATGTATTGGTAAATCCTATTTCCAGAAAACAAATATAAAGCTGGAAAAAACATGTAAGTGTTTTGGAAATTGACCAAAGACATACAACAATCTCAAAACTCTTGTGCTTTAAAAACTGCTGAACTTTGAATAATAAGAATGAGAATCTACGATGCACTGTGGTTGTTGTTCCATCTTCCCCCAAGCTTGGTGAATGCAGGGTTCTATTAGGGCAGGCCATACTCCAAGGAGGATTGGAAGTTTCTCTGTCACAGTCAAAGGGACTCAATTCGGAAAAGTGGGAAGTGCCCACATCTGGAAGTACTGTCTGTGGAAACATTCATCACAGAGGTTGACACGTAAGGAGGGCCTACAGTTGCATAGCTGGGACAAACATATTCCTGGCTGAGACTGGGTACAGGCTCAGTGGAGACCTGAGAAAGCTCAAGCAAGTCACACACTCCTGAACAACCTTGAAGTTGCACAAATGCTCATGGTAAACACACACAGAAGGGAAAGTAAAAACCAGGGAAGATTTAAAAATTGCCCAAACTTTGACTGTATTCCCTATATCCACATACGGATCCAATGACAGAGTATAGAAACATTATGGACTCAGGGTAGGTGACCACAGACTCAGCCCAATAATAGCTGACCATTAACCTACAGAGACACAGGGTTGACTCCCTAAGAATCCAGACTTAAAAAGAGGAAAGGAAAAAAGAAAAATTGAGCAGAGGCACAAGAGGAAGATACCAAGATAATTCACAGGTAAAGATCAGTCTTTTCAACAAGTAGTGGTAGAACAACTGAATATTTGTGTGCAAAAAAATATGAGCTAGACCCTTACCTCATGCCATACATACAAAAAGTAATTCAAAATCAATCACAGACTGAGATGTAAGAAAAACCATAAAAAATTTCAAATAAAACATGGGAAAAAATCTTCATGGTCTTCAGTTGGGTGAAGAGTTCTTAGATAAAAATCCAAAGCATGATCCATAAGAGAAAAATTTGATAATTTAGACTTCAAATTTTAAAACATATGTTCTTCAAAAGATATGGTGAAGAGAATAAACAGATAAGGCATAAGGCATAAATTAGAAGGAAATATTTGCAAAGCGTGTATCAAGGATCTTGCATTAAGAATGTATAAAGAACTCTCAAAACTCATCATAAGGACACAAATAACCCAATATTTTTAAGTGAGCAAAGGATTTAAATTGACACTTTATTAAAGAAGATACATGAATGGAAAATTAGCCCTTGATAAGATAATCAACATGATTAGTCATTAGGGCAATACAATTTAAAATCACAATGAGATACCACTACATACCCACTACAATGGCTACAATAAAAAACATAGATAATTCCAAGTGTTAGCAAGAACATAGAGAAACTATAACCCTATTTCCTATATTGCTAGTAGAAGATGGCACTATTAACATGGAACACATGTTTTTCTTTTTTTTTAATTTGACAGCTTTCCTTTTTTTAAATTTGAACATGAACTTACTATATGACCCAATGATTCCACTTCTAGAAATCTACCCAAAAGAAAGTGGATCACATGTTCACTCAAAGGTATGCACACGAATGCTAATAACATCATTATTCATAATAGCCCCAATCTGGAAACCATCCAAATGTCCATCAACTAGAGAATAAACAAAACGTGGTATATATCTTTTCAATAGAATACTATTCAACACTAAAAATGAACTTCTGATACATGGTACAACATGGCTAAACCTCAAAAATAAAATGCTAAGTGAAAGATGCTAGATGTAAAAGATTTCATTTATATGAAATATTAAGAGATGGCAAATTTCTAGTCTCAGAGAAGATTAATAGTTGCTAGGGTTGGGAGTGGATGTGAGCATTAACAAAGGAACTTTTTGGGATGATGGAACTGTTCTAAAACTGAATTGTGGTGATAGTGTAAAACTCTATAAGTATACCAAAAATCATAGAACTGTACCCTTAAAATGGATGAATTGTATGGTATATTAATTATACCTCAATAAAGATAAGAACAAGAACAATTAAGATAATAAGAACAAAAAAAAGATTTTTTTCCATGATATGTTTATCTTAAATATCAGATTGCAGCATTGATGTATGTTCAAAGGGATTTTGTTTGGTGAGGTTAGAAGGGGCCAGTAGTGAATAACAAAATAAGATGCCATTTTGGATGACATAGTTAGTAGCAATAGTAGCTATGGACGTGGTGATTAATAGCTCCAGCACTATTCAAAATCTTGCTTTCTGCCTACTTTCCCTAAAATCTGGAGGTTGGCATGTTTAGCCTTCCCACTTATAATTATCCTCCTTCTAAATTAGAATAAGGATTAACTAATTATAGTTGTGCCTTCAGACACAAACCATACCAAATACCCTGGTAATGAAGAATTGTCCTGTCTGTAAAAGTATGCCAGACAGCCTTAAAGTCTCTGGCATCTGCTTTGAGGTCCAACCCATGGAGTTTCCCTAAACTAGTTTGGCCAGCACAGGTATACCCTGTACTTCCACTAACTTTAATTTCTTAAGTTTGCTTTGGATAAGGTAATCCCTTTCCCAAAAATCTACTGAGACTCTCAGTTGATCCAATGTAGAAAGTGTCAGTGGTCTATCAAAACACTAGGATGTGTTAGAAGCCATGGGCTTAGACTTTGTCTCTGATATGAACTAGCCATATAGCTTTAGGTAAGTAATTTATTTTTTAGCCTTAGATTATTTATCTCCCAAACTGGGATAACATTGTTTACTCCATAAAACTCTTGTGAGAAATAAGCAAGATGATATGCATAAAGTACTTGATCCCACATATGCATGTTCCCCTTCTCCAATTGCTTAATATGACAATTAAAGCTTTCTAGAATTTGGTCCCGATATTCCTATTTATCCCAATCTTCTAGCAGGAAGATTCCCTATTCTAATCAAACCAGACTTCTAACCAACTGTCACCATGCAAAGACAGGCTGTATCCTGCTGTCTGCACTGCCTTCTCCCCAAATCTGTATTTAGTATTTCCACCCATCTTGTAAGACTCAGCTTAAAGCCTATCTTCTCCCTGAAGGTTAGTCTGACCATTAACTCTCTAACAACTCATGAGATTCTTAATTATATACTTTAAAAATATTATTTCTGTTTGAATATGTCTTATTTCCTCAGGTATAAAATACATTTCTGAAGAACACCAAGATTTGTTTTATATCCCCCAGTGCTCCTCACAAAGTCTGAAGATAAGGGTCTCAACTTGTTTCTCTTTTTTTTTTTCCTGAGGAGTTCCTCAAAGAATAATTTGAAAACACTATTCAAGTCCAACTTTTTCATGTTATAAAGAAAAACTTGTTACCAGAAAGGGTAAGTAACATTCAAGGTCATATGAGTAATTTCATATTAGAGTTGAAAACAAAATTCAGGCTTCCTGTGGCAGAGATATCAGGCTGTCGGTTCAATATCAGTTCTCCTGTATATCTACAGGACTTCCAATTTTTAGCTGGAAACATGGTCACCCAGAACGAAGACTTCATGTCTCATTCTTTCTTTGAGAAGGGTGGATATGAGTAGTATGAAATGGGATAGAAGAGAAAGTGCTATGTAATTGCATTTTCTCCTTTCTCCTCATATCTTCTTCATCCTGTCTAAAACACAGATGTTTTAGACATAACACATGTAGGTACCTTTCTTTCTTTCTTTTTCTTTTTAAAGGTTTTATTTATTTATTTGACACAGAGAGAGAGAGATCACAAGTAGCAGAGAGGCAGGCAGATAGACAGGGAAGCACGCTCCCTGCTGAGCAGAGAGCCTGATGTGGGGCTCGATCCCAGGACCCTGAGATCATGACCTGAGCCAAAGGCAGAGGCTTTAACCTACTGAGCCACCCAGGTGCCCCAGGTAGGTACCTTTCAACACAGGTAGAATTTCATCCTGGATCCACACTGGATTTATTCTTCCATTCACTCAATAATCCATTTAATTAGCCATTCAGTATGCACCTATATTTTGCCTGGCATAAGTCTAAGAAGGGGTGTGGGTGGACAAAGGAATGAAATATACAAATCCTGCCCTTTAAATTAAAAGTCACAAGTAGTGAATGAACTTATCACTGTCTTAATTCATATCATAATTCATAAGTATGGCAAACACTTATCAGAGTTTCTCTGACAGTCTTATCTCAGATAATCTCCCTGTTTCCAGTAATAAATTGTTGATCAAGCTACATGTGTTTATATGTTCTACTTGCCTCCCTACATTCACTGTCTTTCTCTATTTTCTCCACTGATTAGGGTGGCTTATCTGTGTGGATTACATCAATGGGCTCTCTTATCCTCTGACTTCTGGTTATGTTGGTCAATAAGGACCCCTAGTAGGAAATCAGAGGGAAGTAAGAGAATGAGTTCTATGCATTTATTTTTCTCAGCTCCCTCCCTGTGGAATCTTCTCAGGCTAACTTTGTTCCTTAACTGAAGGTCACTGTTTCACTCAAGGTGGCCCACTACATGGCTCTCTCCTATTGGGTTCTGGTAACCATTCCTTCCCTTCACACCCTTTGAACTGTTACTAGCCCCAGGGAAATGCACTATACCCCGTGGTTTCCCTACACACTACCCACACCTTGTAAATAGCCCATTTATTAATAAGGTCTCCTTGAATTATCCTAATGTGAGGCTGCCATCTGTTTCCTGATAGCATGCTGACTGATACACCATGTGTCCCAATTCTCAGTTAGAAATATATAGGCACCAGATACCGATGCACCCACCAGAAGTACTGTTAGGAAGACAAAGAAAAGGGAAGATTTTTAGCAAAATCTTAGTGCATACAGAATCTCAGACTATAAGAACATCATCATGACCACTAGCTTTTGAGATCAGATTTGATTTTCAGGTATCTGAGCCATACACAAGCCCTCTTTATTTCTCTCCTTTTTGGGGGTATGCTGGACTAGACTCTATGTCTTTTAAACAGCCTTATCTTGAAAACTTTTATTTAGAAGTGGGACTCCCTTCTAGGTGGAACTCATAGTCACTGGGCAGAATCCATTTTTCCACCAATAGGAATCAGAACCTCGAGTATAGTATTTTCTGCCAATTCCACCAGTATCCTCACTTAGGATCTGTAAGTACTCGATATGCCTATTTTGGGGCACAGCCCACAATTCTTAAAGAATGAAACATAAAAACTGTTTATTACCTGCTTATTCATTACAAGTAACTGAAGTATCATTGACCACAGAGAACAATAGTAGGCAGAACAATACACCCCTTTCTCAAAATATGCAAGTCCTAATCCCAGAAAACTGTGAATATGTTACTTTACATGACAAAAAGGACTTTACCAAAATAACTAAATTAAAGATCTTTAGGTGGAGATATTATCCTGGATTATCTGGATGAGCCAACATAATCACAAGGGTCCTTATAAGTAAAAGAGGGAGGTAGGAGATTCAGTGTCAGTGATGCATCTTGAGAAAGAGTTCACCAGCCATTGCTGGCTTTGAAGATGGAAGGGAACTATAAACTAAGAAATGCAGGTGGCGGGTATTAAGGAGGGCACTATTGCACGGAGCACTGGGTGTGGTGCATAAACAATGACTCTTGGGACACTGAAAAAATAAAATTTAAAAAATAAAATGAAATATAGTAATTGGAAAAAAAAACAAGCTAAGAAATGCAAACATCCTCTAGAAGCTGGAAAAAACAGGGAAATAAATTCCCTCCTGGAACCTCCAAAAGGAATGTAGACCTGCTGATACCTTGATTTTAGCCCAGTGAGACCAATTTCAGACTTCTCCCGAACTGTAAGATAATAAATTTGTGCTGTTCTAAGTCACCAAGTTCATGGCAATTTGTTATGCCAGCAATAGGAAACTAATAAAGAATGTAAGATTGAAATCTCCAGACCCAGAGAACTAGATCTGGGAAGGAAGAAGGATTGGGAACTGATGGATGGCAATGACGGAACATGTCATGGGCAGCACAACCAAACTGCACACCACATGCTAACCTGCACTGCAGGCAAGCTGAATTCATTAAAAGAGAAATGTATTTTTTATCTCAGAGGCTCACACTCATAAAATGCTTTCAAGTCTTTAACATGCCTATAACACCTGGTAGGAACCTTTTTCTTTTCTCACCAGAGTTTTTGTATTTTGTTAGAGAGCATTATCAGCTTCAAGTCAGAAGGACAAGCATCTCTCTCATATCTTATTCTGTGACTAACTGTTGGCCACAGAGGCAAAGAATGGCACAATAAAAATAATGATTCTTAAAAGTCCTAGACCATATAAAAGCATGCAATATCCATTGTCTGCATTCTATTAAAACCCACTGCTAAGCTCCTCCCCCAAGGCTGCCTATTTCTGAATAGGCCTTACCACGCTCTGACCCAGCTGCTCCCGAAAGAAGTAATCCATGTTTCTCTTCTGCAGGCTGTCAAGGTAATGCTGAAAGCGCGTGTAAGTATATGGGTAGCAGTAAGCAAATTGGTAAATATCTTCTTCTCGGTCAAAACAAAATGCGAAGGACATCACATAATTCTTCCTATGGTCCGGGCACCGGTAGTAGTAAACATTTTTAGGTGGCAGCCTTTGCCTGAAGACACAAACAAAAAAATGTGGGCATATCAGACAATCATTCAAGCTTCAAAAGGTGATAAACAGGAAGAGAAAAACTATGACATCAAGAACTCCATGTGGTACCTGGGAACAACAGTCATACCATCTATGGTCAAAAAGAGACCAGGATTTGGCAGCGCTTTGTTCAAATTCCAGCCCTACCCTTTATTAGCTGTTTGGATAATGCAAAGTTAAACAAAGATTTTAGTCATTGTTTACTCTTATTTTGAGCCCTTATTATATGCCTAGGCATTGTATTAGATTCTTGATGTATAATGGTAAATAAGATAGGCAACATGTTTGTACTCATGGAGTCTATATACTCTTGTGGGGAAGAAGGCAACGAAATATTAAAAATAAATATACAATATAATTACAGACTCTTGAGGACAACTAAAGACTGTGATGTTATGCTGAAATAAATAGGGGAGGACTACTTTTCCTAGGGAAGTCAGGTTTTTGTATTATTTTTTTTTATTTTTTTCCCCAAATATGTTTATTTTATTTTTCAGTGTTACAAGAATGATTGTTCATGCACCACACCCCGTGCTCCATGCAATACGTGCCCTTCTCAATAATTCAGACCTTTTTAAAATAAGCTAATATGCATGTAAATATTCAAGGGGGAGGAAAGAATATTCAATGTTTCTTTAAATTATTATTGTTGTGTTTAAACAGAGCATTCCGTGAAACTAATTTTCCACAGAAGCACTTTGGGAAATACTGCTTCAAATATACTGTGTAGACAATTTTGCTAAGTCATCATGCTCATTCTCCAATAAGGAACTCTGAAACATATACTTGAGAAAAGGCAAAATATTCCAGTCACAATTCCCATAACTTCTTTACCTTCATCCACACCATGGGCTCACTGTACTCTCATGCTGTATGACATCCGAATTATTCACACTTTTTCCTGCAGTGAATGCCTCTCATTTTTGTGCCTTCAAAATCCTGTTAATTTTACAAAACCCATCTCAAACTGTGTCTTTTCTATGATCATCCACTGACAATTCCAGACCCACTCAGGTCCCACATTTTGCAGTAACTCTTGCTTCTTTATTGATGGCTTGCTAAGTCTTATTCACTAGGATCAGTTTGGAAGCTCCTTAGAAGCAGGTGTGTTTCTGAGGGCTACTGGCACAGTGGGTGAAGGATACAAGGCTCACTTGTCAGGGGCTTGGCATTCAACTGAGAATCCATGAGACACAGGAGCATGTAGAAGACGGTGTGAGGAGAAGCGTGTAGTGATAAGGTTGAGAAAAAACAAGATTGGTGGTGGTTCCAGGTCCAGCAACCTGTACTGAAAGAAAATTGGTTAAGAACTCCCAGAGCATTATAACATGCAGTTTGTTGCAGAATCTTGCTTCTACCTTGGTGTCCTTCTGAAACTGCCTAAGTAGCCAGGGTGGGAAGTAAGGCTGTGGGCTTCCTATGGAAGAGAAGAGGTTGCCAAGACACTAATTCTGTACATACAGCAGTTTGCATTGTTTGCCTGGAGCCCTGGATCTTGTGAAACTTACCCAAACATTAAGTGAAAAGCAGAAAGAGGAAGAAGACAAAAATTAAGGAAGGAAAAAAGGAAAAGAAGGATTGAGGGAAGAATGAGGGAAAAGAGAAAGGAAGGAATGAACAGAACATGCACAGTATGTGGGCATACCAGTATGGGTTGTTTTGAGGGCTCATTCAGTACCTGATTTAATTCTTATAACCATTTGGTCAAGGTAAGTATTGTTTCACTTTGCAGATGTGTTCATGGAGGCTCATAAAAGTTAAGGAACTTATCCACAATCTCAAGCAAGTAAATAGAGAGTCTCTCTCAGCAAGAGAGCTGAGACTCAGATTTGTTTCTGATTCCAAGTCCAGTACCTAGAACACTCTTCCATAATCCCTCTTGATAAATTATGAACTTCTGGAATTCCAGATATGAATGTGTGCAAAATCCAGGGGGCAAGATAGAACAAGTAAAATGTTGGGACTGAAAGGAATTCATCATGGCTGAAGCACAAAGAGTGAGGAGGAAAACATGAGAAATGTGTCTGAAGAGGACACTCTCTCTCTGCCTGCCTCTCTGCCTACTTGTGATCTCTTTCTCTCTCTCTGTCAAATAAATAAACAAACAAACAAATAAATAAATAAAAATAGATAGATGGATAAATAAATAAAATTAAAAAAAAAAAAGAATTTAAAAATTATTCTGAAGTCCCAGGGTACCTTTCAAGTTAGTGAAAGAAGTTAACTATCATGACTATGCCAGTCCATGGTATCGATGATAGTGGTCAGAAGGAAAGAAGGATAGTAGCTGCACAGGTGCAGAAAATAAGACAGATTTGACTGTATTAGAAAAAAGTGGCTGAAGTGATGGGACATAAAATCTAATATGGTTGAGAACCTGAATGTGCTGAGGAGGGCAGGGTGGTATAGAGAAGAGCCTAAACAAAAAAGGAACAGGGCTTTGCACATAAATATCAGTGATAGTATCAAAGACTGTCTACGGATGTCCTTGGGCCCACCAACAGAATCCATTTGCCTCCTACTCCCAAAGTAGTACTCCTACTCACAAATAAATTCACAGGCAACAACAGTCTTCTTGTAATACAAATATAATTTTAAGATAAGCCCCTCCTAGGCACTTCTCTTTTCTAAAGATATTGCTACCCTAGACCTTCCTATTTTGAAATGTTGGGGCTACCAGTGATGAAAGAGAGAAATAAGGCCCTGGAAGGTGCATGGGGAGTGAAGAGAAAAGTCATCTCCTCCTTATATTTCTGTACATGGAGTAAGAGAATGAGTAGCTCTTGAGAGGGTAATGGGTGGAATAATGGCCTCCATATCAGGTCTTACTTCATTGTTTTATGTAGCAAATATTTGTTAAGTATCATGCACCAAGCATTGTTTGATTAAGAAAAGAGGTAAAGGAAGCAATGGACTAAAAGACTGAGAGGTGAGATTATTAAACATAAAGCTGAGTTTCAGAGGAAAAGGTGGAAAGTTCTTGATAGAGAAGGGAACAGTGGAAAACCAAGATTGGACCAGTGCAGAGACAAGGCTATGGAACGAATAGGTAATGGTATATATGTGTGACATGATTGAACATGTAGGAATGTGAGGCTGGTGGAATAATCTAGTGTTAGGGTTCCAGATTTGCATTCAAGAAGAATGCCAGTTGAAAGTGGCCTAAAGGTCACTTGACAGTGGTCTGTGATACTGGCTTCAGGCCCTGGCTCACAGATCTGAGCACAAGGTGAGCATGTCTTCATATGCTAGTGATTCCTACAGTGATAGCCCTTGGGTTATGAGGCTGATGTTCTCAACTCTTCATTTACTAGTATATCTGATCAGGGTCCATGCTTCAAATTCAATCACTCCAGTTTTTCTCCTATTCTAGCCAAGTTTAGCAACTTGACTCTGAGAGCCTGCCATCTCCAACAAATTTGATTATGTGATATCAAGAGAATTCATCTAATGCCTGCAGCTGTCCCAGCTCCTCTCTTGAGTGGGTTGGATGCTTAACCTGATTTGCAGACAGAGTGAAGGTAATGGGCCCTGGGGTAATCATTCAAGGAAGCCGAGATGCTGCTCAGGGCTTAGATTTTCTAGACTCTGCTAAGAATACAAATAAAAATCTATTTGAGAGGAGCTCAGTAGGCCAAATTCATGAAGACTTTCAAGTAACACAAAGAAGAGAGGAAAATAAAGCTGCGACTAAGTAGGAAAAATGTCTCTCTCATTTGTAATTACTTCTGGTTTTTCTCTTATTTTGCTTATTATATTTTTACTATGTCTCAGGCATCATGTTAAATGTTTCATATGCATTATCATTTAAACTTCACAAAACCCCCATGCCCCAGGGGTATTAATATCTCCTTTAAACAGCCAAGAAAATTGAAGTTCAGAGAGATAAACAAAAATTCCCTGAAGTGGCAGGGTTAGTAATCCACAGAGCTTGTATTAGACTCCAAAGTCTGTGCTCATAATCCCTATAGTAACATGCCACCCTCCTTTTCCCCCTTGCCATCCAGATCATAACTTTTTTTCTGCTTCCAGAAAAATCTGCTCTCACAGTACTCTCTTGCTAAAGACTCTTCAAACAACGCCCTATCTTTATATTCTGGTTTAGCCTGCAGGCTTCCTGAGATCTCCCTGTGATCTGGTATCATCAACCGTTTCTTCCTCCTTGAACACTTTCTTTCATTCATACTGAGCTACTCACAAATCCCTAACACAATTTTATGCCATTCCTCCCATACGCCTATGGGATCTCTTTGTATTTGATCTTTTTTCCATTTGGACGGCCTTCCTTGCCATCTTACCAATTTGGTGAACTGCTACTCATAGTTGTGGCATATGTTAGACTGTCAAGGCTAAAATAATTTTTAACTAATAATGAACAAAAGAATGTATAAATAAATGTTTATCTTTTAACATACTTCTTGTCTGAATCCTTCTCTGACCATTCAATTTTCATTAATTTTTTGTCTACTTCAACACATAATATTAAAATAAGTTTCATAACTTGGTATGTCCCTTAACAACGAACACCAAAAGTAAATGGAGATATTTTTCCTCTCTTTTTTACTAGAAATGGCACAGAGAAGTTAACAATACAATTGCTTATTTTATTTATTTATTTATTTATTTATTTATTCTCCCCAAATATGTTTAATTTTTCAGTGTTACAAGATTGATTGTTCATGCACCACACCCAGTGCTCCATGCAATACGTGCCCTTCTCAATACCCACAACCAGGCTCGCCCACCCCCCCACCCGCTCCCCTCCAAAACCCTCAGTTTTAATTAACATATAATGTATTATTTGCCCCAGCGGTACATGTCTGTGAATCATCAATACTTCCTTACTTTAAAAAGCTATGATGAAATGAAAAGAAGACTCATCTCTGAAGATAAATGGTAGACATCATAAGGAGGTAGATTTTAGCTCAGTATAGAGAAACTCTTTATCATTCAATTGAAGGGAAAGTAGAAAGGCCCATGTTACAGGGGAATAGGAGCATGGGAAGCTTTATGGGATTCTATAAAATAAATTCTTATACTTGATGTTAGGTGAGACAAGGCAGCCGTCTGATTCCATTTAATAGAGTTAATATGAGATATCAGTGAGAACAATACAACAATGATGATAATAGTTATTACAATTCCTAATATGTATACATGTCATTGACCATGTATATAATTTAAGTACATTACCATGTATTAAGTCCTTTAATCCTCACAACCATCCCCTGAGGCTATTCCTATTATCCCAATGATAGAATGAAAATGAAGATGGGATCAAGAATGCTTGTTCTTAAGTCAGGAAATGACAGATGTTGGCAAGGATGTGGAGAAAGGGGAACGCTCCTACACTGTTGGTGGGAATGCAAGCTGGTATAGCCACTCTGGAAAACAGTACGGAGGTTCCTCAAAAAGTTGAAAATAGAGCTACCCTACGATCCAGCAATCACACTACTGAGTATTTACCCTAAACATACAAATGTAGTGATCCGAAGGGGCACATGCACCCGAATGTTTATAGCAGCAATGTCCACAATAGCTAAACTATGGAAAGAACCTAGATGTCCATCAACAGACGAATGGATAAAGAAGATGTGGTATGTACAGATATATCTATATATCTATATATACACAATACAATACTATGCAGCCATCAAGAGAAATGAAATCTTGCCATTTGCATGGAACTAGTGGGTATTATACTAAGTGAAATGAGTCAATCAGAGAAAGACAATTATCATATGATCTTTCTGATATGAAGAATTTGAGAGGCAGGGCGGGAGGTCATAGGGGGTGTGGGGGGAGAAATGAAACAAGATGGAATCAGGAAGAAGACAAATCATAAGAGACTCCTAAACTCACAAAACAAACTGAGGGTTGCTGGAGGGTAGGAGGGGTAGGGATAGGGTGGCTGGGTTATGGACATTGGGGAGGGTATGTGCTATGGTAAGTGCTGTGAAATGTATAAGCCTGATGATTCACAGACATGTACCCTTGGGGCAAATAATA
>CM052798.1:34306695-34355921 GCA_028533885.1 Nasua narica
ATTATGTGTTAATAAAAAAAAAGAATGCTTGTTTTTAAGAAGAAATTTGTCCATGACTCCCCAGAAGACTTCATAAAGGAAACAGTCCAACATTTGATCCTACTAGAGATGTAGAGACTCAAGACCTGGTGTGTGTGTTCTCAGGATATGGAAACTAAAGGCTGATCCAGTTCTTGGAACAAACCATCATCCTGGGTCCATCCTGATGACTGAAGAGGGCATCCACATTTGTGAGGGGACCCTATAACTCACATCCTCAGATCCAGTCATGATGAACATATGAGTGACCAAAATACACACACACACACAGACACACACACACACACACACGTACATACTGAACAAATTCACAATCATACTTCATACTATATACACCTCTCTATTATAGCCTCTTTTTCACTATATCAATTTGAATATATACCTTTCTCCACCAATAGATTGAGCCCCCTTGCCCCTGATGGCAGGGATGGTGCATTGTTCATCTCTGGTTCTTCAGGACATATGCAGAGCTTTGCATAGATGTTCTTGAAAATGCTTATGAATTGGATAAATGAATATATTTGTAAATGAACTTTAAGGGATGAACAAAGTGGAATAAATAATTTCATTTATTTCATACCAATATATGAATAATTTCATACCAATATATGAATATTGTACTTTAAAAATGCTTTTCCTTCTCTCTGCAATTGCCATTCCCACATTTTTCTACATAGTACATCCCTATGTAGAGAAGTGAGATCCAGCTCAAATGACATTTCCTCTTTGAAAACTTTGTCAGCAACTCCAGAACTAATTGCTTTAAATGCTAATTGCAGATACTGCTGTATTTCTGATTCATCTCAAAATCCATAGCACTTAGCATAGTGCTTAGCCCTGAAGAGGAGCTTAAAGCATATTTGTTGAATGAATGAGTGAGTGAATTTATGACTTAATGAATGAATGATTCCCTCCCATTTACCATCCTCTCTGCCTTCTCTCCAAACTATCAGTCAAATTCCCAGTGCATCATTTTGGAGGTTAGCAGAACACAGAGGAAGAGAAGAAGCTCAGGACCCAATGGAATACACAGGGCTCTCTAAAACAACAGCATTCTCTGCCCCCCTCAAAAACCCTGAAAGACAGGAGCACTAATGTAGCAGAAAAATATGGATATGGATAGATGAGTTCCAATCCCACATTTTTTCTAGACACCAGACACCTTTTTTTCTTCATATTAGCATAAAGGGAAATGACAATTTTTTCAGATTGTAAATTCTAAAGGAGGTATGCAAAACAAAGCCACTCAAATACTCCCAAAGAGGGTAACATATATTAAGCACTTCCTGTATACTAATAATGAGCTACCTATTTGATGTACACGATTATCTAACTGATAAACACATTCTCCCCACCGCACCAAGGCTGTGCTTAGTGAAATTCAGCCAACAATTGCAATTGCAGAAACAGTCTTCGTTTTCCTTCTTCATTGACCCAGGGGTGGGAAGCAACCCAGCATCCAGTTTTCCAGGTATATATGAAATTAAGGTAAGATTTTATCCCTCTTCCTTTCATAAGGGCAGCTGAATCTCTGATCTGTCATCCATGCCAACATGTGGACCTTAGTTACATTTAGCTGAAATAACCTAGACTACCACCTAGCTTGAGCCAATGGAGTGGCTGGCATGGATGCCCACATTATAAATCTGCACTGAGCAAACAGGACCCACTCCTAATTCCAATCCTATCTTCCCCTAAATAATTATAAGGATGCTCTTGTTACCAGCATATCTATTCTTATCTTTCTCCACACTTTGTCACAGCTAATCTCTTGGTGAGTCACAGGTTGGGGGAGAAAGAGAGAGTGAGGGAGTGCTCAGATACAGGCAACACATTTTTACACCCTGTGTCTAATCAGATTACTATCTTATCAGAGGCTGATGGGCGCCAGTAGTGGGAGGAGAGAGACGGAGCTACATATTGCCAACTGAATTTTTGATAACGAAAAGACACTGCTTGATTCTTGAATTAACCTTTTTGTCCTACACACTCTATTGTTTATTTTTCATAGTTTATTTTACATGTTGGGGTTTTATTTATTTATTTTTTTGTCTGTGCCTTCTGGAGAAGGACACCCACACACTGTGGCAGCAGCTGTTTCTATTAATTCCAAGCCATTAAAAAATTAAAATTAAACCCAATTACTTAGGCTGGTTTAGAACTGGGGAATAGCTGACACTGATTATTCCCCCTGGTCATCGACAGCAACAATATTCCTACCTAAACATGGCTGCTGGCAGAATGCTAATGTAGCCAGAAATTCCAGGGACAGGCTCTCCATGGAAGGGAGAGGCTCTAAGTCATGCATTCTATCTTCTCTATTCCAGATTCCTGAGAGGCAGCAAGAAGAAGACACTGGAGAAGATACTAGGATTGTTATAGTTCTTGGGAAGGACCCTTCCTCTCTTTGTGCCTCAGCATAAAATGTGGATACTAAAATGTGTCCTGTATCCCTCTTACGATTGTTGTGACTCTTAGATGTAAAGGACTCTGTATTCAAAACTATCATTTGCTGGGATATAGGATAGTGTATGAAGCAAGATCAGAGTGCTGGGTGATTTGGGATGGGATAGTAGGCTACAGCTGCAATGGTTCATGCTGGCACTGAAGTTTTGTATCAGAGTTACTTTGTTGCTGCATCATGGGCAGAGATACAATAAGGGTTCCTGGTGTAAGGTCGCTAAATTAGCATTTCCTTGTAATCCCCTTGCATGGGGCCAAGTGTATAGAAGGCACTCAATAAGTATTTTGAATGGATAAATAAATAAGTTAGCCAAAGCTGAGTTTTGATTAAACAGACAGAACTGTGCTCACTTCCAGCTGCAGATACCTTTTAGAAATGTAGTCATAGTGCAACAGAAAGAATGCAGGTTTGGGCTCTAGTCTACTTCCATTACTTAACAGTCAGGTAGCCTTGGCCGTGGGTTTCCACATCTATAAGATGAAAATAATATCTAGCTCATGGATTTGTTTTGAAGATTAGAGATGAGATTTGTATCTGATATATAACAGGTGCTGAGGAATGGTAACTGATAATCACTATGCTTTGTACGATGGACAGTTGGCATCACACTATCTCTTGGTTCAGAATAGTGAATTACAAGTTCACACCAAATCCTTAGGGTATGAAAGGGGCAGAAAAGCTGGGGTAGGGGACAAAGGAATAAGTGACAAGGGATAGAGAATCATTTAAACATATGGTTAAGGAAGAAAATCGGTGATAACCCTGTTTTCTCTTCTTGACCCTTTCCATACCCAATATAATCCACAACTCTCTTTTAAAGAGGTATGCTGTCTGATAAAACTACCTGCGTCTGTATGGATACAGGAAGGTAGTTAATTCTTTCACGTCACAAATTGTGGTGGGAAAAATATTCAAAGGTGGTGCCCGTGCTGGCAGCTTGCTGTTAGCAGCCAACCATGTCCATGCAGCAACCTGCCAGATGCATGGAGCCCTCAGGTCACTAGTTGGGTAGATTGACAGGACATGTGGAAAATTATAGGTTAGGGGAATGCGAAATATGTTTGGGAAATAGAGACTGAGCAGTTCTTCTTATAGAGAATAGTCTAATAACTTTTGGCATCATGTGGTGTAAATCTAAAATTATTTACTTAGTTTTTTGGTTACTCTTAAAAAAACTTCACAATAAATCCTTTCACCAACAATGAGCTCAAAAAATACAAAAGTGCATGTTTTAAGAAAGTTAAGTGCTAACTTTTCATTTCTCATGAAATTTAGTAATGAACATGTAACTTTATAAGATGTTTGTTGGTATTTATTATCCACCATAGGGGGTATACTGATAACATGACCACATAAAAACCAGAGAACATAAATCTGCTGAAGAAACATCAGCATCTACTTGATTTAACAGTTATTTTAAGAAAGCTTATGCCCAAAGACTATAATTTACACATATAAAAGCAGGAGCATAAAGAAAAATGATTGAGATTATTTTAGAAGAACAGTCCATGTACTATAAATGAAAACCCACACTTCGGAGTGATGTGTAGTATCACTTTTATTTAGAGTACATGACTGTTCTTCTAAAATAATTTCAATCATTTTTAATTCCAAGTCTTCTTGTATATAAAGTGGTAGCCATTAATGCCTTTTCACTATTAGTAGAAGTAAAACTAGCAGTTTTAAATCAGTGTCAAAAGATATTTCAAATAGAAAATAATTTAACTTAATTCCAGTATAATGTACTTATTTTCAGCCAATTCATGGAATCAAAGTAAAGTTTTTCTAAATTCATTCTGTTGAAGGTAAAATACTGTCTTAGTGATAATGTTCTTGCTAACTCAGTAAAATAAAAAGTTAACACTAAAGATAAATTACTTATTTTTTCACTACAATAATATGAATATGAATTTTGGTCAAAGAAATATACTTGCTAAATCAACAAACCTATGGAGTAGAAATTTATTTTGAATTGTTTTTCAGTATCTATATAAATAATAATTGCATCCAAACAAGCTTCTATTTTCTATCTTCAAAATAAGAACTATAGTTCTCAAAATTTACACAAAGCAACTGAACAATACAATTTTTATGAAGTTAATTGTAAACCACAAACACAAATTTTTGTTTTTTTGTTTTTTTTCAGGGAGGCAGACCATACTTATTTTCTTTACTGTCTGCCATCAATAGGATTTTAGAGATTTTGAGCCTTTAATAGGCTGCTGTGTTAATCAAAATTGATTTTGCTTTTTTGTTGTTGTTAACGAGACCCTTAAATTTTGTTAATGAGG
Source organism: Nasua narica (assembly GCA_028533885.1). Classification (NCBI taxonomy): domain Eukaryota; kingdom Metazoa; phylum Chordata; class Mammalia; order Carnivora; family Procyonidae; genus Nasua; species Nasua narica. Next base: position 34,311,490 of record CM052798.1, read on the forward strand.
CCTCTAAATGGGAACAAAATTTTGGTTGCATTTTGTTCAAAATCAACTGGAAATTTTTAATCAAATATTCAACAAATAAAGCACCAAAGTATTTCAGCTTTTAAAGCTTTTTATCAAATTGCAACTATTGAAAACAAAGCTTGCAAACAAGAAGACATAATATTTATCTCTACAAAAGCATGGGAGGAACTGCATAAATTAAATTATGAAAGCACAACTGGAATATAAGACTGAATTTTGAAATTCAATGATTATGCTTTGGGATAACTTACTTTAGGAGGAGAATTTTGTGATGAACCTCCGATTTTTAATTGGATGTTTACACAATATGTTGTGTAAGAGTAGGATGAAATTGAGAAGGCCTATAATTTTGCAGCATCTGCATGTTGCAAAAATTTAAGAGTCAAGAAACATCTTATTTGACAAAGGTCATTTTATAAAAAAATTAATCCAAGAAAATGTCTCTGAAGGGAGTAAACAAGAGAGTAACTATGAAAATATTTGGACTGAAATGTTTACATATTTTAATACTAAAAAGTTTCCAACTGAGAATGTTCTTTGGGAGAATTTTCTCTAAGTTTACCAAGTACCTCAGCACCTATGGAGATAATTCCTTTTCTTTAAGGATATTATGATCTACAAAGAAGAATTAGTTGAATGTGTCAACAATTTCAAACTTATTAACCATAAAGTACAGTTCTGAAGAAAACTCAAGGCAATGTCAACAAAAATAAAAATAATAAAGCCTTATCATAAAAAATATATTCTTAATAAAAATAACAATGACATAGTATTAGATATACATGTAGCTAAGAAACTGGTTGAAGCATGTGTGCTGAAAGTAACTGAATTGGTTTAAAGAAAATAAATAGAAGTTTTTCCAAAAATTCTGCTTTAATATATATGGTTATATACTTATTTTACTTTACCTTCTTTTTAAAAAGACTTTATTTATTTATTTGACAAAGAGAGAGCAAAAGCAGGGGGAGTGGCAGGCAGAGGAAGAGGGAGAAGCTGGCTCCCCGAGAAGCAGGGAGCCCGATTCAGAGGCTAGATCTCAGGACCCTGGGATCATGACCCAAGCTGAAGGCAGTTGACTAACCAACTAAGCCACCCAGGTGGCCCTACTTTATCTTTTACTTAAAAAAAAATCTTGATTATTTATTTATTTATGATTTATTTATTTATTTGATGGAGAGAGACACTATGAGAGAGGGAACACAAGCAGGGAGACAGCCTAGCAGGGAGCTTGATGTGGGGTTTGATCCCAGGACACTGGGATCATGATCTTAGCCAAAGGCAGACGCTTAACAACTGAGTCACCCAGGTGCTCCACAAAGTTTGATTTTAAAAAACAATTATTTTGTAAATTCAGTGTAATAAAACAATTGGTGGTCAATATGTGAATATTTCAAAAAATATATAAAACTTTATTCTTACTTTCAGTTGGAATGATAAATTTATATGGTCCTATCCATCTGCCAACCTGATTGCTATTCTTGAATGTCTTAAAGTTACCTAAAATTCAACCTGATTAAAATGGATTTTCTGACCTCCTCCATATCTGGCCTTCTGGAAGTATTCCCAACTCAGTAAATAGGCCCACCACCTCCATCCATTCAACTGGACAAGATGGAAACCTCAGAGGCCACTCTGATGTCTTCCACTTTTTCACTTTTTCCTCCCTTTTTTCATTCAATAAATTTTGCCTAAGAGCTTTCCATATCGTACTCTTCTAGATGGTGAGGAAGCAGAAGTAAAAAAAGCAATTCCATACTTCCATGGAACTTAAATGCTAATGAGAAAGATAGATAAACAAATTAATACATAATATAGTAAAAGTTAATGATAGGTGTAACAAATACAAATAAAGCAAAGTAAGGTCATAGAGGGTGATGGAGGGTGCTATTTTAGTTAGGGTAGTCAGAGAGGTAACCATTTAGTAGAAACTAAATGATATGAGGAAATAATCCATATTTTTATTTATCTATCTATCTATCTATCTATCTATCTATCTATCTATCTATCTATCTCTCTATCTATCATCTATCATCTATTTAAGAAATCAGAGGTCCAGAGGTAAAAGTAAGCACAAAGGTCCAAAGGTAGGAATAAGCTTGGTATGATTCTAGAGCAGCAGAAAGGTCAGTGGGATTGAATAGGAACAAGTGAGGTGATTAGTACAAAATGAATTAGATAGGGAGGGAAGGGTCCACATTACAGGACCCTGAAGGCTTTTGGTAAGAGTTTTGTATGAGAAGCCACTGTGGGGTAGAGAAATTGAGAGTGATAAAATGATTTGATTTACATTTTCAAAGAGTAGCCTGGGTAGAGAAGTCATCTGTGGTGGGCAGGAGGGGGTTGAAAGCCAGGAGACCAGCTGGGTAGCTACTGCAGTAGTCCAGGAAGAACTAATGATGGGTTGGGTTAGGTGGAAGCTGGGAGATGGTAGAAGTTACAGGATTTGGAATCTATTTTGAAGGTAAAGACTTTAGGATTTGAGGATAAATCGAATATGAAATGTGAAATTAAGAGAAAAGTCAATAATGATATTAAGGTTTTGTCTGATATTTACTAGAATTGTTACATCTCTCATCTCATTAAGGTCCTTAAATTCTATCTTTAGAAGATATCTTGAAACTGTCTACTTGTCTCTCCATGTTTTTGCTAGTTTGCTGAAAAAGTCCCTTACCCTGCCCAGCTTTCTTTTTCTCACTCTTCTCCTCTCCAATCCCCTCTCCACATAGTTTTTTCACAGTTTAATTGGCTCATGCCATTTCCTGGATTAAAACTCTTACACAATATCCAATTACACTGGAATAAAATCCAAACTCTTTAACATGATTTTTTTTACTTCCTCAGATGAACCAAGTTCATAGTCTATCTCAGGACCTTTAAATATTTTTCCCTCTATCCTGTTCTCCACACTAATTCCCTCCCTTGTCTAGCTGACATCCTTCATTTTTGTTTTAACTCAGATATTATCTTCCCTATCACTTCCTAAATTAGGCTCTCCTGTTAGTCTCCCTTGGAGCAACTAGATCCTTTTCCTCAAAGCACACTTCAATTTACAAGTATATATGTGTTTGCACTTGTTTACTTACAGTTTACATTTCCAACTAGGTTTTGGTTTCTATTTGTGTAGGGACAACATTTGTTTTTTGCTCACCAGTGAATAACCTAGCATCTGACAGAGTACCTGACACATGGTAGACTTCTAGTAGATATTCATTAATTGAATGGAGTAAATATGTATGGGTGAGGGGACAATGACAGAGATGGAAGGTAATAAAGCTGATTGTTAGTGGTCTGCATGGACATAGAGTTCTAAACCCACAGTTAGCTATTTGGGTTCCCAGCAGAGCTAGGTAGAAGTGGGCATTATTGTGGAGGGGCTTCTCAGCTGCTCCATGAGTTAAGATTTTATAGGACTTCCCATAGAGTTTCTCTCAGAGAAAAGATAAAGGCATTTATAATCTAGACACAGGCTTTCTCTCTTGTCCTCTCCCACATAATGTAGTACCCTGATTCATTTCTGGATTCCTCATGTATCTTCTTCTAGAATCATCAGATCAGAGCTTTTAATCCAGAATATTCATTGTTACTCAGCTCTATCATGTGAGAAGTCACTGTGAGGCCTTCCAGACTGTAAAAGTAGAACTCAGCCTGGTCTACTCAATAGGAGTCTCTTATCAAAATGGCCTCCCAGTAGAGAGTGGTAACAGGCTGTTCCCCTGTTCTCACTGAGTGGGATACTTCAGGTTAGCCATGACCGAGGTGGGGGAGGAGGTAGGGGACTTTTCAGTAGATAAAGAAATATAGGGAAGCAGGACCATCTGGAGTATTTATGATTCATTACCCAATCCCAAGTCCTAGCACAGCGAGTATCTGTTCACTCAGTAAAATGAACTAAAATCCTAATAGAAAGACTGAGGAATAGATCATGAGAGTAGATTCAAGTGGGCTGGAGTCCAAGAAAGCCAGGGAATGGCCTAGATTTCAAGTTGCCAAATCCAAAGAGCTTAGTCAAAAAGTGAAGTGAAAAATTATCAACACCCAAAAAACAAATAATCCAGTCAATAAATAGGCAGAAGACATGAACAGACACTTCTCCAAAGAAGACATACAAATGGCTAACAAACACATGAAAAAATGCTCCACATCAATAGCCATCAGGGAAATACAAAGCAAAACACAATAACATACCACATTACACTGGTTAGAATGGCAAAAATTAACAAGACAGGAAATAACAAGTGTTGGCGAGGATGTGGAGAAAGCGGAACTCTCTTACACTGTTGGTAGGAATGCAAGCTTGTACAGCTACCCTGGAAAATAGTAAGGAGATTCCTCAAGATGTTAAAAATAGAGCTACCATATGAACCAGCAGTTGCACAAGCAGGTATTTACTCCAAAGATACAGGTGTAGTGAAAAGAAGGGGCACATGCACCCCAATGTTCATAGCAGTAATGTCCACAATAGCCAAACTGTAGAAAGATCTGAGGTGCCTTTCAATGGATGAATGAATAAAGATGATGTGGTTCATATATACAATGGAATATACTCAGCCATTAGAAGGGATGAATACCCACCATTTGCATCCACATGGATGGAACTAGAGGGGATTACACTACATGAAATAAGTCAAGCAGAGAAAGACAATTATCATATGGTTTCACTCACATGTGAAACATAGGGAATAGTGTGGAGGACCACAGGGGAACAGAGGGAAAACTGAATGGGAAGAAATCAGAGAGGGAGACAAACCATGAGAGACTCTGGACTCCAGGAACCATACTGAGGGTTACAGAAGGGAGAGGGGTGGGTGGATGGGGTAACCAGGTGATGGGTATTAAGGAGGGCACATGTGGTGATGGGTGCTGGGTGTTATATGCAACTAATGAATCATCGAACACTATATCAGAAACTAGTAATATGTTGGCTAATTGAGCATAATAATGAAAATAAAATGAAAAAAGAAAAATTATCTGGTCCCCAAACTAGGTTCTGAGTGCAGGGGGATAGGGAATGAAAGACAATGATGTTGGAGCCAAGACAGCAGTGAAGGAAGTAGGTTGTCAAAGAAAAATTAAGGAAGGGCTCAGGCATGGATAGCAAGTGACTTCTAGTTTTCCAGGGCAAAAAATACAATCATAGTCTTGGGGCATCTGGGTGGCTCAGTTGGTTAAGCAGCTGCCTTTGGCTTGGATCATGATCTCAGGGTCCTGGGAGGGAGTCCTGCATTGGGCTCTCTGCTCAGTGGAGAGCCTGCTTCTTTTTCCCCCTCTGCATGCTGCTCTGCCTACTTGTGCTCTCTATCTCTCTAATAAATAAATAAAATCTTAAAAAAAAGGACAATCACATTCTCAAGTGTATGAAGATGTTATCAGAATCAGTGAGAAGGAGGAAAGTAGAATTACTTCACAGAGATGAAGTACATACAAGGTTTCAAGCCAGGTGAAACCAGTTATTCTTTCCTACTATGACAAAAGGAATGAGGAGTAAGATCTACCCTACCAGGATTGAAAGGATGGCACAGATACATGGAGTACAAAATGGAAATCTTGAGGAGATATCCCTTAGGATGTCAGTCTCTAGTAGATGAAGGAGCTGGACCAGGTTACTGCTTCATGTGAAAAGTGGTAATCACTTGATGACCTATAGATGCATAAGGTGTAGCAGGCTGAGAGGTATGGGATTTGAGCTGAGGAGCCAAAGCACTGACTGAAAAACAAAGACTGAGATATGACACAACCTTGGGAAGGTCTGATACAGAGAAAGGTAGTCTTCTGTAAGCATGCCAGAAGAATTCCTGAGGTCATGTGACAGCTGCCAAGACCCCAGAAGGATGGATTCAGCAACATGTCCAGGTCAGAACAAGTTCTAGGTCAGGAATGTAGACTGACACAGGAGTCAGAGAGAAAGGCAAAGATCCGTCATCCTGGCTAGAAGGCTGAGTTAGGTCAGGACTTAGTCATGATTCCAAGAAAAAATCCTAGGAATTGAGGAACTTTCAACTTCTTGCCAGTGCCTCTTATGACTATCTGCAGAATAGAAGCAAATGCCTTACATGGCTGGGACTAAGTCTACAGGTGAGCTAAGCTGTCGAACCACAGGAGCCTAATAACAAGAGTTTAACTATTTTCAGACTACAATGTCTGTAGTTACTTACCTTTGGTCTCGCTCCTAGAAATTATTCTCTCCCCCCAACCCACTAGTTATGTCCCTGTGATCCCTGTATTACTCTATGATAACATGCATCATATTTCATTATACTTTAACATTGTTCTTCCTTATCCCATTAGAGTGAGGCCATGTCTCTACTCATCATGGAGCCCTAATGGCTAACTCAAGTTTAGTACCAAATAAAGAACTTTATTGGATGAACGAGTGAGTAAGTGAATGAGTGAATGGGAGAATGCTTAAGGCAGGGAGTAGCATAAGATGAGGTCAAAAAGGTAGATAGGGACCAGATCATATGGTCCTTTGTAAGCTATGTTGTGGAGTAAAGACTGACCCCAAAGAAGTGAGGAGTCACTAATATATTTTATTTATTTGGGTTCTTTCTCGTTTCTTTTTGATAAATTTGGCTAGAAGTTTATCAATCTTACCAATTCTTTCAAAGAACAAGCTCCTACTTTCATTGATCTGTTCTACTGTTCTTTTGGTTTCTATTTCATTGATTTCTGTTCTAATCTTTATTTCTCCTCTCCTGTTGGATATAGGCTATATTTGAGGTTCTTTCTCCAGTTTCTTTAGGTATAAGGTTAGGTTGTGTATATGAGACTTTCCTTGTTTATTCAGAAAGGTTTGTATTACTATATACTTCCCTCTTAGGACTGCCCTTGCCTTTGAAGAGGTTATGAAGAGTTGTGTTTTCATTTTCATTTAATTCCATAAGCTTTAAAAAATCTTCTTTAATTTCCTGGTTGACTCATTCATTCTTTAGTAGGATGCTCTTTAAATTTCATGTATTCGTGTTACTTCCAGATTTTTTCTTATGATTGAGTTCAAGTTTTAAAGCATTGTGACAGAGAAGCAAGAAGGTGGAGAAGTAGGAGGTTGAGATAGAGTCGGATCCCAGAAGTTCAGCTCGATAGTTATCAAACCATTCTAAAAGCCTGCATACTCAACAGAAGAGAGAAGAGAGGAAGAAGAGCAATTCTAGGATCAGAAAATCAACCACTTTGTGAAAGGTAGGATGTTTGGAAAAGTGAATCCAAAGGGATGGGAAGAGAGACCGCAGGGGGAGGGGCTAGATCCCGGTAGCCACAGAGCTGCAGAGCACAAAATCTGAACTTTTAGAGTCTGCTCCATGGAGGGACATTGCTCCAGAGGCTAGGCTGGGGCTTTAGTCCTCGTGGGAACAGTAGGGTTTCAGGACCCATGGGGTCACAAAAGGACTGGGGGTGTCTTTGTGTGGCAGAGCTCCCAGGTATGGGGCAGAGAAGCCGGCAGCAGAGAAGGAGCCGCGCAGTGTGCTATCAGCTCGGGCTTACCTTACACCATGATCCAAGGCACAGTTGGGCCACGGCTCTTCAAGCAGGGACCCCCGCAGGAGGCAGCTCAGGAGAGAACCCCTCCCTCCTCCTCCGGGAGGAGGGGCATGGGAGTGCGCAGCAGGAATCTGCTGGGTTTGGAGACTCAAAACCTCTAGGGTAGTACGGAAAGCGCTCAGGGAACAAAGACTCCCGAGAGCAAACATGAGCAAATTGCTTGGCCCATCCCCTGGCAAGGGCGGGGCAATTCCGCCTCGGGCAAAGACATTTGAGAATCAAGCCAAAAGGCACCTCCCCTAGAAGATCAGTGAGAATATCCAGCCAAGACCAAGTTCATCAATCAGTGAAAACTGCAGAACTCGAGTATTTTTCTCTCTCACTCATCTATTCATATCTTGATAAAATGACAAGGTGGAAAACTCACCATGGAAAAAAGAACAAGAGACAGCACTGATGGCTAGAGACCTAGCTAATACAGATATTAGTAATATGTCAGAAATAGAGTTCAAAATGATAGTTATCAAGGTGCTAGCTGGGCTTGAAAAAAGCATGGAAGATATTAAAGAATCCCTTTCTGGAGAAATAAAATCCCTTTCTGGAGAAATAAAAGAACTAAAATATAACCAAGTTGAAATCAAAAAAGCTATTAACGCGGTTCAATCAAAAATGGAGGCTCTTAAAAAAAATGGAGGCTCTTACTACTAGAATATATGAGGCAGAAGAAAGAATTCGTGATATAGAAGACCAAGTGACAGAGAATAAAGAAGCTGAGAAAAAGAGAAACAAACAACTATTGGACCACGAGGGGAGAATTTGAAAGATAAGCGATATCATAAGATGCAGTAATATTAGAATAATTGGTATCCCAGAAGAAGAAAGAGAGAAAGGGGTGGAAGGTATATTAGAGCAGATTATTGTAGAGAATTTCCCTAATATGGCAAAGGGAACAAGCATCAAAATCCAGGAGGCACAGAGAACCCCCCTCAAAATCAATAAAAATAGGTCTACACAATGTCATCTAATAGGAAAACTTATAAGTCTTAGTGACAAAGAGAAAATTCTGAAAGCAGCTCAGGACAAGAAATCTGTAACATGCAAAGGAAGAAATGTTAGATTGGCAGCAGACCTATCCACAGAGACTTGGCAGGCCAGAAAGGACTGGCATGATATATTCAGAGCCCTAAACGAGAAAAATATGCACCCAAGAATACTATACCCAGCCAGGCTGTCACTGAAAATAGATGGAGAGATAAAAAGCTTCCAAGACAAACAAAAACTAAACGAATTTGCAAACACCAAACCAGCCCTACAGGAAATATTGAAAGGGGTCCTCTAAGCAAAGAGAGAGCCTAAAAGGAACATACACCCGAAAGAAAGAGAGACAATATACAGTTAACAGTCACCTTACAGGCAATACAATGGCACTAAATTCACAACTGTCAATAGTTACCCTGGATGTAAATGGGCTAAATGCCCCAATCAAAAGACACAGGGTATCAGAATGGATAAAAAACAAGACCCATCGATATGCTGTCTACAAGAAACTCATCTTAGACCCAAAGACACCTCCAGATTTAAAGTGAGGGGGTGGAAAACAATTTACCATGCTGACGGACATCAAAAGAAAGCTGGGGTGGCAATCCTTATATCAGATAAATTAGATTTTAAGCCAAAGACTATACTAAGACATGAGGAAGGACACTATATCATACTTAAAGGGACCATCCAACAAGAAGATCTAACAATTGTAAATATCTATGCCCCTAACGTGGGAGCAGCCAATTATATAAACCAATTAATAACAAAGTCAAAGAAACACATCAACAATAATACAATAATAGTAGGGGATTTTAATACCCCTCTCACCAAAATGGACAGATCATCAAGCAAAAGATCAACAAGAAAATAAAGGCTCTAAATGACACACTGGACCAGATGGACATCACAGATATATTCAGAACATTCCATCCCAAAGCAACAGAATACATATTCTTCTCTAGTGCACATGGAACATTGTCCAGAATAGATCACATCCTGGGACACAAATCAGGTCTCGATATTATTTTTCTTGAAAATTTGTTCAAAGGATCTAATGAGAACATACATGTAAAGCTACTGACATACACTGGTTGTCCACAGTTGGGAGGTATCACAATTATTTACTCAACTTGCTTTGAATGAGGCATTCTTGTCATAGTTGGCATTAGTAAATTTTGGCTGCTTGGTATTTATTTCTTTGTCCTAACAACAAATTACTTCCTATACTTAAATGACTCCCTCATCATTGTGTATATTTTGATAGAGTCGCAAGGAAAGTCCTTGCTGTGTCATAATTAAAGCACATAACCCTGTCTATGCTAATTAGATATGACCTCCATAGAATCTGTATTTTGAATAGAGAAAAAATAATAAAAGCTTGGTCCTGACCAGACTTTTCCACTCCAAAGCCACTTTTGTGGCTTCATCTCCCTTGAGCTAAAGCTCTCCCCTTCTTGCTCACTCTAAGTCCAAGTCTCTTTCCAACTCCCATCGATTCTGTAAATCTCCAATATCTTGCGAATACATTTCCTTTTGTCTACATTAAACAGAATAGATTTCTATTCTTAATAACTAAAGAAACTGTACCTTATACATTTATACATAACCAATTTAACTTGAGACAATGAAAACAGCACCAACATAATCCACATTTGCCTTCTAGATAATTAAAGTTATGCTGTCGAACAATAATGTTGATAAAGAAATTTTGAATTATATGTGTGGTCTTTGCCAACTCATTTACCTCTCTGAAAAGCAATTTCTCCAACTAAAAAACAAGAAGATTAAATTAAAAACCTAACAAAACAAGATGAAACTAACTGATCCTCTAAGGGTCTTTACAGAATTGACATTCTAGGATTCCAAAGACTATGAGGTTATGATTCCAAGAATTTCATTATAATGTTATTAGTTTTATAAGATGTCTTCAAAGCTTTAAACAAGGACCAGTAAAAAAAATTCAGATCATATGACAGTCTCAAATCACACTATATAAACAGCTGCCTATCTCAACTCTACATAGGGGTAGCTCAGACATTCAAATGCTTCTTGGGTTGAATAAGAAACAAGAATGTGGTAGGGGAGATACAGTGTGTCCACTGAAAGATGTCATTTAAGATCATACAGCTAGTCAGTGCAGTTACTCAGGGCTTCAATTCAAGCAATGTGGACTTTCATAGGAGAGATAGGTAGGGTGTTCAGGGAAAGATTTTTCAAGAGGGTGGCGTCAGGCTGAATCTTGACAGTGGTATAACATGGTGTATCATTTAAATGGGAAGAAAGATTTCTTAGATGGAGGGAGAATGTATAAAAAGGACCATAGAGGAGAAAGCACAAGATGTGTTCAAAGGAACTGGGTTATATAGCTAAAACATAGGTTTTATGTGGGAATCATTGGTGAGGAGTCTGAAGAGAAGCTTGAACCCAACTGTAGGGAATGGGATGGAGCCTAAATGTCAGACTAAGGAATATAATAAATTAAATGTATCATACATATACTCTATTTTCTGCAAGTAATCTTTCCTGGTTTGCATCTGCATCCTTTGCCTTGCCTTTGATAGCACCAAAGGAGGGACAAGATCCATATAATGTAATCAGAGTTTACAGACTTTGGAGAAGTGTTAGCTAAAATAGAACAAATGGGTAGATAACTTTTCCAGGAAGGACTACTGAACAGCAGCCAGCTTCCTATCAAAAGCTTTCACAACAGCCTAATCCTTTCTGAGAGAGTTCTAGGGGTGTCTTGAGCTAGGCCTGGAATTTGGGGAGGCCATGAGAAAGTGGTGGTAAGTGTGGAAAGGGGAAGGCTGTGACAGTAGAGTGGTTAGAAAGGCCAGGCCTTTCTCCCTGAGCTGGTTTTTCCATCCTGAAGCATAACACCGAGAAAGTGTTCTACAAGCTGACAAGTTATTGCAGAAAGGGGGAAAAAAAGAGAAAAAATAAATTCTTTGAACTGAAGACAAAGGTGATGAGATCAAGAGGCAAATGCAAGGAGAAAGTTCTTAAAGGAAGATTTATTAGAGAGCCTGGCTTGCATCAGTCCCAGAGGCAGGAATGATTTGGAAAATAAATTCAGCAATGTTTCCTGTCCTTTTGGGCTGAGACCTTACAGAATGTGATATTTCTCAAAAATGAGTCCCAGTCCACCCTAGGGCTTCCCGCTTGCCCAAGATGGATTCCCAGCATTGTGAATACATATTTATAGGAATGAGGGTGAAAGGAATGGAAACTTTGCTCTTTCTGGCTTAGTTTAGGTCAGAAATTGCAACTCTATTTACTTGAGAATCAGTCAGAATGTAACTGTACCAGTGTCCATGTCACTGAAAGCCTCAGGTAATCAAAGGTGCTTCTGAACAGCCCACAGATGCAAACCGCAGAAAGGAGAACTGCAGCCCTGCCTATGAGGTTAGTATGCCCTAACCTCTTTAGGAGGTTATGGGACTGGAGTCATAGGACTTTTTTTTTTTTTTTTGAGAAATATCATTTCTCATTTTTGAGAAATATCACATTCTGTAAGGTTTCAGCCCAAAAGGACAGGAAACATTGCTGAATTTATTTTCCAAATAACTGGCTACCTTGAATTTCAAAATTTAGTTAATTTTCAATTTCCTGAGAAATCACCAGACTTCTGCACCAAAGCAGATCTGTATAGGTAATGCAAAACTAAGGATACATTCAGTACCTGTTCCATGTAAGCATTTTTCCAAGCACTAGAGAATTAAAGGTAAATAACGTACAATCCTGTCCCCTCACACTGAAAAATCCAGTCTTACAAGAGATATAGGCATCCTGACTATGGTAAGAAGTGTTCTGAGAGCTGCGATAGAGGTGTGTGCACATGTAATCGGAGCACAGAGAAAATATGTGTGATGTGCTGGATGGATGGATAGGAACTTACCAAGAGATAAAGGGATAATAAAGGAATTTCCAAGTGAAGAGAAAAGCATGGGAAGACAGATCTGGATATTGCATACCATTTAAAGGAACAGGTATTTAAGTAATACCAAATTTTTTTTATGGATCTGCTTAAAACCTCTTAGAGCCTTTCTACTACACAAAAAAGTGGGGAGCTAAACTCATCACCACGATGTGACTTCCACCTACTTCTTCTTTTACTGCTGTCCTTTCCTCTTCTGCTCTAGCCCCACAGGCCTTCTTTCTGTTCTACAAATACACCAAGTTCAGCTCTTTGCCAGGGCCTTTTCATTTGCTCTTCCCTTTCTCTTGAAAGCTCTTCCTTCAACTTCTTATTATCTTTCATATCTCATCCCAGATGCCACCCACACAAGGAGTTTTTCCCCAGTCACTTAATTTAAATTAGACTTACTGCAGTCACCCTCTCTCATCCCTCTGTTTTATTTTCCTCATAGCACTTGGCCCCATTGAAATGTTTCCTGCCACTAAAGTGTAAGTTCCTTGACAACAGACACTAGGTATCTATAGCTATATCGTCAGTGTCTAGAAGTTCTTGGCACAATAATTAAATTGAATAGATGAACTCAATGACAAGAACTTTGCACCAGCATGCAGGGTCCCTGCTTTCATTGGGTGCCTTGCATACTGATGCAAGGTTCTTATCACCAATTAGTGGGCATTTTCTGTGTGCTGGGTCCATGCTAAGCCAATTACCTTATTTAACACTCACAGAAATCTTGGGATATAAGAACTATTTCCTTTTAGTGATGAAATATTTGAGAGATAAAAAGGAATTTAGTAATATGTCAGTGTCATGTTGTGCCCGAACAGAAGAACTAGAATTTGAATCCAGTCTATCTGATTCCCAAATCCATATTTTAACAATTCAGTGAAGAGGGGTGATTAGACTGCAATCTCTCTCAAGCTACCTCAGAACCTTGCCATTTGAGGGATCTTCTACAAATGTGTAATTGTATAGGAGTGTATTATTCTGGAAGGGATGTCTTTGAGGGCAAATTGTGGAGAGGAGACAAGTCAAACCTACTAGTAGATCCCAAATCTTGCCCTTAGATAGCCAGAAATTCTCGCTATACTTAAACTATAGATGTACTCAGATTAAAAAAAAAACTGGGAAAATATATCTACTTTTACATCAAAAATCTAGAAAAATTGAAAAGAAAAAACTATGCACTTTAGAACAAACACTTGGATAGAAAGGGACTATGTCAGTTAATTTCCTGGACCTTTGACCTGATGATGACCAAAAATGGTTGTGTGTGTGTGTGTGTGTGTGTGTGTGTAGACCTAGGTCCAAAATAAATTTGAAGTGAATTATAGAGATGTATATAATAGAAATATAAATAATAAACAAAAGAGGAAATGAAGACAAAATATCATAGGCAGGAAAATGAAACAAAGCTTGAAGTAATGATATCACAAACAGATGCATACCATAAAGTCCTATGCACTCATTACAAGTAGGCTTTAATTGACCTTCCTAGTAGCTGAAGCAAAAAAGGAACTATAACCAGTGATATGATTTTTAGAGTTCATAAAATTAAAAAAGAAACCCAGTTGCTTGGGGAAAAAAATAAGCCAGTTACTCACAATCTTTCCTGGTTATGAAACCTGACAATTTTTTTTTCATGCCTTCATATGGCATGTACCTCTTTTCTTACCATATTTAGAGTAAATTCATTAAGAATGTTCATAAGATTATTTTGCAGGGTCTTTAAATGCAGACCAAGGGCAATATATCAAAAGGGAATTCTACAAAGGCAACTCTATGAAGCACAAAGATAATGCAGTTCAGTTATTCAGCTCTCAGATAATCTAGCATGGTCTAAGGACAGGAGAACTAATGAACTGTGTTATCTTCAAGCAGGCTTCGATTAATGCTATTTCTTGCAACTAGATTTTTATCCAGAATAAGATAGCAAAGAATTTGAGGATCCACTTTGTGTCAAATTCCCGGAATACAAATAGTCCACTCTGATAGTTAAAAGTGTAATCTTACATTCTTACAGTCAACTAAGTGGAGGATAAATCTGATATGCTCTTTTGCAAATGATGAAATCAACAAAACTATGTACTTACCTGGGTAGATGGCCAAAATGGAACATGTGGATAGGGTGAACATTACCCATGGAAAAATATGCCAGATCTAATCTAATGCACTGACAACTGGCATAAAATTGTGGACTTTCCAGCTTTCAATCTTAAATAAGATGATACATTTTCTCTTTTAATTAGAATCAAATTTTCATTGGAATTGTTGGTCACTGGACAGAGCTGGCCAAGGGCTTCCTTACACTTCAAAGCGACAAAATCTTAGGAATAACTATACATTCACTAGGGAGTGCATTTGACCTAAGCTCTAAAATGCCACTTTGAGAAAAGGAAGTCTGGAAAAGTTCCCTGTTCAGTGATTGTGTTTTAATAAATAAAAAGGCAGCTGCGATGAAGAGAAAGCAGCATATGGGATAAAAACCCTACAAGTAAATTGTCTGCAGAACGTTGCAGTAATCCCTGTGGCATGTGCTTCCTAGAGAATGATGGGACGTTTGTCAACACACGTAGAGCAAGTGATAGGAAAAGATTCCCATATATAATTCATCTCTCTATCAAGTTAAATACACAAATACCTCAGTTGTAGGTTGGCACAGACTAAATATTTAAAAGCCTCCCACAGTGCTCCAGGTCCTCACTGTTGCCATTCTGGATAACAGCAGGAAACAAGCATTTCCTTCATTCAGTGTCATTGACAGGCACCTCTTTTCTCTTGGTCAATAAGCACCATTATTTTATGCTGGCTATTAGTACTCCCCTTGGCCAGAAACAATTATAGAGAGACTTCAAGCTAGAAGGAATACACTCAATTATATTCGAAAGTGTGCCTGATTTTTAAATTAGTTAGGTGTAGGAATCCACTGTTCCCAATTTCTCAGAGATTTTTTTTTTTGCCATAACATCTACAACACTTCAGTGAACGTGGGTGTGTATGTGCACACACGTGTCTCCCTTTCTTAGACAGGAAGTGCTTGTGAATAGTAGTTGTTATTAGTAGTTATTCGTTTTGATGCACCCAGCACTTCTCACATAGGGGATACTGAAAAATTGACTACAAATAAATGAATGACAACAAAAAAATTTTCCCCTTCCATAAAAATATTTGATTTTTGAATGCTTAATACCATCACTATCACCTCACTAACACTAATCCTTGTGCTCGATGCTCCTGAACAGATCCAATTTAAATCATCAAAGGTACATCAAGAATACTCTACATAATATTCTGTGTAAGATTTTTTACATATAATTTCTCAGTTGAAATCTGATTCTATTTACAAAACTACTTCTCATGAACATTTTTTGAATCATAGTTACTATATAAATCCAGATACATCTTTGGACTACTGTGTTTAGTCCTCCAAGTAGATTTGAAAAACAAAAATGAAAACTAGCCAAGTACATGAATGATAGCTTCTTAGTAACTCATTATCTAAAAATCACTCATTCTTAAAAAAAAAATCACTGTCCTTTGAAGGGCACCTGGGTTGTTGAGCATTGACTCTTGATTTCCGCTCAGGTCTTGATCTCAGGGGTCTGGGATTCAACTGGCGCCAGGGCTCTACGCTCAGCCCTAGAGGATGTGCTTGAGATTCTCTCTCTCTCTCTCTCAGCCTCTGCCCCTCCCCCCTCTCTCAAAATAAATGAATAAATTTTTATTTATTTTTTAAATAAATAAATCTTTAAAAAAATAAAAGTCACTCACTCTTTAGTAGCCAGTGTTTCCAGATCAATTTCTTTCTTTAAAAGGAAGACTTTAAAACATTAAATACAATAAGGGCATAATCTATGTAAATAAATATTTACTAAAAGCAATGTCAGTTCTTCGCATCATATGAAATATTGTCAAGAGCTGAAGGAATAATCATTTTGCTTCCAAATTCATTCATTCCCAAAGATGATCAAAAGGAGGAAGAAGGGGTTGGGGAACAATGCATTTCTAACATTAATAATAATAAGTATGATAATTTTAATATTAATAATTAACATTTATTAAGGGCTTACTATGTAACAGGGACTGTTATATTCCATTCATTATTATTAACATGTCCTTTTTAAGAATGAGAAAATAGGTTTGAAGAGTTAAGTAATTTCCTCAAGGTCACGTAGCTGACAAGCAGTGGAGCTAGAATCAGAACTGTGATGTGTATAACTCCAAGCCTGAACAGATAACCTAGATCCAAACAGTCTCATCTCACCAGACCCTCACAAAACAGTAAGGTAGAGAAACTGGGCCTGTGAGCAACCTGAAGGCCAGAACAATCTATCCCCATTCTATACTCTTATCCAGTCCTGGAGCTTTAAAATCCAGTTAGATACTGCAACTCTTAAATTTATGTTTCATGCTCTACCTTTCTCCTGAGCTTCAGACATGTATTTAATTGTCTACCAGACATCTCTGCTTGGATACCAAGTGGACATTTTAAACCTAACAAGTCTGAAGTAGAATTCTTGATTTTCTTTCTTCAGTTGCACTATCCAGTTATTGAGGCCAAAATCCTGGTAGTCGTGCCTCCTGTCTTTCTCTAGCACCTCACATTACATCCAGAAGTACATTCTTTTGACATACCTCCTGAATCCACTCCATCTCTAGAACCCAAGCCCTACCAGCTCTCTCTGGATCACTGCAGGTGCCTCCTTCAAGTACCATTTTCTTTCTGCTGGGCCACTGGCAGTCTCCCTGGCCTGAGGTCCTCCTCATCTTTCTCTTGGATGAGTACAGCAACCTCTTTGATGACTTCCTGCCTTCATTCTTGGTCTTTTCCCTCCCCTGGCACTGTTAGTCTATTCTCTATCTGGTTGCCAAGTGATATATTTTTTAAAGATTTTATTTATTTATTTGACAGACAGAGAGATCACAAGTAGGCAGAGAGGCAGGCAGAGAGAGAGGGGAAGCAGGCTCCCTGCTGAGCAGAGAGCCCGCTGCGGGGCTCGATCCCAGGACCCTGAGATCATGACCTGAGCCGAAGGCAGAGGCTTAACCCACTGAGCCACCCAGGTGCCCTGCCAAGTGATATTTTAAACATAAATTAGATTCACATCACTTCCTTTGTTGAAAGCCACTGAAAACTTAGGGCAAAACCCAAAGTCCTTACCACAGCCTAAAAAGTTCTACATCTGATCCAACTCCTAGCTATTTCTCAGATCTCATTCTTACTACTTGCTCAGTTCTTCTCAGTTACACTGGCCTTCTGACATGTTCTCATCTCTGGGCCTTACTCCATATTGTTCCTTTTGCCTGGAATATATTTCTCTAGGGCTTCATATGGCTCACTCTCTTATTTAATTCAGATTTTTGCCCAAACGCCCCACATTTTCTAAAATATTCCTCTTCTATAACTATCTATTTCTTATTCCTGACTTACTATTCTTTATGTTACTTATCAGTACTTGATAATGTACTATATATTTGTTTTGTCGTGTGTCTTGCCCCACTATAATGAAAGTTTCATCAGGGAAGACTTCATTTTGTTCATGTTGTCTTCCCAGGATTTAGGACAGGGTCTAGCACACAGTAAGCGATTGATAAATATCTACTGACTAGGTACTGTTTCTCCAGGGTCCAACAAACGCCTGGCATAACTGGTGAAAAAAAATTCATAAAATGAAAATGGGCATTAATACCAAAGAGTAGCTTTGTAGATAAGTGAGATATGTTTGGAGCCAGGCAGACTCAAGGTTGCAAGGTTATTCTTCCCACCCCTAGTTTTATTAAGGAATAGCAGATAAATAAAATCGTAATATATTTAAAGTATACAATGTGATGATTTGGTACTTGTATATATTGTGAAAAAATTTCCACCACCAAGTTAACTGACACACCTATCACCTCACATATTTACTTCTTTTTTTGTTCAATGAGAACATTTAATTTCCATACTGTCTTAGGAAATGTCAATTATACAACACAGTATCATCAACTATAGTCATATGTTATACATTAAATCCTCTGATCTTATTCATCTCATAACTGGAAGGTTGTATGCTTTTATCAACTTCTCTTTGGCAAACACTTTTCTATTCCCTGTTTTTTTGTTTTTGTTTTTGTTTTGTTTTTAAGAGAGGGAGACAAGCAGGGAGAGGGGCAAAGGGAAAGGGAGAGGAGAATCCCAAGCAGTCTCCATACCGAGTGTGAAACCTGATGTGGGGCCCAATCTCATAATTCTGATCATGACCTAAGCTGAAATGAAGTCAGACACTAAACCCACTGACCCACCCAGGTGCCCCATGAGGTCATTTTTTTTTTTTTTTTTTAAGATTCGACATATAAATGGTCATTACCAAGGCTTTGAGAATGCAGTTTCTCATTTGCTGTGGACATAACCATAAAAAAATTTTCCCACTAGGTTTTTTTTCTTTCTGCTACTTTGTTAGCATTCAGCCTATTGGGAACATTTTATCAACTCTGCTCTATTTCCATTTCCTAGATCAGCACTGTCTAGTACAAATGTAACACAAGCCTTATGTGACTTGGTAATAGTCTTATGTCAAATTCTCATCTGACCGTACATGGCTAATACTGAACAGTGCATTCCTAGATCTCTACTCTTACAGGTGTCTTTTGTGAAATCCTTCTGTGTTGCTAATAACCATGCAGCTTGTAATACAGTAGAGGGAGGCTGGCTTCAGTTTACATGATCATATCTGGAAATAGAACCTTATTTTATAATCCACAACTGTGGATTGAACAAGTTCTTTTTAAAAGGGCTATTTTAAAGATTATGATTCTGACTTTGGAGAAACTATGGTGATTGGCAGCAACTGGCAGCAAAGGAATCATGTGTATAAACTCCTTAAATAAAATTTATTGGCTTTAAAGATTTGACATATAAGTGACACCATGCAGTATTTGTCTTATTTCACTTAGCAAGGCTACTTTTAATGTTCTCTTCAAGGGATGGTAAAGTCCAGGTGAGAATGGGTGAGTAGGTCCAGAAATAGGCTCAATTTGAAATCTTACCCCTTGCAATGTGGGTACTTACAATAGAAACCTACCCAGGTAATTGATTCCTTCTTTAAAAATGGTGGAGTTGTTTCTCAAATTCCTCGTATCAGTGAGATCATATGATAATTTTCTTTCTCTGAATGACTGACTTATTTCACTTGGCATAATACCCTCTGGGAAAGGGAGGGGGAAAATGAAACAAGAGAAACCAGAGAGGGAGACCAACCATAAGAGACTCTTAACCTCAGGAAACAAACTGAGGGCTGCTGGAGGGGAGGGGTGGGGTGAGAGGGATGGGGGAGCTGAGTGATGGACAATGGAGAGGGTATGTGCTATGGTGAGTGCTGTGAATTGTGTAAGACTGATGAATCACAGACCTGTACCCCTGGGGCAAATAATAGGTTATATGTTAATAAAAGAATGATGGAGTTGGGTTTTGCATAATGGAGGAGGGATTGAAATCTCCACTCATCTGGACTAGCTTTCTAGTTTAGTTCCCAGAATTAGCATTTTTGCCAAGTAGCTCCCAGCCTGGGCTTAAATATCTCTGTGCCTAAAAACTCACTGTCACATTTACCAAAACTTTGCCTGCTCTATCAATTCTCCCAAATCATATATTTTCCTTTGACAATACAGTGCTAAGCAATTCAGGAAAGAAAGGAAGAGGAAACAAATATTTTAGAGCATCTACTATGTGCCAATAACTGTGCTGAATGCTTTACACAGTTTATTTTATTTAATCCTCATAACAATCTGGGATATAGAAATTTTTACACTCAATTTAAAGATGATATGATTGAATTCTAGAGAGATGATGGAATTTGCTTAAAATTTAGTACTTGAACTGAGACAACTTTATGATTTTGTGAAAACAAAATAAACAAACAAACAAAAAAACAAGGCAAACAAGTAAACAAAACCCCACTTGATTAATGCCCAGGGTCACAGCAGGAAACTCAGTGGCACACTCAAACTAGCTAATGCATAGGAGAATTTACAGCAGGACTATTTCGAAAAGTGGAAGCAGAATAGGAAAACCTGGATGAACAATGTTGTACCCAGAGGCTAGACACTACATGGAGGCAGGAAGGAGAAAGGGGAGGGAGTGGTTAACAGACTCTGGAAGCTGAAGGACTGTGTTGAGAGGGTCCCTTTACAAAAACTGTGACAAGGGACATAGCCAGCCAATATCATCCCTCAGGGAGGAAACTAGAGAAATACATACCACAACTTCGCATTTCTCCCTCCCTCTGTCTTTTGGCAATATCTAAAATCCAATGATTGGAAACTAACAGAAATCATAGGTCAAGGAAGACTCTTGATGTGATCCACACAGGCAGGCCTAGGGTGAGGTGTAAAATAGTATGGTAAAAGGGTGGAAAGAAGATCAGGAGGGACAAACTGAATATACCTTACATGCCTACTTAAAGAAGGTCATGAAAGGCAGGAATAAACCTGAATTTGGATTATACTTCTTGGTCTAAATTGCCATATTGTATGTTTTAACCTGCCAATTCTTGTTTTGTTCACAGTAATACTTCAAACAAAAGATTCTCTTTAAATGATTATTATTTTGCAATTACAGCCCACTTTAATGAAAATTATGTGCTTTTTTTATAACAACTTCTCTAAAAATTCCTCTTTGGTACTTCATGAACATCCCATAGTTCTTTCAGAGCATTTATATATAGCCTTCTTTAATTGTTTCTCTAAAACAATTAGAATTTCATTATTATATTTGAAATTTTAATATAGTCATTATAATGTCAAAGGAAACTTCTCTGAGACACATTCATATTTTCATATTAATGGAAGTACTGTTATACTGTTAATAGAAAAATGGGTTTAATCAATTATTTAATTCATTCATTAACTACATATTACCTCCAAACTCAAGGGAATGTAAAACAAACAACTCATTTTTTTTTTTTTTTTACAAACAACTCATTTAAAACAACAAAAAGGATGGTGCTTTGGATACTTCCAAGTATATTCAGTAACTTTAAATCATTTTTATCTAGAATGACTAATCCTTTAGGAATAGAAAGAGCATGCCATGTGAAAATAACATAATCCTTTGAGTTAGGGGGACTTGGATTAAAGTCCCAGTTCTATAGTTAACTAGCTATGTGATTTTGCAATGTGTCTTAAAGTCTATGAGCCCATTTCTTTGTCTAGAAAATGAGTGAAATAATATGTATCTCATAGAGTTATTTGAAGACTGTGGTAAATAAAATATGCAAAGATTATATGAGAGTGCTTGGCACCTTAAAAACGCTCAGGAAATAGAGTTAGAACACTCTAACTCTTTATCTTAAGATAAAGAATGATGTTCTGAGGGTGGGATTCAATAAATGGAGAGAAAAAAACTTAGGAAGCAAATCTAGAACAAGTTTGTTGGGCTGATTTTCTCAAGTTCACCTTGCAGCTTTGGCCATCTCTTTATCTAAACATTCTGTAAGTCCAGGCTCGAGGGCCTTCTTGTCCTTCCCTCACTTCAGTTACCACACCAAATTTGCCTCTGCCTTTCCAATTACTTCCTTGAGTCCCATTTTCCTCATCTTAAAAAAGGTAACTTTACCATTTTAAGGCTACTATAATGATTAGAGAAAACAGATGTAGGGCATCTAGACTATTACCCGGCAATAAATGGTAGTTGTAATCAATTCTGTTTGTTGTTTTTCTTTCTGGCCTCATCATCAGATTATTTTGCAATTGTCTGTTTTCATATCTGTCTCTCCCACTAGATTTGAGCAATTCAGGGTGTGGGTCCACATATGCTCACCTCTGCATTATCAGCACTCAGCACAGAGTTTAGCACAGAGAAAACTCTCAAACATTTGTCAAAGGAATGTAGGAGTAAATGACTCCTTCTCTGATTCCCCAAATGTTTGCAGCCACCTGAATGGCACTTGTGGTTTATTCTGTAGAGAAGAGTGGCAAAGGAGGCCCTTTTTAAAGCTGACCTTTAGATTTTGGCCCCATTCAGGCACCTTTTCCTTCTTCTGCTCTTGTTTCACAGGAAGAGAGATGGTATGAGACATCAAGGGAAAGGACATCAAATCCTGGAGAGCCTAGATGCAATTTGCACTTCCACAAATTGCCTGGAGGACCTTAAGTTGCAACTAATTATCACCAGTAATTAGAGCTGCTCTTCAGAGAGCAGAAATAGTGTCCTACAGAGAACACCCCATGTTCCTCAAAGAGAAATTCAGATGGGACAGATGTCACTCCCCAGAATCCTTCCCTGATGGGGGGGGGGTCCAATTGGCTTCAGTGACTGACCCAAAGACTTACTGCTTGGAGCAACAAGATACTAATGACAGGAATGACACAAAGGCATCTTGGAAGTGTTCTGAAATTCTAAGTGTTTTTAGCCAACATTATACTAGATTCTCAGGCCAGTCCTATGACAGAAATGAGATTCATACATTTCCTGTATACCTACCATGTACAATTTATTCTGCTTAGCACAGAATTTATATTAGTAAACACACCCCATAAAATATCTGCTTTTCTAAATTAACATATAAGGTGTTATTTGTTTCAGGGATACAGGTCTGTAATTCATCAGTCTTACACAATTCACAGCACTCACCATAGCACAAACCCTCCCCAGTGTGCATTACCCTGCCACCCCATCCCTTCCAGCCACCTCTACTCTAGCAACCCTCAGTTTGTTTCCCAAGATTAAGAGTCTCTTAAGGTTTGTCTCTCTCTCTGGTTTTGTCTTGTTTCATTTTCCCCTTTCTTCCCCTATGAACCTCTGCCTTGTTTTTCAAATTCTTCAAATCGGTGAGATCATATGATAATTGTCCCTCTCTGATTGACTTATTTCCCTTATCACAATACTCTCTAGTTCCATCCACATCATTGCAAATGACAAGATGTCATTTTATTTATGGCTGCATAATAATACCACATCTTCTTTATCCATTCATCTGTTGATGGACAGCTAGGCTCTTTCCATAGTTTGGCTATTGTAGACATTGCTGCTACAAACACTGGGGTGTTTCAGATCACTACATTTGTATCTTTGGGGTTAAATATCCAGTAGTGGAATTGCTGAGTCGTAGGGTAGCTCTATTTTCAACTTTCTGAGGAACCTCCATACTGTTTTCCAGAGTGGCTGCACCAGCTTGCATTCCCACCAACAGTGAAGGAGGGTTTCCCTTTCTCTGCATCCTTGCCAAATCCTGTTGTTTCCTGATTGGTTAATTTTAGCCATTCTGACTGGTGTGCGGTAGTATCTCACTGTGGTTTTGATTTTTATTTCCTGATGTCAAGTAATGTTGAGCACTTTTTCTGTGTCTTTTGGCCATTTGGATGTCTTCTTTGCAGAAATGTCTGTTCATGTCTTCTCCCCATTTCTTGATTGGATTACTTGTTCTTTGGGTGTTGGGTTTGATAGGTTCTTTATACATTTGGGATACTAGCCCTTAATTTGATGTGTCATTTGCAAATATCTTCTTCCTTTTTGTTGGTTGTCTTTTGATTTCGTTGACTGTTTCCTTTGCTGTGCAAAAGCTTTTTATCTTGATGAAGTCCTAATAATTCATTTTTACCCTTGCTTCCCTTGCCTTTGGTGATATTTCTAGGGAGAAATTGCTGTAGTTGAGGTGAAAGAGATTGCTGCTTGTGTCTCCTCAAGGATTTTGATGGAGTTTTGTCTCACATTTAGATCTTTCATTCATTTAAAGTCTTTTTTTGTGCGTGGTGTAAGGAAATGGTCCAGTTTCATTCTTCTGCATGTGGCTGCCAATTTTCCCAACACCATTTGTGAAGAAACTGTGTTTTTTCCATTGGACATTCTTTCCTGTTTTGTCAAAGATTAGTTGGCCATAGAGTTGAGGATCCATTTCTGGGCTCTCTATTCTGTTCCACTCATCTATGTGTTTGTTTTTTTGCCAGTACCATACTGTCTTGATGATTACAACTTTGTAATAGAGCCTGAAGTATGGAATTGTGATGCCACCAGCTTTGGTTTTCTTTTTCAACATTCCTCTGGATATTTGGGGTCTTTTCTGGTTCCATATAAATTTTAGGATTATTTGTTCCATTTCTTCAAAAAAAGTTGAGGGTATTTTGATAGGGATTGCATTAAATGTGTAGATTGCTCTAATCAGCATAGACATTTCACACTATTTGTTCTTCCAATCCATAAGCATGGAGTGTTTTTCCATTTCTTTGTGCCTTCCTCAATTTCTTTCACGAATATTCTATAGTTTTTCCGAGTATGGATTCTTTGCCTCTTTGGTTAGATTTATTCCTAGGTATCTTATGGTTTGGAGTGCAAATGTAAATGGGATCGCCACCTTAATTTCTCTTTCTTCTGTCTTATTGTTGGTGTAGAGAAATGCAACTGATTTCTGTGCATTGATTTTAGATCCTGACACTTCACTGAATTCCTGTATGAGTTCTAGCAGTTTTGGGGTTGAGTCATAAAATACCTGTTTTTGCAGAATTTGAAGAGTCATACAAGAAGCAGGAAGTAGTATGTCATTATAGTCCAATGTGATCAGTGCTATAATAAAAGTAATAGGTAACTATGTTCAAAAATATATATCCCCATGTTACAGAAATGGTTATGTGACTAGGTAACTCAGAGGAGGTGGCATTTGATCATTACAACAAATGCATGTAGTAATACCTTCAGTGTAAAAATAAGGAAAATAAAGCTCACAGAAGTTAAGTAAGTTGCTTGTAGCTACATGGTAAATACAGAACTCAAAACTAAAACCTAAATCCTTCAACTTCCAATCTCTGGCTTGTTAACAGAGCACCTCTTTTCAATATTGAATTTGCCTCTACAGTTTTCCTACAAATGTTCATCTAGCATATATTGGAATACCTTTTGTGACAAAATGTTTATCACCTCATAAGGCATCCCATTTCGCTGTAGGGCAGAACTCATTTTTTAAAATGTGCTTTCTTAACAGAAATAGCAATGAAGAGAATTATTGTGCTTAGAGAGGAAAAGGGAGGGCATGGGCTTAACTGTAGATACAGAAAGTTTGACTTTCCAGATAGTTTTGAGGTAGACAGGGAAGAAAAAAAGCTGGGTAAAGTGAAAAGAATGGAATAGATCTGGAGTTGATGAGGATGTAGAACAACCAGAATTCTCATATATTGCTAGTAGGAGTATCACCTGGTAGTGCTGGCAATATTTATAAAGTGGAACATATGTGGGGTAGGCTGAAGAATGTCTGACTCCTCAAAGATGTCCACATCCTAATCCCTGGAACCTGTAAATATTACCTTATATGGGACAAAGACTTTACAGATGTGATTAAGTTGGGATCTTGAGATGGGGAAATTATTCTATACTAACTGGGAGGGCCTGATATAATCAGAAGGGTTCTTATAAAAGAGAAGGCAATGTAAAGACAGAAGCAAAGGAAGATTTGAAAATGCTGTGCTGCTGACTTTGATAATGCAAGGAATGTAGCTCTAAAAGCTAGAAACAAAAGGCAAGGACACAGACTTCCCACTGGAGACTCCAGAAGGAACCAGCCTTGTCGATACCTTAATTTTAACCCTGAAAGACTCATTGTGGACTTCCTACTGCCAGAAATGTAAGAGAATACATTTATATTGTTCTAAGTCACTAAGTTTGTGGTAATTTGTTACAGAAATAACAGGAAACTAATACAATATGTACACTCAATGCTGACCAATTCTACTCTTACATCCCCATGAGAATACATGCATATATGCACCCAAATACACACACGATAATATTCTAGATACTGTTTGTAATATACAAAAATAGAAAGTACCCAAATGGCATCCACAATACCATGGATAAATAAATTGTGGGACTAAGTCAGGATAATAGTTATCCTTGGGGGAGTAGAGCACAAACAGGGCTTCTGAAATTCTGGTAATGTTGTTTCTTGATTAGGGTGCTGGTTACATAGGCATATTCAGACTGAAAATTCATCAAGCCATATACTTATTATATGTGCACTTCTATGTTTTCATATGATATTTCAATAAAAAGTTTTAAAGGAGACCAAAGTTCAACCTGCTGATGCACCTGGATGGAGCCTCTGGAGGCCACCATGAATGTCACAAAGCCAATAGGAGAGGATGGAGTTACATCTGAGCCCTGGTTGTCTGGACAAGGAAGACACAAGGCTGTAGTAAAGAAAAAAAAAAAAAAAGTCCCAGAGGCTCAGCTGATTTAGACCAGAGCTGGAGCAGCCTGAGATATGAGAATAGATATGACCCAAGAATGGAAAAATGCCAGAAAAGTAACATCAATTATCAGAGAGGAAAAGAGTGGTGTGGTCACAGCAATAGGTCAGAAAGCAGGGATTCTAAGAGGCATGTAAGGGATGGAGCACTGGATAGGCTAAGGTGAGGGTTTCAGGACACAGGCTGTGAACAGATCTCCAGGGCTAGGAGTCCATGGCTTAATAACATGAGGGTGGCCAGACACTTTAAAGGAGTACTACAGGACTGAAGTAGCTGGGCTTTGAAGGATTTAAGCAGGAGGCTTCTTTAGCTAAACCCTTCCCTAGGTGAGGCAAGTGCTTAGGGCACACTGCCTCTCCCACATGGATGGCTTTCAGCATTTGCAGATTAAACAAAAGTTCAAAAATCTATTTTGATACCTGGAAATATGCTATTCAATGGTTTTCTGTTGTGTTCAATGACCTTTCTGCCGTTGTCTGTTTTGCTATTGATTTTAATTACGGAATATAATTTCCGGCATGAGGACTCAGGCAGCTCCCTCCGGCAGGCCAAGCTCTTGCCAGGGCCTCCCAGAGGAAGGCAAATGGGAAAGCAGTATGGCTTAGAGCTACGTGCTATTCCTTACAAAGGGCACAATGGGTTCTTTTCATATAAATGTCACTGCCATGGTCTGATGCTTTTCCGCCATCCCACTAAGCATGAAGGGGGAATAGGATGTGATAACAGAAATACTGCCCGGCTGCTAGGCTCATTTTAGCAAAAAACAAAGGAGCTTGCAAAACACAGCCTGGAACCACATATACACAGTGTGCCTAAGCTGTGATGGAGACATCCAGTTTCCCAGAAGTTTAGGTCTGAAAATAATACTAGCAGATAGGTCGTGTGTGTGTGTGTGTGTGTGTGTGTGTGTGTGTGTGTGTGTGTATGAGTCAAAGTGCATGTGCAAAATGTCATGGAGAGTGAATG
The DNA here is from genome assembly GCA_028533885.1 of Nasua narica. Lineage (NCBI taxonomy): Eukaryota > Metazoa > Chordata > Mammalia > Carnivora > Procyonidae > Nasua > Nasua narica. The sequence goes on from CM052798.1 coordinate 34,339,124, forward strand.
TGGAGACTTGAGTTCTAGTCTCAGCTGGGCCATTACCTACCTATTATTTTAAGGGATAATAGAGCTCAAATTGGGCTCGTAAGCAAGTCACTCAATGTTTTAGGCCCTTAATCTCCTAACCTGCAAAATAAAATGGTTTGATTCAATAACTGTTTCTTCTGTGCCAGGCATTGTGTGATGTGTCTTCATTTAATCTTTAGAATGACTCTGCCAGAAAAACATTATGACCCAAGTTCCTCAGGACAAGAAGTATCTCTTTCATTGCACTTACCACTCTTTACTATAATTTATTTATATAATACCTGCCTCTCACCCTAGATAGTGACATCTTCATAACAAAAGTGGGTCTGATTTAACCTGTGTTCCTAGTGTCAGGACCTATCAGAATAAGGTACACACAAGAAGAATAGAGATTGTTCAAGATTAAAGCCCAACTGACTATTAACTTCACTAAAACACAATCCAGGAGCAGAAAGTTGTGAAAAGGACTTGTTATAGCTCTGGCTTCTTGGATACCAAACCAGCAAGCCTGTCTGTCTGTCTTTTACACACACACACACACACACACACACACACACACACACACACACACACACTGTCAGTCTAGAGTATGAGCAGGAACAGTCCAGGAGCTATTGGGCAAAATCAGATTCTCAACATCAAAATGTTGGGAAATGGGTACAGTTTGAGGGGACCTTCTTCATGGACCCATGAAGTAGAAACTGAAATGGATATTAGGACTCAAGATGTATAAGGAGTGCTTGGGACCAATGACTACAGAAGGGCAAGAATGGAAGGAGTAGTGGATGGAGGGAAAAATGAGTTTTGATGCAAGCCCAAGGGCAACCTCAGCTATACCCTTTGAAAGCCATGTAGTTGAATGGTCTTTGAGAGTTGTTCCAAGTTGGGTCTCTATGAATCAGTCATTGGATATGGAATCCCCAGGAAGAGGCATAACTTTGACTTGGGCTGTAGCTTATAGCTGAAGGTTCTCTGCTGAAAACATTTCCAAGACGCAGGGCAATAAGTCTTCTTTGAAGGGGGATATGGTTGGCACACCATAATAAGCATCACAGATCTTAAGGTCACCAATTTCAGACTGGCAATGGGTCAAGAGGCATAAAGCTCTAGTCAGACATAACAGCTGGTAGAAAGGGATAAGAAAATATCTGCTAGGGTAGAAGTCACATCAGGAAGCTTGGGGTCTTGGAGGCTCCACAATGGGGCCAGGGATCATTAAGTCCAAGCTGGCAATGAGCCAAGTCCAGGGAATCAGGCAATGTTCACAGAGTAGGCAGGGCTCAAACAACACAGCAGGCAGGATTTCAAAGTCAGCAGTTAGGAGAGCTCCAGGAAGTAACAACAAAGAACCGGGCAAGAAAGAAACTACTATTTATTGAGTTCCTACTCTGTGCTAAGCATTTTAAACAGTTCTTCTCCTTTCATCCAATAAGGTATTATATTCTCCATGTTATAGATGAGGATGCTGAGGCTTAGAAGATTTCAGTAAGAGGTCTTAGTAAGTGCTAGAGTTGACACTCAAGTCCAAATTGCTATTTACAAGGAGGGAAAGCACTGGGTCAAGGGCAGTGAGAGTTTCCTATATGTATGAGCTTCCCAATACCCAGCTGAAGGAAAACCCAGCAGCCTACAGGCTCTGTGTGACCTTGGGTGAATCATTCATCCATGGGTCTTTTCTAATTTTTCTAATGAAGAATGAAAAGAATGACCTCTAAGATACTTTTTATTCTAAATATCTATCAGAATGTGAATCTAACAATACCAGCACATGCTTTCAAATGAGACTTCTCTATATAGTAGTCCCTGCCTGAATCTGCAGTTTCACTTTCCATGGTTTTAGTTACCTGCTGTTAACCATAGTCTGGAAGCAGATAATCCTCCTGATGCATGGTCAGAAGGTCAAAAGTAGCCTAATGCTATGTCACAATAGCTACATCATTCATATTGCTTTATCACATCACATGCACATATTATCATCTAACAACATTGCAAGAGGAAGGGTGAAAAAAATACAGGCATGCCTTATTTTATTATGTTTCACTTTATTGTACTTCAAAGATATTATGTTTTTTTACAAATTAAAGGTTTATGGCAACCCTGTATCAAGCAAGTCATTCTTTTCATTCTTCATTAGAAAAATTAGGCTGAAAGAGGTGAGGAAGCAGCAGAAGAAAAGTTGGGAGGTACCAGAGACTGGTTCATGAGGTTTGACATAAAAGTGCAAGATGAAGCATCAAGTGCTGACATAGAAGCTACAGCAAGTTATCCAGAAGATCTAGCTAAAATCATTAATGAAGGTGGCTACTCTAAACAACATATTTTCAATGTAGACAAAACAGCCTTATAGTGGAAGATGTCATCTAGCACTGTCATAGCTGGAGAGGAGAAGTCAATGCCTGGTATTTCAGCTTCAAAGGACAGGCTGACTCTCTTGTTAGAGGCTAATGCATCTGAAGACTTTAAGTTGAAGCCAATGCTCATTTAGCATTCAGACAATCCTAGGGTCCTTAAGAATTATGCTAAATCCACTTTTCCTGTGCTCTATAAATGGAACAACAAAGTCTGGATGGTGGCCTATCTGCTTACAACATGATTTACTGAATATTTTTTTTAAAGATCTTATTTATTTGACAGAGAGAAACAGCGAGAGGGGGAACACAAGCAGAGGGAGTGGGAGAGGGAGAAGCAGGCTTCCTGCCAAGCAGGGAGCCTGATGTGGGGCTTGATCCCAGAACCCTGGGATCACGACCTGAGCCAAAGACAACCACTTAACGACTGAGCCACACAGGCGTCCTGGTTTACTGAATATTTTTTTCCCCAAATATGTTTATTTTATTTTTTCAGTGTTACAAGATTGATTGTTCATGTACCACACCCAGTGCTCCATGCAATACGTGCCGTTCTCATTACTGAATATTTTAAGCTCACTGTTGAGCCTTAGAAAAAGACTTCTTTCAAAGCACTACTGCTCATTGATACTGTATCTGGTCACCCAAGAGCTCTGAGGGAGATGTGCAATGAGATTAATGTTGTCTTCCATGACTGGTAACACAACATCCATTCTGCAGCCCATGGATCAAACAGGAATTTTAACTTTTGAGTCTTATTATTAAAGAAATCTATTTTATGAGGTGATAGCTGACATAGGTAGTGATTTCTCTGATGGGTCTGGGCAAAGTAAATTGAAAACCTAAAAGGATTCACCATTTTTGATGACATTAAGAACATTCATGATTCATGGGAAGAGGTCAAAATACCAATGTTCACAGGAGTTTGGAAGAAGTTGATTTCAACCCTCGTGGATGACCTTGAGGGGTTCAAGACTTCAGTGGAGTAAGTAACTGAGATGCAGTGGAAATACCAAGAGAACTAGAACCAGAGGTGGAGCCTGAAGATGTGAGTGAATTGCTGCAGTCTCATGATACAATTTGAACAAATGAGTTGTTTCTTATGGATGAAAGTGGTTTCATGAGATGGAATCTTCTTCTAGTGAAGATACTGTGAATACTATTCAAATGACAACAAAGGATTCAGAATATCTCATAAACTTAGTTGATAAAACATTGTCTGAGATTGACTTCAATTTTGAAAAAGTTCTATTGTGGGTAAAATGCTATCAAACCACATTGCACACTACAGAGAAATAGTTCATGAAAGAAAGAATCACTTTCATTTAAGCAGCAAACTTGATTGTTGTCTTATTTTAAGAAATTGCAACAACCACCCCAGTCTTCAGCAAACACTATCCCAATCAATCAGCAGGCATCAATCTGGAGGCAAGATCCTCCACCAGCAAAGACTATGATTCACTGAAAATTCAGATGATGATTAGCATTTTTATCAATAAAATTTTTTTAAATTAAGGTATATACATTGTTTTCCTTTTTTTCCCCAAATAAGTTTATTTTTTCAGTGTGACAAGATTGATTGTTCATGCACCACACCCAGTGCTCCATGCAATACATGCCCTTCTCAATACCCACCACCAGGCTCACCCAACCCCCCACTCCCTCCCCTCCAAACCCCTCAGTTTGTTGCTCAGAGTCCACAGTCTTTAATGGTTTTCTTTAAAAATATTGCCATTGCGCATTTAACAGATTACAGTATAGTGTAAACAAAACTTTAATATGCACTAGGAAAGCAAAAAATTCATTTGGCTTTCTTTATTACAAATATTTGCTTTACTGCAGTAGTCTGAAACTAAATCTGCAATATCTCCAAGGTATGCCTGCACAATAAGGCATTTTGAGAGAGAGATCACATTCACATAACTTTTTAAAATTTATTTTATTTAAATTCAATTAGTTAACACATAATGCATCATTAATTTCAGACATAGAGTTCAGTAATTCATCAGTTGCATATAACACCCTGTGGTCATTACATCATGTGCCGTCCTTAATGCCCATCACCCAGTTACCCCATTCCCCCACCTACTTCCCATCCAGCAACCCTCAGTTTGTTTTCTATAGTTAAGTCTCTTATGGTTTGTGTCCCTCTCTGATATCATCTTATTTTATTTTTTCTCCCTTCCCCTATGATCCTGTTTTGTTTCTTAAATTCCACATATGAGTGAAATCATATGATAATTGTCTTTCTCTGGCTTATTTTGCTCAGCATAATACCCTGCAGTTCCAACCATGTTGATGTAATAGGTAAGATTTCTTCCTTTCTGATCTGGGTAATAATATATATATATATATTATTATACATATACACATATATTATATTATAATATATATTATATTATATATATACACACACACAGAAATGTCACATCTTCTTTACTCATTCACATAACTTTTATCACAGTATATTGTTATGATTGTTCTATTTTATTATTGTTGTTAATCTCTTATTGTGTCTGACTTAATACATTAAAACTTATCATAGGTATGTATAAGAAAAAACATAATATTTATAGGGTCTGGTACTATCTGTGGTTTCAGGAATCCACTGGGGTTCTTGTAATGCATACCCTATGGAAAAGGAGCAAATACTCTATAGGATAATGACTAAAAGTATAAGTTTTGGAGTCAGAGAGACCTGAGTTCAAATTCTGAATCCTGACAATGTGAAATTTAGTAGTTGTGTGTGTGTGTGTGTGGGTGCATCTGTTTAGGGTGTGATATTTTGAAAACATCTAGGAAAGTATGAGATAAACACCTATAAGGGTATTCAATTTTCAATTTAGGACTTATAAAACAGACTTCCTGTAGACTACTCTTATAACAACAACTTGGTTCCTGTGGGATATGAACAAGAATTAGGAATTCCCATATTTCCCCATGAGAGGACTTAGCATCATTCCTGGGAATCTGGCTGGGAGTTTGCTAATGAGAGGTCCTCATGGCAGGACAAATTACCTGGGAAAGACCATATGAGACTGTGTCCTCCAGAGAAGACTTCAAAACCTAATAAATTAAAAGAGAAAGAAAGAGGGACCACAAAGAACACCAACAGTAAGCATTATAAGCAGATGCTATTATGACTGAATGATTGTGTCCCCCTCGGGGGAGATATGCTGAAGCTCTAATCCTCAATGTGATAATATTTGGAAGTGGGTCTTTGTGAGAAAATCAAGGCATGAAGATAGAACCCTCATGAATGGTATTAGTGCCCTTATAAGAGGAGACATGAGAGAGATGATCACTGTCTCCAACATGTAAACACAAGCAAGATGGTGGACTCCTAGGGCACCTGGGTGGCTCAGTCAGTTAAGCCACTGCCTTTGGCTCAGGTCATGATCCCGGGCTCCTGAGATCGAGCCCCACATCAGGCTCCCAGCTTAGCGGAGAGCCTGCTTCTCCCTCTCCCTCTCCCTGCTCCTCTGCCTCCTTGTGTTCTCTCTCTCTGTCAAATAAATGAATAAAATCTTAAAAAAAAAAAAAAAAAAAGATAGTGGCCTCTTGAAACATCAGTAAGCAGGTTCTCACCAAAAACTGAATCAGCCAGTGCCTTGAACTTGGGCTTCTAGGCTACAGAACTATAAGAAAAAGAAGCAAAAAAAAGTTTGCTGTTTGAGCCACCCAGTCTATGGTAACTGTTATAGCAGTCAAAGTTAACTACAGTCAATAACCTCAGAAAAGCTGGTACACTTTGGTGGTGTTCTGTCTGAGGAGTAACGCACACCTGCCATTTATTAGTCAAGATCAAGGAGGATCCAGAGAACATCTCATAGGTCTAAAACTCTAGTGTCCCTTTTGGCCATGAGGTCAATATCACTAGATACTGGTTTTGAAGGAGGAGGAGAGAAGGGGAGGGAAGCAGAATCTGAAAACCAGTAATTTTACATAAAGAGAATGCATACATAAAGGACGGTTTGGTTATGACATAGGATTAAGTTTACTGGTTTGAAATAAAATCCAGTGTCCAGTGTCACTTTTTTTCCCCCCAGGCTTTCTATCACACTGAACTCTTAAGGAAGACCAGAGACATTTTACAGAAAGGAAGATATTACAACTTGCCCATGAGTTGCAAATAAAACTTCTGGACCCACTACAATAATATAAAGCATTAACACTTGACTTATGTTTTATATTTTTATAGTTTTAGAATGTGTGTGTCTTGTTCACTGCGGCATCTCTAATGCCAGTAGTTATTGACATATAACAGAATCTTACTATATATTTGTTGAATCAACTTAATGAATAAATGAAAGAATACATTTTGAAAAGTAAGCTTCATAACACCCCCTCCATGAAGTAAATGTTACTATAGCACCCATTATACAAATGAAGAAAAAAAAATCAAGGCTCAGAAATATTAGCTGAGTTGTTGAAAGACATATACAACTTGTACATGACTGTATTGGAGCTTGAACCTGAGTCTTCTGACTCTAGGGCTATTTCCACTAAAACAAGTTTCTATCATTTATTCTTACTTCTCTCCCATGGCAGCCATAAACCTACCACTGAGATAATTAAATGACAAGAAAAGATTTTTCTAAGATCCATTCCAGGCCTGGGATCCTGCCTTCTAACTCATAATTCAGATCTCTATTCTGTCAGGATCATCCGTGGTTAGTAGTTCTGATATATTCATGTCTGACTCTATATGGCTCAGTTTAAGAACGTACAAATAGCTTCCTGGCACTGACTTCCTGCTTATACAGTAAAGTCAATAACTCTCAGCATTTTCAGCTCCTTTTAGTGCTAACCCAACAGTTTCTGTCTTCGGGGCCCAGATTGAGAACTCAGAAATGTAGTCCACTGCTGAAGGCTTATGGTTTCTGTCTCTGTGTTTTTGTAATGCTTTTTTTTTTTTTTTTTGCAAAACAGAGAAAGACCTCTTCTAACCCTGGCCTCTTGATATGATATATGTATTGTACTGCAAACATTTCCAGGCAGGTAGGAGGGTTAAAAGTAAGAATTAAGCTGCAGTTGAAAGACTAGAATTTGAATAGGCCACCTATGAAAAAAGCCTTGGGAACAGTTCTGAAAGGTGAAAACAGAATGTTAAAGCAATAAAGACCTCAGAAATCACCTGCCCCACCTATGCAGATTGGGAAAATCCAACCCAAAATGCAGAAAAGACTTTCAAGTCAAGTCTAAAATATGCTGACTTAGCCTTTAAGGAGCCAATATTCTCACACTTCTCTACTCCCCACCCCCTACTCCCACATCTCTGCATTCATTTCCTAGCAGAAGGCTCTTCACTTAGGAGATTGCCCCCAAATCTTTGTGCAATCAATAATTGCCATTTGTTTTTTTTTGTTTATTTTATTTTTTCAGTGTTACAAGATTGATTGTTCATGCACCACACCCAGTGCTCCATGCAATACGTGCCCTTCTCAATACCCAAGACCAGGCCCCCGCCCCACCCCCTCCCCTCCAAAACCCTCAGTTTGTTGCTCTGAGTTCACAGTCTCTCCTGGTTCATCACCCCCTCCGATTTCCCCCCATTCATCCTTTCCTTCCTTCTCACAATGCCCTCCATGATTTTCTTTATACTCCACACGTAAGTGAGACCATAAGATAATTGACTTTCTCCACTTGACTTATTTCACTCCGCATAATCTCTTCTAGTCCTGTCCGTGTTGATACAAAAGTTGGATATTCATCCTTTCTGATGGAGGCATAATATTGCATTGTATAGATGTACCACATCTTCCTTATTCACTCATCTGTTGAAAGGAATTTTGGTTCTTTCCACAGTTTGGCGATTGTGGCCATTGCGGCTATGAACATTGTGGTACATGTGGCTCTTCTTTGTACTGCATCTGCTTCTTTGGGGTCGTTAACTGTCTTGTTGATTTTGGCCATTCTAACTGGTCAATTTCTGTATAGTTAACATAGAGTTATATTAGTTCCAGGAGTACAGTATAGTAATTCAACAATTTCATACATTATTTAGTGCTTATCAAGATAAGTGGACTCTTAATCCCCTTCACCTGTTTCACCCATTCTCCCAATGTTCTCCCCTCTGGTAACCATCAGTTTTTTCTCTATAGTTAGTCTGTTTTGTGGTTTATCTTTCTGTCTCTCTCCTTTTCCCCCTGTGTTTATTTGTTTCTTAAGTTCCACATATAAATGAAATCATACAGTACTTGTCGTTCTCTGACTGGCTTATTTCACTTTGCATTACACTCTCTAGATCCATCCACATTGTTGCAAACAGCAAGATTTTGTTGTTTTTATGGCTGAGTAATAGTCCACTCTATGTATATATGCTACATCTTCTTTATCCATTCATCTATTGATGGACGCTTTGACTGATTCCATAGTTTAGCTATTATAATAATGCTGCAATAAGCATATGGATACATGTATTCCTTTGAATTGGTGTTTTCATATTTTTGGGTAAATACCCAGTAGTTCAATTACTGGATCATAGAGTAGTTCTATTTTTAATATTTTGAGGAATCTCCATACTGTTTTCCACAGTGGCATTACGAGTTTGCATTTCCACCAACTGCATTCCCACCGACAGCATACAGTGGTTCCTTTTTCTCTACAGCTTTGCCAATACTTGTTCCTGGTGGTTTTTAATTTTAGTCATTCTGACTGGTATGAGATGATATTTATTGTAGCTTTAATTTGGATTCCCTGATGATGAGTGATGTTGAGCATCTTTTCATGTCTGTTGGCCATTTGCATGTCTCTTTGGAGAAATGTCTGTTCATTTCTTCTGTCCATTTTTAATTAGATTATTTGTTTTTTGGATGTTGAATTGTATCAATTCTTCATATATTTTGGATACTGATCTTATTGGCTATGTTATTTGCAAATATCTTCTCCCATTCAGTTTTGTTGATTGTTTCCTTTGCTGTGCAGAAGCTTTTTATTTTGATGTAATCTCAGTAGTTTATTTTTGCTTTTATTTCCCTTGCCTCGGGAACATATTTAGAAAAATGTTGCCACAGCCAATGACAGAAAAATTACTGCCTGCGATCTCTCCTAGGATTTTTTTATGGTTTCAGGTCTCACATTTAGGTCAATACATTTTTAGTTTAATTTTGTGTATGGTGTAATAAAGTGCTTCAGTTTCATTGTTTTGCATGTAACTGTCCAGTTTTCCCCACCATTTGTGGAAAAGACTATCTTTTTCCCAGTGGATATTCTTTACTGCTTTGTTAAAGATTAATTGACCATATACTTGTGGGTTTAATTCTGGGTTTTCTATTTTGTTCTATTGATCTATGTGTCTATTTTTATGCCAGTCCCATACTGTTTTGGTTACTACAGCTTTGTAATATAACTTGAAGTCTGGAATTGTGACACCTTCAGTTTTGTTTTTCTTTTTCAGGGTCACTTTGGTTCACATATAAGCTTTAACGCCCAAAAAGCTTAACTACTAATAACCTACTGTTGACCAGGAGGCTTACCATAACTTAAAGAGTCAATTAACATGTATTTTTATACTGCATATGTTATATTCTACAGTCTTACAATAAAGTGAGCTAGAGAAAAGAAATGTTGTTAAGAAAATCATGAGGAAAATACATTTACAGTACTATACTGTACTTATAAAAAACCCCCACAAATCTGCATATAAGTGGAATTGCACAGTTCAAGACTGAGTTGTTCAATTATCAATGTAATCTCTTTCTTTGTTGAGGGCCCTGAGTACTTGCTGATTGCTTTCAAAGCAACTCTGGAAGACTAGAGAACTATACAACTTTCCTGAGATGTCAACAATGGTTAATGGGTGTTCCCAAGTTAGTTTTCTTTTGGATGCTCAAGTCTTTACTAAAAGGGTTTTACCTTCCTGCTCAAATCACATACACAACCTCACAAATGTTCCTCACTCCAATCACCAACAGCAATGCCAGTGATTCCTAGAACACATATTTTTATTTATTTTCTTTATATTCTGGCACCCAAGACCCATTTATGAGCACATTCCTAGTGGATACTTTTGAGTGAATAAGAAGCATGAGCATAAAGTTTAGTCCATAAAGAGAAGCACTGCAGAAGATAATGCTTGGGGTGACTACTGAATTCCCAGTGATTATGCATGCCCTGGAAACAGCTCCAATATCCAGTGGTGGGCATCGGTCTGGTCTATTCAAGATGGTCCTGCCCCTGGGCATAACTCACTGAACTATGACAGGTCAGGACAATATAGTCACTTTCTGGGAAATTTAAAACTGGAAATAGAGAAACAAGATTGGTTTTGTTCACAATGAGTCATATTCATGTTAATATCTAAGTAGTCATGGCATGAATTTTACTGCTGAGATTCTCCCAAGTGATGCTTGGGAATTCCCCCAAGGAATTGTTATTCAACTTTTCTATAAATGCTATGAAATACCTCAGTATCTTCCAATAACATCATTGGAAAGGAACATCTTGAGAAGGGAACTGCCTTATTTTAGAAAAATCTATGATATACTACTTGGGGATAGAAAATGAAATCACAGGTCATTAAGTATCAACTGGTGACAAGAAAACAAAAGATAGAATTCTTGTAATTTATCAGAGATGAACAGAAATCTAAAAATGGGGTAAACAGAGAAGGAAAGGAAAGTGGGAGGAATGGATTAATATATATATAGATATATAAGGAATAAGATATGGGGAAGATGAAATCCAAATTAACAGAAATGTCTATGTTTTAAGAACCAGCATAACTAATATTAAAGTTTTTTCTTTTGCATTGATATAATATAAATTCCTTTCATCTCTCTAAATCTTCAGGAAAATCGGATCCACATACAAAAAGCTTTAAATATTAGGTTATTTTTTTGCATGTCTTTGTGTGTGCCTGTGTATATACATAAATTGTGTGTGTTTGTGTGTGTGTGTGTGAGAGAGAGAGAGAGAGAGAGAGAGAATTTAGGTATATCCAAGAGAGGAAATCAGTTCGTCTAGATCAATAAGGACATTGTACACATGACAGCAAAATGAACCATAAACTAAACTAACTCAGAGACCTTTGAGCCAGCAAAAATTACAGCACCAAAATTTGCCCCAATCCACACAAAATTCTGAGAGAGTTTGAGAGGGGTGCAGAGCTTCCACTGCACATGAGGTGAGAGCTTTGAACTAATTTCATGTGAATCTCAAACAACAGAATAACACTGTTGACATCTAATTATACAGCCTTTTTGTACAAGTGACCCTGGAAAGTTATTTCTCTCTCTGCTACATCTTTTCAGTCCAGTCAAGACTGCTACCCAGGGCTCTTGACTCTCAGCCCTGTGTACAATGAGAAAGTTGGAGGAGATGGTCTTTCACAGCTATTTCTCTGATTTCAGAGTTTTAGTATCAGTTTATCAAGATCTTATCAATTTAATTATTTGTTCATACACCTACTCAACAAATATTTATTGGCCATCTATAATGTGTTGGCCACTATTACAGATGTCTGGAATTTATCAGTGAACAAAAATATAGAAGAATCCCTACCATTTCATTCTAAGATTTTTAATAACAGGAAGTTTCTGTGTAGTTTAAACAAGAATGAGAGTAGAAAACAGAAAAGCAGATAAGGGAAAGGGGAAAGTTGAGGGAACTCTGTTTAATGACAGCACAGTGGCTTTCCTGCTGATTGCCAGCAAGAACAAAGAGCCCCACTTAGAGTCTCCTAACCATCAGGGAAACTACTTTCTGCTAGTAGTTCTATAAGAATGGAACAATGAAAAGTGAATTGGGGGAAAATGGAGGGGGGAGGCAAACCATAAGAGACTGTGGACTCTAAGAAACAAACTGAAGTTTTGGAAGGGAAGAGGGTGGGGGGATGGATGAGCCTGGTGGTGGGTAACAGAAGAAGCACATATTGCATGGAGCACTGGGTGTGGTGCATAAACAATGAATCTTGGAACACTGAAAAAAAAATAATATATATAACCCCATGTTGTAGCAAGAGACAAACTCAAATGATTCAGAGATTATTAAATAATTATACTTGCAATAATAAAAAAGTAAAAAATTCTTAGGTTAAAAAAAAAAAAAAAGAATGGATCCCAGTACTGCTGCCAGGATGAGCAAAGCTTGCTGGAAGGCTTCACCTCTCCACACTGTCAGAAGAGTACACCCAGGGTTATTGACAAATAATTATTCCTTAATAGAGTAGAGTCAGCAGAGACAGGGATTATGGTGTAATTAACATAACATGAATTTTTAAAAATCTTAGATGTGGGCTGCCAGCAGGAGATAGGTCAGGCACAGAATAGGAGTGAGAGTCCATCAGAAGCTGGCTGCACTCTTTACCCCGGAGAATTTGTTATGGCTCTAAACCTGGATCAGATGGGTGTGGTAAGGAACACTAGACTGGGAGTCAGAAGACATAACCTGATTCTACTATGAACTCACAGTGTGACTTGAGTCCTCTAGGGGCTCTTAGTTGTTTCTCTGAAAAATGAGGGGATTGGACTAAATATCTTAAGATTAAATGCTCCTCTAGAATTGGGTTTTTCAAATATACCATTACAATTTTTAAACAAGCCTATGTTGCCAAAAATCCTTACATAAAGCTCTGTAATCTTAAGCAATTAAAAGCAGAACTGGTCTAAGAGTAACAGGAGATAGGGGGCAGGTTAAGAGTTCACCTTCTCTTTTCCCCTTAGAAAAATCACCTTTTGCTTTTCTTGATGGGAGGAGGAGAGGCCCCAGTTATTTTGCTATACCTCTCCTGTTCTTGGAGGAAGCAGTTGCTCTCGAAGCCATTATCCACCTGATGAATCTTGCACTAAAAACCACTGCCCACCTCAATTGGAAGACTATCAGAGATCATCCCACCATACCTCACATACCTCCTTCAGTCACTGCTACAAGTCCAGACCTTTTCTGGCATCTGTTCTCACCTGGCCACTCCTCTCGATTCCCACCTCCTTAATCCAACCCAAGCTCCCTTAATTAAAGTAAACTACAGTCTTTCCTCCCAAGCACTATTTACTCTGAATAATGGAATAGTAGTAACCATCTCACGAGTATTTTGTGAATTAAATTAATATATGTTAATACTCAGCTCAGTGCTTCATACATAAATATTACTTAAGTATTTTTCACTATATTCATCACTGTTCATTTTATTGCTATAGTTAATATTATTAACTAGGTGCCAATAATACTATGGCTTATGCTTTGGCGAATCACTAGATTTCCTAAAGTTGCTTTACCCGTCAACACCCTTAATCTTTGCCTCATTTTCTTCTTCCCTACCCACTTTTTATTTTCTCTCTTAGTGATTTCTATATTCATACAGATGATCCATTTAACATCATGCTTTCTTACCTCAGTGCTGTGTCCTCAGCAAACAGAATAATGCTTGTCTCATGGTAAGTCCTTAATAACTACTTTTTGAATGAATAAAAAGGGTCTCTGATAATCTTTCCCTTCCCTTCACTTCACCTTTTACCACCACCACCATCTTTCTCTTTTTCTTAAATATACACAAATATACACACTCTACCCTACTTACAATCTGAAATGTCCATATCATGTTTTACAACTGCAACTTTCAAGATAATTTCCTGAAGCATTTACTTTACAATAATTCTTTACTTTACTTTACTTTACTTCATAGCTGTCAGCTTCCTTCCTGTTTTTTCTTCCTATCCATGTCTATCATTAATACTTATGTCCTCATAAACACCTTCAATCCTCTTGTCTCCATCCATTTCTTGTCATGCGGCAAAACTCAAACCCATAATGAACTCTTTTACCTACCTTATATAGGCTCCATATAACTGGAGAAAATCATGTATTGAGGTAAAATGACTGCATTTTAAATTTATGACCTCAGTGCTCAAGTAGCTGTTACCATTGCTCAACAATTCTACAAAGTTATTCTGGGTAAGTTGGTTTCTCATGTTTTCTCTGAAAAAAACAAAAAACAAAAACAAAACAAAAAACAAAAACAAAAAAACCTAGTTCATATTTTCTTCCATCTCTTGAAAAACCTTATTCTTTTTCCTTCACTGCCATTCAAGGATAATCTTCTCTAATGCTTTCCATTTTAGAAACCATAAGAGAGGAACATTCTCATATTCCCACAGCCAAAATTAGAAACATCCCATTACCATGGATGAAGGTGTCCTTCCTAACAAAGACCCTTCCTAACAAAGTATTGTCTTTTGGATCCTGTACCATTCACTTTCCCAAGGACTGCACCCTTTTTGTCATCTCCTGTGTCCCTTCATCCTGCGCTCTCTCTCTCTGATTATTACCATGAGCAGATAACTGTGCACTCATAACTCAACAAAACATCCACCCATCAGCGATTGCCTATTTCTCTACTCCTCTTCTTGGCAAAACTTCTGAATATGATCCTGCCAGCATCTCTTATTCTTCAATGACTATTCAGTGCATTCTACTTTTTGGATTTCTTCCTACTTCTGGTAACTTATTTTCTGATTTCTATGTGGGCTTCTTTTCTTTTGTCCAACCTCTAAATCTGGAAATTACCCAGAGTTTGATAGTTTACCATCTTATTCTTTTTTCTCTACTTTTATTATTCAAACATAGCCATTAAATATAATCTATATGCTAACAACTCTCAAATGTATGTCTCCAGCCCAAACTTCCTTGGACTCCAGCCTTGTACATCCAAAAGACTACTAGGTATCATCCTGTAGAGATCTCAGGTATCTAAAACTTGACCTTTTGGGTATTGAGAAGGGCACGTATTGCATGAAGCACTGGGTGTGGTGCATGAACAATCAATCTTGTAACACTGAAAAATTAAAATAAACATATTTGGAGAGAAAAAAATAAAATTTGACCTTTTCAAAATAAATGTGCTGACTCCCCTATCTACCTACATTGCTCATCATTCAAAATTCCTCAATACAGTGAACAGCAACAATATTCACCTAGTTGCCCAGCCAGGAATCTGAGCTCAACTTTAATTCCTCACTCTCCCTTCATTCCCAGATATAATAAATCTTTCAATAATATAATTTCCAGTACATATGTCAAATCCTTAAGTTCTTTCATATCTAATGCCACCCACCCAAATCCAAGCCACTATTATCTCACTTCTGCAACAGCCTTCTTACTTATTTCCTGTTCTGTAGTTTAATTTTATTCTCCACAGAAGCCAAAGTATTAAAAAACCCACACATGAGTTTGCCTAAATGTTAACCCCTGTCCCCTGAATTTCTGCCCCACTAAAATGGCTTTAATGTCTTCTTTCCTTAGCATTACAAACAACATCCAAATGTTTTAATGTGGGTTTCCAAACCTATCTGACTTTAGCTTTACCTCCCTCTTTACCTTCATTTACTACTATATTTCTTCTTTCAATTCATTGAATTCTATATCTTTCCCAAGAGGTTTTCCACGATTCTCTTCCTTCTGCTTGGCATTATCTGTAGTGTTCTTCATTTCCCTCCTTCTAATTCTTTAAGCTTCATCTTCTCAGAAGGCCTTTCTTTGCCCATACTATCTTAAGTATGGCCCTCATGCTATTTTCTAACAACTAAACTGGTACATTACTATAGCTTATTACAATTTTAAATTGTATAGGTATACTGTCTTTATTAATCTGCAATGTCCATGGGGGAAGAAATCATATGATTTTATTTGCTTAAGTATATTTCATCCTCACCATAAAGTTGAGTCAGTAAATAACTGTTAAGTAATGCTGAATGAACTCTAAGACAGCAAAAAGTATATTTTGAAAGATACTTAACTAAACCACGAGCTTTCTAAGAACAGGCTGAAGGGGTTTCTCTCTTACTTTTTCAGCATTCAATAAAGGTAAAGAGTAGGTTCTTGAGAAGATTTGGAAACTAAATTAAGATTCACTCTAACTTTCGGAAATCGGAGGGGGTAATGAACCATGAGAGATTGTGGACTTTGAGCAACAAACTGCGGGGTTGGGAACACAACAGCCTGGTGGTGGGTATTGAGAAGGGCACGTATTGCATGGAGCACTGGGTGTGGTGCATGAACTATCAATCTTGTAACACTGAAAAAATAAAATAAACATATTTGGGGCAATTAAGGAGTTGATTCCATTTATAATTGCACCCAAAACCATAAGATACCTAGGAATAAACCTAACCAAAGAGGCAAAGAATCTGTACTCAGAAAACTACAAAATGCTCATGAAAGAAATTGAGAAACACACAAAGAAATGGAAAAATGTTCCATGCTCATGGATTGGAAGAACAAATATTGTGAAAATGTGTATGCTACCTAAAGCAATCTACACATTTAAAGCAATCCCTATCAAAATACCATCAATTTATTTCAAAGAAATGGAACAAATAATCCTAAAATTTATATGGAACCAGGAAAGATCACCAATAGCCAGAGGAATGTTGAAAAAGAAAACCAAAGTCGGTGGCATCACAATTCCAGACTTCAAGCTCTATTACAAAGCG
>CM052798.1:34374392-34393822 GCA_028533885.1 Nasua narica
GTGGCAGCGCGCCTCTATCTCTGGCGCACGGCCCCATCTGGAGTCTCCAAACCCAGCAGATTCCTGCTGCGCGCTGCCGTGCCGCTCCTCCCCAAGGAGGAAGGAGGGGGTCTCTCCAGAATGCCTTATGTGGTCCCCGCTCAAAGGGCCGCAGCCATGGTCTAGGGTAAGCCCCAGCTGAAAACGCACTGCGCGGCTCTTTCTCTGCCGCCGGCTTCTCCGCCCTGTTATCTGGGAGCTCTGCCGCACTCAGACACCCCCGTCTCTTTATGATCTCGCGGGTCCTGAAACCACTCTGTTCCCGCAAGGGCCAGATCTCTGGCCTAGCCTCTGGAGCAATGTCCCTCAGCGGAGCGGACTCTAAAAGTTCCGATTTTGTGCTCCGCGGCTCTGCGGCTGCAGGGAGCCGGCCCCTCCCCCCGCGGTCTCTCTTCCCATCGATTTGGAATCACTTTTCCAAACGTCCTACTCGTCCGAAGGTGGTCGATTTTCTGCTCCTAGAATTGCTCTTCTTCCTCTCTTCTCCCTCCTGTTGAGTATGCTGGCTTTTAGAATGATTTATTAACTATCTAGATGAACTTCTGGGATCCGACTCTATCTCAACCTCCTACTTCTGCGCCATCTTGCTCCTCCCCCAGAATGTTATTTAGTATATTATATGGCATAGAGATGGGAGAAAAGAAAAGAAAAATATTATGTTTATTGAGCATTTATGTGTTAAATGCTATGTTAGATTCTTTACTTACACTTAAATCATTGTCTCAGTACCCCATGAAGGCAAGTATTATTCTTGTACTTTAAAGATATGGAAAATAAGTCTCAAAAAATAATAATAACTTAACAAAAGTCACTAACTAGTGAGTGGCAGAACCAGAATTATACCCAAGTATTATAACCCAAATATGCATTAGTCCAAATCCTGCATTCTTCTCTGTACACTGAGTTTTGGAGAAAGTGGAAAGTGAGGCAAGAGAAATAGAAAATGTTTGCATAGAACTTGCATATCAGCCCTTTGTCTGTAGTGTCATTTGCATATATCTTCTCCTATTCCGGGGGTTGCCTCTTTGTTTTTTGACTATTTCCTTTGCTGTGCAGAAGCTTTTTATCTTGATGAAGTCCCAAAAGTTCATTTTCACTTTTGTTCCTTTGCCTTTGGAGACATCTCTTGAAAGAAATTGCTGTCACCGATGTCGAAGAGGTTACTGCCTATGTTCTCCTCTAGGATTTTGATAGATTCCTGCCTCACATTGAGGTAGTTTATCCATTTCAAGTTAATCTTTGTGTAGAGTGTAAAAGAATGGTCAAGTTTTATTCTTCTGTATATAGCTGTCTAATTTTCCCAGCACCATTTTTTCTACTGGATATTTTTGCCTGCTTTAATCTGTCTTTTTTCTACTGGATATTTTTGCCTGCTTTAATCAAAGATTATTTGACCATAGAGTTGTGGGTCCATATCTGGGCTCTCTATTCTGTTCCACTGGTCTAGGTGTCTGTTTTTGTGCCATTACCATGCTGTGTTGGTGATCACAGCTTTGTAGTAAAGCTTGAAATCAGGCCATGTGATGCCTCCAGCTTTGTTTTTCTTTTGCAACATTTCCTTAGCAATTCAGGGTCTTTTCTGGTTCCATACAAATTTTAGGATTGTTTGTTCCAGCACTTTGAAAAATGCCATTGGTATTTTGATCGGGATGCCATTGAAAGTATAGATTGTATAAGAAAGCAAATGATTTCTGTGTATTGATTTTGTATCCTGACACATTACTGAATTGCTGTATGAGTTCTAGTAGTTTGGGGGTGGAGTCTTTTGGGTTTTCCATGTAAAGTATCATGTCATCTGCGAAGAGAGAGAGTTTGACTTCTTCCAATTTGAATACCTTTTATTTTTTATTTATTTATTTTTTTTGTCTGATTGCTGTTGCTAGGACTTCTAGTACTATGTTGAATAATAATCAGAGCGCGGCTGAGCGGCCATGCAGCCAACCCTGGAGGAGCAGCCGGCTGGTGTCCACCGCACCCAAGAGTTGGGGATGTCCTACAAGCCCATCGCCCCCGCCCCCAGCAGCACCCCCGGCTCCAGCACCCCTGGGCCCGGCACCCCAGTACCTACAGCCGGAAGTGTCCCATCACTGTCGGCCTCGGTGCCGGGAGCCGCTGCCCCTTTCAGACCCCTGTTTAATGACTTTGGACCGCCCTCCATGGGCTATGTGCAGGCAATGAAGCCACCCGGAGCCCAGGGCTCCCAGAGCACCTACATGGACCTGCTGTCAGTCATAGACAGGACTTACACCACTTTTCCCAGACTCCTCCCCTACCAGGACCTCCGAAGGCCTGTCGCCTCCCTGCCTTGTCTCCTGGGCCATAGCGACTCTTTTTTCAGTGTCTTTTGCTAAATACACCCTTTTTGTATAAATAAAAGATAATTTGGAGTTGTTCTCTAAAAAAGAAAAAAAAAGAGTGGTGAGAGTGGGCATCCTTGACGTGTTCCTGATCTCAAAGGGAAGGCTGTCAGCTTTTCCGCATTGAGAATGATATTTGCTGTGGGCTTTTCATAGATAGACTTTATGATGTTGAGGAATGTTCCTTCTATCCCTATACTTTGAAGAGTTTTAATCAGGAACAGATGCTGAATTTTGTCAAATGCTTTTTCTGCATCTATTGACAGGGCCATGTGGTTCTTCTCTCTTGTTGATTTTTTGTTGAATTCTCCTTTTTGATGGGATCTTTGCCTGGTTTGGGGATCAGGGTAATGCTGGCTTCATTAGGGAAAATTGGAGGGGGAGATGGAGCAATGAGAGACTGTGGACTCTGAGAAACAAACTGAGGGTTTGGAGGGGAAGGGAGGTGGAGGATGGGTGAGCCTGGTGATGCATATTGAGGAGGGCATGTATTGCATGAAGCACTGGGTGTGGTGCATGAACAATGAATTTGGAACATTGAAAAAATAAAATTAAATTAATTTTTAAAAAAGAGTCAAAGTTTTCCTTCTGTTTTTATTTTTTGAAACAGCTTCAGGAAAATAGGTGTTAATTCTTCTTTGAATGTTTGGTGGAATTCCCCAAGGAATCCGTCAGGTCCTGGGCTCTTATTTTTTGGGAGGTTTTTGATCACTGCTTCAATCTTGTTACTAGGTACTGGTCTATTCAGGTTGTCAATTTCTTCCTTTTTCAGTGTTGGAAGTTTAAGGAGGGCACATATTGCATGGAGCACTGGGTATAGTGCATATTCAATGAATCTCAGAACACTGAAAAAATAAAATTAAATTTAAAAAATACTCATCACAAAAAAAAAAAGGAAATATTTGCATCGGAAACTAAATACGGCCTGTGTTTGAGAATGAAAAACCCTTTCCATCTATGGAAGAGGAGGTGAGTTTAGGAGAATTGAAAAATTTTGGCCAGAAAGAATTGAATGCCATGCACATTTGTGTTTTGCTCTTGAGTTGTAAACATGAATTACTTTTTTAAAATTTTTAGCCACTATTTATGTTTTCTTTTTATAATTTTTTAATGTTATGTTAGTCACCATACAGTACACCATTAGATTTTGATGTAGTGTTTGATGATTCATTGCTTGCATATAACACCCAATGGTCCATGCAATAAGTGGCCTCCTTAATACCCATCACAGGGCTCACCCATCCCACCACACCCTCCCCTCTAAAACCCTCAGTTTGATTCCCAGAGTTAATAGTCTCTCATGGTTCATCTCCCTCTCTGATTCTCCCCTTCATTTTTCCCTTCCTTCTCCTAATGTCCTCCACACTATTCCTTATGTTCCACAAATAAGTGAAACCATATGATAATTGTATTTTTGTTTACTTATTTCACTTAGCACAATCTCCTCCAGTTCTCTCCGTGTTGATACAAATGTTGGCTATTCATCCTTTTTGATGGCTGAGTAATGTTCCATGGTATATATGGACCATATCTTCTTTATTTATCTATTGAAGGGCATCTTGGCTCTTTCCACATTTTGGCCATTGTGGACATTGCTGTGATGAATATTGGAGTGGATATGGCTTTTCTTTTCACTACATCTGAGCACTTGCCAAGGAAACTGAAGAAGACACAAAAAGATTGAAAAACATTCCACGCTCATGCATCAAAAGAATAAACATTATTAAAATGTCTATGCTGCCCGGAGCAATCTATACTTTCAATGCCGTCCTGATCAAAATACCAATGGAATTTTTCAAAGTGCTGGAACAAACAATCCCAAAATTTGTATGGAACCAGAAAAGACCCTGAATCGCCAAGGAAATGTTGGAAAAGAAAAACAAAGCTGGGGACATCATGTTGCCTGATTTCAAGCTATATTACAAAGCTGTGATCACCAAGACAGCATTACACTGGCACAAAAACAGACACATAGATCAATGGAACAGACGAGAGAGCCCAGATATGGTCAACTAATCTTTGACAAAGCAGGAAAAAATATCCAATGTAAAAAATAATATATGGTACTTCAATAAATGGTGCTGGGAAAATTGGACAGCTATATGTAGAACAATGAAACTCAACCATTCTCTTACACCATACACAAAGGTAAACTCAAAATAGATGAAAGACCTCAATGTGAGACAGAAATCCTTCAAAATGCTATAGGAAAACAGACAGTAAACTGTTTGACATCAGCCACAGCAACTTCTTTCAAAACACATCTCCAAAGGCAAGGGAAAGAAAAGTGAAAACAAACTTCTAGGACTTGATCAAGATAAAAAGTTTCTGCATAGCAAAGGAAATAGTCAACAAATCAAAGAGGCAACCCACCAAATGGGAGAAGATATTCACAAATGACACCACAGACAAAAGTCTGATATCTAAGATCTATAAAGAACTCCTCAAACTCAACGCTCACAAAACAGATAATCATGTCAAAAAATGGGCAGAAGACATGAACACACTTCTCCCAAGAAGACATGTGAATGGCTAACAGACATATGATAAAATGTTCAACATTATTAGCTATCAGAGAAATTCAAATTCAAATCAAAACCACATTGAGATACCACCTTATACCAGTTAGAATGGCAAAAATTAACAAGGCAGGAAACGACAAATGTTGGAGAGGTTGTGGGGAAAGGGGAATTCTCTTACAGTGTAGGTGGGAATGCAAGTTGGTACAGCCACTCTGGAAAACAGTGTGGAGGTTCCTCAAAAAGTTAACAATAGAGCTACCCTATGACCCAGCAATTGCACTACTGGGTATTTACCCCAAAGATACAGATATAGTGGAAAGAAGGGCCATATGCACCCCAATGTTCATAGCAGCAATGTCCACAATAGCCAAACTGTGCAAAGAGCCAAGATACTCTTCAACAGATGAATGGATAAAGAAGATGTGGTCCACATATACAATGGTATTTTACTCATCCATTAGAAAGGATGAATACCCAATATTGGCATCAACATGGATGGAACTGGAGAATATTATGCTAAGTGAAATAAGTCAAACAGTGGAAGACAGTTATCTTATGGTTTCACTTATTTGTGACTGAATGTTACTGAATAGGAGAAATCTAAGTAAGACTATTTTGAAGGGAAGATTAGGTGAATGATGAAAGCTTCAAAGAAAAGCAGTGACATACCAATGTTGATGTTTACTGTTTGATTAAAAAAAAGCTGTAGTCAAATAATACATTTTATTCTGTTTTTATCTTTTAAGATACCTAATTCCATGACTATATAGCCAGAAGAAAATTTAGTCTTTATCGGGTTCTATAGCCCTGAAATCATTAGAATCTTCTGTTTTTATAGTCATCATGTTAGATTTCTAAAGGAACTTCCACCTGAATTCCTACCCTTGTTTCCTTCCAGTCCCTTTCCTATAACTACTAAGTCTCATGTCTAAAATTTCTGTCAACCAGTATTATATTCGACCATTAAAGTTCACCTCTTT
Organism: Nasua narica; assembly: GCA_028533885.1. Classification (NCBI taxonomy): domain Eukaryota; kingdom Metazoa; phylum Chordata; class Mammalia; order Carnivora; family Procyonidae; genus Nasua; species Nasua narica. The sequence continues at coordinate 34,380,291 of CM052798.1, forward strand.
CTTGAAGTCCCTACTTTGAATTAATGGATATTTAGTCATTCCTTCTTCCTCTTCTTCTAGCAGCTTCTCATTACAGTTAAAGTAACATTCTAACTCCTTATCATAGTCTGTAAGTCCCTGTATAATTTAATGCCTGCCCATCTCTCCAACTTCATCTTTTCTTCCTTTTTCATTTCTCATTAAGCTCCAGCTATGCTAAACTTTTTGGTTTCTCAGAGACTCCAAGCTTATCTCCTCTATGAGAATTCTGGCAGGAATTTGAGGACAATTTATTAAAGGGACAATATACAAGGGTGCTGTCAGTATGTGGGGAAAACACAAGTTATAATGCTGTAACTAAGTTAGTAATATTGGTGCATGCTACTACCCAAGCCTGAAGAGGCAAAGGGAGAAAATGATTATCAGATCATAAAAAAGAGGATTCTGTTGAGAGGGTCACCTGACAGGAGCTGAGAAATATACATTGAGGGACACAATTAGCTTAAGGTGACTCCACAAGGGAGTAAACAGTCAAACAATTCCTCTCTCTTCCCGATATCTTTCTGGAGCTTCCTTGTCTAAACCCAACCTGGAAGCTAAAATGCAAGGCAGCCCTTTTTATTTGGTGAGTTGAACCAATTGTCAAAATCTCTAATTCCATAAGGTCCAACTCAATACATACAGGTCAACCTGCTAGGCAAAGAGCAGAGCTAAGGGTGAGAATAGGTTTAGAAAAGCAAACATAAAATGCCCAGCATAGCCTCTTTACCTAGAACACTCTTACCCTGATCTTCAAATGACTTTATTGATATTTCCCTCAGTTCAAATGTGAGCTCTTTTACACAGGTCTTCCCTGACTACCCAATCAAAAGTAGTGTAACCCCAAACACTAGCATCACTATTAATGCAGTTTCATGGTTTATTCATATTTATTCACATGGTTTATTCACATTGTTTATCACCATCTGGACTTATCTGTTATACTTTTCTTATTCAAATTGATTTTCTAAACCACTGACTAGAATGTCAGCTTTATTGCATTATAATATCATTATTGTACTATAGTTGTTTATATATCTTTCTTTGATGAACTTATTGACAATAGCAACATTATTTTATTCTTTTTATCCCCCAGCATCTGGTAGGAGGCCTAGTAAAGAGCGAAGTACTAAAATTTTGTTTGAGTGAAATAACAGTTCACTTTAAAATAGGCATGAATTTGACACTGAATACAAGCTCTGAGACATTCTATTTTTGAGCTCAAGAAACGCTCATTTTATTACCACATTGTTATGTACCTGTGTCTTGTCACCTCAACCTGTGCAAGGATAAGCGCCATGTCTCTTCTCTTAGGTCCTCCAGACCATTCTCAGATTCTCATTGAACAACTTAATACTTGGTTTAGACATATTTCTAATTAGCATTATTGGCTGTCTTCACAGTCCACAGTAAAATATAAAGAGAACAGAAAAGACAAAAACTGCCATAACAAGGACATTAACAGCCACAGGAGCAACAGCTGGTAGTCTGACATCAAAATAGGAAGCAGAAACTTAAGTTCAAGCTCCACAATAGTGTGGACTTTTATTTTTATTACTTATCCCCCAAGTATGTAGAGAAGTGTCTGGTATGTGGTAATAATAAAAATAATAATGGTTAGAAATAATAGCATAGGGATATTAAATGGCAGATAACTAAAGTATACCTGGATTTGGTTTCAGAGTTCATGCTCAATAAATACTTGTTGAGTTAATAAACAAATAAAAGAATAAATGAATTAAATGTATTACTTCTCAGTCGGCAACAAATTTAATTTCATCATAAGATGGTATTTATACTTAAGAATAAATGGAGGGCATGTATTGCATGAAGCACTGGGTGTGGTGCATGAACCATTAATCTTGTAACACTGAAAAAATAAAATAAAAAGTTTTTTGGGGGAAAAAAAGAATAAATGCAATTTCTTGTACTTTCCCAATATTATAACTGAATGGAAGTAGAGCAAAATTAATACCTTACCTTTTTTTAAGTTAACATATAATGTATTATTTGCCCCAGGGGTACAGGTCTGTGAATGATCAGGCTTACATATTTCACAGCACACACAGGACATAGCATATACCCTGCCCAATATCATAACTGAGACACCCTGTCCCTCACCCCCCCCACCACTTAGCAACCCTGTTTGTTTCATGAGATTAAGAGTGTCTTATGGTTTGTCTCCCGTCTGATTCCATCTTGTTTCATTTTTTCCCTCCCTACCCCCCCATGATCACCTGCCCTGCCTCTCAAATTCCTTATATCAGAGATATCATATGATAATTGCCTTTCTCTGATTGACTTATTTCACTCAGCATGATACCCTCTAGTTCCATCCAAATCATTGCAAATGGCAACATTTCATTTCTTCTCATGGCTACATAGTATTCCATTGTATATATATACCACATCTTCTTTATCCATTCATCTGTTGATGGACATCTAAGTTCATTCCATAGTTTGGCTATTGTGGACATTGTTGCTATAAATATTTGGGTGCATGTACCCCTTCAGATCACTACATTTGTATCTTGAGGGTAAATACCCAGTAATGCGATTGCTGGGTCATAGGGTAGCTCTATTTTCAACATTTTGAGGAACCTCCATACTGTTTACCAGAGTGGCTGCACCAGCTTGCACTCCCACCAACAATGTAGGAGGGTTCCCCTTTCTCTGCATCCTCACCAACACCTGTCATTTCCTGACTTGTTAATTTTAGCCATTCTGGTGGGTGTTAAGTGGTATCTCACTATGGTTTTGATTTGTATTTCCCTGTTGCCGAGTGATGTTGAGCACTTTTTCATGTGTCTGTTGGCCATTTGGATGTCTTCTTTGCAGAAATTTCTGTTCATGTCTTCTTCCCATTTCTTGAATGGATTATTTGTTCTTTGGGTGTTGAGTTTGAGAAGTTCTTTATAGATTTTAGATACTAGCCCTTTATTTGATATGTCATTTGCAAATATCTTCTTTCATTCTGTCGGTTGTCTTTTGGTTTCATTGACTGTTTCCTTTGCTGTGCAAAAGCTTTTGATCTTGATGAAGTCCCAATAGTTCATTTTTGCCCTTGCTACCTTTGCCTTTGGTTATGTTTCTAGGAAGAAGTTGCTGCAGCTGAAGTCGGAGAGGTTGCTATCTGTGTTCTCTTCAAGGATTTTGATATATTCCTGTTGCACATTGAGGTCTTTCATCCATTTTGAGTCTATTTTTCTGTGTGGTGTAAAGAAATGATCCAGTTTCATTCTTCTGCATGTGGCTGTCCAGTTTTCCCAACACGATTTGCTAAAGAGACTGTCTTTTTTCCGTTGGACATTCTTTCCTACTTTGTCAAAGATTAGTTGAACATAGAGTTGAGGGTCTATTTCTGGATTCTCTATTCTGTTCCATTATATCTGTATGTCTGTTTTTGTGCCAATACCATACTATCTTGAATATTACAGCTTTGTAATATAGCTTGAAGTATGGAATTGTGATGCCACCAATTTCGATTTTCTTTTTCAACAGTTCTTTTGTTCTTTTCAGTTCTGTTCAGAAAAGAACTGTTCTGAGTTCTTTTCTGGTTCCATATAAATTTTAGGATTATTTTTTCCATTTCTTCGAAGAAAGTTGATCGTATTTTGATAGAGATTGCACTAAATGTGTAGGTTGCTTTAGGAAGCATAGACATCTTCATACAATTTGTTCTTCCAATCCATGAGCATGGGACATTTTTTCATTTCTTTGTGTCTTCCTCAATTTCTTTCATGAGCATTTTGTAGTTTTCTGAGTACAGATTCTTTGCTTCTTTGGTTAGGTTTATTCCTAGGTATCTTATGGTTTTGGGTGCAATTGTAAATGGAATCGACCCCTTAATTTCTCTTTCTTCTGTTTTGCTGTTTGTGTATAGGAATACAACTGATTTCTGTGCATTGATTTTATATCCTGACACTTTTCTGAATTCCTGCATGAGTTCTAGCAGTCTTGGAGTGGAATCTTTTGGGTTTTCCACATAAAGTATCATATAGTCTGCAAAGACTGAGAGTTTGGCTTATTCATTGCTGATTCAGATGCCTTTTATTTCTTTTTGTTGTCTGATGGCTGAGACTAGGACTTCTAGTAGTATGTTAAATAGCAGTGGTGACAGTGGGCATCCCTGCCATGTTCCTGATCTCATTGAGAATGATATCCACTGTGTGTTTTTCATAGATGGCTTTGATGATGTTGAGGAATGTACCCTCTATGCCTATACTGTGAAGAGTTTTGATCAAGAAAGGATACTGTACTTTGTCAAATGCTTTTTCAGCATCAATTGAGAGTATTACATGGTTCTTGTTCTTTCTTTTTTTCCCCCAAATATATTTATTTTATTTTTTCAGTGTTACAAGATTGATTGTTCATGTACCACACCCAGTGCTCCACGCAATACGTGCCCTTCTCTTACATTGATTGATTTGCAGATGTCGAACCAACCTTGCAGCCCAGTAATAAATCCCACTTGGTCATGGTGAATAATCCTTTTAATATACTGTTGGATCCTATTGTCTAGTATTTTAGTGAAAATTTTGCATCCATGTTCATCAAGGATATTGGTCTGTAATTCTCCTTTTTGATGGGGTCTTTGTCTGGTTTTGGGATCAAGGTATCGCTGGTCTCAGAAAATGAGTTTAAGTTTTCCTTTCACTTCTACTTTTTGGGAACAGTTTCAGGTGAATAGGTATTAGTTCTTCCTTAAATGTTTGGTAGAATTCCCCTGGAAAGCCGTTTGGCCCTGGGCTCTCATCCGTTGGGAGATTTTTGATGACTGTTTCAGTATCCTTACTGGTCATGGGTCTGTTCAGCTTTTCTAATTCTTCCTGGTTCAGTTTTAGTAGTTTATATGTCTCTAGGAATGTATCAATTTCTTCCAGATTGTCAAATTTGCTGGTGTATAGTTGCTCATAATATGTCATTAGAATTGTTTTTATTTCTTTGGTGTTGGTTGTGATTTCTCCTCTTCTATTCAGGATTTTATTAATTTGGGTCCTTTCTCTATCTCTTTTTTTTTTTAATGAGTCTGTCAAGGGGTTTATCAATCTTAGTAATTCTTTCAAAGAACGTGCTCCTAGTTTCATTGTTCTACTTTTCTTTTGGTTTCTGTTTCATTGATTTCTGCTCTGATCTTTATCATTTCTCTTCTCCTACTGGGTTTAGGCTTTCTTTGCGTTCTTTCTCCAGCTCCTTTAGGTGTAGGGTTAGGTTGTTTACTTGAGACCTTTCTTGTTTCTTGAGAAAGGCTTGTATTGCTATATACATTCCTCTCATGATTGCCTTTCTGTGTCCCAAAGATTTTGAACAGTTGTGTTTTCATTTTCATTTGTTTCTAGGAATTTTTTTAATTCTTCTTTTATTTCCTGGTTGACCCATTCATTCTTATTAGGATGCTCTTTAGCCTCCATGTATTTGAGTTCTTTCAACTTTCCTGTTGTGGTCGAATTCTAGTTTCAGAGCATTGTGGTCTGAAATTATGCAGAGAATGATCCCAGTTTTATGGTACTGGATGAGACCTGATTTGTGTCCCAATGCAGAGAATGACCCCAATTTTATGGTACTGGATGAGACCTGATTTGTGTCCCAGGATGTGATCTATTCTGGAGAATGTTCCATGTACACTTGCAAAGAAAGTGTATTTTTTTTGTTTTGTTTTGGGATGGAATGTTCTAAATATATGTGTGATGTCCATCTGGTCCAGTGTGTCCTTTAAAGCCTTTATTTCCTTGTTGATTTTTTGCTTAGATGATCTGTCCCTTCCAGTAAGGGGAGTGTTGCAGTCCTGTACTATTATTGTATTATTGTTGATGTGTTTCTTTGATTTTGTTAATTGGTTTATATAATTGGGTGCTCCCATGTTAGGGGCATAGATATTTAAAACGTTAGATCATCTTATTGGACAGACGCTTTAAGCATGATATAGTGTCTTTCCTCATCTCTTAGTCTTTGGCTTAAAATCTAATTTATCTGATATAAGGATAGCCACCCCAGCTTTCTTTTGATGTCCATTAGCATGGTAAATTGTTTTCCACCTCCGCACTTTAAATCTGGAGGTGTCATGGGGTCTAAAATGAGTTTCTTGTATATATCATATCAATGGGTTTGTTTTTTTTATCCATTGCGATACCCTTTGTCTTTTGATTGGGGCATTTAGCCAATTTACAGTCAAGGTAACTATTGACAGATATGAATCTAGTGCCATTGTATTGCCTATAAGGTGACTGTTACTGTACATTGTCTCTGTTGCTTTCTGGTCTATGTTCCTTTTAGGCTCTCTCTTTGCTTAGAGGACCCCTTCCAATATTTCCTATGGGGCTGGTTTTGTGTTTGCAAATTCTTTTAGTTTTTGTTTGTCCCAGAAGCTTTTTATCTCTCCTTGTATTATTAGTGACAGCCTAGCTGGATATAGTATTGTTGGCTGCATATTTTTCTTGTTTAGTGCTTTGACTATATCATGCCAGTCCTTTCTGTCCTGCCAGCTCTCTGTGGATAGTTCTGTGGCCAATCTAATATTTCTGCCTTTGTATGTTACATCCCTCTTGTCCCCAGCTGCTTTCAGGATTTTCTCTTTGTCACTGAGACTTGAAAGTTTTATATTTGATTACAGTATGTGAACCTATTTTTATTGATTTTGAGGGGGTTTCTCTGTGTCTCCTGGATTTTGATGCTTGTTTTCTTCACCAAATAAGGGAAATTCTCTGGGATAATTTGCTTCAATATACCTTCTGCTCCTCTCTTTCTTCTTTTTCTGGGATCCCAACTATTTTAATATTGTTTCATCTTATGGTATCACTTATCTCACGAATTCTATCCCCATGATCCAGTAGTTGTTTGTCTCTTTTGCTCAGCTTCTTTATTCTCTATCATTTGGTCTTCTATATCACTAATTCTCTCTTCTGCCTCATTTATCCTAGCAGTAAGAGCCTCCATTTTTTATTGCACCTCATTAATAACTTTTTTGATTTCAACTCTGTTAGATTTTAGTTCTTTTATTTCCAGAAAGGGATTTTATTTCTCCAGGAAGGGATTCTCTAATATCTTCCATGCTTTTTTTTAAGCCCAGCTAGCACCTTGATAATTATCATTCTGAACTCTATTTCTGACATATTACTAATGTCCATATTGATTAGGTCCCTAGCCATGGGTACTGCCTCTTGTTCTTTTATTTGTGGTGAGTTTTTCCACCTTTTCATTTTATCCAGATAAGAATAGATGAATGAGAGAACAAAATACTGAAAGAGTAGCAACAACCCCAGAAAAATATATTTTAACCAAATCAGAAGAGACCCAAAACTAGGGGTTTTGAAAGGGGAAAGAAAGAAAGAAAGAAAGAAAGAAAGAAAGAAAGAAAGAAAGAAAGAAAGAAAGAAAGAAAGAAGCAAATATTTTAAATATTTTATTAATTATATAATTATTAATATATATTAATAATCTTAATATATTATTAATATATATTATATATTAAGCAATCTAACGCACACATGACATGTTAATAATATATTGTTAATTATTGATTAATAATATATTAAATATTATTGATATATTAATTAATATATTAATAATTATATAAGTAATAATATATTATTGATTGATTTGTAGTGTGTGTGTGTCTGTGTGTGTGTGTGTATTGGATTGGTTAATAGAACAAAGCCACCCAATTGATTCTGGTCAAGTGGTCTGTTTATTTTTGTCTGTTAGAAGAAACTACCTTCCCCAATTTTTTTTTTAAGATTTTTTTAATTATTTATTTATTAGGAAAGAGAGAGAGTGAGAGAGAGCAGGTCAGAGTGAGAAGTGGACTCCCCATGGAGCCGGGAGCCCGATGTGGGACTCGATCCCGGGACTCCGGGACCATGACCTGAGCCGAAGGCAGTCGCTCAACCAACTGCGCCACCCAGGGGCCCTACCTTCCCCAATTTTAAAGAAAGAAAAACTTCTAAAAATACAAAAATAAGGGTAAACATGGTGAAGGGATGGAATATGACTGTAAAGATGAAAATTAGAATATTCTAAAAAAAGGAATTGATAATTAGTCAAAAAAAAGAAAAAAAAGGAAAGAATGTGATCAGGCTAGAGACTAGAACAAAGGTATGTGCTAGATTTATGGTATATTTTGATTTATTAGAAAAAATTGTATCCCAAAATTAAAAAAAAAACTATATTTACACAAGAAATAAGGTTAAATACAACGAAGGGATAAAATATGAGGATAACCATGAAAATTAACAATGATTTTTAAAAAGGTGTTAATAAAGTAGTTTAAAAAACATTAAAATTAGGAAAAAGTTAAAATTTTAAAAATAGAATAAGATAAAATAAAGTTAAAAAAATTTAACTTTGTAAGACTCAAGGATCATGGGGAAAAAAGCCATGAATTCTGTGTTATTTTTCCCTAACTCTGGAGTTCCGCACTTCTCATTGATTGGTGAACTTGGTCTTTTCTGAATGTTCTTGCTGATCTTCTGGGGGAAGGGCCTGTTGCATTGATTCTCAAATGTCTTTGTCTGAGGCAGAATTGCACCACCTTTGCTACGGGCCGTGCTAATTAAACTGCTTGGGTTTGCTCTCAGTAGCTTTTGTTCCGTGATTGCTTTCTCTACAGCTTTGGAGGACAGAAATGAAAAGGGTAGCCTCCCAATCTCTGGCCCATAGGAGCTGAGAGCTCAAGGTCCCACTCCTCAGTACACCTGAAGAGAAAAGCAGTCAATCCCTCCCAACTCCCTGGTCTCTGGCTGCACTCCAAGCTCACCTCACCTGTGAGGCATTTCTATCTCTGGCACATGGGCCCATTTGGAGACTCCAAACCCAGTAGAATCCTGTAGCACCCTCCTGCACCACTCCTCCTGGAGGAGGAAGGAGGGGATCTCCCTGGATCTGCCACTTGTGTGGTCCCTGCTTGAAGAGCAGTGGACTGATTGTGCCTTGGATCACAGTTTAAGGTAATCCTAAACTGAGAGCCCACTGCTTAGCTCTGTCTCTTCAGTTGGCTTCCCTGCTCTGATACCTGGAAGCTCTGATACCTTAGACACTTCTAGTCTTTTTGTATCCCTGCAGGTCCTGAGACCACACTGTCCCTGTGAGGGCTCCACCCCCCACTTAGCCTCTGGAGCAATGTCCCTCAGTGGAGCAGACTTCTAAAAGTTCTGATTTTGTGCTCCCCTGCTCTCTCACTTGCCAGGATCCAGCTCCTCCCCCAGCGGTCTATCTTCCTGTCACTTTGAATTCACATCTCTGCACGTCCTACCTTCTGGAAAGTGGTCGATTTTCTATTCCTAGAATTGCTGCTCTTCTTCTCTTCTATCTCCTGTTGAGTTTGTAGGTGTTCAGAATGATCTGATAACTATCTAGCTGAACCCCTAGGGCCTGATGATATCCTGGTCTCCTAATTCTCCACTATCTTGCTCTTTTCTCCCTACCTTACCTTTTTTAATACCAGTAAATGTTGTATAAATTCCTCTTGTGTTTAAATATAAACTCCATTAAAGCTGTATTTCTCACTTGATTTTATATCTCAGTAGTTAAAGTAGACTCTTAACTCTCAGAAATGACACCCACCTTTAAAAGCCCCAAGAAACAGTACAAATATTTAGTTCTAGTTTTACATGATGGCAGTTTTCCCTTAGGCACGATCCCATTGCATTTATAGCACTTACCATAGTTGTGCCAGTCACATGGCTCCAAAAACTGCCAAGGAAAGAAGACTAAACTTTAAGTCTAAAAATAAAAAAAGGGGGGGGGAGAGATCTGGATGCATGTCATATCACCCTAACAGCACGTGCAGATTCTATTTCGATTACATTGCATGCAGGTTGATGGGCATATCCAGGAAGTCCCTGTTTCTTGTAGCTTAAGAATCACCAGCAGTTGGGTTTTCTCAAATACTTTGCCAGCTGGCTTGGTTCCTCACCAGTTATTTCCCTGAAGCCTTGAAAGTTTTTTTTAGATGACAGAATATCTCATTTTGGAAATCTGTGCAAGTTAGAGGACCATGTTCTTCTGTGCAGGACTACCCTGGTGCAATGAGTACAGTTCTGGGTGCCCCACTTTAAGATTATCATGTCGCTTTCCTGGGACAGGTCAGCTTGAGAGAAAAAGGGCATGGAAATAAAATTGAAGGAGCCAAAGATGTTTATCCTGGAGAAGAACCTGGCTTGTGGATTTGCTAACTTAATGATACTGGGCAGTTCTCCACATATGGGCACTCCAGGCCTAGATTTCCTTATCTATAATTAGTGCTTATGGTGTTGTTGTGAGAATCAAAGAGAAAATGTATGAGAAAGTGTAATTCAGTTATAAAGTTCTCCCTGGTATTGGCTTATTATATAAGTAGTTTATGAGGTCAAACATTCAGTCAAAAAAGTAGTATGTTCGGGCGCCTGGGTGGCTCAGTAGGTTAAAGCCTCTGCCTTCGGCTCAGGTCATGATCTCAGGGTCCTGGGATTGAGCCCCACCTGGGCTCTCTGCTCAGCAGGAAGCCTGCTTCTCCCTCTCTCACTGCCTACCTCTCTGCCTACTTGTGATCTCTCTCACTCTCTCTCTCTCTGTCAAATAAATAAATAAAATCTTAAAAAAAAAGTAGTATGTTATAAAAACAGTTAGCCTTAGAATCAGAAGTCTGAGTGCAAATTTTAGTTCTGCCACTTGAGAACTGGGTGAATTTATGCTATTCACTCTGCATTCTGAGCTTCAACTTTCTAATCTAAACAAAATTAATACATAAGTTTATTCAGGAAACAGATATTGAAAAAAAGAAACAGATATTGATCTCCTATTTTGTTCACGGATTTGATCATATGTGGAGATAAGAAATGTAGGTGCTTATACCTTATAGAAAAATCAATAAAAAACAGACAAGGTCATAACTTGTAACCAAATATCTTTGCTCTTGTAGAGAAATGGATCTAAACCAGCCTGAAGCATCATTGCCTATTTCTAGATAACAATAAGAAAAAGAATGTTAAACCAGTCCCTTGGTCTCATTTGGCCCTAATAAGAGTCCCAGGAGACAGGAAGAGCAGTACCATTGTTACCCTCAAGGTTCATCCACCCTTCTATTCATTTAAGTCATTTATTAAGTGCCAATTATTGTACATAAAGTACTATAACTGGGGTCCAACTATAAATATGTGGGATTTCCTCACATGATTTTCACTCACCAAAAATTATAAAAGGGGAAAAGTTCCTTTGACTTGAAGATGATCAGCCTGGGATTTAAATTCCTGCTATACCAAGATAGGTTGAGGAGCTCTGGCTACGTTTTAGAGCCTGGCACACAGTGGGCATATAATAAATGTAATAGAATGGACGAATGAATGAATGATGCCTCTTCACCTCTTTGAGCCTCAGTTTGCTCAGCTGTAAATGGAAATGATAACTTCTGGACCCCAAAATGGTTGTCAGATTAGCATGAATTACTGCAGTTAAAAAGTGTTTCTATAGATGACAAACAAATAAATATGGCTGTTCCTGATCTCCAACCTTATTTTACCCAGTGCAGATGGCCATTTCATCCCTGGAAATTACCTGCTCTGGTCCAGCTTGATTTTTCTTTATTTTTTTAATTACTTTTTTTTTCAATGTTATTCACCATACAGTACTTCATTAGTTTTTGATGTAGTGTTCCATGATTCATTGTTTGCATATAACGCCCAGTGGCTCCATGCAATAAGTGCCCTCCTTAATACCCATCACCAGACTAACCCATCTCACCATCCTCCTCCCCTCTGAAACCCTCAGATTTTTTTCCCAGAGTCCACAGTCTTTCATGATTCATCTCCCTCTCTGATTATTCCCCCTTTAGTTTTCCCTTCCTTCCCCTACAATCCTCCGTGCTATTGCTTATGTTCTACAGATAAGTGAAACTCTATGATAATTGTCTTTCTCTGCTTGACTTAGCATAATCCCCTCCATTTCCATTCATGTTGATGTGAATGGTGGGTATTCATCCTTTCTTATGGCTAAGGAATACTCCATTGTATTTATGGACCATATCTTCCCTATCCATTTGTCTGTTGAAGGACATCTTGGCTTCTTCCAATTTGCCTATTGTGGGCATTGCTGCTATGAACATTGGGGTGCATGTGGCCCTTCTTTTCACTACATCTGTATCGTTGGGGTTAATACCAAGAAGTGCAATTGCAAGGTCATAGGATAGCCCTATTTTTAACTTTTTGAGGAATCTCCACACTGTCCTCCAAACTGGCTGCACCAACTTGGATTCCTATCAACAGTTTAAGAGGGTTCCCCTTTCTCCATATCCTCACCAACATCCACTGTTTCCTACCCTGTTAATTCTTGCCATTCTACCTGGTATAATATGGTATCTCAATGTGGTTTTGATTTGAACTACCCTGATGGATAATGATGTTGAACATTTTTTCATGTGACTGTTAGCCACAGGATGGCTACAACTAACAGCACAAGAAAAAACAGATGTTGCTGAGGAAGCAGAGAAAGGAGAACCATCCCAACCTGTTGGTGGGAATGCAAACTTGATTGATTATATTTTGGAAACCTTTCCATTTGGCTAGATTACTCTGGTTGCTATGTTGATTAAATAGACTACTAGTAAGGCTACAAGTAGTAAGGCTACTAGTAAGGCTACAAGTAAAGAAACCAAGTATGAACCTATTTCTATGACCTAGACAAGAAATGATGGTGACTTGAACCAGAGTAATAGCAGTGGATTGTTTATGGGTATATTTTATTTTATTTTATTTTATTTTATTTTATTTTATTTTATTTTATTTTATTTTATTTATTTTTATTTTTTAAAATTTTTTATTAACATACAATGTATTATTTGCCCCAGGGTACATGTCTGTGAATCATCAGGCTTACACATTTCACAGCATTTGCCATAGCACATACCCTCCCCAATGTCAATAGCCCTACCCCCCCCCCCACCTCCCAGCCACCCTTAGTTTGTTTCATGAGTTTAGGAGTCTCTATGCTTGTCTCCTTCCCCATCCCAGATTGTTTGATATCTCTTCCCCACCCCCCAAGACCCCAGCCTTTCCTCTCAAATTCTTCATATCAGAGCAAACATGTGATAATTGTCTTTCTCTTACTGACTTATTTCACTTAGCATAATACCCTTTAGTTCCATCCACGTCGTTGCAAATGGCAAGTTTTCATTTCTCTTGATGGATGCATAGTATTCCATTGTATATATATACCACATCTTCTTTATTCATTCATCTGTTGATGGACATCTAGGTTCTTTCCATAGTTTGGCTATTGTGGACATTGCTGCTATAAACATTTGGGTGCATGTGACCCTTCGGATCACTACATTTGTATCTTGAGGGTAAATGCCCAGTAGTGCAATTGCTGGGTTGTAGGGTAGCTCTATTTTCAACATTTTGAGGAACCTCCATACAGTTTTCCAGAGTGGTTGTACCAGCTTGCATTCCCACCAACAGTGTAGGAGGGTTGCCCTTTCTCTGCATCCTCGCCAACATCTGTCCTTCCCTGACTTGCTAATTTTAGCCATTCTGACTGGTGTGAGG
>CM052798.1:34394322-34416667 GCA_028533885.1 Nasua narica
CAACAGATGAATGGATAAAGAAGAGGTGGTATATATATTCAATGGAATACTATGCAGCCATCAAGAGAAACGAAATCTTGCCATTTGCAATGACGTGGATGGAACTAGAGGGTATTATGCTAAGCGAAATAAGTCAGTCAGAGAAAGACAATTATCACATGATCACTCTGATGTGAAGAATTTGAGAGGCAGGACAGGGGGTTATGGGGGGGTGGGGAAGAGAAATGAAACAGGATGGGATGGGGAAGGAGACAAACCATAAGAGACTCCTAAACTCACGAAACATATTAAGGGTTGCTGGGAGGTGGGGCGGGGGGATAGGGATATGGACATTGGGGAGGGTATGTGCTATGGCAAATGCTGTGAAATTTGTAAGCCTGATGATTCACAGACCTGTACCCTGGGGTAAATAATACATTACATGTTAATAAAAAAATTAAAAAAAACATTCTGGGAAAGTTATCATTAAACTTTTTACTGACATGCTAGCTCTATTATATGAAGGATATTAAAATGTCTAATGAGAATATATGCTTAGTATAATAATAAAAAGTTAAAATAAATAATTATAACATTTTTTTGTAACTCAAAAATTATTTTATAACCTTTTCCTCATTTTCTTTTCAAAATAACTTTATAGGATGGGTAGATCAGATATTATGCTCATTTCATAAGTGATGAAAACAGGCTTGAAGATATGAGACTAGAAATTGTCCTAACTTACAGGGAATGTAAAAAGAAACAGGACCCAGGGTTTCCAGTTCATTTATAAAGGATCATTCCACTCCATTCCTTACAGACAGGGATATGCATTCCCTCCAGAGACCTTCTGTTGCCTTAAGGACAAGCCATTAAAATGCTCCCTGATGTTATACTTAACTAATGAATCACTGAACACTGCATTAAGGACTAATTATGTACTATACATACTATACAGTGGCTAACTGAACATAATAAAAAAAAAAAATGGTCCCTGATATATCCCACTCCTACCTCCAGCCTTATCTCTCACCATGACTATTCATTAGTTTTAAAAGAAGCCATACTGAATTTATGTCCTGTTCTTGGCATACACCAAACTATTTCTTCTGGGCACATGCTGCTGCCTTTACCTGGAATGCCTCTCCTGTTCCTGAATACCCAAGTAACAACTCTTCCTGAATCTTTGAAGTCTCAACAAAACCTTGTTATAGCTAGGAGGGTTTTCTTGATATACTATCTAAAAGAGGCCCCTTCATCTTCACACTATAACATGTAATTATGTCTTGAATTTGGTACAACTGTATCTCCTCTGTATCTGTTGTATTTGGTACAACTATGTCTATCTCTATCATTACTCTGAGCTTCATGAGATCAAGAAATATGCCAAGTTTTTTATATTCTCAGTGCCTATAAAGGGGTTGGCATGGAGCAGATGCTGAAGGAATACTTGGTAACATGATGGATGATAACATGATGGATAGGGTATCTTTAGGTCTGGCCTAGAAGCCTTACATATAAAAGGAAAACAGTAAAAGGAAGGAGTCAGTTCTAACCATCTACATATATTAAAGCATGGGGAACAACGTGGAAAAACAAAAACAAAAATGTAGAAGTTGGCAATTACTGGAATTACTGCTTTTTGGGACCCAACTCTGAACATGTCATTTTCTCAGCAGCAACTCTCTCACCATTTTATCTCTATATGCCCTTTGCAAAGCCAGAATGAGCTGATTCTCTAGTGTGAAATAGCTTTAACCCTATTGAAAATGGTTTTGCCTGTGAAAAACCTAGGTCATCCATGGTGAAATGGATTTTAGCAGGCCCATACACAGATTTAGACAGAGATTGGGTCTCACAATATTTCTGAGTCTTGGTTTTTCTATCTGTGAGGTACAGATTATATCTTCTTTTAGCCTTTCCACTGGGAAGACTGATCATGACATAAGCAATTGTATCAAAATGTTCTGAACACTGTCAACCTGCCCTATCCTCGAATCCATGCAGACTAGGAAAAATGTTTGAGCCAATGTGTTGTTGGGTAATGATGATTCCCAATGGACACCCAGAGCTATGCTAGAACTCTGCAAAAGACAGAAGGAGATGGTCTGAGGGGCTATGTTAGAGGGCTCTGGAGGCAGGGGTCTTTGGATGCTTTGGATGCCATGAGTCCATTATTAAGGAAACCTCACACAGGATTAATACAGGGTAAGGAGGGCTTACTCTTCAGTATTCCAGCACCAAAGACAAAATAGACATAATCATTTCTGGAAGGGAGGGAGGGAAGGAGGATAGAAGGAAGGGAGGAAGAAGCAGAAAAAGGGAGGGAGAGGGGGAGGGGAGTCAGTCATTTTAGGTCTAACGGATTGCCTTTAAAAGGAGCCTGACTTGGGTTTAATGAGCATTAAGCCCCTACCATCTCTAATTTATATGTCATACTCATGCTCAAAAGCCCAGCTCACTTTACTGCAACTCCACTCAGCTTATCTCATCTACATGTACCTGCTGATCCCTCACACCTATATAATGGGTGTTAGAGACTCTGTATGAGATACATTCCTTAACTTCTAGGACTAAGCTGGGACAGACCTCAAAACAGACAATGACAACTCAATGATAAATGCTGTGAGAAAGTTCAAGAGGAAGAGGCATGGAGCATGAACTGATTAGCTCTACCTGCAAATCCCTGGAGGACTTCACAGAGAAGAAGGCACTGAGGTTAGGCCCTGAAGGAAGACTTGGAGCTTTCACAGGCAGAGTAATAGAGAGACAGAGAGGATTCTAGGGTGAGATCACACTGAGAGCAAAGGCAGCAGGGTTGGTAGTGATGGTGGTAACAGAGTCAGACACTTCTTCTCTGGGACTTCCCAGAGAGAGTATGTGATGGCTGAACAGAAGGTGTGGGAGAAGAGTAGTTAGAGCTAAGCCAAAAAAGACAGAATGGGCTAAGTCCACCTCATCGAGGAGCAGGCAGAAATGGTATTTCAGGTAAGGGAAGCAATGGCAGCAAAGGCAAAAGGAATCTGGGTCTTGGCTAGAGGAAGGATTCTTTTAGAAAGTCATAGTCTGAAAAGGGTTGTTTCAGAAAGTCATGAGTATAGTTAGAAGGTAAGGGCAGGAAATAATAATCTTTAAATATCTGGGACATCATCTGTCTTCTTTCTTTTTTTACTTTTATTTGTCTTCTATCATCCTCTCCCCAACACCCCTGCCACCTCACTCCATGCCTCTGCTACATAAGTTATTCAATTAAATAAATGAACAAGTGTCTGATTAATGAGTAAACACATGAATGAATGTTGGTTGAAAGGAGAAGCAAATGGCTGACAAGAGAACCGCACCTCAAATGGCTGGTCAGGAAGGTGAGGAATTGGTGGCATGGTTGTGGTAAGGATCCCACTTCATCATATATACCTGGTATGTGGGCAACATCACCATAAACCTATGAATAGAACACTGGGAAGTGCCCCAGAGGCCCTCTAGAGAGCACAATGGGGCCCCAGTAGCCATACTAGGCTCCCTAAGTGGCCCTATGATTGGGCTCTACAAGGAAGCCTTTGCCATTCTTCCACCTTGTCCATCATCATTATGGGCAACCTAAAGTGCTAATTACAAGGCACAACCTGGTGGCAATGTGTGGCTGAGGAGCCCAGAACTTCAGAGCCAGTATAAAGTGGACTGGGGTTGGAGGAAGTCATAACTAATCAGTTTTAGCACACTGAGAGCCCTAAAGACAGCGCAAACTCATTCTTTGGACCTGACAGAGGAGTAGCATAGGCAATAGAACAGCCTCAATGAGGGAAAGGACATAAGAGGTGGAGCAGGAGATGAACTCTTCTGTCCACAAACATCTGAGACATTACATTACTTTCTTCAGGCCATATATGTAGAAGTAGAAAGGAAGGATTCTAACCCAGAGCTCTATGACTCAAAATCCTATGCTCTTTCTCTTATACCACACTGCCCTGTGCTCACAAAGGAGGGGATTCTAAAATGTATATGCTCCTGCCTAAAGAAAAAAAGGGGGGGGGCATCTTGATGGCTCAGTCCATTAAGTGACCAACTCTTGATTTTGGTTTATGCTGTGATCTCAGGGTCCTGAGACTGAGCCTATGTTGGGCTCTAGGCTGAGCATGGAGCCTGCTTAGGATTCTCTTTCTCTCCCCCTCTGCCTCTCACCCACCCTAGCTTGGTCTCTCTCAAAAAAAGTTGAGTATATGCTCAATTTGGTGGGTTTTTTTCTATTTTTTAAAAAAATTTTCCCCCAAATATGTTTATTTTATTTTTTCAGTGTTACAAGATTGATTGTTCATGCACCACACCCAGTGCTCCATGCAATACATGCCCTTCTCAATACCCACCAGGCTCGCCCAACCCCCCACCCCCTTCCCTCCAAAACCCTCAGTTTGTTGCTCAGAGTCCATAGTCTCTCATGGTTCATCGCCCCCTCCGATTTCCCCTCATTCACCCTTCCCTTCCTCACAATGCCCTCCATGATTTTCTTTATGCTCCACACGTAAGTGAGACCACAAGATAATTGACTTTCTCTGCTTGACTTATTTCACTCCGCATAATCTCTTCTAGTCCTGTCCATGTGGATATAAAAGTTAGATATTCATCCTTTCTGATGGAGGCATAATATTCCATTGTATAGATGTACCACATCTTCCTTAGCCACTCATCTGTTGAAGGGCATTTTGGTTCTTTCCACAGTTTGGTGATTATGGCCATTGCTGCTATGAACATTGGGGTACATGTGGCCCTTCTTTGTACTGCATCTGCCTCTTTGGGGTAAATACCCAGTAGTGCAATTGCAGGGTCAAAGAGTAGCTCTATTTTTAATTTCTTTAGGAATCTCCATACTGTCTTCCAAAGTGGCTACACTAACTTGCATTCCCACCAACAGTGGAGGAGGGTTCCCCTTTTCCATGTTGCTATTAATGTCAGTTTGAGAAAGAGAACAGGTTAGCAAGTTGCCACTAGATCTTTTCCATTCCCAATTCACTATCCTCACCCCCATTTCATACATTAGAAAACCCAGGCCCAGAGAGAGGCAGTAACCTGACCAAGGTCACACAGTAGTTAGAACCTAGCACCCAGGTCTCTAAATTTCCACAGCACCTCACTAGAGAGGGAAAGTTGCTCCCCAGCAGGTTTCCAGTGAAAATTATATTTTCAAGGCCAGTCAGTAGCTTAAAGGTCATTTGCTAGGAGGCTTCGCATGCTTGTTTACTTACAGAAAGGGAGGAAACCTAATTTTAGCCCACTAAGGAATGAAATGCTGATGTGCAAATGCAATTAGGAAAAAAAAAAATCCAGTGCCACACTTGCAAAGAGTAAAGACCGTACAGGCTCGACGAAAGGGTAGAGGTTCAGCCAGAGAAAAGGAAAGAGTGACAAAGTACCCTGACCTGGTCTTGGGCTGAGAAGGAGGAGGTTTCAGTCCTGCAGGCCCTCTATGTGCCACTCAGACACCGTGTCCCAAGTAAGACTATCTTTCTCTCTTTATCTAAGAGGGCACTAACAACTCAAATTAGAAAATTCAGTATGATGAAATGCTAAGAACCCAAGTTACAAAATTATGTGGACCTGGCTTTGTGTCTGTCATTCATCAGCTGAATGACCTTGGCTAAATAACCTCACTTCTCTGAGTCTTGGTTTCTTCCTATCTTCAAATGGAGATAATATCTACTTAGTAGCATTATAGTAAAATTAAAGGTAACATATACATAAACGTCTAGCATAGTTCCTGGACTAGAGCAGGCAATCAATAAACTTTAACTATTACACATTACTATTGTTACTACTGCCATTATTACTATTATCTGTCCCTTGTGAAGTGAGGAGCATGTCATGGGGTGTTTACATAGTGGTTTTCAGGATTTAGCTATTTTTGGTTAAAGGACTGTGGCTTTTCTTTCAGGGTAATGGAAATTACATATGTTTCTCTGAAGTTAATGTACTTCACCTCCCACTCAACACACAACCTGCCTATTGTGAATATACTTCTGAGGGGGAGGCAAGAGTAAATTTTTTTGGAACCTGTCACTGAGTGAGAATTGAAACTTCTGGGCCAGTGTCAGTAATGCCTTCTGATCCTACTAAGTAGACCCCTGTCTCTGGTCCTACACTTTGTACTATCTTTTTGAAAACTGTGTAAGTACCACATCCAGTGCCTGTGCTGGCTGTGTAGTACAAACAGAATATCCTGAGCCCAGACTTGGTTACTATGAGCCCTAGTCACAAGAAATGCCTATCTTCAAATTGTCTAAGTCCCCTTCCAGTGCCTGAGATCTACTAGGGATAGTAGTGACAACTGAGCAGGTTATTCCAGTCCCCCTTTTTCATCTTCAGAGTACTCTCAAAACCTCTGCCTTCTGTTGCCCTTATGTAGAGACAACCAGATGACCTGAGGAGTTCTAAGACTCATGGCTATCATGTTGTTCTATGAACCAGTTACAGGAAGATGGCTGGAAGAGCTGATCACTTTTGTTTGCTAGTGTGGTATTTCTTTGACAGGATCATGCAAGGTTGGGTCACCAGAATGGTCCTAACATGATGATTTGGGGTGAGTCCCACTCATGTTGGACATAGGACAAGTCAGGGGCTCTGGGCTACTGGTCGCCCACCACTGAACTCTGGCCTTGAGTCATGTGTGTGAGTCCAGGCACTGGCTCTTTCTTATCTATGTTCCAACCATGGTGCTATCTCTGATGTTACAGCAACTTAAGACAGCATAAGTGGTAGTAGGCATCCCTTTCCCTGTGTCTGCTCCTGAACAGCAGTGCTAGGATGTTCTCTAGAAGTGGCTGTGTCTATCTTATGCCTATCTTTTTTTTGGAGTCTTTTAAAGTAGTCACTATGTATCGCTGACAAATCCTTCTAATTCTCATCAATCAATATGTAAATATTGTGCTCTCCTGGGTCTATCTTCAGGTGTGCCATATGAGAATAAGCTTTCATTATGTGAATGGAACTATTCTTCTTTCTCAGCATATGGGTCCCTTGCCAATTCTTCCTGCTGATAGTGATGTTTGGAAGACAGTTAACACTGAGCAGTCAACTTCAAAAGAGAACACAGTCTGAGGATGCAATGATTATGGACTAAAGCTGAAGAGTTCAAGAAAAGACATGGTTGGAAGATAGATCTATGTTTATGCTATACAATCCTGGATTTAACATGACAGGCACATTAAACATGACCAGAATATAAGTGTACCATTTACATTTACATATTTGCAGTGAGTCCTATATTTATGTTCAGCATCAACAAAGTATCATAAAAACCTTCAAGTCATTAGAAACCAATATTTGTGGGAGGCACTGACAAAGATTCTTTTCTTATCCAAATTCTACACAGGCTCCTCTGAATTCTCTTCTCAAATTAGGCCCTGACTTTTAGGCTTCCATATTTGTCTCTACATGATCCAATTTTAGCCAGAATCCTCCATCCTAGATATATGATCAGATTCTTCATCCTCCATCATCCCCCAGATGATGTCTGATCACCCTGGCATGCCTTCAGAAGGAATCCTGTTTAGTTGGTTTAAACAGAATCGACCCTTTATCCTGAAGTTACCTCTGAGTAATTTGTAATTTTCCATCCAGTGACTATTACCCTCCCTCACACTTTGGTTATAAATTCTAGCTTTTCCTTTGTTGTATTTGGAGTTGAACCTGATCTCTCTCCTCTATTTACAAAACTGCATTGTAGTAGCCTCCCTGAATAAAGTCAGCCTTACCGCTCCTTAACAAGTGTCACAAATAATTTTTTCAGCCAGAGAAAAGGAAAGAGTGACAAAGTACCCTGACCTGGTCTTGGGCTGAGAAGGAGGAGGTTTCAGTCCTGCAGGCCCTCTATGTGCCATGAATGATGAAGTGCCAGGACAAATGATATAACCAGCATAAAATAAATGGTATTAGGAAACTGCAGAAGCAAGAAGATCTATATTGCTTTAATACAAACATGTTCCAAAGAGCTATGCATCATGAGTTATATCAGTGTTGCTACCTTTTTTTCCGCTTCAGATAGGAAATATGAAATTAGTCAAGAACCATGCATTTGGCAATAAAGAATATGACAAGGTAGTGCCTGGACACTTCACATGCACTGATTGAACAATAACTAAACACATTTCTTCTCTACCCATCATTCTAAATCATATAAATCCATGGATCTCACATGGGTCCATGAATTTTGCAATATAATTTTAAATCGAATTGTTTATATAGTCAGGCCCCCCCCCCCCAAGAAAATTTACCTGAGGTCTTGTACACCCTTGGAATGGCCTTGGACAGTTTGATATAAAATACACCTAGCTAGTGACTTAACCATGGGCTCTTACTACCAGAGCACTGATTAAGGAAAAATTTGAGGAGCATTCTCATCCTCTCATTACAGACGAAAGGTCACTGCAGGTTTCACCTACAGAGGTACCATAATCAGTCATTAAAAGTGAAATATAGGGGTGCCTGGGTGGCTCAGTTGGTTGAGCAACTGCCTTCGGCTCAGCTTGTGATCCTTGAGTTCCGGGATCGAGTCCCACATTGGGCTCCCGGCTCTGCGGGGAGTCTGCTTCTTCCTCTAACCTTCTCTCCTCTCAGGCTCTCTCTCACTTTCTCTGTCTCTCAAATAGATAAATAAAATCTTAAAAAAAAAAAGTGAAATATATTTTCTAAGCTTTACTATGCAAAGGAAAAATGAACAGAAAAAAATGGCTAAAGGGAAATAGCATAAAATTTTAACATCTGCCTTTAAGAGGAGAAATCAGAGGAGAGTTTCCTGAAGCATCTGTATTTTTCACTACTTTCTAAATCTGCTACAATAAGCATGTGAGTTTGTACTATTTTCACTTTTATCTTTTAGTTCACTATGCTTCTTTCAACAGGTTCCTCTTACTTCTCTGCACATAATGTTTCCTCTTTCCTAAAAACTAATTTTCCCCCAACTACTCACCTTTATTTGGCTAAATCCTACTTATCTTTGAAATTATATCAGAAGTCTCCCCCCATTCACCCTTCCCTTCCTTCTCACGATGCCCTCCATGATTTTCTTTATACTCCACACGTAAGTGAGACAATAAGATAATTGTCTCTCTCTGCTTGACTTATTTCACTCTGCATAAGTCTCGCTTTCTGCAAGCTTCTAGCCCCTTCTCTAACCCCTCCAAGGTATAGTAAGGGCTTTTCTAAAGAGCTTCCCATTATGCTATAGATACTTATCACTCTACAGGTAACCGAAAGTTTGATTGTCTCCTTCTGTTCCAGTGTTCTACTACAGCAAAGCCTAGCACTGTGTGTGTGGCAAATAGATTCTCACAAATACTTATTACATGAATAGACAACTGAAAAGAAAAAAATAAAACTCCCATTTATTTATTTATTTATTTATTTTAAAAGGCCTTTCTATTATTATTATTTTAATTTTTTCAGTGTTCCAAGATTCATTGTTCACGCACAAATATAAACATATGAACAAAGCCTATGAGGCTCAGGGAAGTTTTGTCATTGTTGTTACTTGCTTTAGTTTCCCATTAATAGCTACACAAAAAATTGTTTACCCAGTGCTTCAGTAAGTAAACAGAGAATCTGGAACTGACTGCTCTCCTCTGAAAGGGACATAGAAAAAACAGTCTGGTAATTCTTTGAGTTAGTATTGGGCGAGAAAATTCCCAGGAATGTAATTCCATAAGATACTCTGGGAAGAAAGTGAGGAGAGAGTTCGTAGTCAAAAAACTTGAAAAAATGAACTTTTGGGACTTCATCAAGATAAAAAGTTTCTGCACAGCAAAGGAAACAGTCCACAAAACAAACAGGCAACCCACAGAATGGGAGAAGATATTCGCGAATGCCACTACAGACAAAGGTCTGATATCTAAGATCTATAAGGAACCCCTCAAACTCAACACTCAAAAAACAGATAATCACATCAAAAAATGGGCAGAAGACATGAACAGACACTTCTCCAAAGAAGACCTACAAATGGCTAACAGACACATGAAAAAATGTTCATCATCATTAGCCATCAGAGCTAATACATGCACATTGCGAGCTTCCTCCCACCCGGTCTCTGCACTGCACCGAGACCTGTGTCAGACACAAATCCCAAACATCAGCTGCAAATCAAGCCTCCTACTCTTCCTTCATCCCTCCCTCCCTTCCCCAAATTGTCCTAGACACTGTTCTGAGCACTAGGGCTGTAACTGTGAACAAAGCAGACAGCCCACCTAACCGTCTTAGGTGAAGGATCCAGTCCAGCCTGCCCTTGCTGCCTAGGGCTCTGAGCTCTGAACGCCATACACAAAACGCAGTCTGGGCAGCCTCCCCTCATCCCCCGCCCCTCTGCCTTCTCCTCCACCTCCCATATCTGCCTGTGCTCTCCTCTGACACAGCCTTCTCCAGTTCTCTCAACACGCGTCTCTCCATCCTCCCAGAGAGCCTGCAGCTCTGTGGCTCCTTCTGCCTGGAAGGCTTCCCCCTTGCCTACTTAGCCCGGGCCCCTCTTTCTGCCCTCAAGTAACCCTGTTACAGGCTCCCCCCAGCTGCCCCTTCTCCCCCTGCAGTGCTGGTAACAATAATGATTAAATCATTAACTGTGCAAAAAAAAAACAAAAAACAACACATTAAGACACCGATTTACACCAGTTAGAATGGTCAAAATCAACAGGACAGGAAACCACAAGTGTTGGAGAGGATGTGGAGAAAGGGGAACCCTTTTTCACTGTTGATGGGAATGCAAGTTGGTGCAGTCATTTTGGAAAACAGTGTGGAGATTCGCCAAGAAATTAAAAATAGGGCTACTTTATGACCCTGCAATTGCACTACTGGGTATTTACCCCAAAGATACAGATGTAATGCAAAGAAGGGCCACATGTACCCCAATGTTCATAGCAGTAGTGGCCACAATCACCAAACTGTGGAAAGAGCCAAGATGCCCTTCAACAGACGAATGGATAAAGAAGATATGGTCCATATATACAATGGAATATTTGGTCTCCATCAGAAAAAACCCAACTTTTGTATCAACATGGACAGGACTGGAGGAGATTATGCTGAGTGAAATAAGTCAAGAAAAGAAAGTCAATTACCATATGGTCTCACTTACTTGTGGAGCATAAGGAATAATATGGAGGACATTGGGGGAAGGAAAGGAAAAGTGAGTTGGGGGAAACTGGGGGAAACTGGAGGGGGAGACCAACTATGAGAGACTGTGGACTGAGAAACAAACTGAGGGTTATGGAAGGGAGGGGCCTGGGGGATAGGTGAGCCTGGTGGTGGATAATGGGGGGACATGGATTGCATGGAGCACTGGGTGTAGTGATTAAACAATGAATCTTGGAACACTGAAAAAATAAAATTAAAAAAACTTTTTGGGGCGCCTGGGTGGCTCAGTTGGTTGGGCGACTGCCTTCGGCTCAGGTCATGATCCCGGAGTCCCGGGATCGAGTCCCATGTCGGGCTCCCAGCTCTGCGGGAAGTCTGCTTCTCCCTCTGACCTTCTCCCCTCTCATTCTCTCTCTCAAATAAATAAATAAATAAATAAATCTTTAAAAAAAAAAAAAAACTTTTTAAGCATGCTATATGCAATGGTCCCCTCTAAAGATTTACAATGTGTATTAGCACATATCAATCTTTTAAAAAGCCTTGTAAAGAATCTGGTTAATTCGGGGTGCCTGTTTGGCTCAGTTGGTTAAGCATCTGCCTTCAACTCAGGGATCGAACCCCAACCCCACCCCCAGCATCAGGCTCCCTGCTGATGCTTGTGCTCTCTCTCTCCTTCTGCTTATGCTCTCTTGTTCTCTGTCACATAAATAAATAAATTCTTTTAAAAAATCTAGGTAATTTATTTTTTAATCCAGTGCTTCTCAAACTTTGTTTTTTTCCAGTTTATTAATTTGTTTTTTTATTTTTAAATTATTTATTTTTATTTTTAATTAATTAATTTCATTTTATTTTTTCAGTGTTCCAAGGTTCATTGTTTATGTACCACACCCAGTGCTCCATGCAATATGTGCCCTCCTTAATATCCACCACCAACCTTACCCATCCCCTCGCTCCCTCTCTAAAACCCTCAGTTTGTCTCTCAGAGTCCAGAGTCTCTCATGGTTTGTCTCCCCCTCCAATTTCCCCCAATCACTTTTCCTTTCCTTCTCCTAACGTCTTCCATGTTATTCCTTATGTTCCACAAGTGAAACCATATTATACTTGTCAAATTTCTTTTTTTATTATGTTATGTTAGACAACACTCAGTTCATCATCAGTTTGATACTTCTTAAATATGACTACTTCCTTTATATAACACCTATTAATACCTATTTCTTTCTTTTTAATTTAAACTCAGTTTAGTTAACATATACTGTATTATTATTTTCAGGGGTAGAATTCAGTGATTCATCAGTTGTATATAACATTCAGTGCTCATTCTATCAAATGCCCTTCTTATTGCCCATCACCCAGTTACCCCATACCCCCACTCACCTTCCTTCTGGCAACCCTGTTTGTTTCCTATAGTCAAGAGTCTCTTATGGTTGCCTCTCTCTCTCTGTTTTTATCCTATTCTGTTTTTTCTTCCCTTCCCCTATGAACATCTGTTTTGTTTCTTAAATTCCACATATGAATAAAATCATATGGTATTTGTCTTTCTCTGACTGACTTACTTCACTTAGCCTACTACTATCTAGTTCCATCCATGTTGTTGCAAATAGCAAGATTTCATTCTTTTTTATAGCTGAGTAATATTACACACACACACACACACACACACGTTTTTATCTATTCATCTGTCAGTGGATATTTGGGTTCTTTCCATATTTTGGCTATTGTGGACATTGTTGCTATAAACAGCGGGGTGTATGTGCCCCTTCAAATCATTATGTTTGTATTCTTTGGCTAAATATCTAGTAGTGCAACTGCTGGATCTTAGGGTAGTTCTATTTTTACTTTTTTCAGGAACCTCCATACTGTTTTCCACAATAGCTGCACCAGTTTGCATTCCAACCAACAGTGTAAGAGGGTTCTTCCCTTTTCTCAGCATCTTTACCAACATCTGTTGTTTCCTGTGTTGTTAATTTTAGCCATTCTGATCTATGTGAGGTGGTATCTCATTGTGGTTTTGATTCTTTGACTTCAGCAGCAGCAATTTCTTGCTAGGCACATCTCCAAAGGCAAGGAAAACAAAAGCAAAAATACCTATTTCTCAGCACTTTGGGAAATTCCAGTTGAAGAGAAAGCTTCCAGAGAGAGGAATTTTCTGGCTCATGGTGAAGGCAAGAAGGAGGAGAAATACAGGGGGGAAAGAAGCAATAAGTAAAAAAAAAAGAAAAAGAAAAAAAAAAGAAAAATTGTTAATATTTATCAAGCACTTAATATGTGGTAGACAGTATGCAAGTATTTTACATACATTTTGTTTAACTTTTGTAATAAATTTAAGAAGTAGGTACTATTATTCCCACCTAATAGAAAGGATTAAAGATCAAAAAGTATGTTGTAGACAACATCATGTCTGTCTGGGTTACTTCAAACTCTCCTTCTTAATCACTAAGCTACCACCACTGGATGACATAAACCTTCTTTCCCCTGGCTGAATAGGTGATGATATAGGACCATTACCTTCCTTTGCTCCTGTTCTTTCCCCATCTTTTCCCTTCCTTTCCTTCTTCCCTTCCTTTCTTTCTTCAAATACCTTCTAAGAATCTACTCTATGTTAGTCAATGTGCTAGATGGGCCCAGGGCCAATCCCTCTTCTCAAAAAGCCCCATTCTTAGTGCATTAAGTTGATCAGCTTCCAAGCCCTGGGACAAATTAACCAGAGGAGGGGAAGAAAAAAAAATCCCAAGGATCACATCAAGAGCATCAGAGTGCTTCTAAGGTAGGGATGGAAGCCTTACCTAGGGCTGCTTCCCACAAATTTTTAAGGCTGGATTCCTAAGGCATTTAGTAGCAAGGAGGGAGGAGTACAAAGTAGGAAAGTTTGATGTACAAATCACAAATTAATTCAATTTTTATTAACTAGATTTATTAGTCAGACTTGGGGGATAAGCACACCTGTACCCTATTTCAAATATTTCCTGGAGTTCTAGGAGATGAGCAATGTTCTAATCTGACTATATGACAAGAAGTTACCTTGGAAAAGGAGAGTAAAATTTCACTCACAGGAGATGACAAAGTATATATAACATAGGGAAGAAAAAAATGTTTTTTTCTCCTACTTTCAAACTAAAAAAATAGAAGTTCTTCCCTAGAACTTCTAGGTTTTCAATTAGCCACATTGCCAGTCACACTGCTCTGTGATTGCCTCGTGGTCAGGATGGGAAGGTCCATGAGAAGTAGAAATTTTTCTTCTTTTCTGTCTGCATCCCCAGACTCTGACACAGGGCCTGGTATATTATAGATGCCCAATAAATGCTTGAAGTAGAACAGATGAAAGAAAGGATGTGGGGAAGGGGTGGAGGAGACTTAGATGAGGCAAAAGAGTCACAGAATACGGTGAGAAGTTTGGGACTTTGACCCCTGGTTCCTCTGGTATAAAGTTCAGCTTTGGGAAGATACTCACTGCTTTCTCACAGCTGCCTCACTTGCCTTCATCACCAAAGAATCTTGGGATGATCTAGGAAAGCATTTCTGATTTCTCCTGTGAATAAGGAGTCTTAGGCCTGCCATACTCCTTTTTTGAGACAGTCACTGAGGGGGGGGAGAGGTGAAGGTAAGGCTCTACTTGAAATTCAACTAGTGCTGCATACAGAATGATGCACATGAAAAATTGATCACAATACTGCACTCAGGCAAATATTATTAATAATGCAGTATTTAAACACACAATATATCCCTCTTAATGATGAAAAGAAACCCAAGGTCACAGCAAATAAAAGTCATTCCAATGAGACCAAAAGGAAGAGAGAAAATTTCTCCATGTGGATTACTCCACACTAGTTTCCTCTATACCACCATACAGCAGGGTGAGTGACCTTTCTATCAAAATAGGGAGCAGAGTCTTTCCAAATACTTCAAACGACTAGTCAGTTCTAGAAAAGAGCAGAAACCAGGGCTACCTAACCTCACTTTTCTCAATTTCTTCATCTGTAAAATAGAAATAATAATATCTAAATAGTGGGGTTGTTATAAGAATTGAATAATACATCAAATTACATACAGAGTAGTATCTCATAAATTTTAGTTCTCCTTCCATAAAATATTTGACTGAAATTAAAGTTATATAGAGAGTAGTGAGTTTTCAAAGGCTCAGGATATCTATCATCTATCTATATATTAGATATTTGATACAGATATATAAACTTTGATATTTGATAGATATATAAACTTTGATATATCTATACAGATATGTCAAAGTAAAGTGGACATCTTTGTATATACCATCAGTACATGTCCTGAGCACAGTCTACCTGTGGAGCATTAACCTCACCCCAAATATCTAATTGCAATCAAAACCTCAGGCTTCTGCAATGGTACCATGATACTAACAAACAAGTAAAAGGCAGCAATGGAAAAAACATGGGACCAGGAGCTACGTTTTTGTCCCATGTTTATTAATAAATCATGCTCTCTTTCTTGACCTTGGTTTCCTCATCTACAAAATAAAGGAGCTTCTCAATGATCCACAGTCACCAAACTGCAACTCTGAATATTTACAATCGTGATAAGGCAAGTTATTAAAAGCATGGGATTTGGAGTCTTCTGACAAACCTGGGTTCGAATGTATCTACTCTACATACTTGCAGTAAAATCTTGGTCAAGATACTTTACCTCTTGAAACCCAATATTCTTGAGAGATAAAATGAACCAATAATAGTTCCTACCTCAGAGATTCATTATGAGCACTAAGTAAACCAAGATAACATTGCTAGTAAGGGAAAGATTTGGAAAGCAAGCATAATTTCAAAGATCATGATCTTTTTACAATAATAGTGGAGAATACCAACATAAACAAATGTCTACAAAGTCAGGCATAGTACAACAGAAACAGAGACATTCTGCTCTTGAATGACAGAAGCAGGAGAGATTAAAGCTTTCTATGGGTAAAAGCACCAAGTTTTTCCATCATGAAAAGATCTTGGGAATCAGAGGCTAGGAATTCGAAATACTTAACATCTCTGGGTCTCTATTTCTTCTCCTGTAAAATATGGACAGTAACAATACCCACTTCCATAGAGTAAGAAATATAAATAAGGTAATGTATATATAAGCCCTTAATATAGTACCCAGGACATAATAAAGCTCAGTAAATGATAGTTATTGCCATTATTACAGTAGGTTCTTTTAATGACATGAAATTAAATATTATTATAAAAGATAAAAATATTCTAGAATGACCTTAAACATCCTACAAGATATTGCCAACCCTAAAAGAATCAGAAACCCAGAACAGCATTTTTCCATTGGCTTTCCAACTTCTGTATCACAAAAGAAAAAGCCCAGAAACCACGTGCTTTGGCCTTCAACCAGGCTATATTCTCAGAGGTATTATTTGCATTTCAGATTTATTATTGTCTTCCATGGTGCTGACATAAAATAACCTTCCATTCTCTTCCATGTTAAAAGAGTTCAGTGTTTCTTGGTTCAATAAATAATTCAGGACTATATTAATATTTTAAGAAGAATAAGCAATATATTTTGGATGCTAGAAAAACCATGAGGACCAAAATTAGTTATTTGTAGCTGAAAACTAATTGAACCAACATATTGATTGCTTTTCCTTCCAGATTTTATTGCCCACACAATGAAGAAGAGTGCCTGCTTCCATTCCAAATGCTGCATACTTAATTATAACTGCTAGATTTTATTTTCATAAAAACTCTAAAGCATCCAATCATGAACTTAAATACTTTTGCCCATCTGATGCTAAAGAGAACTACTCCCTTTTCCTTACAACAGTGTGCTGTTCTTCACATTTTTTAAAGGATGATGGATGCTATATTTTCATACATAGCAAATATCTGAGTTAGTACTTATAACCTGGCTAAAGAAGGGGGGAAACAACTATAGTTTTACCTAATATCACAGGTATGTATCTCCTTTACATACATAGATCTCTATAGGAGATCTCATATCTCCTTTAATCTTTATTATTTATTTATTTAGAGTGTGGGGTGGGAGAGGGGGGTAGAGGAGGGAGAGAGGGAATCTTAAGGAGCAATCTGGTTTCACCCATACCCTGTGTGGAGCCTGACTGAGTGACCCCGAGATCATGACCTGAGCCAAAATCAAGAGTTGGACACTTAAGCAACTAATCCACCCAGGCTCCTTGATCTTTAAAATGATCCTGTAGTGTATGGAAAATCTTCTTCTTTTATAAATGAAGAAATTGAGTTTCAAAGAGATTGAGTAATTTGTTCAAGATCACTCAAAAAGCTCACCCAGCCCTAAGGCCCAAGTTCCTTCTTCTACACCAAGCTGAATCATAATACTAATAGCATAATAACAGCTAAGAAATATTGAACATTTACAATGTGCCAGATAGTGTTTTAAGATGTTTACATGCATTAATTGATTTAATTATCTGAACAATACTTCAAGATAGGAGCCATTTTGATCCTATGCTATAGTTCAAGAAAATAAAGCTTATAGAGTTGAAATTACTTTCCCAATTTTCCTTATATTAAGTGGTGAAGTAGGATTTGATTCTAGGGTCCAGTCTCTTAACCATTATACACACACTATACTCCTAGACATCAAAGTCTTGGAAAATAGGACACCATCAGTAGGTGGATGAAATAAGACCACTAGGGCTCATATTCTCAGTTCCCCATGAGACATTAAACAGATTTTTAATAAAGACAAGACACTTTTACAGGGAACTCACAGATAATGAGTTGGCAGTGTTAACAATGCTCATTTCTGGATGAAGTCTGGGATCTTTGCAGCAAATATGACCTCTCTGGCTGATCTGTCAAAGTTGGCCTTCCTAGCAAAAGAAGATCTGGCCAGAGGCCTCTTTGCTATACTGTGGTTGTAGCCTAATCTTTCTCAAATTGTGCCCACAGAGGGTATCATCTCCACCATTTGTCATAACAATTACAGGATGAGAGAAAGTGCCCAGAGTCAGCATAATAATGGCCATATGGCAAACTACTCTTCATTTGACAGGGTAGGTCAGTTCCCAACATGGTAGCTGCACTGAATAAATGGTGCTGGAAAAATTGGACAAATATGTAGAAGAATGAAACTTCACCACTCTCTTACAACATACAAAAAGACAAACTCTAAATGGATAAAAGACCTCAATTTGAGGCAGGAATCTGTCAAAATCCTAGAGGAAAACATAGGCAGTAATCTCTTTGACAACAGCCACAGCAACTTCTTTCAAGACATGTCTCCACCAGCAGGTGGCGGGTATTGAGGAGGGCACGTATTGCATGCAGCATTGGGTGTGGTGCATGAACAATTAATCTTGTAACACTGAAAAAATAAAAGTATTTGGGGAAAAAAAAGACATGTCTCCAAAGGCAAAGGAAACAAAAATGAAAATGAACTTTTGGGACTTATTCAAGATAAAAGCCTCCTGCACAGCAAAGAAAACAGTCAACAAAACAAACAGGCAACCCATGGATTGGGAGAAGATATTCTCAAATGCCACTACAGACAAAGGTCTGATATCTAAGATCTATAAGGAACCCCTCAAACTCAACACTCAAAAAACAGATAATCACATCAAAAAATGGGCAGAAGACATGAACAGACACTTCTCCAAAGAAGACCTACAAATGGCTAACAGACACATGAAAAAATGTTCATCATCATTAGCCATCAGAGAGATTCAAATCAAAACCACATTGAGACACCAATTTACACCAGTTAGAATGGTCAAAATCAACAGGACAGGAAACCACAAGTGTTGGAGAGGATGTGGAGAAAGGGGAACCCTCTTTCACTGTTGATGGGAATGCAAGTTGGTGCAGCCATTTTGGAAAACAGTGTGGAGATTCGCCAAGAAATTAAAAATAGGGCTACTCTATGACCCTGCAATTGCACTACTGGGTATTTACCCCAAAGATACAGATGTAATGCAAAGAAGGGTCACATGTACCCCAATGTTCATAGCAGTAGTGGCCACAATCACCAAACTGTGGAAAGAACCAAGATGCCCTTCAACAGACGAATGGATAAAGAAGATATGGTCCATATATACAATGGAATATTAGGCCTCCATCAGAAAGGATGAATACCCAACTTTTGTATCAACATGGACAGGACAGGAAGAGATTATGCAGAGTGCAATAAGTCAAGCTGAGAGAGTCATTTATCTTATGGTCTCACTTATGTGTAGAGCATAAGGAAAAACATGGAGGGCATTGTGAGAAGGAAAGGAAGGGTGAATGGGGGGAAATCGGAGGGGGTGTTGAACCAGGAGAGACTGTGGACTCTGAGCAACAAACTGAGGGTTTTGGAGGGGTGGGGATGAGGGGTTGGGTGAGTCTGGTGTTGGTTATTGAGGAGGGCACATATTGCATGGAGCTCTGGGTGTGGTGCATGAACAATTAATCTTGTAACACTGAAAAAAATGAACATATTAGGGAGAAAAAAGACATCCAAACTGGCAACAAAGAAATCAAACTCTCACTCTTTGCAGATGATATGATATTTTATGTGGAAAACCCAAAAGACTCCACTCTAAGTATGCTAGAACTCATACAGGAATTCAGTAAAGTGTCAGGATATAAAGTCAATGCACAGATATCAGTTGCTTTTCTATACACCAAGAGCAAGACAGAAAAAAGAGAAATTAAGGAGTCAATTCCATTTACAATTATACCCAAAACCATAAGATACCTAGGAATAAACCTAACCAAAGAGGCAAAGAATCTGTACTCAGAAGACTACAAAGTGCTCATGAAAGAAATTGAGGAAGACACAAAGAAATGGAAAAACACTCCATGCTCATGGATTGGAAGAAGAAATATTGTGAAAATGTGTATGCTACCTAAAGCAATCTACACATTTAATGCAATCCCTATCAAAGTACCATCTATTTATTTCAAAGAAATGCAACAAATAATCCTAAAATTGATATGAAATGAGAAAAGACAACGAATAGTCAAAGGAATTTTGAACAAGAAAACCAAAGTTAGCAGCATCACAATTCCAGACTTCAAGCTCTATTACAAAGCTGTCATCATCAAGACAGTGTGGTACTGGCACAAAAACAGAAACACATAGATGAATGGAACAGAATAGAGAGTCCAGAAATGGACCCTCAACTCTACGTCAACTAATATTGACAAGGCAGGAAGAATATCCAAGGGAATAAAGATAGTCTCTTTAACAAATGGTGTTGGGAAAACTGGACAGCCACATGCAGAGGAATGAAACTGGACCATTTCCTTACACCACACACAAAAGTAGACTCAAAATGGATCAAAGACCTCAATGTGAGACAAGACTCCATCAAAATCCTGGAGGATAAGACTGGCAGCAACCTCTTTGACCTCAACCGCAGCAACTTCTTCCTAGAAACATTGACAATGACAAGGGAAGCAAGGGCAAAAATGAACTATTGGGACCTCATCAAGATCAAAAGCTTTTGCACAGCAAAGGAAACTGTCAACAAAACCAAAAGAAAACTGACAGAATGGGAGAAGATATTCACAAATGACAGATATCAGATAAAGGGTTAGTATCCAAAATCTATAAAGAACTTCTCAAACTCAGCACCCAAAGAACAAATAATCCGATCAAGAAATGGGCAGAAGATATGAACAGACGTTTCTGCAAAGAGGACATCCAAATGGCCAACAGACACATGAAAAAGAGCTCAACATCACTTGGAATCAGAGAAATACAAATCAAAACCATAGGCAGAAACTACCTTACACCAGTCAGAATGGCTAAAATTAGCAAGTCAGGGAACGACAGATGTTGGCGATGATGTGGAGAAAGGGGAACCCTCCTACACTGTTGGTGGGAATGCAAGCTGGTACAACCACTCTGGAAAACTGTATGGAGGTTCTTCAAAATGTTGAAAATAGCGCTACCCTACAATCCAGCAAATGCACTACTGGATATTTACCATAGAGACACAAATGTAGTGATCTGAAGGGGCACATGCACCTGAATGTTTATAGAAGCAATGTCAACAATAGCCAAACTATGGAAAGAATCTAGATGTCCATCAACAGATGAATGGATAAAGAAGAAGTGGTATATATATACAATGGAATACTATGCAGCCATCAAGAGAAATGAAATCTTGCCATTGGCAATGATGTGGATGGAACTAGAGGGTATTATGCTAAGCGAAATAAGTCAGTCAGAGAAAGACAATTATCAGAAGTTCTCTCTGATATGAAAAATTTGAGAGGCAGGGTGGGGGTTGAGGGGGTGGGGGAGGGAAATGAAACAAAATGGGATCAGGAAGGAGACAAACCTGGGTAAGAGACACCTACACTCACAAAACAAACTGAGGGTGGCTGCAAGTAGGGGGGTAGTGATAGGGTGGTTGGGTTATGGACATTGGGGAGGGTATGTGCTATGGTAAGTGCTGTGAAATGTGTAAGCCTGATGATTCCAGACATGTACCCTGAGGCAAATAATATATTATATGTTAATTTAAAAAATTTGTAAAAAATTGAAAAAAAAAGATTATATATCATATACATACATACACACACATATACACAATGGAATATTACTCAGCTATAAAAAGATTGAAATCTTGCCATTTGCAACAATATGGATGGAGCTAGAGTGTATTATGCTAAGAGAAATAAGTCAGAGAAAGACAAATACCATATTACTTTACTCATATGTGGAATTTAAGAAACAAAACAGATCAACATAGGGAAAAGGGGAAAAAGAGAGAGAGAGAGAGAGGGAGGGAGGCAGACCATAAAAGACTCTTAACTATAGAGAACAACCTGAGGGTTGATGGAGAGAGGTGGGTGGGTGATGGGTTAAATGGATAATGGGTATTAATGAAGGCACTAGTGATGAGCACTGGGTGTTTATGTAAGTAATGGATCACTAAATTCTACTCCTGAAACTAATATTATACTACATGTTAACTAGAGTTAAATAAAAATTTATTTACTAAATACTAGAAATAACACATGCAAAATACTAAAATATAAGTAAATACTGAAAAAAAAACCCACTAAAATACCGAAAAAAAAAAAAACAGTAAAAAAAGATAATGTGGAGAAAGGGGAACCCTCCTCCACCATTGGTGGGAAAGCAAGTTGGTGCAGCCACTTTGGAAAACAGTATGGAGATTCCTAAAGAAATTAAAAATAGAGCTACCCTATGACCCTGAAATTGCACTACTGGGTATTTACCCCAAAGAAGCACATGCAGTACAAAGAAGGGCCACATGTACCCCAATGTTCAAAGCAGCAATGGCCACAATCGCCAAACTGAG
>CM052798.1:34417167-34471969 GCA_028533885.1 Nasua narica
GTGCATGAACAATCAATCTTGTAACACTGAAAAATTAAAATAAACAAATTTGGGGAGAAAAAAAAAAGAAAGAAGTCAAGCAGAGAGAGTCAATTATCTTATGGTCTTACATGTGGAGTATAAAGAAAATCATGGAGGGCATTGTGAGAAGGAAGGGAAGGGTGAATGGGGGGAAATTGGAGGGGGCAATAAACCATGAGAGACTTTGGACTCTGAGCAACAAACTGAGGGTTTTGGAGGGGAGGGGGTGGGGGATTGGGCGAGCCTGGTGGTGGGTATTGAGAAGGGTAATTATTGCATGGAGCACGGGGTGTGGTGTATGAACAATCATTCTTGTAATACTGAAAAAATAAAATAAACATATTTGGGGGGAAAAATAGATAATGGATATTTCAACCAGACTCCTTAGGTCAAATTCTGTTTCTTCCATGCTCTATGATGAGTTAATGACATTAACTGTTCTCTCCCCACCATGCCCAACACTTATAAAAAGCCCCTGCAGTACATCTCTTATTGGCACTGAACTTTTTTTTTTTTTATTGGCACTGAACTTTTTATAGGATTTGTCTTTAACTTTTGTTCTCATATGACAATAACATATAATAGTTACGGGCATAGAGGGTTCTAGAGTCGGACTGTCTAAATTGCAATCCTGACCACCACTCTTTGTTTGGCAGGATACTAAGACTTTCTTGTGCTTCTTAAGTTTCCTTGTTTTCAAAAGAAAGGTAAAAATATTACTTACTTCATTCGGTCATTAAGGGAGGTAATTCAATGAATAAATACGTGATAAGTTCACAGAAGAGTTCCTGATATGTAGTAAACTCAGTATGTTTTAGCTCCTTGGTATTCAAAGTGTTGGTTCATAAACCAGCTGGATTGGTATCATGGTGGAACTTGTTGGAAATGCAGTATCTTGGGTCTCATCACCGAACTACTGAGTAAGCATCTGCATTTTAATAAGATCCCCAGGTGATATGTATGTGTACTGAAGGTTGAAAAGTACTGATTTAACTGTGACCATCATCACCATTACAACCACTTCCTGACTTTCTAATCATGGTCTGTTAGGTTTCATATCTAGACACCTTCTCTTCATCTTACCCTGCCTGGCCCTTTATGATCAGCAATCCTTTGGCTGATCTACTTGGCTTTTCAATTCCATATCTTACCCAAGACTCTAGCTCTTAATTTCCCCCTTTAGTTCCCCATACTGTGGTCTGCCTACAGGGAAGTTACATACTACACTGCTTCAGCTACAGAGTCTAAGATATTGCTCCCTTCCCAGAGTGCTTAGTCCCTTCCAGAATCCTGCTTCATGGGAAGGAGCCACTTGAAAACTACTTACTAATTGTGTGGCTTTGAAAAAATTTCAAATTTTTGCCCCCCTGAGCCTCATTTTCCTATCTGCAAAATGAAGATAAAATCACTTATCAAATCAACAAGTACAATTTTACTAGCCCTTTTGGCCTTGGACAGTTATTTAGTTTAGTTTTTTTTTTAAGATTTTATTTATTTTTTTGAGAGAATGCAAAAGAAAGGGGAGGGTCAGAGATAGAAGCAGACTCCCCACTGAGCATGGAGCCCAACACAGGACTA
The DNA here is from genome assembly GCA_028533885.1 of Nasua narica. Taxonomy (NCBI): domain Eukaryota; kingdom Metazoa; phylum Chordata; class Mammalia; order Carnivora; family Procyonidae; genus Nasua; species Nasua narica. The sequence goes on from CM052798.1 coordinate 34,418,767, forward strand.
GATCCTAGGACTCCAGGATCATGATCTAAGCTGAAGGCAGTTGGCCAACCAACTGAGACACCCAGGTGCCCCAGTTATTTAGTTTTTTTGAACTTCATTTTTCCTCCTCTGGGCAATAAAAATAACGGTACATTTCTCAAAGAATTATGAAGATTGAGATAATATATGTTAAGCACTTAGCATTATGGTCAATACATTGTATGCAATAAATAAACATTGGTTACTATTTCAACGAATATCACAGCATTATTATTATCATCAATATTATTATTTATTATTATTAAAATTGTATCTAATTTTTTCATAATGTCCCTGAAAATTACTCTTCCCAGAATTTTACATTCCCTCCAAAAACATTTGCACATATTTCTAGAGCCACCTTAAAAGGAATATTACATATTTGCATGTATAAATTCCAGGGTATATATGAGTCACATGACATTATAGTCATACTCGGTCAATGTTTGCTACATGAATAAATGAACAAATGAATGAATGTTTCATATTTGCAAAGAATCAAGGGTGATATTTACCTGTTCTCGCCTGTGAGAACAAAAATAAATCCCTCAACTTAATATTCATATTTTCATTCAACTGGGCTTCCTTCAAATTTACCTTTCATGAATGCCCAGACAGATCTACCATTCCAGCCAAACCAATGTCATAAGCTTATCCTTGCATTGTGTATAGAATTTAGATAAAGTTTGGACCTTGAAATTTTTTTGTTTAAATTCAATTTAATCAACATATGTTGTAGTAGTAGTTTCAAAGATAGAATTTAGTGATTCATATGTTGTATACAATACCCCGTGCTCATTAGTTCAAGTGCTCTCCATACTGCCCATTGCCCAATTACCCCATCCCTCCACTCCCCTCCAACAACCCCCAGTTTGTTTCCTGTAGTTAAGGATTTGCTTCTTTCTATTTGGTTCTCTCTATTTTTATGTTATTTTATTTTTCCAGGACTTAGAAAATAAAAAATATATATTTTATTTGAATTTGAGTCATGACTCCTTCATTTACTCTCTGAGATCTAATGCAGTTCTCTTAAATAGTCTGAATTTTGGTTTTATTCTCTGTAAAAGAGAAATGATTAGTTCTCAATACTGTTGTGAGATTTCAATATGATGATATATATAAAAATTGATAGCACAGCAACTCACATATAATAGGCAATCAATAACTATGATTTCCTTTGTTCTTTTGCTTGTTACACCTTTTTGGAAAGCAATTCAGTAATATGTATCAATTCTCAAACCTGTCCTTCTTTCTAGGAATTCCATACCTAGGATTTTTCTTTAGGAGATAACCCAAATAAAGACAAATGTTTATGGATAGTTATATTTCATCATGTCTGCATGTTTAATGCAGCTCCTCAGCAACTAACAGATTAGAACTTTCACAGTAGGCATTCAGTCAGGTAAGTCTCTGAACTATTTTAATGTATGGTTCATCAGGTTAGCTCCTAGAGAAAGCATTCTTTCATATATTCACCCATTTGTTCATTCATCGAATACTTATTTGAGTACTAATTATGTGCAAAGCAGAGTAAAAGAAAATAAGGAGATGAATAAGATACTTTCCCTTCTCATTGAGATTGTAATGTCGTAAAAATCTACTGAGCCGCCAGTCTTCTCTGATTTTGGCAAACCCTTACTCATTCCTTGGTCACAGTTCAAATGTTGCCTAATCCATATTAGATACCATGAACTTCCTATTAATTAAAGTTCTTGGTTCCTTCCCCTTTGCATCCATAGAATTCTGTTCATACCTATTCTTTGGGCTAACACATTATAGGCTTAGTACATATTCATGAAAATCTTGTTTCCTCCACTGGAGTATGAACCTTTCAGTAGCTAGGACTTCTCAATCTTGTTCAATTTGTAAAAAGCCAGACCATAAAGCAGACACTCATATTTAATTCTGTCTGTTGAGTTAATGAATGAATACATAAATTAAAATCACATTATAACTGTGATTCAATTAAAAATGTAGGGTATTTCCTGATAAAAGAATAAAGCCTTAAAGGAGGCCAGAGGAGGAAGAGTCTACCAGGTTAAAAAATCAGGAAAGATTTAATGGAGAAGGTAGCATTTGGTGTGGGCTTTAAAAAATAAAAAGGATTTCAATAAAAAGGAAATAATAGAATATTCTGGGTCTATAGACCAGCCTGATCAAAAGTACAGAGCTGGGAAAGTTGGGAGTATATAGTTTATGCATGTTTGGAGACTAACTAAACTAACTAACTAAACTATACAGTTTAGTTTGTGGAGATATTGGAAATAAGTCTCTGAAAGTAGGTCAGAATCACTTTTTGTAGAGCCTTGAAAGCTGAGTGATGGATTTATACTGAATTTTATAGGTCATATAATTGTGACAGCACCAAGGGATATATTTTAGGAGGATGAAATTACTTGGAAAATAGTTTTAGCAACATATTGATTGTACCTAGACATGGGAGTGAGAATGCAACTATGCAAGTGGAGGGACCAAGTAGGAAGCTAGAAGAAGGGAATTTAGGTTAGAGTAGTGGGGTGAAAGCCCTGGACACACATAGGTAAACCACCAGCTCTGCTGCCTCAGCTTTGGGGCACCAAGCGTTACCTGGGAGAATCCCTCTCAAGCATGCTTAGAGGGACTTCATTAAAGTCATTATCACCCAGTGGCCCAAGACAAGGATATGGATGCTGCTGTGATGTAAAATGAGTGAGGCCCAGACTCTGCTTTCAGAGAGCTTTTTATCCCAAGATGGAGACAATGAGACACACAGACATCTATCATCTTTGACAATGATAAGTGACAGTGGTGTAGACCAAGTGCTGAGGGAGGCCAAGTGTCCAGAGCTCTAGTTCTGATGTCCTGCTTTGTAATCTTATCTTCCTAGGACTGCCTTACCGTATATTCAAGTTCCAATATGCCACTTCATATAATCTCTGGAATGTCACTTAACTTTCCTAGAATTCATTTTGTCATCTGCTGCCTACTGATAAGCCATCCAAAATTATGTCTGTTTGCTTCAATTTGGGAATATCATATAGCTTTTATCTCTAGTCACTGTGCCCAATTCCACCTTTGGGACACTCCACAGGCTTCATTTCCCCCACTACACAGCTGGTTATTCAACTTAATGGGATTCCATAAATTTTGAGCAACCTGAGATCTTCTTTGCAAGTGAAACTTGCTCAGCTCCAACTGTGCAGGGTCTAGTGCCAGCTCTGGACTCTACTATTCCTGCCTTCCATAAACAATCATTACTAAGATACTTTGAAATAGCTCCTAGGTATAACAATGTATAATATATATTATTGAAATATTCCAGTCAATGACATGTATATCAGGTAGGTACTAGCCAGAAGTGTTAACAGAGTGAGTTCAGTGAGGGTTAGATCAGTCAGTAGGGTAGATAATACTTAAAGAATTTAGACAGAATATCTGGAGTGGTACTAACAATAGTAGAGGCATGAGGGAAGAAATTGACATGGTGCATGTATAGGACAGTAAAAGACTTTCTAGATTCAGAAAGAAGGAAGTAGTTGGAAGTAGCAATGAAGAGTATATGAGGAAAGAATCAACCACTCAATGAGGAAGCACATGGAGACAATATTGAGTTTACTTTATGGAAGACATGTTTTAGAGGCAGATTTATTCAGAGAGACAGCATCCTTAGAAGGTGATGAGTGGCTATGACTAGAAGAATATAAGTGGAGATTGGATATCAATTTTGGAGAGTTGTTCCCTCAGTTAGGGAAATGGCATTAAATTGTGAACTCCAAAACTGAAAGAGAACTTACTGAATAGCAGTCTTGAGAATATGATAAGATGAGATGGAGATGGAGCAAGTGAAATAGGGAGGAACAGACCAGAAAGGGAAAAGGGGAGGGAGGAGAGAGGGGTGGGGAGGGATGCTGGAAGGAAGGAAGAAAAGAAGGAATTAAAAAGAAAAAGGTAGGAGGGAGACAAAAGTGGGGAGGGAAGGAGAAATAAAGGGAGAGAGAAAGGGAAGGAGAAAAGGGGTACCGTATGGTGACTAACATAAAATAACAATAATAATAATAATATTTAAAAAGGGATACATGATTGAGTCATGTCCAGTATTGGTACACTGAGCATGGATCTTTTCAATTCATTATTGTTAATAATAATAAACCCCTGGAGCCTATCCATCTGTGAATTTCTGTTTACATGACCAACCATGGATAGTACATGGATGCTTTCAGGCATAAGAAATAAAGAAGAGGGGCCCAGCTTTCAGTTCTGGACCTTTTTAGAAAGAGAAACAACAGTCAGCCAACAAGGCATCCTAAGTGATTGCATCTTGTGGACTTTAAAAGTGCCAGAGCAATATAGCCTTCAAAGAACTGCATAAAATATTTTATCACATTTTTTCCTTGGTAACTTTTAATAAAGTGTAGTGCCTTCAGGGGCCCAGATCCATACAAATTAACTGCCTTCAATGTGGAGCATTAGGGTCTTTATCTTTTGTCAGCTTAATTATATGTTTAATTTTATTTTTAACATTTTTTAAATGACCCACACTAAGAGCAGCCTTGATTGTTTAATTAAACAAATGAATGCTGATATATCTGGCATTATCAAAACTCTAATTTGTCATGTTAATGTTTTATAGGGAGCCAAGGGCTCCGTGGTGGTACTCAGGCAAGTCAGGTACTCAAAACTCTATCTGCCTGTCTTTCCAGAGTAATTTAGTGATCTAACTTGATTGTACAGCTATCTTGATACTAATTTGTGGCTGAATAGAATTCCAGTATGCTATTAGGTATTTATTTAATTTCTCTGCAGAAACCTTTGCATGGTATAAGATACAGACTTGAAAAAGATAAAATGGTATATCCAGAGTAAGTTGAGCTCCCAAAGTGTTAAAGATTATAGGCAAGACATCAGCCCATGGCCACCAGTGCTCTTTATATTTTTATACCTTCTCTCACACTATTACTCTCACTTCTGAAAAAGTAAACCTCATGCAGTTTCCAGCTTGCCCCTTCATCATTCTGTTCAGCTTTTAGGCATGGTCCCCTACTTCATAATCAGGAGAAGCAGAAGTCCTAAACTTTTGCCACAGTCAGAAACTTGAATGCCCTCTTGTACTGACTTGGTTACTATTCTGCATCCTGACTCTAATAATCCTCATGGCTTTTGACCTCATAACTTTTTTTTTCCACTTTGGACCAAGTTTCATTTCTTGTTTCAGAAACACTTTAATAGCCCCTCTGGGATGGCTTGGTTTCCAAAATGCTCTGGATACCCACAGCCCATGTATATATTGGGGCTCCTTGTAGAGGTTCTGAATGTTACTCAGCCAATCTTTTCTATACAACTTTAACAAATAGTTTTCCTCAAAAGAGCTTTAATGTTATTCTTCCTGCCTAAAGTCATTCAGTGATTTCACACTGTCATCAATATAAATTACAGGTTCCTTAACAAGATTCTCAAGACCTTCCAAACTTTAGGTCAGTATGTTGGATCAGTATGTTGGACTTAGAACCTCTAGCTCCTACTACTATACTTACATGGCATAAAATAAACCTCCCATTCTTCCTGGATTATATTTTATCCTTTTCTTCTTTCGTGTTTTTGCTCAAACTTTATTCTTATGCCTGAACATTTTTATTTCCAATTTTCCAACAAAACAGGTACCCTTTTAAGGAAGCTCATCATAAGGTCCACAATTCTATTCTATCTACCATATGATTGAGGGGATCAACTAACCTGTGCTGGATCAATGACAGCATCATCATATCATCACTCCCAGAGGGAGAGCCTCAAGAATACACAGCCTGGGAAATTTACCATATCTTACGTAGTCTTGAGAGATGTCCCACTGTTCCTTCCCAAAGGAGGGTTATTACTTAGGCTGAGGCCTAGAGTTTAAGGAGTGACTATAGAAAGAACAATGGAATATTATGCTTCCATCAGAAAGGATGAATACTCAACTTTTGTATCAATATGGACAGGACAGGAAGAGATTATGTGGAGTGAAATTAGTCAAGTGGAGAGAGTCAATTATCTTATGGTCTCACTTACGTGTGGAGCATAAGGAAAAACATGGAGGGCATTGTGAGAAGGAAGGGAAGGGTGAATGGGGGGAAATCAGAGGGGGTGATGAACCAAGAGAGACTGTGGACTCTGAGCAACAAACTGAAGGGTTTGGAGGGGAGGGGATGGGGGGGGGTTTGGGCAAGCCTTGTGTTGGATATTGAGGAGGGCATGTATTGCATGGAGCACTGGGTGTGGTGCATGAACAATCAATCTTATAACACTGAAAAAATAAAATAAAAGTATTTGGGGAAAAAAAAGAAATAACATGGTAGACGAAGGAAACATTATGTGCAAAGGTGGTAAATAAATCACTGTATTCTAGTAATCATAAGTGCTCTTTGTTGTGATGCAACTGGATACAGAACAGAAAGAAAAAGAATTATGTTTTAGATAACGTTGGGTATATAGAATTGAATTAGTAATAATACACACTTTGTGAGACAGTGTTATCTGTGCATGGCCTTATTTTACTCTGCTCACTTATTTTTAAATTTATTCTAGATTTTTACCATTATGACCAGGGTTGCTGTGATCAATCTTATATCCTGGTACACACTTTAAAAGTTTGTTTTGGATATTTACCTAGAAGTAGAATTTCAGGGTGTTAGGGTATGTTTAATGTTTATAAGATAATGCTAAATTGCTATGATCTGGGAGATAGCAATTAGAGATATCCAGATGAAAATACCCAGCCAAGTTATTCACCTCCCCAGATTTGCTTAGCCATGTTTTTTACTTGATGCTACTGATGACTACATATGAAAACTACCTAGCACCAACCACAGTCCTGGAAAATGCAGAAGAAGGGTTTATTTTCATTGGAGTGATGCTCATTGAGCTCCTTCACTAACTTTATGGTAGTGGCCATTTTGCCTTGGTATTCTAGCTATTTATCCAACCAGGCCCATGGAAGTTACAGTACTAGATTTTTATATTATAAGAATAACCCAACAGAGCCTGGCCTCACACCTTACATCAACTCTTGGCCTCTCTTGGCAACTATTGGCAACTCTTGGCCTCATACAGCCAGGGCTTCACTGCTGTTGCTGAGATACAAGGCATTATGAGATCTGCTTGGTGGCCACACACTTACACTGGGCTTACCTACCCAAGCCCATGAGGTTACAGGTGGGCCAACATGGGGTGCTGCTGGCTTGCACACCACCTACTTCCTTAGTGACTCATTCTGTACCCTGTGACTCATCTATGGATGTATCTGCTGGTGCTGCTGCTGCTGCCTTGGAATTTGTTCCCCAGCAGCCATGGGGGACTATGTCTCACAACCTCAACTATGGAAGAACTGATGCTGAATAGGATACATTTTCACTAACAGGAGAGGAAAGAGACTGAGAAACCAAATACGTTTGTTGCAAAGCTGTGGCCAGCCAGAAATATGCCTACGTGCATTTATTCTACCTCTTTCTCTATATTAATTCCCCTTTTCCCTCATTCTTGGTCCTGAGACTACCTCCTTCCTAAATTAAAAAGTAGTATTAGCATATAAGTTTTTGCCTTGGGGAAGCCATGTGGCATTCTAGACTAGTGAAACTACATAAGAAAAACTACTGAAACAGTGGCCAATGTCACATTAGTAGGAAGAAAGAAACTCAGCCCAGGTGCAGCAGAATATATACCCTCCCCTCTAATTCACAGATTGCCTGGCCAGCTAAATAGCTTGTTATATCCTGTCCCATAGTCCCTTGATTCATATAACTGAATTATTCCTTGTGGAACTGGTTACACCCTTCCCTTTCTGTTTCCTAAACAGTCTTCCATTTCTATATTTCACTTTTCACAGCTTCAACTCCAACCCAGATCATTCTCATCATGCAGCCACATACTTTTTTTTTTTTACCTGAAGTAAGGTTCATATAACTAAATTAACCATTTTAATGTGAACAATTTAGTATATTCACAATGTTTTACAACCATTACCTCTATCTAATTCTAAAACATTTCATCACCCCAAAAGAAAATCTCGCACCCATTAAGTATTTGTCTGGTCACATACTTTTTTCAATTAACGTATAATGTATCATTTGTTTCAGGGGTATAGACCTGTGATTTATCAGTCTTACACAATTCACAGCACTCACCATAGCACATACCCTCCCAATGTCCATTATCCAGTCACCCCATCCTTCCCATGCCCCTACCCTCCAGCAACCCTCGGTTTGTTTCCTGAGATTAAGAGTCTTTTATTATTTGTCTCCCTCTCTGGTTTCATCTTGTTTCATTTTTTCCTCCCTTTCCCTATGATCTTCTGTCTTGTTTCTCAAATTCCTCATATCCGTGAGATCATATTATAATTGTCTTTCTCTGATTGACTTATTTCGCTTAGCATAATATCCTCTAGTTCCATCCATGGTCACATACTTTTTTAATTAATATCTTCTCTTCTTCTTTACCCCAAACATTCATCTAATAAACTCAGGAAAACATATATCTATTTTTATCCTCCAAAATCCTTATTTGGTAGAATATATATATATATATATATATATATATATATATATACACACTTATCTATATATCTATAGATATATATAGATATATATATATATCTATCTTTATCCTCCAAAATCCTTATTTGGTAGAATATATATAGATAAGTATATATACTTATCTATCTATCTATCTATCTATCTATATATCTTTATCCTCCAAAATCCTTATTTGGTGGAATATATATATAAGTATATATATATACTTATATATTTATATATATATAAATATATATATAAACTTACTAGCAGCAATATTTGTATATATTGTATACAAATATCGCTGCTAGTAAGTTTATCAAATAAGATGTAAATCTGAAGTAAGATCAACCAGAGAACAGGATTCAACTAAATTCCACATATATTTATGAAGTACTCACTATTTGTAAGGCTAAGGGAGAATAGGGGGTTTAAATTCACATTTATTAAGTGAGTTCATGTGCTAGTCATCATGTGCATTACTACTTTCTGGCCTTTCAGTCCTTACACTAAGCCCTTGAAGTTAAGAATTGTGTTTCTTGTTCTGTGGATGAGAAAACTAAGGCCTGAAGAGGCTAGGTGGAATATTCAGATGACCAGAACCCAAATTTGCAGACAAACCCTACCCCTTTCCATCAAACTATACTTTCTCAAAATTATTAATATTTTAGGAATATTTATTCCATGCTCATGGATCAGAAGAATAAATGTTATTAAAATGTCTATACTGCCCAGAGCAATCTATACTTTCAATGCCATCCCGATCAAAATTCCACCGGCTTTTTTCAAAGGGCTGGAACAAACAATCCTAAAATCCTAAAATCCTAAAATGGAACCAGAAAAGACCCCGAATTGCTAAAGAAATGTTGAAAAAGAAAAACAAAGGAGGGAGCATCACATTGCCTGATTTCAAACTTTACTACAAAGCTGTGATCACCAAGACAGCATGATACTGGCACAAAAACAGACACATAGACCAGTGGAACAGAATTGAGAACCCAGATATGGACCTGCAACTCTATGGTAAAAAAATATTTGACAAAGCAGGAAAAAATATCCAGTGGAAAAAAGACAGTCTCTTCAATAAATGGTGCTGGGAAAATTGGACAGCTATATGTAGAAGAATGAAACTTGACCATTCTCTTACACCATACATGAAGATAAACTCGAAATGGATAAAAGACCTCAACGTAAGGCAGGAATCTATCAAAACCCTAGAGGAGAACAGAGGCAGTAACCTCTTTGACATCAGCCACAGCAACTTCTTTCAAAAGAGGACATGTCTCCAAAGGCAAAGGAAACAAAAGTGAAAATGAACTTTTGGGACTTGATCAAGATAAAAAGCTTCTGCACAGCAAGGAAACAGTCAACAGAACAAACAGACAACCCACGGAATGGGAGAAGATATTCACAAATGACACTATAGACAAAGGTCTGATATCTAAGATCTATAAAGAACTCCTCAAACTCAACGCTCACAAAACAGATAATCACAACAAAAAATGGGCAGAAGACATGAACAGACACTTATCCAAAGAAGGCATACAAATGGCTAACAGACACATGAAAAAATGTTCATCATCATTAGCCATCAGGGAGATTCAAATCAAAACCTATTAAGATACCACCTTACACCAGTTAGAATGGCCAAAATCAACAAGACAGTAAACAACAAATGTTGGAGAGGATGTGGAGAAAGGGGAACCCTCTTCCACTGTTGGTGGGAATGCAAGTTGGTGCAGCCATTTTGGAAAACAGTGTGGAGATTCCTCAAGAAATTAAAAATAGAGCTACCCTATGACCCTGCAATTGCACTACTGGGTATTTACCCCAAAGAAGCAGATGCAGTACAAAGTAGGGCCACATGTACCCCAATGTTCATAGCAGCAATGGCCACAATCACCAAACTGTGGAAAGAACCAAGATGCCCTTCAACATGGATAAAGAAGATATGGTCCATATATACAATGGAATATTAGGCCTCCATTAGAAAGGATGAATATCCAACTTTTGTATCAACATGGACAGGAATGGAAGAGATTATGCAGAGTGCAATAAGTCAAGCAGAGAGAGAGAGATTTATCTTATGGTCTCACTTATGTGTAGAGCATAAGGAAAAATATTGTAGAGGGCATTGTGAGAAGGAAAGGAAAGGTTAATTGGGGGAAATCAGAGGGGGAGATGAACCATGAGAGACTGTGGACTCTGAGCAACAAACTGAGGGTTTTGGAGGGGAGAAGGTGGGGGTTGGGCGAGCCTGGTGGTGGGTATTGAGGAGGGCACATATTGCATGGAGCACTGGGTGTGGTGCATGAACAATTAATCTTGTAACACTGAAAAAATAAAAGTGGGGAAATATTTTAGGAATATTTAATAATTATCTTTGGAGATACAATACTAAACCTTAAACAGTTAATTCCATAACAGCAGTTATCTATTATTGCATAACAAATCACTCCAAAACTTAGTGGGTTAAAACAGCAATCATTTATTTGCTCACAACTGTGACAATAAGCAATTTGGGCTGGACTCTGCTGGGCAGTTCTGCAAATCTCACAAGGATTCTTTAAAAACTCTCAGTTATCTAACGGCCAACTAGGACTGATCTAAGATGGTCTTACTCACATATCTCACACTTGGTGTGACTGTCTGGAGTGACATCATAGGTTTCCTTTATGTGGTCTCTCATTCTCTAGCAGGTTAGATGACTTCTTCACACAATGACAGAAACATTCTAATAGCACCAAAGCACAATGGTAAGGGCTTTTAATGCCTACCTTCAGAAATCAGAGAGTCTCTTCTGACTATTTTAGTCGTCAAAGCAAGCCATAAGGCCAGTCTAGACAGAAAGGATGTAGAAATAGACTCTACCTCTTGATTGGAAGACTGTGAAAATCACATTGCAAAGGGGCTCTGTATTTCATTGGAGGCCATTTTTGTAATAATCTATGATACAAAATCTGGAATCAATTCTTCCCAACTGATTGCTTTTCTGTTTTTGTAAAGTCCCAGACCTTTCAAGAGTTTTTTGAAGAGTAGGAACCAGGTTATCTTTGGAATTACTGTTCTGGTGCCTACAGTGGGTGGACCTGGTAAGAGGTTTGAATAATGTTTCCATTTGTGTGGGTTACACACCACCTAGAGTCATCAGCATACTCCAGTACCAGGCTTGATCACAGCCCATATTTCAAGCGATTTTGGGATCCAACCAAAACACTCAGTTCTAAATGAGTTTAGAGTGGAAACAGATGAACATTAAAAAAAAAAATTTTTTTTCTGCAAGACTATGTCCAGAAATAAACTCTGGAAATAGTGATGTGAGAGCAGAACTCACATATGTTTCTAACTATTAGAAGTGCAGGAGCTACAATGTGATAGTCATTCCACTGACCATCATCCTTCCTCAGCTGACTTGTTCCTTCTTTACATACTGATTCAGTAAGTATGGTCAATGGCTGTAGTCAAAGCTACATCTGCACCCTTGAAGTATCTCACTTTTCAGCACCTCTGTGTATTTTTCAGGGAGATGGTCACTTTTTCCTCTGTGCCCATCCCTAAATCTGCAATAAGCATATGTATATAATATGATATATGTATATGATATATTACTGATGCATTTTCCCATGGAAGGCATGAGAATGCATCTTGTAAGCCTTCAACTACAGGGAAACATAACTGACCTAGGACTCTGGCTGCTGTACTCTAAAATCCATTGTTGCATTTGCTCCAAAGCCACATTTCTCACAGGTTGCTCCTGGCCAAAGACCCAATGTCTGAGCGTGACAGAGATACACTAAGACAAACCCATTCTTGGAAGACATGAAACTCCTCTGATAGGTGACTTTGGCTCAAGGACTCCCCAGTGATCTCGCTGAACTTTTTACCCAAACTTCCCTCCCTCCTTTGCTTAAGGTCAGACTCACAAGGCTCTTTGGCTCTCTCCCATTTTCTCTCACAGGCATTTACTCTAATAGAATACTAACATTTTCAATCTTGTTGCAGCATCTGCTTATCAGAAGACTTGAACTAACACATTGTTTTGCCACTTGACTGTGAATTCCTTATGGTTTTAGAATATGTGATACATGTCTCTACTCTTACTTCATAGTATATTCCTGATAAATAGTTAATGCTCACAGAATCTTCTGAGCAACAAATTCCAAACTGCATTATAAAAATAACAACTGTTTGGTGACAGCCTATGGACCAGATACTAGGCTAAATCATATATAAGAATTACTGTATTTAATCCTCATAACAATAAACTCTATTATCTCTATATCATAATTTGTACAAATCATATATCTGGTAAATAGTAGATCTGGGACTTGAACTGAATAGTAGATCTGGGTCAGATTCTAAGGACATATCTTAGTAACTAAAATATATCTTTTCCCTATGTTCCAGCTATTATGATAGATGATGAATAAAACATATAGAGATGACCAAGAAATAGTTCCAAATTTCCAGATTCAAATTAGAAAAGAGACACTTTGTTCACTCATTAATACATTGAGTATCAACTATCTTCCAGGAACCACATTAAGTCTTGGGGATTCAGATTGTGGATAAGGCATTCACCCTGCCTTCAAGAAAGTTACAATCTAGGAGGGAAACAGATACATGAACAAACAATGTCCCTCAATATGGTAAATGCTTGACAAGAGGAAGGATGGCACAAGAGTCAGATGTGTACCTTGTGGAAACTGAGAGTGGGAGAGGGAGGAAGGTATGGGACAAGGAGGGTTTCCCTGAGAAGATGACCCAGACTGGAAGCCTTATGAAGCAGCAATATTCTACAGGGAAGGGAGAAAGAATGACTAATGAACTGAGGAAAGAGATGTCTAGGAATTTACTATTTTGACCAGGACTTGAACAATGGCCAGAATTTTAACAAGGGAGACATTGGGAAAAGATATTGTGAGCAGAGACAAGCAAAATACATAAAAGTTTGGAGGTAGAACCTTATACCATGTGTTCCCTGAATAATAAGTGTAAGTGAAGCATAGGGTACAGGGAAGAGGTTAATAGAAGACAGTGTCTGAAAAACCATCCAAATTCATTGTTGAAGGGTTTGAAAATCAATGTGAGCATCCTGAATGCTATTATTGTAGCATCAAGGAGAATGGAGTTTAAGTAGGATAGAGGTATCAACATATTTGGACAGAATAGCCTGATATACTATCCCCAAGGGCCTCTAAGATATGAAGAATAAAAATCAATCTTAAGACAAAAAGAGAAAGGAGAACAACATTTTATTCAATGCCTAATGTGTCCATTGTTTAAGGGTAGGTATTTTGTTTATATTTGTTCATTCAATCCAACAATTTCATGAGGTAGATATTAATGCCTTTCTTTTACTGGTTAGAATGCAGCTCAGATGATGAACATTTTTTCATGTGTCTATTAGCCATTTGCATGTCTTCTTTGGAGAAGTGTCTGTTCATGTCTTCTGCCCTTTTTTGACTTGATTATTTGGTTTTTGGGTGTTGAATTTGAAAAATTCTTTATAGATCTTGGATAGCAGCCCTTTGTATATAGTGTCATTTGCAAATATCCTCTCCCATTCCATGGGTTGCCTCTTTGTTTTGTTGAATGATTCTTTGCTGTGCAGAAGCTTTTTATCTTGATGAAGTCCCAGAAGTTCATTTTCACTTTTGTTTCCTTGCCTTTGAGATGTGTGTTGAAAGAAGTTGCTGTGGCCAATGTCAAAGAGGTTACTGCCTATGTTCTTCTCTAGGATTTTGATAAATTCCTGTATCATGTTGAAGTCTTTCATCCATTTTGAGTTTATCTTTGTGTATGGTGTAAGAGAATGGTCGCGTTTCATTCTTCTGTATATAGCTGTCCCGTTTTCCCAGCACTATTTATTGAAGATACTGTCTTTTTTCCATTGGATCTTTTTTCCCTGCTTTGTCGAAGATTATTTGACCATAGAGTTGAGGTTCCATATCTGGGCTCTCTACTCTGTTCCATTGGTCTATGTATCATTTTTGTGCCAATATATGCTGTCGTGGTGATCATAGCTTTGTAATAAAGCTTCATCATCATTAGCCATCAGGGAAATTAAAATCAAAACCACATTGAGTTACCACATTACGCCAGTTAGAATAGCAAAAATTAACAAGGCAAGAACAACAAATTTTGGAAAAGATGTGGAGAAAGGAGAAACCCTCTAACACTGTTGGTGGGAATGCAAGTTGGTACAGCCACTGTGGAAAACAGTGTAGAAATTCCTCAAAAAATTAAAAAGTGATGCCTGAACCATGACTCTTGTAACACTGAAAAAATAAAAGTATTTGGGGAAAAAATTAAAAATAGAGCTACCCTATGACCCTGCAATTGCACTCCTGGGTATTTACCCCAAAAATACAAATGTGGTGAAAAGAAGGGCCATATGTATTGCAGTGTTCATGGCAGCAATGTCCATAATAGCCAAACTCGGAAAGAGCTGAGATGCCCTTCAACAGATGAATGGATAAAGAAGATGTGGCCCATATATATGATGAAATATTACTCAGCCATTAGAAAGGATAAATATTCAACTTTTGCATCAACATGGATGGGACTGGAGGAGATTATGCTGAATCAAATAAGTCAGGCAGAGAAAGTTAATTATCATATGGTTTCGCTTACTTGTGGAACATAAGGAATAACATGGAGGACATTAGGAGAAGGAAGGGAAAATTGAAGGGGGAAATCAGAAGGGGAGATGAAGCATGAGAGACTACAGGCTCTGAGAAACAAACTGAAGGTTTTGGAGGGGAGGGTGGTGGGGGATAGGTGAGCCTGGTGGTGGATAGAAAAAGAAGATGTAGTACATATATGTGATGGAATATTATTCTGCCATCAGAAACGATGAATACCACCATTTGTATCGATATGGATGGAACTGGAGGGCATTATGATAAGAGAAGTAAGTCAAGCAGACAAAGACAATTGTCATATGGTTTCATTCATATGTGGAACATAAGCAATAGCGTGGAGGACCACAGGGGAAGGGAGAAATCAGAAAGGGAGATGAACCATGACAGACCACGAAACAAACTGAGGGCTTCAAATGGGAGGTGGGAGGGGGAACAGGGTGATGGGAATTAAGGAGGGCATGTGCTGTGATGAGCACTGGGTATTAGATGTAAATAATGAGTCATTGAACACTACATCAAAAACTAATGATGTACTATACAGTGGCTAACTGAACATAATAAAAAATAATAAAAATTTTAAAAAAGAAATAAGTAAATGAAGAGAAAGATTTATCTAAAAAATTCATTTGCTTGGGGTAACCAAAGAACAGTCAGTAATTAGTAGGTAAATGGTGAGAAATGCTATCAGGGCTGCATAGTTCTCTCCAGATGAAGTAAAATATTTTATGTTAGAGCTATAAGTATCTTTGAAGACTAGCCAGTCATCTAATGCTGGTGCAATTCCTTTCTATTCTTTTTTCAAATATAAGGGATTTTAGTTTTGTTTTCATAACATTAAGAGCAATGGGAAGCCATTAAAATATTTTAAGCATGCTTACATTTCTCAAAGATCTGTCTTGCTGCAATATTGGAACAGTTTGGAGGTAGACACAACCTGGATACAAGAGATGAAGAAGGAGGCTGTTGCAATAGCCCAGTGAGAAATAATAGTAACTTGAACTATAAAATGGCAATGTAGATAGTGAGGAACATACACACTCAAGAGATATTTTGGAGGCAAAATAAACAGGTCATAGTAATGGATTATATATTATAAAAGAAAGAAATGGTTAGGTATGCCAGTGACATTTTTTTATCTTTGTCTCCTGACTGGAACTGACTTCTTTGAAAATAGTAGCCCTATTTAATTTGTTTTGGTTTTGCCAGCACCTCATATTAGGTCTGGAATCTAGTAGATACTCAGTGAAAGTTTGATGAAAGCATGAGCAAATCATTGCCTAGCAGGCAGAGAACAGAAGGAGCAATATTGGTACATCAATACTAGCAAGGAGAAGCCATTTGGTCTATAAATTAAGCTAGAGTTTATAGGAAGGGCTGGCACAAATAAGGCAGTTTTAGATAGGCTATCAAAAGAAGAGCTAGAGCACAGAGAAACAGCCAAAATTGGAGTATAAGGCAATATCTTTGTCTTAGGAAAAGGACAGATGAAGTAGTTATGAGTTATGATGGACGCCAATGAAGCAATTATGACTTCAGGCTCTGAGCCAGACTGCATGGGTTCTAACCTTGGCCCTACTGCTTCTACAGCTAGGATCTTCTTTGGGTAGTTTCTTGACACTTTTAAATCTCAGCTTCCTTGCATGTAAGTAAGAATAATAATAGTACTAATCCATATGGTGGTTATTAGGATTAATATGGTGGTTATTAGGATTAAATGACATAATGCACTTAGTAATGACTACCAAAATGTCCTAATCCTTAGTAAAAATTAGCTATCAACCTATACATAAGATCCAGACAAGAAGGGAAAAAAAAGACAATAATAATAACTATCATTTATTTAATACCTGTTTTCAAAAACCACTTTAAAGATGAAAGATTGAAGCTAAGTGAAGTTAAGTTACTTACGAGTAGGAGGTAAAAATCAAAACCTGCTCTGTCTGAAATTCAATACTCATGCAATACTGTTAAATTTACTGAATTATCTTAATTGGGGATCTTTTAAGCCCCTGACCTACCATGGCTTTGATATATCCAATGCTGGAGATACAGACCCAAAAGATAGAGAGATCAGATTTCCCAGGTAAAAGTACAGAAGTTTGGCAAGCGGTGTGGCATCAAGGAGCCAGACAGAACCTTGTTCCCTGCATAGAGGCACCCTACATCTACACAGTCCATGAACCAACAGCAGCAAGAACCACATACATGGGACATATACTCCATAATTCATTCTGGGAAATGGATAATTATAGGAAGTTGTCAGATTCAATAGGCAAATGCTGGGGAAATAAAAACAACAAATTATGTGAGAGCTGATATTTGTTCAGGCAGACATCTGTCTTCTGTTAGAGGATTTAGGGATGTTTTTCAACACAAATTTTAAAATATGGCTTGGAAAAACCTCTCCTCAGCATGGTCTGCAGGGTAGAGCCAAATTCCTGTTTCAGTGGATCTTCTCACATTGACAGAGGGTTGGTCCACATAGCTATTAGGGGGAGGGGAGCAAGAGGCATATTTAAGCTGATAGCCTTTCCTTCCAGACAAACCAAACTGTCCTCTTCCTCAGAGTGCACTTTCCACTCCCGTGAGACCACAATTCACATCACCTCCACTTGTGCCCAACTCATTCCCACCTTTACAGCCTTGCACACTCTGTTTGTACAGATGTCCTCCCTCATTCTTGCCTCTCCAAACTCATCTTTAAACGCCCAGGTTGTTTTTTTTTTTCAGAAAATTTTCTCCAAATGCTTTATCCCACATTGCTCCCCAACCCACCCCACAACCTGGGATCCAACAAATATCTGGCATCTGAACTGTATGATCTAGAACTTGATCATCCATTACAACTTTGGAGTAAGAGAAAAGAATAGTACTTTCAGTAAGAGGCATTCCAGTACATCCAGTTAGTTGATCCTAAACTACTTCCTGCAACTCCCTGGCTGCAGGCACTTACAGGAGGCCTAAATATCTCTCAGAGTCTCAGTTACCTCTTCTGCAAAATGCAAATACTCATACTATTCAGAGAGCTATTGCACTGGTTAAATGAGATAATGCATTTAAAGCAGCTTTCTAGATACAGTTTTCAGGTTGAGCCTACTTTTTGAAGGATGCCATCTCTTACTCTTTTCCTCCCTTCTTCCGAATAACAATCTGCTTAGTTGCATTCTCTCTCTCACTTTTTTTTTCTCTGCATTTCCAGATGTAAGGTAAGCCAGTCAGAAGCTCCAGACCACTGAGGGACCTGAGTTGGTACCATAATGAATTTGGTCTTGTCTGTTTTGTTCAATGGGTTTTCTAAGAAGGCCAGGGAGAGAATTGCACAAAAGATAAGGAACAACAGAGGGCAGGAGCTGTGGCTTTCCCTACGGGGATACGGGAATTCAAATCACAAAGTAGGTTGAGGCAGTGATTCTTAATATTAAGTGGCTCTCTGAAGTAGCCCAGAGGCTACCAAACCCAGATGGCTATATTAAGCAGGCATGAGACTAGAAAAATGGTTCAAAAACCCTCAACAGATTAGACCAATTCCTAGGGAATTACTGGAATCTAAGTAAGTGAGGAAGGGGCAGAAAGCTATGTGAGCAATGATCATGTTCAGAAATTAATCCTAAAAATGTGCAGGAAATGATAACTAGATTACAGAGTTCCAGGAAGAATGGATCTTTTTTCTTCAAGGTTTCCTTAGTACTTTGTTTCTCCTGTAAAATTACAAGTTATGGTACTACCTTGTACCTATCACAATGTAAATACTTGAGCCAGGTAAGACCTGCTCTGCCACTTGATAACAATCTGATCTTGTTCCATCTCTTAACTTGTTTGATTGTCACTTTCCCCATCTGTTTAATGTGGCTAACAATATGCTTTGCCATGGCTGGTGCAGCCACTCTGGAAAACAGTATGGAGATTCCTCAAAAAGTTGAAAATAGAGCCAACCTATGACCCAGCAATTGTACTACTGGGTATTTACCCTAAAGATACAAATGTAGTGATCTGAAGGGGCATGTGCACCTGAATGTTTATAGCAGCAATGTCTACAATAGCCAAACTATGGAAAGAACCTAGATGTCCATCAACAGATGAATGGATAAAGAAGAAGTGGTATATATATACAACGGAATACTATGTAGCCATCAAGAGAAATGAAATCTTGCCATTTTCAACAATGTGGATGGAACTAGAGGATATTATGCTAAGCGAAATAAGTCAATCAGAGAAAGACAATTATCATATGACCTCTCTGATATGAAGAATTTGAGAGGCAGGGCTGGGGGTTGTGGGGGGTAGGAGGGAAAAAATGAAACAAGATGGGATAGGGAGGGAGACAAACCATAAGAGACTCTTAATCTCACAAAACAAATTGAGGGTTGCTGGGGGGGTACGAGGGGTAGGGATAAGGTGGCTGGGTTATGGACATTGGGGAGGGTATGTGCTACAGTGAGTGCTGTGAAATGTGTAAGCCTGATGGTACAGACCTGTACTCCTGGGGCAAATAATATATGTTAATAAAATTTTAAAAAATATGCTTTTCCCTGGTTATTTGAATTGACATTGGAAACTTGACATGAAATAGTGGATGTCAAAGTGATCTGTAAACTGTTAAGCGTTAGAAAGATTATTTTTATTTATTATATTCATCTTTCAAATAAAGCTATAAATTCCAGCAGGTACAACTAGTCTTTATTCATCATTTGATCCTTATATCCTAGGGGCATAAATTAGAGGACCATTATTAATTGAGCTGCCCTTATCCCCAGCACTGTGCTAGGCACCATATGCCTCACATAATTTTATTTGATTCTCCTTTTTCTCTCTAGACCTGGCTGCCCCCTAAGAAATAATAGATACTCAGTAAATACTTTTGGAATGAAATGCTGCAGTTCCACTTTTCACATTTTGGGGTTTTAATGGTATAGTTAGAGAATAAAAGTGATATGATGAGTATAATTCTGCTAATGAGTGACAAAATGGCAGTAACCACGAAGGAAGTAGAGGTTACTGATTCTCTTTGTAAACTTAATCTCATCATCTATTCTACTGAAAAACATTAAATTCCTGATCTTAAGCCTGATCAAATGTAGAGTATGATTCTCTTGCCTGAGGAAGCCTCCAAGCCACAAGGTGATGTTTTACTAATATCCATGTTCAATCCTAAGGATTACATAGAAATTTAGAAATCCATCTGTATTTCAGAGGGGATTTGGGAGAGACTGTACTTTGCTTAGTATATGTGTATATGTAAAACTGATCTCTATTTGTAATTGCACAGAAATTAGAGAATCAGAAAAAGTTCTGCTTCCTTCTAGTTCTATTTGAGAGTCTTTGATGTTGACTTCACTGGTCTGGCCTTCTTTATTCCTCCTACATGTCAGCACGTAGTCACAACTACTGCAGCCAGTTGGTCTCTTCACTGCCCACAAATATGCCATGCACACACTGAGAACTCCTAACTGGTCTGTCTGTCTCTGGCCTCTCAAAATCTGTTCTCCTTATAGTCACAAATGTGTATTTCTAATAGTCAAAACCAGCCATGTTGCCCTCTCCCCTTACACAGCTCCCCACCATGTATGAAATATAGTTCAAATTCCTTAGTACTTTAAGCTGTCATTCCTCTTTCCTACCCTTCTCTCCATACTCATAAAATATACATGCATATCTATATAATAGGTACACATCCCACTTTTATTGACAAACTTGTAGTTTTCTGAACTTTACTTATTTTACTCATCTTTGAGCTTTAACTGGTAAATATACTATTTCTTTCCATTCTTAGGTGGCTCTTATATTTCTTCAAGAGGTAGCTGAAACACTGTCATCCCAAGAAAGTGACCTGGCCTCTTGGTCTGTAACACCAACCCACCTTCTCCGTGGCTGAGTTAGTCCTACTCCTCAGTAACTCTCAGAGCCCCATAACCCCATCATGGCACTTCCTACTCTACTTGGTAGTCCCTTGGTTTTTGACCTGGGACCTGTACAAAATCCCAAGGCTAATATGGACTATCTAGCCGAACTCCATTACAAAGTGAATCCAGCAAGGTGAAGTGACTTGTGCAAAGTCTGGGACTAGAATCTAAATCTTTTGATTCTTAGCAATTAATATAAACACAAGAAATAAAGAAAAGAAGGAAGGAAACTAATATGTACAAAATTTCACACAAAGAACTGCATAGAAGTGGTCCTCTGATACACTTCTCTTAATCATTTGCTCTTGTCACTGTTCCACAGAAGGAGGCTGAGTTTGAGTTTCTCAGAGTCCAAGGACCCTAGGCTAAGTGAGGGCAGTGCTGGGATTCCATACACATTTCCTGTCCCCAAGTACAGTGATCCCCCATCACTTAGCACAGGTTTGCCCTCATTCAAACCACTCAAGATTGTTCTAACTATTGTAGGAAGAATAATGCAAGAAAGGGGGGGATAGAGTTCCAGCAAATATAGTCTAAATAGGAAAATGAATCTGTACTCAGCACACTGAACATGTGTCCCTAAATGGAGAGCTGAACAGAAAATAGGAAAAGTAGCATCCCCAGATGAGATCTGTGTTTGCAAAAGCACTATCACCACAGTTCTCTCAGATGTGTACTGAAATATGATGATACTCAGGTTGCTGGGAACCATGATACTAATTAGGGCAAAGATGTCTCCTCTGAGACAAAGTCAAGGGCTATTTCTGTGTCCTTTAACAATGACTTTTAACGTTCTATTATAGGTTTTGTAAAAGCTTTATTTAAATGTCAGTATTTCAATAAAATTACCTCACATTTGTGCAGTATAGAGAATAACATGGGTTTTGCGAAATCAGACAGAAGAGGCTTTGACACTTTCAGCTTGCCACTTACTAAATGTGTAGCCTTAGCATCTATGAGCCTTAGTTTCCTCATTTAAAAGATGAAGACAATGATAATGTCCTTTAATACTGTCATGAAATTAAAATATTGTGTTGGAGGTAAAGCATCTGGTACAGGACACAATAAAATGATGTGTCTCGTCCCTTTATTTTGTTTTGCTAGTTACAATGTTCTTCCAAGAGTTTTTATATGTATTTAATCCTTACAAAAACCCTGTGAGTCAAACAGCACAGATACTGTTTTCTTATTTTACAAAGACTCAGGAACTTTACATGATTTGTTTAGAGGCCTCCAGTTAATAATTATGTGAACTGGCAACTAAACCCAGATTTTCCTAGTCTATGCTATGTTCTGTTTATTCATTAAACAAATATTCCCATACTAGGCTATGTGAATATCCCACTGAGTAAGACAGACCAAGTTTCTGTCTCTGTAGAAATTCCCCTTGATGTAACAGATTTTACAAAAAAGGGCAAAGGAAATAGCCATAGAAGGCAGAGATGCCTTGCCACAGACACTACAGACAAGCCAGCTATAAGAAAAGCATCACAGCTCTTGTGTTAGTCTCCGGGCTGCTGAAGGGGAATCCTAAAAGTCTGGCTGGAGGTAGTACCACTTGTCCAAAGTTAACAATGTGCCAAAGGGCCAACTACATGTCACAAGAATATAACAATCCTCTTTCCCCTTTGCCACCATTGGAATAGGCTATGATGTTACTTTAGAAATGTTTCAATGTGTCTATAGAGCTATTTTAGCATTCTCTTAGTTATACCAATCAACACTTCAAAACAAGAGAAACTTGGACATATGTTCTTCCTGATCATGCCTCACATTGAACTAAAACAGTCTTAACACATTAAAAACACGAAGGAAGTTCTTGCTACTTCCCCCTCACACCTCCCTGCCTCATGACCCAGTTTAGGGACTGATTTTACTTGGCTTATGCAATGCCCTGCCTAGTTCCCTGCCCTCACATCTCTTCCCTCTTTAAAACTTGAGCTCCTTGACTCAATCTTATTCTTGCAAGATTTAAGGATCCTTCCTACAGCAGTTCAGGAATATCAGTATCAAATCAGCCTCATCTGGCTCTGTGTCTAAACTCCGGGCAATGACAGGTGATTAGTCAATTAAAAATAAACTGTGGCCTCTATAGCCCTATTCCCTGGCACTTTCCCTGCAACATCACAAGCTTTCTACATGCATTCCTGTCTCCACCTGAGGTCTCAGTTCTCCCTTCATTCCTGGCCTTAGAACTAGTGTCCCTCTGCTCCACACCCATGGCCTGTCACAATATGGATATAAGTTGCCTTTCTAGTCTTATTCCCTTCCCCCTCCTTCATAAAAGCCTTGGCATTCACCAACCTGATGAGCCGATGTTGGCCAACACCCTCTGCCCCCGCACCCCTGCAGCACATACATATTTCTTCATGTCTACATTCATACTTCTCTCCACCTGGGATAATTGCAACTAATCTATTTCTTCAGAATTCCTAATCCATTCATTTTTCAAGGCTAATCTAAAATATGCCTTTCCCAGGGTGCCTGGGTGGCTCAGTGGGTTAAGCCTCTGCCTTTGGCTCAGGTCATGATCTCAGGGTCCTGGGACTGAGCCCTGCATCTGGCTCTCTGCTCAGTAGGGAGCCTGCTTCTGCCTCTCTCTCTGCCTGCCTCTCTGCCTACTTGTGATTTCTCTCTCTCTCTGTCAAATAAATAAATAAAATCTTAAAAAATTAGTTAAAAAATATGCCTTTTCCTGTGTCTTGGGAAAGACACTGGACAAACAAAGCAGGAAAACTGTTCAGTGTGGTTGAAAGAATATAAGCTTTTAGTTGTATAATCATGCTTATCCCCAGGTTGGGGTCATTGGGTAACTCGATAAACATTTCTAGGCCTCAGTTACTGTATCTGTAAAATGATCACAATAACACCAATCCCACAGAGATAACAATACCAATTCTGGCACAAGGCAGGTGCTTAATAAATGACAGCTATAATAATTATAAGAGGATGTGTACACAAACAACTGTCTAAGAACTTAGAATGTGATTCCATTTTCCAGAAGGAGGAAAATTGGCATCTACTTGTCAGGCTATGGATGTCTCCTGGTAGAGCAAAGCATTTCAATTCAGCTTTGGAAAATGGCTAGAATATCAACATATAAAGACAATAAGAAAAGCATTCAAGGAATAAATAATGGCATAAGTAAAAACATGCAAGTAAAACATGCATGTTTCCTTGTATGTTTTCCATGCAAGGAAAACATGGAGCATAATTACATGGCCAAATCACATAGATTGAAGCAGGAGGAAAGGAAGAACAGTCAAGCTATATTGCCAAGAATAATTTTTCTAGAGATTCAAACTATGTCATCTACATGGACAAATGACTGAAGTGAATCTTCATACAAATTCTAACACCATCAGAAAACTTGGAAAACATACCAACACTTCTCTGGCATGGATCCATGAAAGGTTTCAGTGAGAACAATTTGGTTTTTGCCAGCATTCATGAAAGGTGTGAATAAGATTCAGAACTTTTAGTACAAAAGGAATAAAGTACTTTTTTTTTTTTTTTGTTAAGACACAGCAGCCTTTTTGGGCTTTATTAGAAAATACTCATGCCAGCTGTCTCTTTTCTCTGACTCACATTCACACAATATGCCTCTCTCTTGTTTCTCGTCAGCACTGCACTCAGATACTAATGAGTTTTTGGGAATAGAAAACCCAGTGGAATATTAAAATTGGAAAGGGGAGCTCGTTGAGTTAATTTCACCGAAGTGCATCATAACATACTGCAATGTTGTAAGAATGAATATTCAAATAGGAATTCAGTCATGGGAAAATTAATTAAGGAAAATCTTATTGCTAATATTGCTTTTTATACATATACATATGCAGAGACACACAACCATTTATTGGCTCAGTGTTAACAATAATAAAAGTAAAACATTTATGAAAGTCAAATGTTCAAGACCACTTGCTGAGTTGGTGTTAAAAATTTTTAAATTAAAAAAAAAATTAACTATAATTCCAGAAAGCTGTTTCTAAAAGACAAATTTAATCGTGGTACTCCTTTGCTTAAAAGTCTTTAATAAATCCAAAACATCTTTTAGAACAAAGTAAAAATCTTCAGGGCTGCAGTATGGCTTCACTGTGTGGATTACACCTGCCTCATCTCATTTAATCTATTTATATTCTTTCAAATATGTTGTGTTCTTACAAATCTCCCCATCCTTGCACATACTGTTCATTTTGTGTGTAACATTCTTTGACCATTTTCAGATGCAGTTCAGTACCACTTCCTTCTCTCTCTGCTGGAAAAGAGGCCCTCACACTGGACTTAGTGCTAGTTAACAGAAACACTATGCACCTACACAACGCTAGAGACCAGGCCAGGTAAATGCATACTTTATTGTCTGTTTACTTGGCTGTTCACCCACTAGAGAGTACATTTACTGATTGATTAAACAAATACTAAGACCTGGGATTGAATTGTGAACAAAAATACAATCCATCCCCCAGACAAGTTATAGTCCAGTTATATAGATAATAAAGGTCTAAAGGTCCTTTGAGTAATAACCTCTTTACTTCCTAACACCTGAATATTTTTTGAAAGGACAAATAAAAAAAGTGAAAGAGTAAGTGGATAGATATGTCATTCCATAATATGGAATTTGAGCAGAGCAGCACATCAATCCTGAGGAACATAAAATTAAAAAAAAAAAATCTGATGGAGTAAGAAACCTGAATTTGGAACCAAAATACTGATATTTGAATCACAGTCCCTGGACTTAGTAAATGTGTGACTTGGAGAAAGTTTCTTAACCTTTGTGAGTTTTAAACTCTCTAATTCAAAAAATACTAACACCTGTTGATAAAGAACGTTCAAAGTTTTCATGACTCTTCATACTCAAGGGAAAGATCACAAAAAACACAGTGGGAATATCATTCCCAGATACCTAACTTTTAGGGCCAACTCTAATCAATTGGCAGTTGCTTTTTGTTGAGCATTATGTTGAGAAGGATTCTGAAAATGAACCCAGATCCAGTAGGAAAAAATACTGTGATCACTTAGTAATGAGTCTGCCATGAGGGCACAGGAGAGTGACTATGTATGTAGCCACATACATACACCTTGCTACCACATAGGCAGTGGGTATCCATAGAAAGTGATTAATTAGATGAGTGGTGTAAATCTGGACACAGTATGGGATGAGATGGAAAGGAATGGAATAGAATGAAATGGAACAAAACAGGGTAGAACCCCAGACTGACTAAATGAGCTATCAGAGAGAATCTACCTTTTCATACAGCTCTCCTAAGCTACTTAAAGTAATCTGCCTTCTCTTATAGTTGTCT
The DNA here is from genome assembly GCA_028533885.1 of Nasua narica. Taxonomy (NCBI): domain Eukaryota; kingdom Metazoa; phylum Chordata; class Mammalia; order Carnivora; family Procyonidae; genus Nasua; species Nasua narica. The sequence continues at coordinate 34,445,154 of CM052798.1, forward strand.
AGCTATGTCATCTTTTTCTTATAGACTATGAATGCCTTGTTCCTGGCACATCGGATAGAAATGATAATGGTTATTGGATGAGCAAGTGAATGAATAAATGAATGAAACAGTGAATAAATATATAGCTCTTCTGCTTTCTATATATGATCTTGGAGAGGTCCTCAACATAACATATCTAGCCATAATTGGATTCAAAAGTTTACAGAGCATAGTCACATCCATTAGCTCATTTGATTCTTACCACAGTCCAGAGAGGTGGACAATGGTATGCCCATTTTTATTTTATGTTTTTTTTAATTTATTTTTTATTTTTTTTAATTTTTTTCCCAAATATGTTTATTTTTTCAGTGTTACAAGATTGATTGTTCATGCACCACACCCAGTGCTCCATGCAATACGTGCCCTCCTCAATACCCACCACCAGGCTCGCCCAAACCCCCACCCCCTCCTCTCCAACCCCCTCAGTTTGTTGCTCAGGTATGCCTATTTTTAAAATGAGGAAGCTGAGGCTCCAAGATTAACTGACCTTTTGTTGTTCTTTGTTGTTTTTAAAATTTATGTTTTATTCTATTTTTTTTAATTGGGACTCTTTTGTATTTATCTTATTTGGTCTTCAGTTTCCTTATAAGTAAAAAAGGGAACATAGATCTTGATTTGCTTATCTTACTGGTTTGTAGTAAGGTTCAAACCATTGTAACTAAAGAGCACTGTTTGTATACAAGGCAGGATCTTGATAGTACTTTACTTGTGAGGAACTTTACATTTTTTAGCTTATTTCATTCTCACAAAAGCCTTAAAAGGTGGGTTTTGATATCCAAATTTTATTGATAAGAAACTTAGTCTCAAGCCAAGGTCACTAAGCTATCAAGGGGTAAAACTACTGTGTGTCTCTAAAACCCATACTGTTTCTTCTAAAACATATAACCTTTTCTTCAACAGGACACTTGTGTTACAATAATGCATTCTTTGCTTTTATTTTCCTCCAAATACTAAAGATATTAGCTGTGGCAAATGACATGTGAAAACACAATTTACTTCAAGAGGGACAGGTTGCTAGCATGCATGGTATTCTTCACAGAACCACACAAACCTGGAGGGGAGAAGCGGCCAGAGGCAAATGGGCATGTATATCAGGGATCAAAAAGGTAGGTTCCCTGGGACCAATGATGGCTGGGGCTGGGCCTGCCCATGGGTCTGAAGCTGCACAGACTTTCTTAAACAAGCAGGGGATGCAAGAAGCCTGTGAAACAGCTCCTGTTGAAATGCAGGTTTTACAAAATAATTCCTAGCTCCCCTGTCTCTTCAGGGCCTGCAACTCTGGGTTTTGTTCCTGGGCCCACAGATGAGCCCTTTATTCTATTGTCTAAACAGGAAAATTATGGTTCTCTGAGGAACCAGTATTGCGTCTGAGCTTGACTTTCTATCAATCATGTTAATTTAGTAATAAGCTATTGCTTTGCCTTTGCATTCATCAGAGTCAAAGGTGAATTGTCTTCCTTTGGTCCCCTTTGCCCTTAATTAACAGTCATTTGATACCCATATTAATTAGTGGGGTTGAGAAATATTTTGCCTCACTCTTCACCATAGTGGATAATTAAAAGTTCCATTAATAAAATAGCTGCATTCATAATTTCTACAAACCTATAATGAAACAATAAACATGATTATAGGGTAGCTACCATTCCTCTCCCAGCCTCCTCTCACTGTTCTTGTCTATTTCCATAATCTTAGAATTGTATAGGGAAGGACAAACTAGCAAAGGCTACAAGTGGTAACCTTGGATCTGATCACTTAGGGCATGTAATTAACAGGATAAGTCAGAAGAGTTCTTGAAAAGAGAGGAAGAGATTCACCTGAACTAGAAATGTTATATGGCTTTATAAGCCTGGAACTCCAGACAATTTTGGAGTTTAATTTCAAGTAAAAGTAAAAGCTTCATTCTTAATTAGACTGGAAATAACCATCCTGAGTTTTATATGGATGCTCTGACATTTTTGGCTCAACTCAATGTAGCAAATATTGCTATGTGTATACCATGTGTTGAGCACAATGAATGAAAGAGATTGATCACAAACACTGCCTGCCCTCAAAGAGTTTGCTATCTAATGGAATACAAAGTCCCTTAAACAACCAAGATACGAAGAAGATAATGTAAATTAAGAGAAGGAAGAAGTCTCTACTTATAAAACATTCTTTCAATCACTGTCTCACTCCCTAATAGACTAGGCTGGGTTTTTTTTTTTCTATTTTTTTTTAAATTATGTTGTTAGTCACCATACAGTACATCATTAGTTTTTGATATAGTGTTCCATGATTCATTGTCTTTTAGATACTCCCACCACACCCTTGTATTTCTCCAATCATATCATGTACCACAAGATCCTTATTTAACCCATATGAAGGAAAGCTACATTATACAGCAACAAAGTTTTTCTTAGTTTAATATTCTCAATGCTAGCATATCATGGGCACTTAAATATCTTTTGAATGAATGAATGTAAGAAAAGGCAACTGAGCATTAGCCAACCATCTTAATAAATATAACTATACACAAAAATAAAGCTCTAGAGGACACAATGTTTCACAACCATTCTCTTATTTGATATTAACAACAGCCCCTGTCCTAAGTTATTAATGAGAGAGAGAGAGAGAGACGTGAAAATGTTAATTTGAAGATTTTATTTATCTAACAGAGAGAGAACACAAGCAGGCAGAGAGGCAGGCAGAGGCAGAGAGAGAGGAGCAGGCTCCCCGCCGCCGAGCAAGGAGCCCAACGCGGGACTCGATCCCAGGACGCCGGGGTCATGACCTGAGCCGAAGGCAGCTGCTCAACCAACCGAGCCACCCAGGCGTCCCTGAAAATGGTAATTTGGTGAGGTGATGGCACCACCCAGAGTGGCTGCTTCTAAACCTACTGCTTTTGCCACTATAACATGCCTCTGTCCTGTTCCCTACCTAAAGTTCATCCTCTGTTCAAGAGTTTACCTGAGCTCTAGCCACAAAAGATCCTTCTTCTCAGAATTCCTTTGTGAAGTTCAATACTCATAAAGTTAGTATTTCTCAGGTGGATATGTGCTTCTTTTTTTGTCCCTGTCGGATTTGAATCCTCAAACTCTCCCACTGCTGCTTGAAGACAGCTTTCTGATTCTGTCCTGCACTCCTGGGCATCCTTTTGCTCTGACTAGACCCCTAACAGGCTTCATGATTGCTCAATATAAAATTTCTTGAACATTCTGAGTCAGTTACTCCTCCAGGCTTCAAGTCTTAGTTTCCCTTGTCCTCCCCACAAGGTGTAACAAAGGGTAGGTACTCAATAATTATGGACTACCTTTCATTTGCAATGTCCTACCTGTACAATCCCTCCCTGTAGAAATTCTAACCTCTCAGGAGTCCACACTGCAGTCTCCCTTTCTTTACCTTTCATTTGCATTTTATCCCCCAGCATAAAGGCTTCTATCACTGAAATTGTTCTCATTGACTTCCCCTGATAGCCTATTTCAAGGCTTCTTCAATATCTTTGTTTTATTTTATTTCTCTGCATCATTCCATATAGTGGAGTAGTCTCTGTTTTAAAATACTCTCTTCAAAAGTTAACTGGCAAGGGTTGCTTGGGGACTGAACTGGGGATGATGGGGAAGAGTGGTGTGGAGAGAGGGATAAGTTCCCTGTCTCAGTTGTGATGATGGTTTCATGGGTATATACTATGTCTAAACTTATCAACTGCTCACTTTAAATATATGCAGTTCATTATATACCAATTATACCTCAATAAAAGTGTCTTAAAAAAATTTTTTTTTTGCTTTTCGTTTTTTGGTTTTTCAAAAACTCAGTTGGAAAAGTAGTCTCTCCTGGTTTTCTTTCTGGTTATATGACCATTTCTTTTACATTTCCTATCCTAACCCAGGGGATGAATCTAGTTCTAGGCCATTAGCTTTGACTACTTGCCTTTTCCCATCATAAGAGATTGGGCCCATCCCCCTGTTTCTGAAGTGGAAGCCAAACAACTAGTCAAAGATGAATTCCACCTTGCACAGATGTGCTTGTTACAGGTTTGTAAAATTAACTTTGCTTGAATGCATATGAAAGAAAGCTAGGGTGTCACTCAACATCATTAACATCATATTTGTTTCCTACCTCTAAATTCTTTTTTCACTTTAGCACGGTCATTGTCATCATTACTACATTTTTTAAGTGCTTAATACATGCCAGGAACTTTGTTAAACTTCTGGTGTCTCATTTAATCCTCACAACTACTAAAGGTAATAAATATTATCATACCCATTTTACAGATGAGGAAATGAATTTAGAGAGGTTATACAACTTGTAAGAGCTAACAATGGCTGAATCTAGAGATGAACCACAGTTATTTAACTTCAAAGCTCAGACTTTTAATCATGACCTTGTAATATCAGACTACTTTTGTCTCTCTGCCTTTCTTCTACATAGAAAGTATCTGAAGATCACAAACTAGGAGAACCTATGAAAATGGAAAAGAGTTGGAAGCATCTCTCTAGCTGCTAAAAAGCCTCAGAATCAGAAAGCTGTCTCATACAAATAAAAAGCATTTTATTTGGTTTTCCCCTTAATACAGAATACCCCTGTATAGATTCTGTGTCTATATTTTTAGTGACAGGAAGCTCATACCACCTGTTGAGACAGCCTTCTTCATCACTACACAGTTCCCATTTTTGTCCCATAAGAGATCAAAATCTACTTCCTATATTTCTACCCACCAGTATAGTTCTGTTCACACCTGGTCTCCTGGCACCTTGACAGGCTTTCAGAATTTTTAAGCTTCCCCTGAAATTTATCTCTAGACTAGTCCAGTACTCCTTGGTTAACATTTAACCATGACTGTGCTCCCTTTCCTTCAGAAACTATACTAGACACTGACTCATGCAGTATCCCAGTCAGGTAATTAGTCTTTGCCTTGGCTCTAGTCCCATTTCTGTTCTTTGTTATGAACATTTATCACTCTGCCAGCTGCCCTGCCCCTTCTCAGAGTCGCATCCCTGTCTGTCCCATAGCCATGATATGAGGGCAGGTGTGACTACTTAACACCAGAGGGCAAAGGCGGACAGTCAACATCCAGATGAGAGAAAATAAGCAATCTGGTCTAATGGCAATATGACTAAATAGGATGAGATAGATTAAGAAATACTTAGAAGACAAATCTGGCAGACTTGATAATTAAGATGTAAATCTAAAAGAGAAATTCAAGGCACATTTTATTTGTTTGTTGGGTGGAGAGTGGTAAAAAAATCAAGCAGAGAACACTGAAAGAGGAAGAACAGATTTTATATAAAGTTATCTTTTTATCTTATTAGCACATATTTTTATTTTAAATATATTTTAAAGTCTATAAAATCATTGGGTTTTTTGTAAAGTTGATTAATTATTTTTTCCTTCCAACTTTTATTTAAATTCTAGTTAGTTAATATATAGTGTAATATTGGTCTCAGAAGTAGAATTTAATGATTTCATCACTTACATATAACATCCAGTGCTTATTATAACAAGTTATTGAGTTGTGTTTTGGACATGTTGAAGGTAACATCCAATGGATACAAAAGTATTGACATCCGACAGGAATTTGGATACTTGGGCTTGGAGCTCCAGAGAAGATCTAGTTAGAAGAAAATAGACTCTAGAATAAACCACATATAAATGGTATTTGAAATGATGAAAGATGATAAAATTCGAGGATAAGGGTTGAATAAAAAGAACAGTAAGTCAAGAACAAAGACTTAGGGAACAGGGGCACCTGGGTGGCTCAGTGGGTTAAAGCCTCTGCCTTCAGCTCAGGTCATGATCTCAGGGTCCTGGGATCGAGCCCCACATCGGGCTCTCTGCTTGGCAAGGAGCCTGCTTCCCCCTCTCTCTCTGCCTGCCTCTCTGCTTACTTGTGATCTCTCTCTCTCTGTCAAATAAATAAATAAAATCTTAAAAAAAAAAAGACTTGGGGAACATCCACATTTAAGGAGAAGATAAAGGAAAAGGATTTATAAAGAGAGAGCAATAATGAAGTAATGGAAGCATAGGAGAAAAGCCGTAAGAATGTATTGTCATGAGGGGCCCCTGGGTGGCGCAGTTGGTTGAGCGACTGCCTTCGGCTCAGGTCATGATTCCGGAGTCCTGGGATAGAGTCCCACATCGGGCTCCCAGCTCCATGGGGAGTCCGCTTCTCACTCTGACCTTCTCCCTTCTCATGCTCTCTCTTACTCTCTCTCTTTCCTAATAAATAAACAAATAAATAAAATCTTTTTAAAAAAAAAAGAATGTATTGTCATGAAATCCAACAATAAAAAAATGTTGAGAGACAAATGACAAAAAGTATCTGACTCTAGAGTTTTTACAGGAACTGAAAAAATAAGTCCCTTATAGTTGGTGCTTGGCAATGAAGAAGTCTTTGGTAACCTAGCAAAAGCAGATTCAGTATAGAGGTATGAATGACAGCCAGAATTCAGTGGACTGAAACTAATTAAAGATGAACTAATAAGATGAAAACAGAGAGGGAGGCAAATCACAAGATATTATTGACTATAGGAAACAAATTAAAGGTTGCTGAAAGGGTAGTGGTTGGAGGGATGGAGTTATTGGGTGATGGGCATTAAGGAGTGCACATGATGTAATGAGCACCAGATGTTATATGCAACTGATGTATTACTGAACTATACCTCTGAAACTAATAATATAGTGTATGTTAATTAAATTGAATTTAAATAAAAATTTTTTTAAAAAAGATGAACCAAGATCCATATACTTTTTCAGTGACTTTCAAGGGATGAGAGCCTGGAGAAATATAGCACTAAGGAACAGACATATTTGAAGATTTGGGGTGACTTTTTCAACTACCACATGACCCTTTTTCACTAGTGATTATCATCTTATAGCCTTTCCCAAGCTCATTGGCCCCAATTCCAAGGCTATAGTGAATCTCTATACTGTTATCACATCCTTTAGGTGTTTGAGTCATAATAAAAGGCTGCAAAACTCTGTTAAATCAAATACTCAACTTTTTTTAAAATTATTTTTTGATCAGACTCCTCTGAAATGCTGATATTTACACTCAATACTGAAGATAAAATTTCAGGAAATTCAAGGACTTTGTGAAACAGAATCTGCTCTCATACACCATCCAGACCCTCTTTTCTGGATAATGTTGTCTCAAGATAACATAAATGACAATAAAAGGTATTATGAGAGTAAACTAACAATAAGCACTTACATTTTATACTTCATAATATATGACACATCTTCACATTTTTCTTTTATTTGATCCTCCCTAAACTCTATGTTTTATAGATAAGAACAATTACATTACTCACTTACATCCAGTGACAGGCACAGAATGTGCTGCACAGATACCTGGAAATATGTCACAGTGTTTGGTGAGCTGTGAGTGCTATTCAGATATAGGCACTCATCACCACTGGAACTCCCATCTGTACAGCTTTTCTAGTGGTACCATAGACTTAAAGAAGCAAAATGATTCCTCCACACAGCTAATGAGTGGCAGAGCATTTGTCTCCTGATGCTTCATCACATGACTTTTTTCTTCTTTCTGGACACAACTATTCAGAGAGAAGTACTGGACTACTGCCCATGTCTGGACTGGTACTTCCATGCTCTGAGCATCATGCTTTTGGGATATAAACCATGGGACAGATCAACTCTATCTTTCCTGTGCTGCATATCTCCTTTTAGAGCTAGGACTTTGATTGAATAACCTCCTGAAAATTCATTTCTTCTTGCTTCCCTACATGGCTTTAATTTATTGCCACGGTGACTCCTTAGAAGTTCCCTATTTCCTCTTTCAAGGACACAGAAGAAGGCAGCATAGAATTTTTCCTTTGTAAATAAGGCTGCTCCTCTTCTTCATTGTTCTCTGTGTCCCTTAATCTCCATCCATCTATATTTAGTTGTTATTGATTCTCATTTAAGTGTCTTGTTCCTCCTAGACTCTGGAAAACACTTCAATCTGTAGAAATAGAGTGTACTACTTCCTCTGATTGCATGGGTAAACAAACCATAGATATGTACAGTGTAAATATTCTATCTTGCTTCTGTCCCCAGGATCAATCTCAATAGAAAAGTGGGGTAGGATTCCTGTATATAAGGTTATTGGACTGGGAATCAAGAGACCCTGGAAAAAGCCCAATTCCAGCTTGTCCTAAGATAAGTGGTATTATTTTAGATGAGTCAGTTCCTGGGCTTAGATTCCTTGTCTGAAAAACAAAGGGGTTTGTACTAGGTAACTCTAAAAGTCCTTTAATACTTCTTTCCATAAATTACATTTTATGTTACATACATATCTATTGCATAATATTAATACAATATAAAATTATAAATAAGCAATTTTGGAAAATACCTCATAAATAGAAAATCCATTCACAGATGTACTCATTGCTCTGATGATGTTAGAATTGACTACCTGGATCTTCACAAACCTCCAAATCCTTACACCTTAATATGAGGTAAGAATCCCAGTGCTCTCCCAGTGTTTGCTCTGATTTAGCTATGAAGCAAAGCTACTAGGAAAATAAAGTTAATTTGGCAGCATAGAGAGGCCATTTCAGCCTTAGACAAGGGGAATGAGAAGGAAGATTTAGGGAAAAAGTTTTGGCATTAGCCAAAGGAAGGAGAAAACAGGCCCAGTTCAGAGAAGTGTTCAAATTACTTCAGTATGTGGGTTGAGAGAAATAGTCAAGGAATAGTTGAGAACCATTGGACAGAGGGGTATCTACATGTTTTTTGGGGAAGGAGAAAGTTCTGGAGTTCATAATCAGCTTTTCTGTTCCTATATCTTAGGTCTTGCTCTTAAGGGAGACCAGACTAAATGCATTGAATTCTAGCAACTGGTTCTGAGATTTAGGAAACTTCTGACCACTGGGATGGCCCTGTGAGAGGCAAGAGCCTTAGGAACAAAAAGTCTATTACAATTATTTTCATAATTATTATTTCTTCTATTGTCTAATTTTCCTAATTGTTCTTTTCCTTATTTCTATTTTTTATTTCTGCAATTAAGGCCTTGACCCTTCCAAAACACAACCCCTCCCTTCCCTAACACTTCCCTTATACATATTCTTTTGCTAAATTAATATAGAGTGTCTAGAATGAAGAAAATGAAGGTTCTGCTCCATCCTCCCCCTTGTGAGTAGGCTTTAGAACTCTGGCATCCATATCTGGGTCCCACACTGCAAGCATGTCAGTGACAAAATGTCCAGCAGAGGAGATGATGAGGATGGGGATGGGTACATTCCCAGTATATTCTAGAAAGAGTAGAAAGAATTAGAAAAATAATAACTCCCAAGGAGAACTAGGATCAATGGGTGAAAATTTTACAGAGAGCATCCTGAGTATAAGACTTTGGTTGGAAAGGAAAGGAAAGAAGCAGGAACCAGGTAGGTGGGATAGGAAGTGAGGGAACAAACTTATTTAAAGGATTGTTCCCTCCCTCTTTCTCCCCAGTCCATGGAGAACTGATGACCTGGAGATGAATGCACTATTCCATAGAGAAAAGAAAATTCTAGGCTGTGTCCTGCAGGTATTATTATCCAAGGAGCCAAATACAACAACAACAACAAAAGACTAGGATATATCTCAGGAAGCTCTGGGGAGGGGTGAGCTATGACACAGGTGTGGCTGATGACCTTATTGTTGGAACATTCTAGCTGGACCCAGTTAGAGTGTGTGATCTCTGAGTGTCGGTATCCCTATGCTATATAACCAATGATTTAACAAAACTGACTAAAAACACAGAATGGGAAAGGAAGCTCAAAAGGCAGAACGATCTCCTCCAGTCTATGCTGAGTAAAATAAGTCAAGCAGAGAAAGTCAATTATCATATGGATTCACTTACTTGTGGAACATAAGGAATAACATGGATGGCATTTGGAGAAGGAAAGGAAAAGTGAAGCGAGAGAAATCAGAGGGGGGAGATGAACCATGAAAGATTGTGGATTCCAAGAAACAAATTAAGTGTTTTAGAGGGGAGGGGGGTGGGGGGATGGGTGAGCCTTGTGGTGGGTATTAAGGAGGACATGTATTGCATGGAACACTGGTTGTTGTACATAGATAATGAATCTTGGAACGCTGCACCAAAAACTAATGATGTATTTTATGGTGACTAACATAACATAACACACACACACACACACACACACACACACACACACACATACACAGAGGCAGAATGATGCTCTTTTGAGAGAGATCAAACTCCAGGATGGTTCTCAAATAAATTCATGCTCCTATGCCAAACAAGATCCAGAAAACACAACATAAGCCTTTTTACACATATACTCACCATTCATGAAGCTTCTTGCTCTTTCCTAGTCTTGACTCTCTTGGCCACTGACTTGGCCATGTTTGCTCTTGATGTTTTCTTTCACTGTATATTATCCTTCCCTCTCCAACTCCTACTTCTCATTCTACTACCATTGTAATTGTGATAACAACAGCTCTAATTGTTAGTTAATCTAGTTCACTCCATGGCTTCTTCTGAGTGTGTGTACACACACACACACACACACACACACAGTTTAATTTTTAGATTATCCTATACATATGAGTTGATTTTGGTGTTAAATCTCTTCTGCAGATGAGGACACTGGCTAGAAGAAATTCTGTAATCTGCACAAAATCATACAAGTAGAAAGTGGTGGAGCCAGGTTTCAAAAGAGATCATCTCTCTGACTTGAAAGACCATGCTTTTCCCCTGAAGCTATAATGTCTCACTAATAATTTCTTTCCAATAATAATTCTGATAATTTTACACCTGCCTTGGCTGACACCTCCTATCCCATCAGCCTTGCTCGACTATCACTGCCCGCCCCCCCCACCAAATGCACACCATCTTCTCTAGCCTTGCAGGCAGTTTTCAGACAACAGGAACTGAAGAGCTGAATATTCGAGGAATTCAAGACAGAATTTATAAGACAAGTTGCTCCTTTTGTGGACACATAATGCCTGTCTCAGACGATGCATGCTTGGTCGCTGCCTAAAATGTTTTGGGGGGGTGGTTTCCAAGAATTTGGCATCATTGCTGGAGACCTTTTTCTTCTTATCTTACCACAGTGCATTTGTCCCACAGGGCTGCTTGTTTTATGAGTAATGAGCAGACTTACTTTAGCTATAAAAATAAAATTAATTCAAATCATTGTTTTCAAAGAAACCCAATACAGGGTCATATCTGATTTGGCTTCTAAGGAGAGAAACTTATTCGTGATATGTCAGAACTCAATTCTTGTTGGACCCACACATGTGTGCAGGCACACACATTCACAAATACAACCTCCCATGTCTGAAGCTATTTTCCAAGAAAACCAGATGAAGAGAATTTTCATAACCAGAAGCCAAGAGTGAGTCACTGCTGGGTAGAACAACTGAGCAGATAGTCCTAGTAGGAGGAATGCCAGGACATATGAAAAACAAAAGCAGTGAGTTCAACCATGGGAACCTTAGAAAGTTGCCTGGGACCTTGGAAACCATTTAATCCAATACTATCAATACATATATTCCAGTAAATTAAAATGTTCCATTAGTTTAATATCTGAAACTCAAATAATTATAAAATTAACTTTAGATATCTCTTATTTGGTTTTAAGAAATGAAACATATATCATTTTAATCTTAGATCATTTCAGGTAAATGAGTTTTAAATGAAACTTAGATATTTTTAAGTAAAGGAGCAAAGGAACTATATGGGTGAAATAGTAACTTTCTATCTGTGCATATTTAATTTTTTTCTTGAACTATATTTTGGTTAAAGAAAATATTTCTACTTTCAATTCTAGTCATTCTCCACTGGACATCTGTCAACATCAGGTTTACAATAAAAAGCCAAGATATGGATACCAAAGTCCAGTGTGGGAATTGTGGAGCAGGATCTTCTTCTCACTCATTCTATAGTCCCTCAGCATTATTTCTATTGATACAGAAAAATATATTTAATAATGGAAGTACTAATAAAGGATTTTATATTTAGGGAACAGCAAAACCTAGTCTGGTCTTGTAATGAGTAATTTGAGAGGTAAGATTACTGACAATGCAGGGCATGACCCGGGAAGGGCAGGTTTCCCACTGAGGATTGTGAAATGAAAACTGGTTAGAGAGGAAGAGGAAGGGGTCAGCTGGGAATAGTTAATGAAGACCTTGACTGTCATGTCTACAAATAGGAAATTTAATTCTTCAGGTGAAGAAAAACCCTGGCATGTTTTTGGAAAGAGATCAACATGATAATGATTTGTGCTTGGGGTAACTCATACTAACAGTAAATGGAGAATAGATTTGAAGGGGAGAAATTGAAGGCAAGGAAATCAATCAGAAGGCTGGTGCAATAATCCATGTAAGAAGATAAACTTTATGAGAATACTTGGCATTCCCAATGTACCTCCAAACCTAAAGCAAAGGATGTGCTCAATAAATAGTTATTAAGCAGAGTGACCTACACTTATGTCTAAGAAGGAAATGAAAGAAATAGGTCAAGGGGCCAGATCTGTGGCAGAGAGACCACACTCATCCATAAGTTTCCAGACAACTTTTTTTTTCCAGATCATTATCCAGACTGTGCTGGCTAGCTGCCTAGATTAAACTACTTTTTATTAAGCATTTATCATGCCCAGACCCCCAGGCTTAGCATCATTGTGTATACATGACCTCATTTAATCTCTGAAAAAAAGCAGGAATTAGATATTGTTATCCTAATTTATGTGTGGACAAAGTGAAGTATCCGCCTCAGGTCTTATATCTACTAAGTTGCACCAAGATTTGATTGCAAGACTGATTCTAAAGCCTATGACTATCCTGCTATACTCAGAGGAGCATGTGTCACTTGCCTTTTTAAAGGGGGATTTTATGTATCCCATTTCCACACACACTCCAAAAGAGGCCTCAATCTCATAGCTTCCACAAACAATAGCATCACATTTTGAAAATTGGTGTAAATGTGTTTTTAATAAACTGCCTCAAAATTTTCTGTATGCCTTAATAAGTTTTTGTATCCTCAGGAGGCCTTATTAGATAAAGATAAGATGTTTTAGAAAGTCCCCCATCCCTATCTACTTGAAGATACATTAATCATTTTAAATCTCCTCCAAAATCATGGGCAAAAAGTCATATTGTTGATGCTGGCTTAATGAATATAAATACTAACCGTTCCCTTATGAAATATCTTTGGATGAGCTTCCACAAATACTGAACATGAAGAGTACCCAGAAAATCCTCTAAACAGATAATAGACTCTACCTAGCCCTGCTGCAAGTCTTATCTGGTTATAGTTCTCCCCTTTCCTTTGCTCCAGCTTTCTCTTCCTAAAATCATTTGAAAGTGTATTGCTTTTTCACCCTGAAAATGCTATTTTTACATTCCTTTGTTTCGAACAGGGCCCTGGAAGTAGCAACTTAATACATATATTTTTTTCCTTCCAGATGTTGCCCTTTCCTCTTTAGAAAATGAATTTTTAAACTATCATTTCAAAGTACCCTGTCAAACGGTATCCTGCTTTTGGCCCAAGTGCATCCCCAGCACAAAGGCAAGATATCTCTCAGGGACATAAAACAACAATATTCTATTTAATCTATGTAATTGCTTTTAAAATGTCCACTGTTTTTATTAGTAGCTCTTCTACTGCTGTCATAGGATGATCATACTCTTTTTGAAATATCTCTCTTATTTTCCATTTACGTCGTGGGAAAATATTTCAATTATAGAAATATGCAGTTGAGTTAGAAAGACAATTCTCATTCATTCACAACCAACACACAATTTCCAAATTTGGGGGAACTGCCAGAATGAATAGACTGAAATTATTTTTTGACAAAAGCCAAAAAAAGCACAAAGGGTATGAGGGAAATGAACTAGTTGTGCCTACTAGATCACTACTCTGTGCTTATTTTATCTGTAAAATAGGGATAGTAATGCTCATATCACAAGGTTTTTATGAAAATTAAATATATGTGAAAATGCCTAGCATTGTCTTGGGTCACTAGAAAAATACAACAAATACTAATATTAGTAGTAATTGCTGTTATTGCTGGTGCTGTTTCAAGGGAAATATTAAAACTTTCTTCTTTACTTACCAAACATTTACTGATCATCTGTGACACAGCCCCCCACCCCATGAAAGAAGCTGTCAGTGTAGTGGGGGAATCAGACAAGTTAAAACTGAACTACTATGTAATATAATAACTCTTATAACAGAAGTATGTAGGGACTGCTTTATGAACATAGATGTAGCAATTTAAATAATATCTGTTTACATAGCATTTTACAATTTTCAAAGCTATTGTCTCACAAAAACCATTTGAAGTAGGCTTGAACTATCCAGTTTTACAGATAATCATCATCATCTTCACCCTGGCAGCTACTATTTGCTACATGACCAGTATGGCCCTAGGCTAGGAGCTTTATGTGTATTATGTTTCTCAATCATCACCAGAAACCTGCAAAGTAACTACTCTGATCCCCATTTTACAGATGATGAAACTAAAATTCAGGAAGTTTTATTGGCTTCCCCTATTCACACAACTTGTAAGTGATGTAGTCCAAACACGGACATGGACACAAATCTGTTTCCAAGACATGGTCTTTTCTCCATTCATAATTGAATTATAGATACAAATCAGCTCAAAGAAAATTACATTGGGAATCACAAAGAAGAGGAAATTTTTCTCTCAATGTACAAAAGAGAGGATGACAATTAACACCCTGAACTCTACACTAAATATGGAAGTCATCCTTCTAGATTTGTCCCAATAGATGCCATTCAACAACACGGGGGCATGTCAAGAGTTTAACAAACAAGTGGCCTTTGGAGAGGGTATTATTACATCATATCAGATTACCTGTGGTTAAATTTTAACATTGGTATTGCCAATTCTGGCACTCAATCTTTCAGAAACTATACTGGCTAACTAGAATAGAGAATAGATAACTTGATGGCTGCCAACTAAAACCAAATGTTTAAACAAGCCACTAGCCCCTAGACAGGAAAGCTAAAAGTGTTAAGAAAACCCTGAATTATATAGTAGTCCTCCCGTATCCAAGGTGGGAGGGTGGGTGGGAGATACTTTCCAAAACCCCCAGTAAATGTCTTTCTAAAATGTATTTTAGAAACTCAAGCACCTTGAAACTTTGAGTGAATTAAGAAGTTTTAGATCTAGAAAGATCAGTGTCTATACCTCCTTAGAAAGCCTCCTGTCTTCTGCAATCCACAGAGCTCTCTCTAAATCTGCATCCTAAGGTGTTCTCTCCAGATTAGACACAAAAGGCTCTGATCATCTGACACATCCAACCACAGTACATAGGTTCTATGTCCCCAACCTAGGTATGAGCCCTTAAGAGCTTAGTTTTCATTTACTTTGTATGCCAAGCATTTTTAATAAAGCTTCTAAAATCAACTCAGTTTAATAATCATGTATTAAGGTCCTATTGTTTCATGAAAGCACAGAAATAAATAAGACTCTGTGTTCAGAGTTCAAGACTAGTTGGGGAGATAGACATGTAAACAGATAATATAATGTATGAAATTATGAAATAGCTTGGGGTATGCCCAAGGTTACTGGCCTATGGTAAGACTCATAATATGTTTGACAAAGAACTTGGGTGATTCTGGACAGTGGAGAATAAGAAGGGACAAAGAATAGGTGGAAAAGAGATTGGGGAACAAGCCAGTTACCTGCTTATCATCCAGTGCACAATGCCAAGATGGGATCAGCATGACTGAAGCAGACTTTTTCCCCAGGGACCCAATGTGACAAGCAAGTGGCATGGATATGGGATCCCAGTAGCAGGTAAAGCTAAAATCAGACAGTAAAGATTCTGGTAGACCAGTTCATTGAAGGAAGTGCAAAGAGAAGATTTTGCCTCTCTAGAGGACGGGACTATCTTGAGATTGGTGTCAAAACTCCAGTAAAGCAACTTGGGATTCAGACTTAAGCACTAGTCTTATCCAGTCCTAATGGGAAATTAGAATGCTGGACAATGAAACAGGCAGAAGTCCACTTGTTTGTGGTAGAGAAAATTTTCCATGACCAGGCAAATTGCTGAGGTTCCCTACATATCCTCATGCTCAGACACATTGAGGACTGTGTTTATAGCAGCGAGACTAATTTCAGACACCACTTTTTCCTGTTTTGAAAAAAAAGTTAGAATAGGATCTTGACATGAAAGTCTTGGTACTGAAGGGGTAGAGAAGGGATAAAGACAATATCAAATATATTTGTTGTTGAAACATTTCTGAAGGTTAGGTAAAAGCAACTCATAGCCTCTTTCCTATCAAGACAAAGAGGAGTCATTTTTTCTCATTTATCTGAAGATATCAGCAAGAAGTGCCATCATTCACTGCCATTTTGTGTCGCATAACTGTTATAATAGAAATTTAAGAAAATAAAGAACATTGCTCCATTTTTTTTTTCTACCTGATCTTCCCTCATTTTCTACTTAGATGTAGATTCATGATTTTTTTTTTCTCTTAGGAGAGCCACATGGAACCTGTCAGAAATATTCCAGCATATGTAAATTCTAACTAGACAGACAAAAATAATCTCTGTTCTGTTCCTCATGTGGTCTGTGGGAGTTTTACCTTGTTTGCATGATTGATCAGTTTGCGTGTTACATTTCAAAATCACTTTTCAAATGGAGACATGACGTAGAAAACAAGAGGAGGACTATCAAGGCCTGGGTGGAGGGAAAGGGTACCCAATTCAGGATAAGCCTTTTTTTTTTTTTTTTAATTTAATTTTGTTTTTTCAGTGTTCCAAGATTCATTGTTCATGCACCACACCCAGTGCTCGATGCAATACGTGCCCTCCTCAATACCCACCACCAGGATAAGCCTTTCTAACAGCTTATAAATATTCCTCCTTCACATATCAGATGCTCACTATTAGGGGCAGTTCCTGAAGCTTCTATTATATGGGCAGTGGGAAAACTAATTCTCCAAAGATGAACCGTAAAGTGGACAGACTCTCTGCTTTTTTTGGTTGATAGTACTTCTATGTCTAAATACATCAGATGTATATAAACTGCCAAGGCCACGCCAGTATCCCTAAACTTTCTCAGGACTCATTTTCCTTTGTTCCCAAGACTTCATTGTGTTTCCAACCCTTCCTACTATGCAGTTTGTACACCATTTCCCAGGAACTCTCTCCATACCTAACTTAAGAAAGAACTTCCATAACTCTTCTTTGCCCAGCTCCAGACAAAATGTGCTCCTTATATGCAAACCATAGAAAAAATAATCCACTGCCATGAAACAACTGTTCGCAGAAACATTTGCCCCCAAAATGTTATTTTTTCAGGTTTTATGTCCTCTTCTTCATCTTCATCTCCACTGCCTTGGTCCAAGCTTCACAACCTCTTACCTATATTACTGAAGCAGTTCTGTAACTTGCCTTCCTATGGCCGTTATCTCTTCCTTTCACTACTTCCCTAATCTCTCCCTCCCCCCACCCGAGGTTCTTATTCCTCACTCTACTGATAGTGATTTCAAAGTACAAATATGAAAATGTAACTTGCTTGATTAAAAAATTATGAGCACCCTTAATCAAATGCTAAGGAGAGGAGAAAGGAAAAATAAGAACATTTTGAGCATCTGCAATTTGTCAGACTCTGTACTGGATTCCATTACATACATTACTGTTCCTTATTCTCATAACACTTCAACATAATGTAGTGTTAGCTCTTATTTATTCTGAGGAAACTAAGGTTCAGGGAGCTTACATAATGTATTCAAGGCCATATGATTGGTAGATTTAGTACATAGCATGTGAGGTCTGTAGCCATGTATTGACTTCACTTTCTCAGCATCAGTTCTAGAGTCTAGAGATATAAAGATGAAATAAGATATTTGACCATCTCAGACTCTGAGAAGCCCAGAATGGAGGAGAAATTCACACTAATAGTAAGTTACAGTACAACATGGAAAGCACAATGCTAAGTGGCAAAATCAGGGTTTGAACATGTCTCTTCCAGTTAACCACCATTACTGATCTTTGCAAAGGTGAGAAACTTTCAAATGTTAAAAAACTTTCCTCATATTGTATGGAGCACTGGGTGTGGTACATAAACAATGAATCTTAGAACACTTAAAAAATAAAATAAAATAAACTTTCCTCAAATTTTCATGTGATAGTATTTGTATTTTTACTCAAGAACCATGTAACAGTGCGCCTGAGTGGCTCAGTTGGTTGAGTGACTGCCTTCAGCTCAGGTCAGGATCATGAAGTCCCAGGATAGAGTCCTGCATCAGGCTTCCTGCTCAGTGGGGGTCTACTTCTCCCTCTGAGCTTCCCCCTTTCATTCTTACTCACTCTCATTCTCTCTTTCTCTTTCAAATAAATAAAATCTTAAAAAAAAAGAACTATATAAAAAAGTTACAATTAATTCAGTGAAGTTTTCAAATGAATTTGTATTTTATTAGTCACAAGAGCAAAAATATTCATTTGAATCCACATATTTGTGAGAGATACTATTGGTTAATGTACATACGGTGAGTGCATAGTCACTTCTGAATTTAGGAACCCCTTGCAATAACCTTCATAGTTCTCCCTGGGACCTTAGCCAATTCACTAAGAATAAGTGCCAGCCTTGTACTCTCCTCTGACATAATACCCCTTCCTAACATGGTTCTGCACTGTTGATAACTAGATAGCCAGGATGAATAATTCTCATGTGGAGGTCAAGTAAGCATGTACCTTGGCCAGACCTTGGATAGTGATGAAAAGTCTTTGCTCCCTCCTCTAATGCACCTAGATATCCAAGCACAAGAAAAGAAGAACTAGAGAGGGAGGGAACTACAGTGTGTTAGCGTCCACTCTGTGCTAGTCACATTATTTATAATCTAAAAATTTGTTGAGTCTGGTGTTTAAAGCCTTCCTGCAGAATCTTGCTTTCCCCTTTTAGCCCGAGTGCTTGCCTTTCCCTTCCTTCACCCCATTTACCTTTTCTATTTTTCTGAAATATACTTTGCTTTTTCACATCCCAATGCCTTTGCTAAAGCTGTTATTTTGCCTACAAAAATACATGGTCACCTCTCATTTTTTTTTTTAAGATTTTATTTATTTATTTGACAGAGAGAGATGGCAAGAGAGAGAACACAAGCAGAGGCAGTGGGAGAGGGAGAAGCAGGCACCCCACTGAGCAGGGAGCCTGATGCAGGCTTCAATCCCAGAACCCTGGGATCATAACCTGAGCTGAAGGCAGATGCTTAACGACTGAGCCACTCAGGTGCCCTGATCAGCTCCCGTTTTTAATCCTACTAAAGTCTCTCATGTTTTAAGATCTAACTCCTCTCTGAAGCTACTCCCAATATATATAGGAAGTTGTTCTCTCTTTCCTTTATGTTCTCCTCTATGCCACCCTTAATTTGCCCTTCCTTTATATCATTGAGTACATTATATCTATTCATTTGTCTATGTATGTGTCTTTTATCCCCGGTTTATGCTCTTTTGGGGGGCTGGGACTACATCTCATTTCTCTTGAATCCCTAGTATATAGCATTGTACCTGGAGCATAATATGCATCTAATAAAAGGTTAATGAATGAATGAATGAATGAGTGAATGAATGAATAAACAAATGCAAGCCTAATAATCTTCAGTTGCATGTGTCAACATTGATGTTCTTTTCTGAATCTGTCTGCTTCTGTCTGTCCTGTCATTTGTCACTTTCTAACCTACTCATCTGTTCAGTAGACCTTAAAGACCATCTGATCTGATCTTCTCAGTAAGGCAAAAATCCCCTTTTTGTGATCAGGAGTCACTCATTCTCTGACTGAATACTTTTGGTGACAAGGAGTTCATTGTCTTATAAAGGAATTCAACCATTCCTTAATGATGGTAATTACTAAGAACATCAAACTATCTTTCTATCATTTCTCGCTACTGAGACTGTTCCTGACTCTGAAACTACACTATTTACATGTATATTCTCTTCAAATGACATCCTTTCAGCTACCTAATGAAAGACTGAGAAATTAAGCAGTCACTTGTGCAAGCCATTTTGGGGACCTCAGAAACATAGGTTTCTGAGATCAAGCTGATAGCTGTAGTGGTTGCTGGCAGGGGCAGATAGGTTCATTGACCAAGAGATTGGCAAATGCACACTTAACCCTGGAAGGCACCAAGAATCCAGGTGGTAGAGAGCAACTGAGGGAACCTAAATGGTACTATAAGCTGAGGGCAGGGGAGGCCTTGCAGGAAAACACATGGTGCTCACAAAAGCAGTCTGACAATCTAGAAAGATAAAGTGCAAAATGTGACATGGAGTGGTAAATGTGAGACTGGCAAGTCATCAGAAAATGGAATATCAGAGAGGTGAAGTGCTTGTGCAAAGTTATATAGCCAGATAGGGGAATGGGGTGGCTCATAGCCAAGATCTTCTGGTTTAAAGTCATATTTTCTAGTCAAATAGTCTTTATATTGTCTCACAACATCTCCCTGTCAGCTCACTCCTTAGTACCAGCCACAAAGTGATGATTCAAAATGACTTATTAGATGAGTTTAGTTTCCTCACTGGAAACTTCACATTACAGTGGCCCCCTCCATTAGCCCCCTGACTGGCTCCTAAAACAGATTTATACTCAGGAGCACTCAGGTTAGAACCTCCAAGTCAGAGGCTCACCCAGCACTACTGCACAACCATCTTTTCCATGATGCACAGGATTATCACCCACCATGGGTCAACACATTCTTCTTTAAATATATTAATCAGTCAGTCTTAATGGATCTCAAGACACTTTCAAGGATGATTTTCCATATCCCTTTCCAAATCAGTTTTGTTTTAAGTTTAACTTCACAGAAAATCTATTTTTCATTGTCTTAAGTTACTGGGAAATACCTCATTTCCCTAATTTCATAACATGTATACAAATCTCAGTCTGTACTATTGAAAAAGTTAAATCAAAAATAAAGGTAAGATAGGCTTCCTGACAAAAATTACTCCATGACATGGATTCCAATAGAGTTTTCTAGTTTTACTTCTTGCCGCTGTCCCTAACAGCAGCCCCTGGGGACTCAATCCCTCTGTTCCCTCTTGATGGGCTTAGAATGGCTAAAGTTTCCCCTAAATTATTATCTTGTCAAGGTTAATGAGTTGAGATGGTTAGGACTTTGCCAAGGTCACACAGAACATCAGCATCAGGAAAGAGGTTAGAACCTCTGGATTTTGTCATGGCTTTATCTTGAGCCATGATACTCATGAGAGCATCTAAAAAAATGGTGTGTGGGGGGGAAACTATTATATGATTCAATATATTTAAGGTAATATATGCCCCATGTGAGACTTACCTGAACAAATGATTTCTACATTATTAATATAGGCAAAAGATTCAATACAAACGTAAAAGAAAACCTCCTACCCCATGGCAATGTCCAGAGTCCTTGAATAAATGAAATATTTACTGTTCCCAGAAGAGCTGGTAGAAGTGACTGCACTGAAAAAGCAGTTAGTTTCTGGGCAATGTGTTTAACACTCCCTGTTGATCACTTTCTTGGGGGTCATTCAATCAGCAGGAAAGCTTGGCTGTCAAAGAGTCCAGAAATGCTCCTTTGACACAGTGCTGAGCAAGACATTTGGGTTGCTTTCTATCAGCCAATCTAATATTGCCTGACTTTTTCTTGAGATTCTATGTAACTATTCATGTACATTTAGGTAAGGAAAAATAGAAATCTTGTCTGTTGTCTCCTAAACTAAGGGTAGTTTCAAAACAACTTAGTTTTATTTATTTGTTTGTTTGTTTGTTTATCTTTTTCAGACAGGCAGAAAAAAACCTTAACTAGATCACAATTAAGCAAGGCTGGGTAATAAATATCTGGCCCATATACAGCTATTAAAGTTTATTCGTTCTCTTCTAAATTAAACTGCAGCAAGGTCACTTGATTACGATATCTCAGACACATTTGCTTTTGAGCCCAAATAGCCAATAGGCTTTGGTCTTAAAGTCCTGAACCCATTGTTTTTGGGCTGAAAAGAACTGGAACTTAGAAACCAAAATAAATCTCTAAAAAATTGAATGATGCTTCCCTGTTCCCTCTTGTCTATGTTGATTACTTTTGCCTCTGTGAAATTGTTTCCCTATTTCTCCAGTCCCTTTCCAGCATTATGTAGTGGAATGAGCTTGGGCCTTGTCATCATGAACATGTGGTTTGAATCCTGGCTAAAATTCTTGCCAGCTATCTTTCTTTGGGTAAGTTACTTAACCTCTTTGAGATTCAAGTTCTCCTTCTGTAAAAGAGAATTAAGAATAGGTGTCTCTGAGAATTACAGAGAAAATTAAATTAGAAAACATCTATGACAGAGCTAATACACTTCTTAGCATGTAGTATGTGCTCAATTAATATCAATAAATATTATTTTTCTTCTCTTTATCCCACCACATTGCCCATCACAACATATAGTAGTTTTTCTCAGAATAGAGTCAACATATCTTCAGCAGATATGGGGTTCTGGTACCCTAGAAACCCCTTACCTCCCACTCTGCAGTGCTCCTCAGAAGGGTGGCTTTTGGAGCCATTAATATAGATTTCATCCCAGACCCCCCAATTACAAGATATGTGAACTCAGACAATCAGTTCACCTTTCAGAGACTCTGTTTCTCCACCTTTAAATAAAAATGTTACCTATACCATAGGTTTATTGTGTGGTGAAGATTAAATGAAAGGAAACCATGTTTTGGCAAACCTGACCCATTACAAATTGCAGTTTTTTTAATTAATTACTAAGAATGTATTAGGGTTGCTTTGTCTACACAGTCTAAGCTATAATATAATGGGCAGAAACAAAACAAAACAAAACAAAATACCTGTTTTCTGGCCTCTAAAAGCTCACAGTCAGGAACAAGATGTTCAGTAAATTAACTGCTAAAATATACTTGGGGAAGGGTCTGGAAACATATTTAGAGATCTCTCCCCACACTGCGTTCAGTTATAAAGGAGTTTCATTTTGCTATAAACAATAAAGGAACCCCATCCTGGCATCATAAAAAGACTTTCATTTCAAAACAAAAAGAGCAATTACATCTAAGCATTTTAACTGGGCATAAAGGTCACATCCAACTCTGCAATGATGAGATCCTGCCTTCACCAATTCTATAGAGATGACAGAGTTCCAAGCCTTCAGAGGCACCCAAATCCTCACTGAACACTTTTGATTGCTGGAAAGTACAAGCTCACAGAGAATTACAAGGTAGCACTCTATATTTCATTCACTTTAAGTGACTTCTTCTTCTGCAAGATAGATCTTTAAAAAGAAAGATTAAATTTTTTCAAAAGGTAAAATTAAAATGCAGAACTTGGAAAAAGAGAATGATTCATTATCAACACCATGAATTCCTTTTCTTGCATAACATTTCCTATATTTTATCATTTTCCATATACATTTTTATTTAATATCTTCTTTATAATCCTCTAAGAAACCCTATGAAAAAAGTACCTTCATCGTTTAAAAATCTATTTTCTCACATTTTATATCTTTTTTGAAATGGAAATGTGCCTTAAAATCAGCATACTGTTTGTTTCCTTTCTTTCCTGAAAAATTGACAAATACAATTCTTATTAAACTGTTGTACAGTATACACATTTTAATATGAAAAATACATTTTTTACAGATACTGGAAGCTTAGACCCAGTAAAGTATTTAACCCAATGATGCAGAGCAAGTAAGTGAAAGGATCAGAACTAGAATTCCTTAATCTTGAGTTCTGGGTAACTTGCTTTTTTACTATCAAGCTCTGATCCAGGGTTGCTCTTCCTAATGGAAAATCAGAGACCAATCTCCACCCACCAAGTCATGTAATTGGAAGAAGCACTCTGTCAACTGCAAATATTGTTTGACCTATTAGCCAGTTATGGTGCCTAAAATTTTCAATCTTTGGCTTTGCCTTTGAGTTATATAAGCAATCCTTGAAACGAGAGCCACATTATACATATCTTTATGTGTATACTATAATCTTACGTTCTACTACCTCATTTCATAAAGATTTGAGGTGACCTAAGGAAATATAGACCAAAAAATTATAAAATAAAATAACACATTATAAAAATCAAGATTAAGAAAAAAGGTCAAAGCTAGAGTCAGGGGGAAATGAAGCACAATTTGATAAAACATAAGTGTCCATATGAAAGAAGATACTGTTAAGTCATGAACTTGGTTTTGCATCTTCTGGTAGCTATAGCAAAAAGAAAAAAAAAAAAAAGACTCATGTATTCTGTGTATAAAACTCACCGTACTTCATCCAAGGAAGCAAAATGTGTTCCCCCAAAAGAGCTCATGCGGGGCTTTATAAAAGGAAATAGATGACATACATGACCAGTGATATTGGTAAAGTTTTTCAAGCAAACACACTAACACTTTTTTGTAAGGTTGTTTCTTTGTGGTGTCCTCAGATAAAACATTAAAACATTGAAAGCTAACTGTATAGCAAAATAGTTCAAAACAACCTGGTCTAAGTTCATGATTTCCTGAACGTAAATCTTGATTCAGTAATAGTTCTCATAATTTATAGAGAGATGGATGGACTACACAGTTTCCAAATAACCATTTCAAAATATCACTTAACAAAATACTCATCTTGTTAGTAACAAAGAGTCCATGATACAGTTTCTGTCAAGGATCTAGAGTATAGGGGCACCTGGGTGGCTCAGTGGGTTAAAGCCTTTGCCTTCACCTCAGGCCCTGGGATTGAGCCCCACATAGGGCACTCTGCTCAGCAAGGAGCCTGCTTCCCCCTCTCTCTCTGCCTGCCTCTCTGTCTACTTGTGGTCTCTCTCTCTCTCTCTGTCAAATAAATAAATAAAATCTTTTTAAAAAAAAGGATCTAGAGTATAGACATTATATGTTCTTGTTTGAGGGAAGATCCATATTTTCAAACAACTGTGGCTAAGCTCTTTAGACACTGAGATGTCTAAAAAGTCTCACTTATTAGTGGACCTTCCATATATATGTAGATAGCCATTCAAATTGAGGGCAAATGGTAGGATCTAGAAGTTACATCTGGACACTAATGATCTTTAATATATTAGATATTTATTTTTGAGCTTAATCAGTTCAGATTTCGGCCCTGAGAACCTAGGACACAGAAAAATAAATTCTGATAAAATAGTGAGAACTGTCTAAAAAGGTCTTACTGTTATAGTCTTAAAGTTTGAAGGTGGGAGGGTTATTAGATACCTGGAAATATTAACGTAGTGAGATAAAGGAAAACACAGAAGAAAAGGAGTGTATATCTTAAAGTATACTCAGTGGTATAATGGAAGGAAGGTGTTCTATGGGTGCAAATAACTGTAATCATCTCCCCTTGTTGCTTGACTGAATATTCTAAGGCTTCCCATACAGGTATATGCATGTGAAAACCTTTTGTCAAGTATAAAAGTTTACATAGGGCAGCCATTCTTTAATTTTAGTTCCTTCTTAGCTGTTTTGTTCTGTTTCTTTCTGGCCCTATTTTTTTTTTTAATCTCAAGAACTTTTTTATTACCACAAACTGCAAATTGAAATGACTTCTTAGAGGACTGATAGTTTTTGAGCACCAGTGCAAAATGAAATTGTAGGTCCCTTGTTCAAAAATTATTAAGAATTTCAAAAAGCAGAGGGAGGAGCAAGATGCCAGAGAAGTAGGAGCTTGAGATAGAGTCGGTTCCCAGAAGTTCATCTAGATAGTTAATAAATCATTCTAAAAGCTAGCATACTCAACAGGAGAGAGAAGAGAGGAAGAAGAGCAATTCTAGGAGCAGAAAATCGACCACCTTCGGACGGGTAGGACGTTTGGAAAAGTGATTCCAAAGCGACGGGAAGAGAGACCGCGGGGGGAGGGGCCGGCTCCCTGCAGCCGCAGAGCCGCGGAGCACAAAATCGGAACTTTTAGAGTCTGCTCGGCTGAGGGATATTGCTCCAGAGGTTAGGCCGGAGATCTGGCCCTCGCGGGAACAGAGTGGTTTCAGGACCCGCGAGATCATAAAGAGATCGGGGGTGTCTGAGTGCGGCAGAGCTCCCAGATATCAGGGTGGAGAAGCCGGCGGCAGAGAAAGAGCTGCGCAGTGCGTTTTCAGCTGGGGCTTACCCTAGACCGTGGCCGCGGCCCTTCGAGCGGGGACCACATAAGGCATTCCGGAGAGAACTCTTCCTTCTTCCTCGGGGAGAAGCGGCGCGGCAGCACACAGCAGGAATCTGCTGGGTTTGGAGACACCAGACGGGACCGTGCACCAGAGATAGAGGCGCCCTGTCACCGGTGGCTGAGCTCGGAGCTTGTGCGGACCCGGGAGATGGGAGTGATTGACTGCTTTCCTCTGAGGGTACGCTGAGGAGCAGGGACTCCAGTGCTCAGCTCCTCCAGCAGAGACTGGGAGCTGCCATTTGCATTCCCGGCCTCCAGGGAGGTACGGAAAGCACTAAGGGAACAAAGACTCCCGAGAGCGAACCTGAGCGAATTGCTTGGCCCCTTCCTGGCCAAGGGCAGGGCATTTCCGCATCAGGCAAAGACATCTGAGAACCAAGTTGTAAAGGCCCCTCCCCAGAAGATCAGTGAGAATATCCAGCCAAGACCAAGTTCATCAATCAGTGAGAACCAAAGAACTCCAGAGTACTTTTCTCTCTCACTCATCTATTCTTAGCTCGATAAAATGACAAGGCGGAAAAACTCACCACAAAAAAAAGAACAAGAGACAGTACCGACGGCTAGAGACCTAGTTAGTAGAGACATCAGTAATATGTCGGAAATAGAGTTCAAAATGACAGTTATCCAATTGCTAGCTGGGCTCGAAAAAAGCATGGAAGAGATTAAAGAATCCCTTTCAGGAGAAATAAAATCCCTTTTGGGAG
>CM052798.1:34472469-34501837 GCA_028533885.1 Nasua narica
TATATCTTCGGTGTAAATACCCAGTAGTGCAATTGCTGGGTCATAGGATAGCTCTATTCTTAACTTTTTGAGGAACCTCCACACTGTTTTCCAAAGTGGCTGTACCAACTTGCATTCTCACCAACAGTGTAATAGGGTTCCCCTTTCTCCACAACCTCTCCAGTGTTTGTTGTTTCTTGCCTTGTCAATTTTGGCCATTCTAACTGCTATATGGTGGTGTCTCAATGTGGTTTTGATTTGAATTTCCCTGATAACTAATGACGATGAACATTTTTTCATGTGTCTCTTAGCCATTTGTAGGACGTCTTTTGAGAAGTATCTGTTCATATCATCTGCCCATTTTTTGACTGGATTTTTTTCTTTTTCTTTTTTTTTTATTTTATCTTATTCTTGTGCATTGATTTTGTATCCTGACACATTACTGAATTGCTGTATGAGTTCGAGTAGTTTGGGGGTGGAGTCTTTTGGGTTTTCCATGTAAAGTATCATGTCATCTGCAGAGAGAGAGAGTTTGACATCTTCATTTCCAATTTGAATACCTTTTATTTCTTTTTGTTGTCTGATTGCTGTTGCTCGGACTTCTAGTACTATGTTGAACAAGAGTGGCGATTGTGGGCATCCTTGATGTGTTCCTGATCTCAAAGGGAAGGCTGTCAGCTTTTCCCCATTGAGAATGATATCTGCTGTGGGCTTTTCATAGATAGAGTTTATGATGTTGAGGAATGTTTATTCTATCCCTATACTTTGAGGAGTTTTAATCAGGAATGGATGCTGAATTTTGTCAAATGCTTTTTCTGCATCTATTGATGGACCATATGGTTCTTCTCTCTTCTCTTGTTGATTTGTTCTATCACATGGATTGATTTGCAAATGTTGAACCACCCTTGCACCCCAGGGATAAATTCCACCTGGTCATGATGAATAATCTTTTTAATGGGCTGTTGGATCCTATTAGCTAGGATCTTGTTGAGAATCTCGGCATCCATATTCATCAGGGATATTGGTCTGAAATTCTCCTTTTTGATGAGGTCTTTACCTGGTTTGGGGATCAGGGTAATGCTGGCTTCATAGAAAGAGTCTGGAAGTTTTCCTTCTGTTTCTATTTTTTGAAACACCTTCAAGAGAATAGGTATTATTTTTTCTTTGAATGTTTGGTAGAATTTCCCAGGGAATCCATCAGGTCCTGAACTCTTGTTTTTTGGGAGCTTTTTGATCAATGCTTCAATCTCATTACTAGTTATTGGTCTATTCAGATTGTTAATTTCTTCTTTTTTCAGTCTTGGAAGTTTATACGTGGTCAGGAATGCATCCATTTCTTCCAGGTTGCTTAATTTATTGGCATATAGCTGTTGGTAATAATTTCTGATTATTGTTTCTATTCCATTGGTGTTAGTCATAATCTCATCTCTTTCATTCATAATTTTATTTATTTGGGTCCTTTTTCTTTTCTACGGGATAAGTCTAGCCAGTGGTCTACCAATTTTATTAATTCTTTCAAAGAACCAACTTCTAGTTTCATTGATGTGTTCTACCAAATTTCTGGATTTTAATTCGTTGATATCTGCTCTAATCTTTATTATTTCCCTTCTCATGCATGGGGTAGGCTTAATTTGTTGTTGATTCTCTAGTTCTTTAAGGTGTAAAGAGAGTTTGTGTATTCAGGATTTTTCTATTTTATTGAGTGAGGCTTCAATGGTTATGTACTTCTCCCTTAGGACCACCTTTGCTCTGTGCCATAGGTTTTAGACTGATGTGTTCATGTTTTCATTGGTTTCTGTGAATTGTTTAAGTCATTCTTTGATTTCCTGGTTGACCCAAACATTCTTGAGTAGGATAGTTTTTAGCTTCCAAGTGTTTGAATTTCTTCCAAACTTTTTCCTGTGATTGAGCTCCAGTTTCAAAGCACTGTGTTCTGAGAATATGCATGGAATCATCTCAGTCTTTTGGCATTGGTTGAAACCTGATTTGTGACCCAGTATGTGGTCTATTCTGGACCATGTATGCTTGAGAAGAATGAGTATTCTATTGTTTTAGGGTGGAATATTCTGTATATATTTATGAGGTCCATCTGGTCCAGTGTGTCATCCAAGCTCTTGTTTCTTTATTGATTTTCTGCTTAGATGATCTGTATACTGCTGAGAGTGAAGTGTTAAGGTCCCCTACAATTAATGTATTCTTACCAATATGTCTCTTTATTTTGATTAACCATTGGCTTACGCAGTTGGCTGCTCCCATGTTGGGGGCATAGATATTTACAATTGTTAGATTTTCTTGCTGGATAGACCCTTTAAGAATGATATAGTGTTCTTCTGTATCTCTAACTATACTCTTTAGGTTAAAATCTATTTTGTCTGATATGAGAATTGCTACCCCAGGCTTCTTTTTCAGTCTGTTGTCATGAAAGATGGTTCTCCATCCCCTCACTTTCAGTCTGGATGTATCTTTAGGTTCAAAATAAGTCTCTTGTAGGCAGCATATGGAAGGGTCCTGTCTTTTTATCTAATCTGCAACCCTGTGCTGGTTTATGAGAGCACTTAGGCCATTTATATTGAGAGTGATTATTGAAATATATGATTTTATTGTCATGATGTTGCCTGTGAGGTACTTGTTTCTATAGATTGTCTCTGTATATTTCTGTTCTATATCACTCTTGGGGTCTTTCTCCTTTTACAGAACCTCCTTAATATTTCTTGCAGGGCCAACTTAGTGGTCACATATTCTTGCAGTCTGTGGCAGTCCTGGAAGCTCTTTATCTCTCTATCCATTCTAAATGATAGCCTAGCTAGATAAAGTATTCTTGCCTGCATGTTCATCTCATTAATACTCTGAAAATGTCTTTTTTTTTAAAGATTATATTTATTTATTTGACAGAGATATCACAAACAGGCAGAGAGGCAGGCAGAGAGAGAGGGAGATGCAGGCTCCTTGCTGAACAGAGAGTTCAATGCAGGGCTTGATCTCAGGACCCTGAGTTCATGACCTGAGCCAAAGGCAGAGGCTTTAACCCACTGAGCCACCCAGGCTCCCCTTACCCTGAAAATGTCTTGCCAGCCCTTTCTGGCTTGCCAGGTTTCTTTGGACAGGTCTGACATTATTCTGATGTTCCTCCCTCTGTATGTAAGGAATCTCTTCCCCCTGGCTGCCCTTAAGATGTTTTCCCTGATTTTAAGATTCATGCGTTTCACTATTACGTGCCTGGGAGTTGGTGTGCCCCCCTTGATCTTGGGGGGGGTGTCTTTTCTTCCTCTAGGACCTGAATACTTGTTTCATTCCCCAGATTAGGGAAGTTCTTAGCTAGGCTTTGCTCAAATATATCTTCTAGTTCTCTCTCCCTCTCCACACCCCCCTCAGACATTCCAATAATTATGACATTGGAATATTTCATGGTGTCATTTATTTCTCCATTTTTGTTTTTATGGATTCTAGGCTGTTTGTTCTAGGCTTCCTCCTGATCCTTCTTTTCTATCAGTTTCTCTTCTAGATCACTAATTCATTCTTCTGTCTCATTTACCCTAGCTGTTTGAGTATCTACGTTAGATTAGATCTCATAGATAGCATTTTTAAGGTCTGCCAGATCAGCTCTCACTTCTGCCTTTAGAGAATCTATGTTGCCATTTATGGTTTTCTCCAAACTAGCTATTGTTTGCATAACTGTTACTCTGAAGTCTATTTCCAACATCTTGCTTATATCCATTAATTCTGTGGCAGAGGTGTCATAGTCTCTGAATTTTTCCTCTGTTGGTGGCTCCTCCTCCTAGTCATTCTGGTGAGAGGTAGTTGAGGGAATGTACAGAATCCAAACTACTGACCACAACCCAAGCAAGATGTGCCTGTTTTATAGGGAACTTAGCATTCTTGGCCTCTTGTTTTTTCAGTCTGTCTTCTAAGGGAGGGCCCTGCTGCACTGTTACTCAGGCAATCCTGTTTGGGCAGAGTTGCTTTGCTCCCTGTGGGGGGATGCACTCAGTGAAAAATGGTTTTGGGGTATCTTTTGTTCTCTGGCAGCTTTCCCTGGTGGCTTTCCACATCTGCTCCAAGAGTCAGAGCAGAAGTGACCATATCCCATCCTCTGTCTCTGAACAAAGAAATCACAGTCTGTTCTCCAGAAAGCCCTCCAAGCCACACTGACTCCATTTTTGTCTGTGCTGCTAAAAACCACAGTATTCTAGGTGTATGCCCCATAGCAGCACTCCCAGCCCTCATCTTCAGGTCCAAGCACATCTCTGCCCTTTGTGCTTCTAAAACCGCCAGCCACCCCCAGTTTGCACAGCCACCCCTGCAGCTCCAGGTTTCAGTCTGGGGGGCTGCCATAAAGTCCTTGCCCTGCTGCTACTAGTCTGAAAGTCTGTGCCACGCCCCCAGCATGGGACACTTTTGCACTCCTTTGTTATTGCACCTTCCTGGCCCCAGTGCTTATGGAGGCTCCCTTCACCTTGTTTATCTTCCACTATTTGCCTGAAGAATCATGGCTCCCCACTTCATACCTTGAAAATCAGCCATTGGAGATATTATTCTGTTGGTATAGGTCTTGATATATCTTGTTACATCTCAGACTGATTCCGTGGATGTTCTGAGTGGTCTGGTAGATATCCAGCTCAGTTCAGAGGACCAGTTGAAATAAGGTCCCTTACTCCTCCACCATCTTGGCCCCCTTTGAGATAATTATAGATTCTCATGCATTTTCAAAAATAGTTCAGAGAGATCTTGTGTAGCCTTCATCTGGGTTCCTTCAAAGGCTACATCTTATATAACTATAGTTATGAAAAATGAAGTACAATTTCAAAACCAGGAAATTTACATGGTCACAACATGTGTTCATAGTTCTATGACATTTTATCACATGTAATCACCACCACAATCAAGATAGAGAACTATTTCATCACCATAAAGATCTCTCAGATGCTAACCCTTATGATCATATCCACCCCGCTATCCCTTACCATCCTATAGTATACATAACTTATCACAGTCTATTGGTGTTGAAATTTACCATTTTGTGATAAGAGCAATAACTCTACCTCCTTTTAAGTCCCTTTACCGTTCCACATATAATGTGATTATGTTAAATATTTCCTCCACATACATTGAGAACTACATCAATGTTATAATTATTGCTTCAACATCAAACATAATTTAGAAAATGGAGGAAAAGGAGTTTACTGTATTTACCTATATTTTTACTCCTTATGTTTTTTCTCACATTCTAAGAATCCTTCTTTTATAATTTCTTTTTTCTTTTAAGAACTTCCCTTTCCCATTCTTCTTCAAATATTCTTTCCTTTTGATGAAATTTTTCCTTCATCAAAATGTCTTGATTTCTTGAAGGATATCTTTGCTGGATATTGGATTCTGAGTTTACAGTTCTTTCTTTCAGTATAGAAGGACATTGTGCCACTTTCCTTTGGCCTTTATAGTTTTTGATGTGAAATCTGTTTTATTCAAATTTATTTTCCAATATAGGTAAGGTGTTATTTTTTCTCACTGCTTTCAAAATTCTTTCTTTACTTATATTGGTTATGATGTTTCTTGGCATAAATTTCTCTTACTTTTTTGCCATTTGGCATTCACTCATTCTCTTAAATATGTAGGTTTATGTCTTTTGCCAAATTTGAGATTTCAGCCATTTCAAACAAATGAAATTCACCTCTCCTTCTGGAATTCTAATGACATGAATGTTAGATTTTTAGTCTCACAGGTCCCTGAGAGTCTGTTCATTTTTTTTTAATCTATTTTTTCCCATTGTTTGGATCTAATCCTTCTATTGCTCTATCCCCAGGTTCATTAATTCTTTTCTCTACTCCTGCACTCTGCTAATTATCCCATCTTCAAGTGGGTGGTAGAAGTTCAGATTCCTCATGTGGTCCAACATCATGGAGAAGAGGAAAGTATTCATTACTGACTAGCAAGAATGAAATTCCCAGTTCCTTACTTTTCTCTGACACCACCTGTGGAGGGTTGGAGCAAAGATGGAAGTCTAGGTTCCCCACTCCTCCTTTGTTGGAGAGGGTGGAAGTGGGCAATTTTTACTATGGTGTTTTGGCTAGAGTGAGCAATTACTATTTCAATTTCAATGTTTTCTGTCTTATTGGGCTGAGCTATCCCCCCTTTTTTTGTCTTTGGTTTGCAAGAATAGACTTTTTGGAAAACTTAGTTTTTGTCTATGTGCATTGGCATTTCTAGGTTTTTGGCTTCTCAAGCAAATATTCCAGTACATATGAAGCAAAAATGAAACCCAGGGAACTCATCACTATATCATTCCTCAGGTCCTGAGAAACTTATC
This sequence comes from Nasua narica, assembly GCA_028533885.1. NCBI lineage: Eukaryota > Metazoa > Chordata > Mammalia > Carnivora > Procyonidae > Nasua > Nasua narica. The sequence goes on from CM052798.1 coordinate 34,478,750, forward strand.
CAGTCTTCCCTCTGCTCTCTACTTTCAGGTCTTCTAAGTTTGTTGCCAAAATAATGTATATGGTTTTTTGCTGTACTTAGTGGGAGAAACAGGGAAGAGTGCATCTACTCCATCCTTTCCCAGAATGTCTGTAATATCTTACCTTTTCTTTTTTTTTTTTTCAAAATATGTTTATTTTATTTTTTCAGTGTTACAAGATTTATTATTCATGCACCACACCCCGTGTTCCATGCAGTACATGCCCTGATCCACACCCACCACCAGGCTTGCCCAACCTCCCACCCCTGCCCCTCCAAACCCCTCAGTTTGTTGCTCAGAGTCCACAGTCTCTCATGGTTCATCTCCCCCTCCAATTTCCCCCCATTCACCCTTCCTTTCCTTCTCACAATGCCCTCCATGATTTTCCTTATGCTCAACACATGAGACCATAAGATAATTGACTCTCCCCACTTGACTTATTTCACTCCGCATAATCTCTTCTTACCTTTTCTTTTTTTTCCCCAAATATGTTTATTTTATTTTTTCAGTGTTACAAGACTGATTGTTACCTTTTCTTTTTAATGCAATTATATTTATTTTTGGAAACTCAGTTTTGACACTATGCTAATGCCAATATTCTTAAGACACAAGCTCAAATGAGACCAACAACGACAACATACACACACACACACACACACACACACACACACTCCAACAGGACCCATCTTACACCTCCTAAACCAGTTTTTTTTCAATAACAATTCTTAATGCTGTTCAAATTGCAGTAAAACTGATAGAGAGACAGATCAAGGATAGCATTTTAAATTGGTTCCACATATTTTGAGAGTATACACAGCAGAAGCTGATAGTCATCAATCCTGTGATCTCTCTTTTAGGAACTGATTCTAAAAAATATTTTGACAAATCTCTCTACTATCTATCTATGATCTATCTATCTATCTATCTATCTAATATTTATCTACTTTAGAAAAAATATATTAAATATATTAAAAAACTAAATGTCCACCAATGGACATATGATAGAATAAATTATGATATATAAAAACAGTAAACAATTCTCCAACTATGGTATAATGAACACTAATAAAAACAGGGCAAATTGTTTTAATACAATGTTAAATGAACAGAATATAAATGGGTATTTATATTTGATTGTTGCTATGTGAAAATGTGCTCATGGAAACAAAAACTAAAAGTAATATGTAAAATTAAAAACAATTGTTAGGTTTAGCAGAAAGATAATGGATTAATTCATTTATTTAACAAATATTTATTGACTATGTCCTATATACCAAGCATAGTTTCAGGTGCTAAGGATACACAAGTGAATTTAAAAAATGATGAAAATCCCTATTTCCATGGCTTGCTTTCTAATAGATAGAGAGACTGCTAACAAAATAAATAATACATTAGAGTTTTCTAGATGGTAATAAGTGCTACACAGAAGAATAAAGAAGGAAGATGAGGTATATGGGGGGCAAGGGATATAACCGTTTTAAATGTATGACTTACTTGTATTTAAATATGAATCTATTAGTTTATAATTTTTTAAACAAAGTATTATTTTTGTAACAATAGAGTAAAGCCACATTATTTCAGAAAATGCATTATTTCAGAAAAAAACATTTCCAAAGTTTAGTTCCTTTTTTCACAAGATCAAGGGTAAAGATTATCATTACATTAAGAAAAATATAGAGCCAACGCTATTTGTACATAACTATCACTATATTTCATTCAAAAGGGTATTTATTATAACTGCCTGCTTATTTTCTGTCTGTCCCATGGACTTGTATCTCTTTCCTGAATTTTCATAGCCAAACTTTTGAAGGAACTATTTATATTTATGGTCTCCTTTTCTTTACACTTTCTTCATCCCCCAACTCACTCATCTCACACAGCTGGCTTGAACTCCTGCCATGTCAAAATGGCACACAATAATGTCTCTAATGACTTCTACATCTCTACAACCATTGGACATTTAAGACTTTAATTATCTTTGACTTTTCAGTAGCAGATGGCAGTGTTAGTCACTCTCTCTTTTTTAGAAAATCCCTCTCTCCTTGGTTACATGACACCATACTATCTTAGCTTTCTTTCTACCCCTCTGGCCAGTTCCTCTTATACTCTTTTGTAAGTTTCTCATCCCCTATCAAACTTTTAAACTGAGGAATTTCTCAGAGCCCTATCATAATCGTCCCTCTTGAGTCTATACAACCTCCCTGGGAGAACACACCTGCCCCCAACATTTTGGTTATCATCTACAGGCTGTTGACTCTGAGTCTATACCTCCAGATTCCTCTCTTGGGTCTCTTACTAATACATCCTACTGCCTACTTGACATTTGTACTTGGATATCTCTCAGGCTCTTCTAGCTGTATGTTTCCGAGGCCAAGATCATCTTTTTTGAACCAAATCTGTCAAAACTCTCCTCTTATAACTCTTTTCTTCAGTAAATGACACCACCAGCCCTTCTGTTGCATATGCCAGAAAACTCAGGAGTCATTTAGAACTCTTACCTCTCTTTTACCCTGGATATCTATTCAATCAAAAGATTAAATTGATTCAATCTCCTGTTAACCCTCAAATGTATCCATTTGTTTTCATTACTGTTTTTACTAATCTAATCCATCATCAGCTTTATCCTAAGGTATTGCAAAAGACCTCCAAACAATGGCCCTCCTTCTAAGATATTCTCTATTAAGCATTAAGACTGATCTATCTGATCATGTCCTGCTTAATTACCTCATTTTCCTTACAGTGACTTCAGAATCAACTCCAGCTCTTTACCTTGGCTTACAAAGCTCACCTAAATATCACTCCTACCTACCTCTCTAGTCACTTTCTCTTTAGAATTTCATGTTTCAATCATATCGGCCTTTTCTTTTTTTTTTTTAAGATTTTATTTATTTGTCAGAGAGAGAGAGGGAGGGAGGGAGAGAGAGCACAAGCTGGAAGAGTGGCAAGCAGAGGGAGAAGCAGGTTCCCTGCTGAGCAAGGAGCCCGATGTGGGACTCGATCCCAGTACCCTGGGATCATGACCTGAGCCAAAGGCAGCTGATTAACCAACTTAGCCACCCAGGCATCCCCATATCGGCCTTTTCTAATTAAAAATATAATGTTCTTTCTCATCCCTTTGACTTCAAACACATTTTATTACTTCACACATATCCCTACTTATAATGATCTCACCCATTCATCCTTCAGTTCTCAGCATAAATAACACACTTAGGGAAGGTATCCTATCATTACAGCAGGTTAAGTCTTAAATGCTGAATAGTTTCTACAGCATGCTGAACTCTCTCAGTTATCACACTTTACTATACTTAGATGCTTGATATCTAGCCCAGTAGACTATTAGCTTTATGATAACAGCAATCATATCTCTCCCTACTCTTTTGTTCTGATACCTTGCAAAATTCCTGATCTACTGTAACTCCTTGTGAGGATTTATTGACAGGGAGGAGGGAGGAAAGAATGAATGAAAGAGGGGTGAAAGGAAGAAAAGGAGGGAGGAAAAGAAGGCTCACCCAGTCAATCTTGAGTAAGTCAGAGGAAAAAAGAAAGAAATGGCCAGGGAATTTAATGAATTCCTAATCTATTTGAAATTTTTCAAAGTTATCTATTTCATATGTGTTTCTTATAAAATTGAAAAAGCTATTTTGCATTTTACATTGAGGAAACTGATGCATATAAAAGAAATGGCATAGCTCATCATGTTATGTCTTCCATCCGGAATTCCATTTCCTTAATTTTGTTCATGTCCCATTTCCTTGAGATCTACCTGAAGTACCAAGTGCACCTTTACTATCCACTGTCCTAATCATGTAATTTTTTTTCTCTTCTCTAATTCCACAGCATGCTTTATGTAATTCCCTGATGTTTTTTATCATAATGCAATCTATTTCATACTTATTTTTGTTTGTGTTCCATTTCAACTTGGTTAAAATAAATTTCTTAAAATAAATTTTTAAAAAAATAATCCAGATCAGATTATTCATATTATCACCCTAAGACCTAGCATAATGTTAGATGCTCAATAAAATTGTGTTAAATGAGAGAGAAGCAAGAAGGCAGAGGAGTAGGAGGCTGGGAAAGTGTTGGATCCCAGAAGTTCAGCTGGATAGTTATGAAACCATTCTAAACTCCTGAAAACTCAACAGGAGATAAAAGAGAGGAAGAACAGCAATTATATGAGCAGAAAATCGACCACTTTCTGGAAGGTAGGACATGTGGAAAAGTGAATACAAGGCAATGGGAAGATAAACCGCGGGGGGAAAGGCCAACTCCCGGCAAGCCACAGAGCAGTGGAGCACAAAATCAGAATGTTTAGAAGTCTGCTCCGCTGAGGGACATTGCCCCACAGGCTAAGCAAGGGGTGGAGCCCTCTCTAGGATGGTGTGGTGTCTGAGGATGGAAGAGACACCAGGTATCAGAGTTAGGAAGTCAACAGCAGAGACAGAGCTGTGCAGTGGGCTATCAGCTTGAGCACACCTTAGACTGTGATCCAAGGCACAGTCAGCCTAGTTATCTTCGGGCAGGGACCCCACAAGGGGCAGCTCCGGAGAGACCTCTGCCCACCTCCTCCGGGAGTAGTGGAACAGAAATGCGTTGCAGGACTCTGCTGGGTTTGGAGATTCCAGACGGGGATGTGCACCAGAGATAGAAACACTCTGTCACAAGCCGAGTGAGCTTGGAGTGCGGCCAGAGACCAGCGAACCAGGAGGGATTGACTGACTTTCTCTGAGGGTACCCTGAGGAGTGAAGCCAGGACCTCTTGGCTCCTATGTGCCAGAGGTGGGCAGGCTGCCATCTTCATTCCCATCCTCCAGCACTGTACAGAAGGCATTCAGGGAACAAAGGCTCCAGACAGCAAGCCTGATCAGATTGCTTAGCCCAGACCCTGGTAAGGGTGGTGCAATTCTGCCATGGGCAAAGACATTTGAGAATCACTGCAATGGGGCCCCTCCCACAGAAGATATGCAAGAATGTCCAGCCAAGACCAAGTTCATCGATCAATGAAAACTGTGCAAATCCAGAGTTAGGAGAAACTAACACATATAATTCATGGCTTTTTTTCCCATGAGTGAAAATTTTTAAAATATTTTTTTCTTATTTTATTTTTTTATTAAATTTTTCCTCATTCCTATTTTAACATTTTTTAATTAGTATCATACCAATACCTTTTCAAAAATCTTTTCTAATTTTCACTGTTACATTCATATTTTATCCCCTCATTGTAGTTAACCATATTTTTGGTATACATTTAGAGATTTTTTTTTTCCTTTAAAATTTTGGGATAAAATTTCTTCTAATAGATCAAAATATACCCTAAATCTAGCACATGGATTGGTTCTAGTCTCCAGCCTGATGACATTCTTTCTTCTTTTATTCATTATTTTCTCTTTTTTCAACCAACCTCTTTTCAATACCTTTTTTCTAATTGTTTTTAATTTTCATCTTTATACTCATATCCTATCCCTTCATAGTGTTTACCCTTAATTTGTATATTTACAAGTTTTCCTTTATTTAAAATTTTGGGAGGTAGTTTCTTCTAACAGACCAAAAACGTCCAAAATCAGGTGTGGGGCTCTGCTCTAATCACAAGTCTAATATATATATTTCTTTTTCTCTTTTTCATTTGATTTAATTATTAAATTTTTTTCCTCTTTTTTTCTCCCCTTCTCCCGTTTTGTTCAACCCCTTGTCTCGGCTCTCTTCTGATATTTCTGGGGTCATTGCTACCCTTTTAGTATTTTGCTCCCTTAATCATCTATTCTTATCTTGATAAAATGACAAGGCAAAAAAACACTCCACAATGAAAAGAACAAGAGGCAGTACTGATGGATAGGGACATAATCAATATGGAAATTATGAATACATTAGAAATAGAGGTCAAAATGACAATTATCAAGGTGCTAGCTGGGCTCAGAAAAAAAGCATGGAAGATATTAGAGAATCCCATTTTGGAGAAATAAAAGAATTAAAATTGAACCACGTTGAGATCAAAAAAGCTTTTAATGAGGTATAATAAAAAAATGGAGGCTCTTACTGCTAGGATAAATGAGGCAGAAGAGAGAATTAATGATATAGAAGACCAAATGACAGAGAATAAAGAAGCTGAGAAAAAGTGACAAACAACCACTGGACCATGAGGAGGAATTCAAGAAATAAGTGATACCATAAGATGCAACAATATTAGGATAATTGGGATCCCAGAAGAAGAAGAAAGAGAGAAAGGGGCAGAAGAAATATTAGAGCAAATTCTTGTAGAGAATTTCCCTAATCTGGGGAACAGAACAAGCATCAAAATCCAGGAGGCACAAAGAACCCCCTTCGAAATCAAAAATAGGTCTACACCCCGTCCCCTAATACTAAAACTCATAAGTCTTAGTGGCAAAGAGAAAATCCTGAAAGCAGCTCAGAGAAAGAAGTCTGTAACATACAAAGGCAGAAATATTAGATTGGCATCATACCTATCCACAGAGACCTGGCAGGCCAGAAAGGACTGGCATGACATATATTTAGAGCACTAAACGAGAAAAATATGCATCCAAGATTACTATATCCAGCTAGGCTGTCACTGAAAATAGATGGAGAGATAAACAGCTTTCAGGAAAAACAAAAACTAAAAGAATTTGTAAACACCAAACCAGCCCTACAGGAAATATTGAGAGGGGGTCCTCTAAGCAAAGACAGAGTCTAAAAAGAACATAGACCAGAAAGGAAGAGAGACAATATTCAGTTAACAGTCACCTTACAGGCAATACAATGGCACTAAATTCATATCTGTCAATAGTTACCCTGAATGTAAATGGGCTAAATGCCCCAATCAAAAACACAGCATATCAGAATGGATAAAAAAAAAAAAAAAAAAAACAAGACCTATTGATATGCTGTCTACAAGAAACTCAACTTAGACCCAAAGACACCTCCAGCTTTAAAGTGAGGGGGTGGAAAACAATTTACCATGCTAATGGACATCAAAAGAAAGCTGGGGTGGCAATCCTTATATCAGATAAATTAGATTTTAAGCCAAAGACTATACTAAGACATGAGGAAGGACACTATATCATACTTAAAGGGACCATCCAACAAGAAGATCTAACAATTGTAAATATCTATGCCCCTAATGTGGGAGCAGCCAATTATATAAACCAATTAATAACAAAGTCAAAGAAACACATCAACAATAATACAATAATAGTAGGGGACTTTAATACCCCCTTACTGAAATGGAATGATCATCTAAGAAAAATGTCAGCAAGGAAGTAAAGGCTCTAAAAGACACACTGGACCAGATGGACATCACAGATATATTCAAAACATTCCATTCCAAAGCAACAGAATACACATTCTTCTCTAGTGCACATGGAACATTCTCCAGAAGAGATCACATTCTGCGTCACAAATCGGGTCTCAATTGGTACCAAAAGATTGGGATCATTCCTTGAATATTTTCAGACCACAAGGCCATGAAACTAGAACTCAACCACAAGAGCAATGTTGGCAAGAACCAAAATACATGGAGGCTAAAGAGGATCCTACTAAAGAATGAATGGGTTAATCAGGAAATTAAAGAAGAATTTAAAAAAATTCATGGAAACAAATGAAAATTAAAACACAACAGTTCAAAATCATTGTGACACAGCAAAGGCAGTCCAGAGAGGAAAGTATATAGCAATACAAGCCTTTCTCAAGAAACAAGAATGATCTCAAATACACCACGTAACCCTACACCTAAAGGAGCTGGAGAAATAACAGCAAAGAAAGCCTAAAACCAGTAGGAGAAGAGAAATCATAAAGATCAGAGCAGAAATCAATGAAGGAGAAACCAAAAGAACAGTAGAACAAATCAATGAAACTAGGAGCTGGTTCTTTGAAAGAATTAATAAGATTGATAAACCCCTGTCCAGATTATCTAGAAGAAAAAAGACTCAAATTAATAAAATCATCAATGAAATAGAAGAAATCACAACCAACACCAAAGAAATACAAACAATTATACGAATGTATTATGAGCAACCATACACAAGCAAATTAGACATTCTTGAAGAAATGGATGCATTCCTAGAGACACATAAACTACCAAAACTGAACCAGGAAGAACTGCAAAACTTGAACAGACCCATAACCAGTAAGGATATTGAAGCAGTCATTAAAATCTCCCAACAAACAAGAGCCCAGGACCAGGTGGCTTCCCAGGGGGAGTTCTACCAAACATTTAAGGAAGAATTAATACCTATTCTCTTGAAACTATACCAAAAAATAGAAATGGCAGGGAAACTTTCAAACTCATTTTAAAAGGCCAGCATTACCTTGATCCTAAAACCAGACAAAGACCCCATCAAAAAGGAGAATTACAGACCAATATCCTTGATGAACATGGATGCCAAAATTCTCACCAAAATACTAGCCAATAGTTTCCAACAGTACATTAAAAGGATTATTCACCACGACCAAGTCAGATTTATTCCTGGGCTGTAATGTTGGTTCATCATCCACAAATTAATTAATGGCATACAATACATTAATAAAAAAAGAACAAGAACCATATGATACTCTCAACTGATCCTGAAAAAGCATTTGACAAAGTACAACATCCTTTCTTGATCAAAACTCTTCACAGTGTAGGCATAGGGGGTACATTCCTCAACATCATTAAAGCCATCTCTGAAAAACCCACAGAGAGTTCATTCTCAATGGGGAAAAACTGAGAACTTGTCCCCTAAGATCAGGAACACAGCAGGGATGCCCACTATCTCCACCGCTATTCAACATAGTACTAGAAGTCCTCGCCTCAGCAATCAGATAGCAACAACAACAAAATAAAAGACATCCAAATTGGCAAAGAAGAAGTCAAACTCTCACTCTTTGCAGATGATATGATACTTTATGTGGAAAACCCAAAATACTCCACTCCAAGACTGCTAGAACTCATACAGGATTTCAATAAAGTGTTAGGATATAAAATCAATGCACAGATATCAGTTGCATTTCTACACACCCACAACAAGACAGAAGAAAGAGAAATTAAGGAGTCAATTCCATTTACAATTGCACCCAAAACCATAAGATACCTAGGAATAAACCTAACCAAAGAGGCAAAGAATCTGTACTCAGAAAACTACAAAGCGCTCATGAAAGAAATTGAGGAAGACACAAAGAAATGGAAAAACACTCCATGCTCATGGATTCAAAGAACAAATATTGTGAAAATGTCTATGCTACCTAAAGCAATCTACACATATAATGCATTCCCTATCAAAATACCATCAACTTTTTTCAAAGAAATGGAACAAATAATCCGAATATTTATACGGAACCAGAAAAGACCATGAATAGCCAGAGGAATGTTGAAAAAGAAAAACCAAAGTTGGCAATATCAGAAATCCAGACTTCAAGCTCTATTACAAAGCCGTAATAATCAAGACAGTATGGTACTGGCACAAAAACAGACACATAGATCAATGGAACAGAACAGAGAGCCCAGAAATGAACCCCCAACTCTATGGTCAACTAACCTTTGAAAAGGTAAGAAATAACATCCAATGGAAAAAAGATAGTCTCTTCAACAAATGGTGTTAATAAATTTGGCTGCACTGGACAGCCATATACAGAAGAATGAAACTTGACCATTTCCTTACACTACACACAAAAATAGACTCAAAATGGATCAAAGACGTCAGTGTGAAACAAGAATCCATCAAAATCCTTGAGGAGAACACAGGCAGCAACCACTTTGACCTCAGCCACAGCAAATTCTTCCTAGAACCATCACAAAATGCAAGGGAAGCAAGGGCAAAAATGAACTATTGGGACTTCATCAAGATCAAAAGCTTTTGCACAGCAAAGGAAACAGTCAACAAAACCAAAATACTGACCGAATGGGAGAAGATATTTGCAAGTGACATATCAGATAAAGAGCTAGTATTCAAAATCTATAAAGAACTTATCAAACTCAACACTCAAAGAACAAACAATCCAATCAAGAAATGGGCAGAAGATATGAACAGACAGTTCTGCAAAGAGGACATACAAATGGTCAACAGACACATGAAAAAGTGCTCAACATCACTTGGCATCAGAGAAATACAAATCAAAACCACAGTGAGATACCACCTCGCCCCAATCAGAATGGCTATAATTAGCAAGTCAGGAAATGACAGATGTTGGCAAGGATGCAGATAAAGGGGATTGGATTGGATTGGATTGCCACCACCACACTGTTGGTGGCAATGCAAGCTGCTATAGTCACTCTGGAAAACAGTATGGAGCTTCCTCAAAAAGTTGAAAATAGAGCTACTCTATGACCAAGAATCGCATTGCTGGGTATTTACCCTAACGATAAAAATGTAGTGATCCAAAGGGGCACGTGCACTCGAATGTTTATAGAAGCCATGTCCACAATAACCAAACTGTGGAAAGAACCTTGACGTCCATCAACAGATGAATAGATAAAGAAGATGTGGTATATATATATATATATACACACACACACACACACGATGGAATACTATGAAGCCATCAAGAGAAACGTAATCTTGCCATTTGCCATAACGTGAATGGAATTAGAGGGTATTAGGCTAAGTGAAATAAGTCAGTCACAGAAAGACAATTATCCTATGATCTCTCTGATATGAAAAATTTGAGAGGCAGGGCCAGAGGTCATGGGGCAGTGAGGGAGGGAAATGAAGTAAGATGGGATCAGGAAGGAGACAAAGCATAAGAGATTCCTAAACTCAGGAAACAAACTGAGGTTGGCTGGCAGGTAGGGGGGTGGAGATAGGGTAGCTGGGTTATGGACATTGGAGAGGTAGGTGCTATGGTAAATGCTGTGAAATGTGTAAGCCTGATGATTCACAGACGTGTGCCCGTGGGGCAAATAATACATTACATGTTAATAAAAAATTAAAAATTATATAAAAAAATTGTGTTAAATGGAAGCCACTTTTGAGATTTAGACTAATCTCCTCAATATAATGGACAAATCAATCAGAAAAGCTATTTCACATCTACCAAAGGCCAAACAGCAGCATGCAACTCGCTGCTTATTTGTGTCTCTTTCTCCCACCTTCCCCCTGCATAGAATGTGGGAGGAAATGTGAACTTGGGAATCCTGAGGTCTCTGGCTAATGCCACCACTTATGGCTTGTACAAATATCCTAGCCTTAGTTTCTGCTTGAGTAAGAATATAGATTTTTGGCTATCTTGTAATGCCAGTTCCCTGCAGTTCCTATCACAAAGCAATTTCAACCTTGGACAATATTAAAAAATATATTAATGAATTGCTGTTGCATAAATTTGAGCCTTAACAACCAACACTTCTTAAGAAGTCTAAAAAGGAAACAAAATTAGAGTGAACTAAAATAGGCAGAAAATTTCTGAATTTTTCAGCTTCTTGATTTTGCTGCTAGGTATTCTGACTTTATCTCCTCAAGGCAGAACAATCTTGAGTAGCCATATATTTCCTCAAGGGCTTTTTAGTTGCTTCTTTTCTTCATCTGTTTTCGACAACTAGTTAATTACCAAACCTATGCTAAGACCTGAAGGCATCTTTACTTGGCATTAGTTATGGGCCCCTATAACAGGTGAAGAAGAATGTTTTATTTCACTCTGAAAAGGTGAAAGTGTCTTTTCCTAATCTGGAATTTATTTCACCCAAGAAATTTAGAATTTTTAGTATTTGTCATGGAGTAAGTTTTTTTCCAAGGCCTGTTTAGAATATTAAAGGAAGTGAAGTCCCTAGATAAGCAAAGTGTCAGAAACTTCTTTTGTTTGGTTGCCTTGGATTTGGGGAAAACTGGAACTAGAAAAACACTAGAGGAGATATTCTAATACTGGAATCTACAATGTATTTGTCAGTTTTGAGTCAGGCTGTTGTCTAGAGTCCTAAATTATGATGAATTCCTCAGGGCCAATGAAATCTAATAATCTGAGAGACAAACAGTCATGTACAATTTTTGTGTTGCTCTAAGAATATTTAGAATGACTATTGGAAGACAGGTTCTGCCACAGGTAAATGACACAAGAAATAGAAGAAAGTCCTAAGCAGAAAACACCAAAAGGTCAGAAACAATCCTCAGAACAACCAACAGCAATGAGTGGAACAATTAGGGCATGTACAAATCAGTTAATAAAATTCTAAAACAGAAAGTTCCTTTTGAGGACAGATCTTTTCTATCATACTATATCCACAATATCTAAAATAGTCTGTGACACATTAAGATGACCAATAAATTCCTACTAAGTAAATAATATCTGAGTCTCGCTTTAAGAAAGAGGAGTATGAAGGCATGTGAGTAGCTTTGCATCCAAAGTCTGGGGTTAGCAAAGTCAAAAATATGAGAGATGACTGTTTCCTTCGCTGTGCAGAAGCTTTTGATCTTGATGAAGTCCCAAAAGTTTATTTTTGCTTTCGTTTCCTTTGCCTTTGGAGACATGTCCTGAAAGAAGTTGCTGTGGCTAATGTCACAGAGGTTACTGCCTATGTTCTTCTCTAAGGTTTTGATAGATTCCTGCCTCTCTGCACAGCGAAGGAAACAGTCCACAAAACAAACAGGCAACCCACAGAGTGGGAGAAGATATTCGCAAATGACACCACAGACAAAGGGCTGATATCTAAGACCTACAAAGAACTCCTCAAACTCAACACTCACAAAGCAGATAATCACATCAAAAAATGGGCAGAAGACATGAACAGACACTTCTCCAAAGAAGATATACAAATGGCTAACAGACACATGAAAAGATGTTCATCATCTTTAGCCATCAGGGAGATTCAAATCAAAACCACATTGAGATACCACCTTACACCAGTTAGAATGGCCAAAATCAACAAGACATTAAATAACAAATGCCAGAGAGGATGTGAAGAAAGGGGAACCCTCCTCCACTGTTGGTGGGAATGCAAGTTGGTGCAGCCACTTTGGAAAACAGTATGGAGATTCCTCAAGAAATTAAAAATAGAGCTACCCTATGACCCTGCAAAGAAGCACATGAAGTACAAAGAAGGGCCGCATGTACCCCAATGTTCATAGCCGCAATGGCCACAATCACCAAACTGTGGAAAGAACCAAAATGCCCTTCAACAGATGAGTGGATGAGGATAAGGAAGATGTGGTACATCTATACAATGGAATATTATGCCTCCATCAGAAAGGATGAATATCCAACTTTTGTATCAACATGAACAGGACTAGAAGAGATTATGCTGAGTGAAATAAGTCAAGAGGAGAGAGCCAATTATCTTATGGTCTCACTTACATGTGGAGTATAAAGAAAATCATGGAAGGCATTGTGAGAAGGAAGGGAAGGGTGAATGGGGGGAAATCGGAGGGGGCGATGAACCAGGAGAGACTGTGGACTTTGAGCAACAAACTGAGGGTTTTGGAGGGAAGGGGGTGGGGGGTTGGGCGAGCCTGGTGGTGGGTATTGAGAAGGGCATGTATTGCATGGAGCACGGTGTGTGGTGTATGAACAATCTTGTAACACTGAATAGATAAAATAAACATATTTGGGGGAAAAAAAAGATGAGAGATGAAACATATCGACAACCTGATTTGCGCTGGTACCTCATACTTTACCAGTCTGATGAACTAAAATAAACTGAATTCTGAATATTTAAGCTCTTTCAGACCATTAGAGATGCCCCATGACTGGATAATGGCTGCTTCTGAGAGCCTGCCAACACTGGATAAGAGTACTAACTTCATCCTCAGGTATTATAATATAAATGCAAGGTCTCATAAATATTTTAAAATTTTGTCAAGAGCCCTGAAAAAGAAGCCCCAAATGATAATCTGTAAGAAATAAAACAAAACAAAATGAAATGAGTAAAGCTTAAGGATTTTAAAATCACACAAAAAAAGAGAAGTCTCCAGCATTGAACATTTGGGAAAAAAGGATGGTAATTATGGTTGCTGTGTAAGATCCCAACATACAGCCTCATGAAAGATGTGTAATTTATTTCGAGGACCCTCATGATCAGATCAACAGTGATGTCCTTTTGTTGAAAAGGTTTGAAGTACACATCTACACATACACCTATTAACAGAGAGATATGCTATATTATCATCCACTGGTCTGAGTTCAGAAACTCAAAACAAAAGCCTACCCCTTGCCCTGATCTCATTCTTAAAAGAAGATACAGGCCAGGAACAGCAGTGTAATTGACTTGATGCAACAAAGCAAAAAAAAAAAAAAAAAGCCCAGGAAGATTTTTTTTTTATTTTAATAAACAGTTTTCATTATCATCTAATGCCTACACTTTTACAAACCTGAGCTTCTCAGCCCAACATTTATAGAAAATTGCCAAGTATCATTTGTAGATAAAAGCACAATTCAATATTTATGAATTGCCAGTTTTCTATAAATATACACATTTGGAGATGATCTCACTAGTCATTAAAATTTGAACAGGGATCAAAACTAGAATAATATTACAATTTCTCGCATTTGTATACTGTTTTACATAATACTATTAATAATAGATGACATTTATTGAGCACTTAGCAAGTGCCAGGCACTTTACATGTAAATTCTCATAACGAATTCAGTTTAGTTCAACAAGCATTCAATTAATACCTACTGTGTGATAGATGAATAGCACTGGTTTCTGTCTTTAAAAACTCTCATTTTTGTGCATTCAATCGATGTTTTTTGAAAGAATAAATGAATGGATGGATGAAAAATTAATTGGTTTGGATGGTACTATGGGGTAATAAAAATAAAAAAGGCTCCTCCTCTCAATATCTATGGTGTTAAGAATGTACTTACCGTCTCCTAGCCTCAATTTTTTCATCTGTAATATAGGAATATTTAAGCTCTCCCTTGCAAAACTGTTGTGATAATAGTGACATAAAATGCAAAATATGTAAAAAGAATAGGCTGTCAGTAATTGAGAACAGTTATCATCATCACTACCATAATTATTACTATTTTAAACAAGCCTATCAAACTCTCCTCAACCTCACAATAGCAATGAACAAGTATAACTTTAACATCCACAAAGCACATAACATCTATATAAAAATGCCACACACACAAAAAAAAGAACAAGCAAAGCAAGGGAAATCTACTAAACTATAGTTCCCAATGTTCTACCAGGTTACTATATAACATTTATGCTCAGGCTAAGAAACAAACAAAAAAACCCCACATAGAATCAATTTCAGTTGTTTCCAAAGATACCATGATAAAAGGCCAACAGAACAGGAATCTTACCAAATAACAGACTGTATTTTCCCTCATAATGGAATGCTGGTTACTCCATATGTGGAACCATGTTCTTTATTAAAACATTCTCAAAGAGCCCTAGACCTACAGCCCCAACAATGGCCATCAAGAAACTCATCTTACTCCCCTCAGTGCCAGTGATGCTAAGCCCTAGCCATTCAGCACATAAACTTTGAGACCTGGGTCAAATTCCCAACCAGAAGAAGGCCCCGTTCTGATTACTTACCATTTGGGTCTGCTTGTAGATTTCACCATAGGGGCCATCCCATCTCTATAAAGACTCTTGGTTTTACTGAAGTTAACAATGTTGAAAATGACTCTCTGAAAAAAAAAAGGGGGGAAAGTTTATCAGAAGACTATGCTCAGCGAGTTGTCACTTCCTGCTAATCAGGAACGGAAATGATAAGCAAGATTAGAGGAAGCTATATGGACTAGCTGCCAACAGTGAATAACGAGAATAAATGGTGCCTGCAGAAAGTTAATGTATTTGTACTAGCTTAGCATAGTAGTCAGGAGCACAGACTCTGGAACCTGGAAGCCTGAATTTTAATCCCACTCTACCACTCTCAAGCTGTGTGACCTTGCAAAGCTACTAAACCTTTCTATGTCTCAGTTTCTTCATTTGAAAAATGGGGTAACAACACTACTTAGGATTACTGATGAAAATTGATAATTAAGTAAGGTAATATATATAGTGTTTGGAACCATGCTTTGTACATAGTTAATGCTACATAAATTTTAACTATTATTATTAACTGTGCCCTTTCTCCAGGCTGACCTAGAATTTATATGGAAATGAACAACAGTATTATTAGAGTAACAGTATTGCATTTAAAGTTCAGAAAAGATAATAACTGAATGCAAAATTCAAGTTAAAGAGTTCTGGAACTGTTCAGCACCCCTTTCACTAGACCTGGAAGATATATGTCCTTTTTTTCCTTTTGTTATTCTCTGCTGGGACCAGGGGTTCTGAGATCAACCCTAATCTCAGCATCAATTTGTAGAAGCATAGGTACTTGGATAAGTCCCTTCCTCTCTCCAGGCTTCACCTTTAAAATGGGGGAGTGGAGTGCTCTAGATACTAAAATCTTTCCAGGAGGATAGAAGCGTTGAGAGAGATCACCCTTTGTTTTGGTAAATAGTTTTATTATTATAAATGGAGAGGAGAGATGGGGAAAGAGAAGAGAATTAGGGATAAAAGACACTCAATGACCATTGAAGTAGTCCAAAAGAGAGGGGATGAGGACCAGAGCAAGTGCAAGAAGAATAGCCAAAGAAATAGGAAAACTTTCAAAAGGTTATAATAGGCTAGCTTTTCTATCCATAGGCAGTGAAGGAGAAGGAAGCATCAAAATTGATCTATTATTTCATTGAAATATTTATTGTGTGATGTATTATATAATATCAAGTGCCAGGAATTTTATACATTTTTATGAATGTTTAAATATTCTACTCTAACTATACAAAATATTAACCTCTCCATTTTACAGATGTGGAAACTGAGCTCACAGAATTTAATTAATTTGTCCAAAGTCATGTAATTAATATATGGAGAGTTGATATTTAAATCCAGGCAATAAAAGAAGTAAAATGTCCATGATCTCTACTCTTGAGTTATTCACTAAGGGTCCAAAATTCCATAACTATAACCAAGCCAGTTTTGTAAAGTAAGGGCAAAAGTAAATACAATGGTAATTTTTAAGCCTTTAGAATTTTGTTTTCTTAAATGAGAAAATCAAAACTATTTTCTCTGTCTTCATATTTGGGACTATAATAGAATGCATTGTTCTATGAAATAAGTTCTTAGGAATAACATGTTTTCCTTTCTGCTCCAGAGACCCAGCTCCCAACCCCATCACTGAGCATTTGTCTCTCTTCTGTCATTAAATTAACTCATCAAGAATGTCCAAGACTCTTCAATTATTAATAACCTGGACTTGTCTATTGTCAGTTCAATTACTTCTCCGAGGGTCTTGACTACTGCCTGATTTAAGAAAATCAATATTAAGGGGATAAATGGCCTTTGAACCTTACAGGGCTTATTTCCCTTTTCTCTTCTGAGATTTTCCAGGTGCCAGATCCATTTCCAGTGACCCTGGAAGCCATACTGCACTTTTAGGATCTAGATTAATGCTAAATAAAAGGGAAAACTAATACAGAAATAATGTCCATATGTGTGGCTGGAATAAAGAAATGAGAAAGTGAAATAATCATTGATCATTAATATCTTACTATCCTCTGCCCAGGAAAATTTCCCAGGTCTTCTAAATATGCTATATTGTTTAGCTACTCCATCCATAAATAAAAGTGGTCTATTTTAGCCCAATTTTAGACATGAAGAAATTGAAAAAAGGCTCATAAAAACTATACTTTTTCAGGAATCTCCACATTGTTTCCCAGAGTGGCTGCACCAACTTGCATTCCCACTAACTGTGTAGGAGGGTTCCTCTTTCTCCACATCCTCTCCAACATTTGTTGTTTACTGTCTTGTTGATTTTGGCCATTCTAACTGGTGTAAAGTGGTATCTCAATGTAGTTTGCTCCTCTACGACCCTGCAATTGCACTACTGGGTATTTACCCAAAAGATGCAGATGTAGTACAAAGAAGTGTCACAATGTACTCCAATGTTCATAGCAACAATGGCCACAATCACCAAACTGTGGAAAGAGCCAAGATGACCTTCAACAGATGAATGGATAAAGAAGATATGATCCATATATACAATGGAATATTATAGCTTCATCAAAAAATATGAATACCCAATTTTTGTATCAACATGGTTGGGACTGGAAGAGATTATGCTGAGTGAAATAAGTCAAGCAGAGATTATCATATGGTTTCACTTACATGTGGAGCATAAGGAAAAACATGGAGGACATTGGGAGAAGGAAGGGAAGGGTGAATGGGGGGAAATCAGAGGGGGCTATGAACCAGGAGAGACTGTGGACTCTGAGCAACAAACTAAGGGTTTTGGAGGGGTGGGGGTGGGGGGTTGGCTGAGCCTGGTGGTGGGTATTGAGGAGGGCATGTATTGCATGGAGCACTGGGTGTGGTACATGAACAATGAATCTTGGAACACTGAAAAAATAAAATAAATTCATAAAAAACTATATTTTTTCTATGACACTCCATGCAAAAAGAACACTATCTCTTGCCATTCTCCACCCAAAACTTTTTTTTTCCCCAGCCTATTGAGCAAGCCAACATGTGGCTGTGAGAATCAAAGGTATGTGGAAGTAGGCAGTGCAGGAAATCTTGGCTCTCTGTATTTTACACTTAAGTATCTATTATTTACCCCAAATGCATCACAAGAAATGGCATTCATAAGGCAATGGTAACAATAATTACAATAGCTAACAACTCCTAAGTACTTGTACCAAATTCTGAGTTAAGCACTTACTCACATTATTTCAGAGTTTTGTATATTAGAATCACCTTATATATTAGAATCACTTGATAACTTTTAAAAACTACTAATTCTTGGGCCTCAATGCCAATCATAAACTCTGATATCTGATGCATTATTTAATTTATCTTGAAGATAATAAACTTTTTAAGAAATGGACTATTTATTACCCCTTACTTATGGAAGAGGTAAGTAATATTTAAAGATTATGTAAGTTAAAATCATATAACTAATAAAAATAACAGCTAGAATTTGAAACAAGTCCACTGTCTCAAAAGCAGTAAGATCATGGACATTCTAGACAGATACATCTGGACTGAAACCCAGTTCCTCACTAGTTCCGTGAGCTTGGGCAAGATAATTTTTTATATTATTTATATCTAAAATTGGGATGATAACAGCATTCTAACAAACTTTTATAAGAATCTGTGAGATTGTTTAAGTTAATCACCCAGCACATTTTACCTCCCTCATAAGAGGTACTCAATATTTATCAAACCTTCCTCCTTATCTTCAATAAAATAGGAAATTTCAGTTCATTACAACTTCTGCCTTCCTTTCTTCCTTTTATTTCTTTTTCTTTCTTCTTTAGATTTAAATTTTTAATCTGGGCTTCATGTTTTAGCAATATGGTACTCTATATCAGAGCTTTGTAAATAGTGACCTGCAGCACACTGGTATACTCAGGGTGGATTATAGCTCCCAAGCAGCCATATGTGAGGCCCGGAGCTCTGTCTATTCTGACCAAGCAGTTCATGGTGCTATGGAGGAGTGCAAACTTCATTCTAGGTGTAAGCCATGGAAAGATCCAGTGTGGCTGGGGGTATAGAGAAGAGCCTGCATGCTGGCTAGACAGTGGACTTGATTCTCTGACTTTGCACATATCTGCTACTTTTGTCTAATCATGAGTAAATTTTCCATTTAGGGTTATCCAAGCTACTCTCAGGGACTATTCTAAATAGGCATGTGCATGCTGTAACCTAGAAGGTCATCACAATATTAAGATATTTCATTACCTAAAAACATTTTATTAAAAGTCCAATAGATTGGAAAATAATTTGATTTTCACATGAAATTTCAACATTGCAATTATGAGTGAAAGGAAAGGGAGAGCTATTCAATGACTTCAATATAATTTCATACAATTTAAATATTTGAACAGTTGTAATTTTTTAATCACTTTATTTTGTGAACAGTGTCTCATTGATGATAGTGACTATTAAGATTTTGAAGAGGTTGTCATTGAAAAGTCTTGATTAGGAATCACATGTATCCATTACAGAAATAAAAATCTCATTTAAAAATGGTATATTCCCAGACACAAATTCAAGAGTTTCAATTAAAAATTTGAAGATTGATTTTTAACATTTTTGATAGAAAGGAAGATAATTTTATTCAAACCCAAGTCAGGATAGCTGCCTGGGATAACACACAATCTCTACAAAGAAGAGAGTGCTCCAGGGAAGGAATATTTGGGGCAGAGTTATATACTTTGTTTTGTTTTACATACAGAATCACATATCATGATGAAGAAGAACATTCTAGAAACTTAGGTTTTTTTTCTTACATTTTTAGCATGTGCAAATTGGTATGACTTTAATCTTATGGGAGCCAAAGAGATTCTTCTTTCTCTCTCTCTCTCTCTTTTTCTTTCTTTCTTTCTTTCTTTCTTTCTTCCTTCCTTCCTTCCTTCCTTCCTTCCTTCCTTCCTTCCTTCCTTCCTTTTTCTTTCTTTCTTTCTTTCCTGCATTTATTTTATTATGTTTGGTTAGCCAACATATATTATTACATCATTAGTTTTTGAATCATGGAACAAGCAGAAGGCAGAGGCTTTAACCCACTGAGCCACCCAGGCACCACTAAATAAATAAAATCTTTAAAAAAATAAAATAAAAATTAAACCTAAAGTATAAAGAGGAAATCAAATGTTAAATTTATTTAGACAAACCATGAGTGACCCTGTACTCCAGGAAACATACTGAGGGTCACAGAAGGGAGGAGGGGGTGCAGGGATGGGGCAACCAGGTGTTGGGTATTAACGAGTGCATGTGTTGTGATAAGAACTGGGTGTTATACACAACTAATGAATCATTGAAATACTACTACATTTACCATCTTTCCCAGGTAATGCTGGTTGTATTCAACACAAGTCAAAAAGTTCCTGATAATTTGACAATCAACCATTGAGAGCTAGCACCAGCTGATTTCAGCGTATCACTACCTGGAACCAATGAATGAGGATGCACATAAACCTTCCCTTGAGGATTTTAAAATTGAGAAACTCTGGGATGATTTAAAGCATGCTAAGGAGCTAAGATGGTGGTGTAGTAGGAGGACTCAGGGCTTGCCTCATCCCACAAACACAATTAGGTAACTATCAAAGCATTCTCAATACTCAGGAAATCAATCTGATGACTTAAAAAACAAACTGCACAACTAGAGGGAGAGAAAAGGCTGCTTCAAGGAAGGTAGGACGTGCAGAGATGTAGTATCGGGGAGAAAGAGATCACTGTTGCTGTAGAGGAGAGGGAGACCTGGTTGTGGAGAAAGGCAAGAGGGAGTGAAATGAACAAGGAAAAGCACAAGGAGAAAACAAATGGTTTTGGGAAAACTGGACAGCAACATGCAGAAGAAAGAAACTGGACCACTTACTTATACCATACAAAAAAATTAAAATGAATGAAAGTCCCAAATGTGAACCATTGCTAAAGATCTATAGAAATAGACCAATGGGAACACAACAGAAAGCCTAGAAACAGGCTCTCTCTATATATCAGAGATTACATTGTTGATCGGATCGGAAAACTGAACTAACAATAAATGGTGCTAGACCAATGGGTCACCCATATGGAAAAACATCACACATTAGGATTCCTGCTGCTTATCAAATCAAAAATAAATTCCAAATGGATTAAGGAATAAGTACACAGGAATTATTTTATGGACTAAGGGTATATAAAACCTTTTTAAACAAATTACCAAATACATAAGCCATGGAAAAAAAAACACAGACATATTTGGTTTACAAAAAAGTTATATCAAAATATACAGTAAACAAAATGAAAAAACAAGCCAATGATTAAAGAAGGTATACGTAACACTTAAAATGGAAAGGGATTAATACAACAAACTATAAAGAACTCCTATAGATCAAAATATAAAAGAACAACAATCCATTAGAAAGTAGGCCCAGGGAAGGAGCAAGATGGCAGAGGAGTAGGAGACCTAAATATCATCTGGTCACAGGAGTTCAGCTAGATAGTTATCAAACTGTTTTCAACACCTACAAACTCAAAAGGAGATCAAAGAGAAGAGCAGCAGGTTCTAGGAACAGAAAAGAGACTACTTTCTGTAAGGTAGGATGTGTGAAGAAATGAATCTGAGGCAATATATGGGAAGATGGACCACAGGAAGAAGGGCCAGCTCCTGGAAAGTGGTAGAGCAGTAGAGCACAAAATGGAAAATTTAGAAGTCGGTTCCATGAGGGACATTGCTCCAGAGGCTAAGCAGGAGGGTGGAGCCCTCACTGGGACAGTGTGGTCTCAGGACCAATGGGGTCACAAAAACATCAGGGGTGTCTGAGTGTGGCAGAGCTCCCTGGTATCAGAGTGGGGAAGTCAGAAGCAGAGATGGAACTGAGGAGTGGGCTCTTAGCTTGGGGTTCCCTTAAACTGTGATGCAAGGCACAGTTGGGCCACTGTTTTTGAGCAGGGACCCCAGAAGCAGCAGATCCAGGGATACCCCCTCCTTCATCCTCCAGGAAGACTGGCTTGGGAGTGCGCTGCAGGAATCTGCTGGGTTTGGAGACTCCAAATGGAACCATGCACCAGAGACAGAAATGCTCGGTCACAGTCCAGATGAAATGGAGTGTAACTGAAGACCAGGGAGATTGGAGGGATGGATTGCTTTTCTCTGAGGGCACAATGAGGAGTGGGGTCCTGAGCTCTCAGCAACTACCAGGCCAGAGATTTGGAGGCCAACATCATCATTCTCCTTCAAAGCTGTACAGAAAGCATTCAGGGAACAAAAGTTACTGAGAGCAAAACTAAGCAGATTGCTTAGCCTGGCCCCTGGCAAGGAAGGTGCAATTCCATCTCAGGCAAAGATGTTTGAGATTCACTGCAACAGGCCCCTCCCCCAGAAGATCAACAAGAACATAGCCGAGACCAAGTTCACGGATCAATGAGAACTGGAAAAACTTAAGAGCTCCGGGAATACAGGACATAGAATTCATGGCTTTTTTTTTCAAATGATTCTTTAGTCTTTCAAATTAAAATTATAAAATTTTCTTCTTATTCTACTGTTCTTATTTTTTCCCTTTCTTATTTTAACTTTTTAACTATTTTATCTTATCAATACCCTTTTAAAAATCTTTTCAAATTTTCTGTAGTCAGAGACACAGAAGGACACTACATCATCCTTAAAGGGTCTATCCTCCAAGAAGATC
>CM052798.1:34502337-34528499 GCA_028533885.1 Nasua narica
GTTATGTACTCTTGAAAGGAAAGGGTCTTTCTTTATTTAGTTATAAAGAAATAAGACCCAAAGAAAAAATTTATGGATTTGACAATTTGAAAATCAAAACTTCTGAACATCAAAAATACTATAAAGAAAACTGAAAGGTAAATAATAAAATGGGAAAATACATTCAATTCTATAAAACAGAAAAACTTAACTTACTCTACATAAAAAGTTCAGTTGAGAGAATGAAAAGATATGTCACAAACTGGGAAAAAGTATTTGTAAAATATGGTATCCAGAAATGAACAAGATATTTAAAATGCACAATGAACACTTAAACAACCCAATTAAAAAATAGGCTAGAGATCTGGAAAGATACCTCACCAAAGAAGATACAGATGGCAAAATAAGCATATGAAAAGATGGTTGATATCATATGTAATTAGGAAGATGCAAATTAAAACAATAATGAGATATCACCTATTTAATGACCAAAATTCAAAATGCATGCAAGTAGAGGTGTGGAGGAACAGGAACTCTCATTCATTACTGATGAGAGTGAAAGATGGTACAGCCACTTTGGAAGATAGTTTTTTGTCATATGAGCCACCAGTCATTAGTATTTATCCAAATGAAGTAAGAACTCATGCCTATACAAAATCTGCATACATTGTTTATAGGAGCTTTATTCATAATTTCTGGAACTTGCAAACAATCAAGATGTCTTCAATAGGTGAATAAACTATGATAATCTGTACAATGGAATATTCTGCAATAAAAATAAATGAGTTACCAAATCATACAAAGACATAGGTAAACCTAAATGCACATTGCTGTGTAAATGAAGCCAAGCTGGAAGGGGTACATATTATATGATTCCAGTTATATGACATTCTGAAAAAGGCAAAACTATGCCAACTAAAAGATCAGTGGGAGCTGGAAGAAAGGAAAGAGAGAGGGATGAGTAGGTGGAGCACAGTAGATTTTTAGGGCAGTGGAACTACTGTACTGAATGAAACTGTAATAGGTGGATATATGCCACTTTACATTTGTCAAAATCCATAGGACACAAAGACTAAACCTTAATGTAAATTATAAGCTTCAATAGTAATTTTATCAATATTGACTTACCAAATTATAATAAACATACCACACCAATCCAAAATGTTTTAAAATTGGACAAACTGGGATGTGGGTGGCAAAAGGACATACAGTAACTCTCTGTATTATTTACTCATTTTTTAAAAGAAACCTAAAATGAATGTATTGCATGGAGAACTGGGTGTGGTGCATGAACAATGAATCTTGGAACACGAAAAAATAAGATAAAATTTTTTTAAAAAATTAATAAAATAAAATATTTGATCACCTCAAAAAAATAAATAAATAAACCTAAAACAGCTTTTTAAAAAAGTTTATTAATTAAAAAAAACTCACAATCCCCCAAAAATAAAAAATCACCATTATGAGAGGGAGAGGGAGAGACAGAAAGACAGAGACAGAGAGAGAGAGAGAGGGAAGGGAGGAAAAAAGGACATGAATTAGAGAACTCCAAAAGGAAAAAAAATCAAAATAAAACAAAACTATAAATTGCCAACAGTCTTATTGAAAATGTCTAACCTAACAAGAAACCTAAATCATTAACAAAAGGGTACTACTTAGTTTTGAAAGCAATCATAGAGGCTGGCATATTTACAAACTATTGGATAGAATATTAAATGACAGAGGGCATTTTATTAATATGGCTTAGGGGTGCCTGGGTGGGTAAGTTGGTCAAGTGTTGAACTTTTGATTTTGATTTTGGCTCAGGTCATGATCTCAGGGTTGTGAGATGGAGCCCCACCACTGAGCTCTGCACTAAGCATAGAGCCTATTTAAGACTGTCTCTCTCCCTTCCCCTCTGCTCCTCCCTGCATATGTGTGCTCTCTCTCAAGAAAAAAAAATTAATATCACTTAAAAGTGTTTTAAGTATACAAAGCTTTAATTCCATATATGAGAATTTGGCCTAATGAAATACCATAGTGAACAAAAAAAATTTATTACAGCATTGTCTATTGTAAAGCTTAATTGTCCAACACTAATAGATTGATACAAAAAAATATGATGCATCCAAACAATAATCTCCTGAGATTCCTTTAAAAGAATGTTATATAAAAGTAGCTAATGTGTGGAAAATATTCAGACTGTATTGCCAAGTGGAAAATAAAGAAGTTTGCAAAATGGTCCCATATCTAATTTTTAAAAAGAAAATATATGTACATAAGTTTGCTTTTTTTGTTTCTTTCTATACATATGGAGAGAGAGAGAGAAACAAAAAGTAAAATTATGACAACATGGCAAAAATGATTATTCATTTTTAATTGGGTTATAGGAAATTTTTGTTTTCTTCATTTTGGTTATATTTATTTTCTATTATAGCTACAAGTAATATGAACTACATTTTTAATAAGAAAAAATATAGTGTAGTGGTTAAGCGAAAAGGTTCTATGGGCCATATCTTCTTTATTCATTCATCTGTTGAAGGGCATCTTGGCTCTTTCCACAGTTTGGAAATTGTGGCCATTGCTGCTATGGGTGTGGTACATGAACAATGAATCTTAGAACACTGAAAAAATAAAATGAAATTAATTGGAAAAAAAGGTTCTAGACTCATCTTGGCTATATGTTGAGATACTTACTCAAGATCTTGGATATATACTTGAGATACTTACTCAACCTCAGTTCACCACCATAAAATGAAAATATTAGTTATGTTTTTAAATTTTATTGATTTACACAGAAAAAGAGAGAACTAGTTGGAGGGGGGCAGAAGGAGAGTGAGAAGTGGACTCCCCAGTGAGTAGGGAGCCAGATGTGGGCTGGATCCCAGGACCCTGGGATCATGACCTGAGCCAAAGGCAGATACTTAACCAACTGAGCCATCTAGGTGCCCCAAAAATATCAGTTATTTTGAGGAAGAAATGTAATAATGAACTGTTAATATTTAACATTGTGCTTGTCCAATGATAAATGATCAGTAAATACTAACAACATATCTTCATCATTATAAAGAGAGCTAAGAATTAAGCAACAAGACCAAAGCCCATTTACCTCTAATGAGAAATTATATCCAAAACAGAGGAGATAGGAAATAGACTTAGACATCCCCACAGTTATACAATAAAACAACTGCTAGCCTGTCTTGGCTTCTGATTCTATGAACATAAATGTCTTAATGCAAATTAAGAAAACAATCTCAAAAAAAAAAAAAAAAGAAAAGAAAACAATCTCCAACAAATCCAAGGAGACACAGAAGTGCAGGCAGGAGTCTGTGTATTGCTTCAGTGACACAGTAATAATTAACAGAAGGCATTTGAAACACCCATCTCAAAAATCTAACGTCTTTAATATAGAGTAATATAACACTTTGTAAAGATATCAGCCTCACCTAATATTATAATTACTGTATATGTATTCTTCTAATGAGGATTTTCATGTAGACATTGGTCTTAGTGATATCGCTGTGGATCTGACTCCAAAGTAAGGGAGACAAAAGTAAAAGTAAACAAATGGGACTATAACAAACCTAAAAAGGTCCTCCATAGTGAAAAAACCATCCTCAAAATGAAAAGGCAACCCACTGAATGGGATAAGATATTTGCAAATCATATGTCTGTCAAGTGGTAAATATATAAAAAACTCGTATAACTCAACAATAAAAAAGACTAAAAAAAAGGGCAGATAATATGAATTTATATTTTTCCAAAGAAGACATACAGACAGCCAACAAAAAAATGAACAATGTGCAACATCACTAATTATTAGGGAAATGCAAATCAAAACCACCATGAGATATCTTTTCATACCTGTTTGAGTGGCTATTATCACAGAGACAAGAGAAGGAGCAAGACGGCAGAGGAATAGGAGACTGAGATATCATCAGGTCCCAGGAGTTCAGCTAGATAACAAACCATTCTGAATACCTACAAAGTCAACAGGAAATAGAAGAGAAGAAGAGCAGCAATTCTAGGAACAGAAAATCAACCACTTTCTGGAAGGTAGGACATGCGGAGAGGTGAATTTGAAGCAACAGAAAGATAGACCACGCATGGAGGGGCTCACTCCCAGCAAGTGAGAGAGTAGTGGAGCACAAAATCGGAACTTTTAGAACTCTGCTCCACTGAGGAATATCACTCAGGAGGCTAAGTGGAGGGGGGAGCCTTCGTGCAGACAGTGTGGCTCAGGATCCATGGGGTCACAAAAAGACCAAGGGTGTCTGAGTGTGTCTGAATTTCCAGGTATCAGAGAGAGGAAGCTGACAGCAGAGATGGAGCCGAGCAGTGGACTCTCAGTTTAGGATTACCTTAAACTGTGATCCAAGGCACAGTCAGGCCACGGTTCTTCAAACAGAGACCCTACAAGAGGCAACTCCAGAGAGACCTCTTCCTTCATCCTCTGGAAGGAGTGGCATGGAAGCATGCTGCAGGAATCTGCTGGGTTTGGAGACTCCAAATATGGCCGTGCACCAGAGACAGAAATGCTCGGTCCCAGGCTGGGTGAGCTCAGAGAGCAGGCAGAGATGAGGGAGATGGGAGGGATTGATTGCTTTTCTCTGAGGGCACACTGAGGAGTAGGACCCTGAGCTCTCAGCTCCTATGAGGCCAGAGATTGGGAGGCCACCATCTTCATTCCTCTCCTTAAAGTGGTACAGAAAGAGTTCAGGGAACAAAAGCTACCAAGAGTGAACCCGAGCAGATTACTTAGCCTGGCCACTGGCAAGGTTGGTGCAATTCCGCCTCAGGCAAAGACATTTGAGAATCACTGCAACAGGCCCCTCCCCCAGAAGATCATCAAGAACATCCAGCCAAGACCAAGATCACCGATCAATGAGAACTGCAGAATTCCAGAACTCCAGAAAAGCAACACATATAATTCATGGCTTTTTCCAATGATCCTTTAGTCATTCAAAGTTAAATTTTTTTAATTTTATTTTTCTCTTATTCTTTTTTAAAAAATGTTTCCTCTTTCTATTTTAATGTTTTTAACAGTTTTATCTTAATAATATCTTATGAACCTTTTAAAAAATATTTTTGAATTTTCATTGTTATAGTCATATTTTATCCCTTCATTGTATTTAACCTTATTTCTATATACATACAGTTTTTTTTTCTTTAAAATTTTGGGATACAATTTCTTCTAATCAAAATATAACCTAAATATAGTGCAGAACTTTATTCTACTCTCCAGCCCAATCACATTATTTCCTTTTTTTCTTTTTCCAAGCAACTCTATCTTATCAATTTCTTTTTTAGAATCTTTTTTAATTTTCATCTTTACAGTCATATTCCATCCCTTCATTGTGTATATATAAGTTTTTTTTCTGTAAATTTTGGGAGGTAGTTTCTTCTAACAGACCAAAATACATGCAAAATCAAGTATGTGGCTCTGTTCTATTCATCAGTCCATCAGTCTAATATATATATGTATATATGTATATATATTTCCCCCTTTTTCCCCCTTTCTTCCCCCCCAGTTCCCCAGTTTTGGGTCTCTTCTGATTTGGTTAGTATACATTTTTCTGGGGTTGTTGCTACACAATTAGTATTTTGTTCTCTCATTAACCTATGCTTATCTAGATAAAATGATAAGGCTGAAAAACTCACCTCAAAAAAAAAAAAGAACACAAGGCAGTACCAATGGCTAGGGGCCTAATCCATATGGATATTAGTAAGATGTCAGAACTAGAGTTCAGAATGACGATTATCGGGGTCCTAGCTGGGCTTGAAAAAAGCAAGGAAGATATTAGAGAATCCCTTTCTGAAGAATTAAAATCGCTTTATGGAGAAATAAAAGAACTAAAATCTAACTACGTTGAAACCAAAAAAGCTATTAATGAGGTACAGTAAAAAATGGAGGCTCTTACTGCTAGGATAAATGAGGCAAAAGAGAGAATTAGTGATATAGAATACCAAATGATAGATAATAAAGAAGCTAAATATAGGCTATTTAAATGCAGATGATAATGATGAAAGCACACACATGGGGCTTACTATGTGTCAAACACTTTTCTAAACATTTTATACACATAAACTAATTTAAAGTGAATTGAAGGAAATAGGAGGGGGAGACAAACCATGAGAGACTGAACTTTGAGAAAAATACTGAGTGTTTTAGAGGGGAGGAGAGTGGGGTGGTGGGTGAGCCTGGTGGTGGGTATTAAGGAGGGCATGTATTGCATGGAGCACTGGGTGTAGTACATAAACAATGAATCTTGGAACACTGGAAAAAGAAACAAAATGAAGTAATAAATTTATAAAAAAGCTAATTTAATCCTCTTAACAATCTGAAGAGTAGAATACCAAGACACAGAGAGTGTCGATAATTTTTACAAGGTAAGGGCTTATAAGTAATGGGCCAGATTGAAAAACAGACAGTCTGGCTCCATGGTTGGTATTCTTAATCACTAGGCCATAGAGGCACTCTGTTATAATTGGTCTGATCCTTTATATGGAACTATGTTCCTGAGCCTTTTGGAAATACATTGTCTTAACAGTGCTTCCCTTGCATAAAATTAATTTTCCCTTGTGTATGTGATTCTGCCTACTTTTTCCATTTTTTCCCAGTATTCATTAACTAAACCAAGATTTAGAAAGACAAGGAAGGGAAAATTGAATTCTATTTGTCTTCAAAGATGATGTCAACACTATATCTACTAGACTTGACTTAGTGGGAAATGCAAGGTTACATTTTCTCCAATTATAAAAAAAATAGTAATAATAGCTTTTACTTATGAAATATGTATGGACTATGCTATGTACTTTCTAAGCACAATCTCATTTAATTCTCATGACAATACTATAATAGCACTACTTCCAGCCCATGTTACAGATGGAAAAACTGAGGCTTAGAGAGGTTAACTAACTTGTCCAAACTGCACAGCTAGTAAATGGTAGAATGAGGTATGTATAAACTCAGCTCCATTTGACCCAGATGCACTTAAGCATTATCCCATTTAACTCTCACACTACACATGTGGTACTTGAAATGGAACTGAAAATAAAGGGTTAGGACTAGGAAGCTGATTAAGGAGGACAGTGACAATAGAGATCTAGAATAACAAAGATCTATCGTGTTCAGATCTATGTAGAAGTGGATGGATAACATTTAAAAATGGTATAAAACAAGGAATTTTGAAAACCCAAATATGTCACAAATGGTTTTTCCATGCCTGATTTTACATCAATTTCATTTTTTACTACAAAAATATTTGTTCACTATAAAAAAGAAGAAAGCCAGACAAAACAGTAAAACACAAAGTAGAAAAAAAAGAAACATGCTCCAAATGGAAAATACTTAACACTTCAATATAGCATATATATACTTTTCCACCAAAGACAAATGTCTTTGTCACCTAATAAAATATACAAAACATATTCCCATGCTATTTTACACTCTTCCAAAATATTACCCTGGAAATAAGTGGTCTAATAGTAGTGACCTAAAGAGAGTAAGAAATCTTTGGGGAAACCTGTCCAAGTTTACCTGTTGGCAAACAGTTTGTGTTTTAAGTGCCTGTTTCCCCCCAATGGCTATCTGAATTAAAAAAAGGAAAAGGAAAAGGAAAGAAATGAATGAGTATGAACATCATCCCTCTCTATTCAACGACTAAGTTGCTTAAATAAAACACAAGTTTTTGAGTCCAAACATGGTAAGTACCTATTATTTCATAGGTCTATATACTATTTCCTGAATATATATAACCAAGGATTTATTTATGTCTTGTTGCTACTGTCACAGTTCTTCTCACCATTTCTCTTATAAACTATTGCACCTGACTCTTATCCCCAAATTTCTAATTCATCCTCTACATATATAAGAGTGATACTCCTAAAATTAACATTTCTTTCTATTCTTCCCTATTGTCAGCACCTAATGACAATGCCTGGTACAGCAATGACTGAAATGTTGACTGACTAAATGAACAAATGAAAAGAGACAGCAGGAACACAAGTGTGTAGGTGAGAAAGAGCAGTTTCTTTAATATGGGGATAACAAGACTGCCTACATTATACAGTGGTTGCAAGCACTAAATGAGACAGAAAAAGATTTCTACATCAGTTCAAGTTGAAGTAACAGGAACCAGATTGACACTCCTGCCTGAAAAAGCTAAAGAATAGGACAAAATACATGAAATAATGGTTTTCAAAACAGTAGAGGCAAAAAAATAAAAAATAAAAAAGACAGTAGAGGTCAGGTAAAGAAGGACAGTGCACTGCTTATAAATATGAAGATGGTACAGCCATATTAGAAAATATTTTGGCAGTTGCTTAAACAATTAAGTATTTATCTACCATCTTATTCACTCATTCCTCTCCAAGGTGTTCACCTGAGAGAAATGAAAGCATATATACACACAAATATTTGTACCTGAATGTTCATAAAGCCTTATTTGTAATAACTAAAATGGAGGGGCTCTCCAAGGTCTATTATCAGGTAAAATAAAAACAAATTGTTGTATGTCTCTATAATAGAAGACATATAAAATATATAAAAGAGAATGAAATATTGATACATGCAACACCAATGAATCTTCACATAGTTATGCTGAGTGAAAGAACCCACATAAAGATGTACTTATCTTATATATGCTGAGTGAAAGAACCCACATAAAGATGTACTTATCATATATATGCTTCTCTTATTTATAAAACTCTAGAAACAGAAAACATTTTATACTGAGTTAAAGAAGATTAGTAGTTGCCTGGGGAGGAGAAGTTTTCATAAATGCGCACAAATGTCAAAACATCAAATTGTACACTTGAAATATGCATGGTTTATATTATGTTGATTATACCTCAATACAGTTGTTTTTAAAAGTGAGAAAGTGGGGGTGCCTGGTTGGCTCAGTCAATAGACCATGTGACTTGATCTTGGGGTTGTGAGTTTGAGCCCCATGTTGGGTGTAAAGATTACTTAAAAAAAATCTTTAAAAATAAAAAATAAAAATGAAAAAGACAAATGCAAAGAATATAACATGATGGCTATCACATAGTGAGTACTCAACAAATGTTAGTTACTATTAGTATTAAAGTATAATGGGATAAAAATTGTATATATTATACTTTTAAGCCAGCATCAAATTTCCTTCCATGCTTGGGAAAATACAAAAATTTTGTTATGGTAAGACCTGAATGGCAAAAACCCAAGCACAATAAAAACAGTTGTAGTTTTTGATTACAGCAAATGAGTGGAATTTAAATTGTCCACCAAGTACACGGAAAAAGAAACTACAGATATGATGATAAGTACAGGTAAGGATATGCACAGTTAAGAGGCTAATAAAAATTCCCTTGTGATAGAATGATTAAAAAATACTTTAAGACAATAAGCTATTTGGTTTTCATTTTTATAATTCAAATGCTTTCTCCAACACTTCCAACTTCAACTAATTCTGATACATTTAACAAATATTTTAAAGGAATTATGGTGTTGGTTTCATATATTGTGCATATGTATGTATCCTCTTTCTTTGGGGAGGGTATAGCTGTAAGAAGCAGAAAAATAATTACAATGTCCCAAACACGATAGTTTATTTTTCTCTAATATAAAAAAACAATCTGGAATTAAGTGCTCTAGAATTGGTATGGTGACCCTACCATTATCAGAACCTAGTTTTTTTCCATTTTGCCACTCATCATTTTTAGCATGCTACCTCATGTTTTAAGATGGCTGCTCAAATTCCTGCCAATATGCTCATATTCCAGCCTCCTGTAAGGAGAAAGACAAAACATGGTATGACACATTTTTAAAAGATTTTTGCTTCCCAAAAGATGCACACTCTGTTTACATTTCTCTAGCTGTAAGAGAGTAGGGAGAATGAAGTTTTTTCCAGGAAGTGATGTACCCATAAAATGAAGGGTTTTACAACTAAGGGGAAAAAAAAGTGAACAGAATGAATAGTAAACAGCCAGGAATCTGTCATTGTATGTAAAGAGAGAAAGAACATTTTACATAATTCAATAAAGTGTGAAACAGAAGCAATATAAACAAGTAAGAACCCAGACACAGAGGTTACCATGAAAATATGAGGTCTTCCCCAAGAAAAATTCCCAGAAATCTTAGACTTAGACTTCTACAGGGTGTGAAATAGTGATCTAAATTACCCTCAACTAGGTCTCAATACTCTAAAAGACACACCTCATCACCCACCCCCAAAACATACCTATCATATGGGGCTATAAGATACTTTGGGGGAGGAGAGTGACTCAGGATAAAAAACACCTACCCTAGGATGATAGCATAATCTTATTCATTAGTTCTGTTTGTCAGGTCACATCCACTTTGAATTTGTCAGGATCTGCATAACCTACTCAATCCCCCCTGTATTCCAACATATCCTAGGACTGGATTTGTTCCCTGAGATTGGAGATTAATGCTATATCCCTTGCCTTGGCAAAATTTCTGGTGTATAGTAAGTCTCAGCAAATATCTGTTAAATCAAATTGAAAAAAAAAGAAAAAGATCTATCTATCTATCTAACTAGATGTCAAACCTAGTCATTAGGGAACAGTAAGTCAAAGGAACAATGAGATGGCCTTTCCACCAAACTGATGAAAATTAAAAAGCATGACAATATTAAAGTCTAGTAAAAATGTAAGGAAAATGATATTTTCTTACATTGCTGGTGAGAATGTAAACTAATAATCCAGTTTGGAGGGGTACCTTGGTGGCTCAGTTGGTTAGGCATCTGACTCTTGATTTTGGCTCCAGTCATGATCTCAGGATCCTGTGATTGAGCCCTGCCACTGGGTTCTGCACTCAGAAGGGAGTTTCCTTGAGATTCTCACTCTCCCTTTTTACCTCCCCACCTCTAAAATAAATAAATAAATCTTAAAAAAAAGATAGTCCAGTTTGGAAGCAATATGGTAGTCCCTACTAAATAAATAACACATGTAATCTGTGACCCAACAATTCTACTTCCAGATATATAATTCAAGAAATGTTCACATGTAGACAAAAGTTACCATACACCAATGACAAATGAAGCATCATTTGCAAAGTCAAAAATGGAAACTCCTAATGTCCATCAATAGGGGAATGCATATTCCCCTACAATTAATATAATGTAGTAAATACATATGATGGCATAATAGAAAAGTGTTTCAGATTTCTATTGCTCACTGTACCCAGTTCTCCTTTTCTTCTGGACATATAACTATAACTCCTTTGCATTTAGGTAAGTCATGAGAGTATTTCTGGCCAGAACTTATGAATGAAAATGACACTTCAGTATTGAAGCATTTAATTACTTGTGTGAAACCCTACAACTTTCTTTTCTCCTGATGTGGAGACTGAAGAGGCCTTGATTTTCAGATGGTGTGTGTCCAAGTTGGTGAAAACTTCTTCAACCTGAGCCCTGAGCACATTTGTATAGCAGACCATGCTACTGACACAGCTGGTTGTGTAGCAGTAGTAAAAAATAAGTATTTAATTTAATAAGTATTTAATTAATTAATTTATTTAATGTGTTAAATAACTGAGATTTTCTGAGACCTAGTCTATCCTAATAAAAAATAAATAAGAGAAATAGACTAGAGAAGAGCTAATTTTAGTTTCCAAAACTACACAGTTCTAAAGATATATAACTTTGAGATGAAAAGGCAAATTTCAGAGTAATTTGGACAGGATAATGTTTTTAAATCCAAAACTATACACACATAAAAAAATACTAGATGGGAGTGCCTGGGTGGCTCAGAGGGTTAATAGCCTCTACCTTCAGCTCAGGTCATGATCTCAGGGTCCTGGAATCGAGCCCCGAGTCTGGCTCTCTGCTCACCAGAGAACCTGCTTCTCCCTCTCTCTCTGCCTGACTCTATGCCTACTTGTGATCTCTTTCTCTCTCTCAAATAAATAAAATATTTAATAAACAGTTGATGATTTTATATGGGTGAAAATAAATGGTGTTGAATAATGAACATAGACCAGAAGGAAACATGTTACCTTCAGTAAGTGGGGATAAGAAATGAGACTTGTTTTTTTGAATAAAAGAAATTTCAGTTACAGCCATGTAGTAGGTTGTATGATATGCCCCTCCCCCCAGAATTTATGTCCACATCCAAAGCCTTTGGAAAAACGGTCTTTGTAGTTATAAGTTAACAATCCTGAGATGAAATCATTTGGTTTACCCAGTGGACCCTAAATTAACAGGTATCCTCATGAGAAACAGAAGAGGAAAATATTCACACAGAAGAGAAAGTAATGTGAAGACAAAGACAGAGATTGGAATGATGTAGTCACTAGCCAAAGAAGCCAAGGAATGCCCAGAGATACCAGAAGCTGGAAGAGGCAAGGAAGAATTCTCCCCCTAGAGATTCTGGAGCAAATGTGGCCCTTGATTTAATCTTAGTTTTATACTTCTGGCCTCCAGAACAATGAGAAAATAATTTTTTTATTGTTTTAAATCACCCAATTGGTGGTAATTTGTTGCAGTAGCCTAAGAAAACAAATACAAATTGTAATGCCCTCTTTCTTTTTTTTTAATATTTTATTTATTTATTTGAGAGATAGGGAGAGAGAGGATCAACAGGGGCAGAGGGAAAGGGAGAGGAAGAAGCAGACTCCCCCTGAGCAAAGAGACTGACCAGGGCTCAATCCCAGGACCCTGGGATCACGACCTGAGCCAAAGGCAGATGTTCAACTGACTGAGCCACCCAGATACTCCAAGTAATGCCTTCTTTCTTAAAGAGAAAAAAAAAAAAACAAACTGGAAGCGAATATGACAAAATATTAATGGCTGTTAATTCTGGGCAGGAAATAAGAGTATTTGTAATGTTACTCTTTGTATTTTCCTACATGTTTTAAATTTCTCACAATAAAATTTACAAAAATGAATTACAGGTGAAGGGGATTAGAGTACATTTATCTTATAAGCACTGAGTAATATATATAACCACTGAATCACTATATCATACATCTGAAACGAATAAAACTTTGTATATTAATTATACTGGAATTAAAATTAAAAAATAAACACACAATTGAATTATATTGAATTACATTAATATTAAATTAATTGCAGTTTGTTGTGTATCTCTCTTTATTCAGTCAACTGTTTTGTAAATGCTTAAAACCTTGGGGGTGGGCCTTGGTGATTCAGTACTCGTTATAGATAATCCACCATTATGATGACTTTCAGTGCCCATGACAACTGACCTCCATCTCATTTCATAGTCTTAATTATTTTATCCTACCACTTCCTGACATACATTTCATGTTCCAGTTTACCGATAGTTGGCCAGATAGGAAATTTTTAAGTTTTCATGTCTTTGGTCCTGCTGTTTCCTTCTATTAGAATGGACTATAAGGCCTGGGGAACTCCTACTTCTTCCCCTACATCCAATTAAAATGACATCCATCAACGAAGCCTTCCTTGATTCCTCAGATAGAATTAATTAGTTCCTTTTTTGTGTCCCATTTGCGTTCAGTTCATAATGAATTCTCGTGTCACTTCATTTTTATTTTTCTTTGTCTTTCTTTGCCTATAAATGTAAAGTTAGTTGAAACTACAATTAATCATACTTATATTGCCAATAATCAACACAGTGGCTAACAAAGATTAGGCACCCAGTAAATGCTAACTGAATGAATGAATGACTTTATTTCATAATTCAGTGTTTTTTATCCTGAACTTCTGTGTATTCCAATCACTACAAGGTATTGCTAATTTAAGGGAGAATTCTATAGGAAAACAAATTAATCCAAATAGACCCAAGAAGTAATTTCTCTTTAACAGCATTAATCATCAGAGAATACCTTCTTAACCTATCACAACAGAAGGGAAAAGAGAAACTAACTGCAAAGCTGCTTTAACAACAGAAAACTCATCCCACCTTTTTTTTTTTTTTTTTAAGATTTTATTTATTTGACAGGGAGAGAGACAGAGCGGGAGAGGGAACACAAGCAGGGGGAGTGGGAGAGGGAGAAGCAGGCTTCCCATGGAGCAGAAAGTCCAATGTGGGGTTCGATCCTAGGACCCTGGGATCATGACCTGAGTGGAAGGCAGACGCTTAACAACTGAGCCATCCAGGCTCCCCTTTATCTCACCCCTTGACTATGATCCCATACCCACTGCACTGCATTGAACCCAGTGACCAGTACTCTAATGTCATCCTGAGTCACTCTCCTACAAAGGTTGACACTCCCCCCAGCACTCTGACCCACAAATGGTATTCTGACAAATCTGAGCCACTTCTGTTTACCTTGTTAGAGGGAGAGAGAGAAAAAGAATATACCAACCATACCTTTCCTCTTGGCACCAAGGTTGCCTAGAGGACATCCTTAATGTCCATACCCAGAGGGAATTAGAAAATTGTGAATTCATTCCTTTAAGGAAAATCCTAGAAAAGCAGTGACCTTATGTAGTACAGAATTAAGAAAATCATATCAATTGACCCTATCCCTCCATCCTTACATCCAAGATGTTAGCACCAATTAGCTTCTTTTTTACTCAGAAACTTTCACTAACCAGGATCATTTTTTCATTTCTGAATACTTCTAACATTAGCCTCAATCTCTATATACCAAGTCCTTATCACAGTGAGTGGCATATAGTGGGAATCTCAAAAGTTATTGAATGAAAGTCATATGGGCCTTAAGTTAAGAATATAAGGAGAAGAAAGGGGGAATGTTGTCAAATTGAATTCCATGTACAAATAATCTCAAGGAATTTATCCATAACTTTTCTGTTGATATATCAATACTTTTTCATCTTCATTTTTTTCTTTTTTTGAAGATAACATATATAGTAAAGTACAAAACAACTTAAGTGTATAGCTTATTAATTTTTATATATGTCTGTTTCCCAAGAAAAATACAAGAATCTTAACATCATTTAATCCCATTTATTCCCTTCTCCTTTTTGTACTACAGTGGTATATTACTTTCACCTATAATACCCAGAAAATTCTGAGAATTTCAAAGAACTAATGAAAGACTTTTATTCATGAATGCATGAAACTCAGTAAATTTCAAGCAGGATAAATAGAAAGAACACCAACTTAGGAACTTCATAGTCAAACTGGAGAACCATCTTGTATCATTTTTCCTCAGCCTGAAGAACTTCCATTGGTGTGTTCTGTGGTGCAGCTCTGGAAACAATGAATTTTCTCAGATTTTGTCTGCTTCCATTTTTGAAGAATAGTCTCACTAATAGAATTCTAGCTGGTCCCCCCCTTTTTCCCCTTTTAGGAGTTTAAAGATGTCACTCTATCATCTTTTGACTTTCATTATCTCTACTTAAAGGTCATATCTATTGCACTTTTGAACATTATTGGTCTTTTATCTATAGCTGTGTTTAAGATTTTCTCTGCCTTAGTTCTCAGTTCTCCAAGATTAAATATGAATTGGCAGTCTAAAAGTTAGATGAGAGATAACTTTTGGAATCATTAGTATAAAGGTGAAAAATAGAACTTATGAGGGTTGAACATTAGGGACAGTATGAAGAAAAGGAAAGAAAAGGGAAGCAAGGAGATGGAAAGGAAAGAGAACTATATTTAGTAGGCAGTAAATAAGAGATGGAACTCATAATTGACAGAATGATCAGAGAAGGAGGAAGAGATTAAGGAGTGTGTGCACAAAAGTGAAGGAAACAGAGTCACAAAGAAATAAGGAGTCAACAGTGTCAAGAAAGATAGGGGTTGGGGCGCCTGGGTGGCTCAGTTGGTTAAGCAACTGCCTTTGGCTCAGGTCATGATCCTGGAGTCCCAGGATCGAGTCCCATATCGGACTCCCGGCTCTGCGGGAAGTCTGCTTCTCCCTCTGACCTTCTCCCCTCTCATTCTCAGTCTCTGTCTCTAATAAAAAAAAAAAAAGATAGGGGTCAGTTACACAAGTCTAGGGTGCATTCTTTACATCTCAAAAAATGGAAATCCCTGGAAAAAATGACCTGCTGTATAGCTGTATAACTTTAATGTATCAGCTTCCTCTGTTTTTGTTACAAATTACCACTGGCTTAAAACAATGCAGACTTGTTATCTTACAGTTTTAGAGGTAAGAAGCTCTAAATTTGAAGTGTGCATAGTGTGACATTCCTTCTGGAGGCTGTAAGGAGAATTTGTTTTCTTGCATTTGCAGCTTCTAGAGGTCAATTGTATCTCTTTGGCTTGTGGCTTCTTCCTCCATCTTTACAGCGAGGAGCATGGTGTCTTCAAATCTCTGACCTCTCTGCTTCCATCATTAGGTATCCTCTGACTCTAACCTTTCAGACTTCCTCTTTTAAGGGCCTTTATGATTATGTTGGACCCATTTAAATAATCCAGCATAATCTTCTCATTTCAAAATCCTTAAATATATAGGCAAAGTCCCTTTTGCTATGTAAGGTAACATACTCACATGTTCTAAAGAAGTAGGACATGAACATCTTTGGAGGGCCTTATTCTGTCTATCATAATCATGTCACATTACCCTTTATGTCTCAATCCCCTTATTTGTAAGATGGATATAATTATACTGATCACTGATCATTGGCTTCTGAAATAATTTTATTTAAGTTAAGTTGAACCCTGATTCAGGGTAGACAGGCATTAATAAACAGTGGTTAAAAGTGAATTTTAATTTCTCTGTCATTGATGGGAGAGGGTAGTTGGAGAGGGAGTATAAATTAGGAAGTATGTCAAGGTGATCTCCTGGCAGAGGAGGTAGAGGTAGAGAGATAGAGAGGATAGAGAGTATGTTCAGGACAGGGTTCCTCAGCCACTGGGAAAAAGGAGACATTTCTGTTTTGAAAAATGAACCATATATTCCTGAGCAATACTTCAGCACACTGTCCCCCAAAAAAGGAAATTAGCAAAAACAAACAACCAAACAAACAACAACAAAACCTAAGGGAAGGGAAACCAGAGAGAGAAATAAACCTGTGTCTAATCACCTGGGAACCTGCAGTTCCCTGATTCCCAGAGGCCATGCCTTCCAAGATGAACCTAAGAATTGCTGGGCAGAAAATGATTAAAAATAAGGAAGGCAATATTCTCTTCCTGTTCCTGATGTTGGTTTACATTTCAAGTTTCAATTTCACTTGAGCAGCTATAGTCCCCTGTTACAGAACACCTAAATTGGTTGAAATAAGTATTAGTGGAAGAAAGCAGGCTATGGACTGGGAGTGAAGAGACATGGACTCCGGTTCCAACTCTTCCACTGAATTAGTTAATAATTTTAAGCAAGTTTTTCTTCTTTCCAGGCCTCAGTTTTTCCTGTGTATAAATCAAGGACTAGACTGAGCTAACCTGTCATAAACTATTTCACTAGTGGATCTTGATTTTTTACTCTTGTCCTCTCAAAGATCTCCTTTTCATGACTTTGATATTACTTCCTTACTATCATGTTTCCTTGTTAATCATGCTATCTTCTCTTAGCAATCAGAATTACAGCTTCAACTATCCATTAGTCATTTCTACTTAGTCATTTTACCTCATCTCACACTCAACATGACAAAAACTTCATTATTCTTTTTTTAAATTTTTCTTTTAATTCCAGCATAATTAACATAAATTATTATATTATTTCAGGTGTATAGTATAGCGATTCGATAATTCTAAACATCACTCTGCTTATCGTGATAAGTGTATTCTTAATCCCCTTCATGTGTTTCACCCATACCCCCTTGTGGTAATAGTCAAAAGTCTGGTTTTTGGTTTGTTTCTTTTCCTTTGTTCATTTATTTTGGTTTAGAAGTGAAATCATATGGTATTTGTCTTTCTCTGACTTATCTCACCTAATGTTATACTCTCCAGCTACATAGATATTATTCCAAATGGCAAAATTTCATTCTTTTTTATGGTTGAGCAAAAACTTCATTATTGTAATATTCAAATCCCTTATTAAATCAATGTGCTATCCAATTTTACTTCCAACTAGTCCTCAATACCTTACGCTTCATGGCAAGTGGATGGCCATTCACCTGGTCCCACTCATTCTTATTATCCATCTCTATATTCCAAGAATCTTTACTTTGTATATGTGATATCTTCCTGTGTGCAGTGCCCTTTCATCTTGGACCATCTTAGGGATCTCAATTTCCCATAATCAGTAGAATAAAAATCAAGATAAATAGGCATTTAGTAAATTACCTTTACTATAAAGGGAAAAAAACACAGTGCAATGCAAAGAACATCAGAATAGAACTGAGGAAGAGGTTGGATCCTAAACCTGTCTCAGGAATCAACTTACTATGCAATCGCCAGATCAGCTATATGACTTCTCTCAACTCTAGCACTCCTATCTAAAAAAGGCACACATGAACTTTTCTTATGCAATTTCCTTTGTCCATCAAAATTCATTTTTTCTTTCAAGCACAACCTCAATGACGCCAGCTATATTAAATCATCCTGACTTTCCCATCTACCATAGAAGTACACTGACAGTTGAAATGTAATCATTTTATTTATTCACACTCTGCATCTCTATAAGACTACTGGGTCTGTCTTGTATTACATTTACTCGAGAACATGTGTATCTATCTCTCTCACAGGTCAGAGAACATGTATCTGTACTGCCTTCCTTGGCACTTGATACAGGAGGCAACCATGGAATGCTTGTTGAATAAATGTGTGATCCAGTGGAGAAAAAGAGTCTGACAGAAAAGGTGAGGAAATTAGACACCTATGTTTTATACCCATTGTGACATTTCCTATTTGGAACCAAAAATGTAGCTACATAACTTCCTTTAAGATTCTTTTGAGAGAAAAAAAAAATCCCATGATATAAAAGCATTTAAATGAAGTTTGGAGTTTCATTTGTCTTTTAGACTCCATGTCTAATAAAGCTATTTAGCATTTCTATAGTATTTAACATTTCCAAAGTACTATTCAATGGTAATTAGTTAATCCTTGTTCTCTGTAAGGCAGGTCAATATTATGATCTCTAAAAAGTTAAGAAAATGAAAATTCAAGGATATTTTGGCTTCCCCTTTCAGGATGTAAGACACTGCTGAATGTTATTACAAATATAAAGTAGTATTTTGGAATAGAAATTAGCAAAATATAGAAATGAAGCAAAGGAAGTTGAATCAAGTTCTTCCTTTCACTATGGACCCAAATATAAAAGTCAAAAAAGGACTTGGATATAACAGTCCTCAGCTAGTCCTTTTAGGCTGAAATAGACTGGTTTCTTATCCCAGAAAGAGGATGAGGCAGTAGGCAGGGAAACTAAACATGAAACTCAAACTCACTATATACCAGATCTGTGGCAACAAAACAGATTTCAGAGCCCACCAATATGTTGGTGGGTTGAGTTAGAGGACAGATCTCTTGGCATGATCAGGATTGACTCAGGGACTGAGGATCAGTAGAGCAATTAAGCTTGTAGCTCCAAGTTTCAGTGACTGAAGCTGAGAGGCTCTACATTGCAGTTGCCAAGCTTTTTCCCCCAAAGGTTGTACCCTAAAGCTATAGCTCCACATGGCAAAAAGAAAGTAGACCTGGGAAGTTCCATTTGGTCATCTTTCTACCTTTGTGCCCTTCCGCCCAGTGGCCTACTTATAATATTCTTACAAATAGAATGGTGAATGACATTTAAAATGATAGGGAATCTTTTTCTCTTAGAGCTGTATGATATATAGGAAGCAGGAAAGCAATTTATCCTATAGAGAATAATAAGTCCAAAGGGGAAACATAAACAAGAGATTAGTGACTACCTCAAAGTAGCTCTTTTTGCTTAGAGAGAATAAGTCTTGGACACCTCAATATGCCTAAATTCATCCATTATTTCATTTATTCACTCACTTCTTCAGCAAAATGTTGAGTTCTTCCTCATAGAAAAATGAAATAAATAGGACACCATTCCCATACTCAAGGAATTCAGAATCTAGTTCAAGGTTCCTCAAAGTATGCTGTGAAGGGCATCAAAAAAAAAAATACCCAGTATTGCATCAAAACTACTTGGAATACTTTTCTGAAATACAAATTCCCAGCTCCTACTACAGACCAACTAACTAAATATTTCCAAGAAATATTTCCAAGAAATACGTTTTTTTTAATTTTTATTTTAACAAGACATCTTTAAGTGCATTTTAGTACACATTAAACTTAGAGAATCATTGGAAATCAAAATGGCAAGAAATTACTCAGACTGAGAATGTGGTATAACAAAAGAGCCCAAGCTTTAGGGTCAATCAAATCTGTTTCCAAATTGACCAATTCCTAGCTACATATCCTCTCTGAGATCTGACTTCTTCATCTGTAAACAGGAAAATGTAACATCTGCTTTTAGGGGTGTGGTATAAATTAAATGAGAGATATGTTTAGTATATAAAAGGCAACAACAAGAGAGGGAGGCAGAAGACAGGAAAGTTAATTGGTTAGTTGGTTATTTCTCTCTCTCCTTTCTTGAACACACTTAAATGCTCTTTTGCAAATGTCCACTTATACAATATGAAGGTAAGTCTTACAGGTGAGAATTTTTCAGTGTGAAATGGTGACATTCTGATTGACAACATGGATTGATAAAGTGGACAAATTCTTTAAAATATATAACTTAATAAAATGGATTTAAAAAGAAATAGAAAGACTTAATAATAATATATTAACTAATAATAGTTATTAGTAACTATTAATAATATTTAAGAAAATGAAGAGGGAATTCCAAACCTTCCAT
Organism: Nasua narica; assembly: GCA_028533885.1. Classification (NCBI taxonomy): domain Eukaryota; kingdom Metazoa; phylum Chordata; class Mammalia; order Carnivora; family Procyonidae; genus Nasua; species Nasua narica. The sequence goes on from CM052798.1 coordinate 34,522,940, forward strand.
CAAATAGAACATCAATACACATTATTTTATAGATGAGTTCTAACCAGTTTTCAAGGAAAAAACTTCTCAAAACAGAAAAAGGTAGACTATCATCTGACACATTATTCTATAAAGCCTGTATAATTCTGATGCCAAAACCAAGAAAGTAAGTAGGAAGGAGGAAAATTACCTATCCATTTCACTAATGCATATTAGTGTAAGGATTTTAAACAAAATACTGGTATAGCATATTCTAACTATGGTATAATATATAATAGTGAAAATAAATGAAGTAGAGTAAAACTCAGTGACATGAATAAACCCATCAAATGTAAAAAGCAAGTCTCAGAAGACCACCTACTATATTATACCCTTTTTATGAAGTGCTAGTTAACATTGAAAATTAAATAATATGTTGTTTAACCAAATACATGTATTTGATAAAACAATTTTTAAAACATAAAATTCAGGATAGTAATTATCCTGGAGATAAAGGCACAGGAATGAGAAGCAAAAGACAGATTTAAGTTATTGTTAATGTTCTTTTCTTTGCATTGGACAATAGGTTCTTGAGTATTAATTATATTTTTATAATTAATAAAATAATAAATATAAATATATTCTATTTATAAATATACATTTGATATATATTTATTAAATATACATTTACTATATATTAATAAATAATAATTAATAATAAATAAATTTATAAATTTATAAATAAAAACATACATTTAATAAATATATTTATAAATAATATATATAAACATATAAAAATAACAAAGAAAGAATAAAAAGGCCATACATAAATAATGACATTATATATGGAGCAAGGATTATGATTAAGCTATTTCATCACATGGAAAGTCCCTATTAAAAAGTCAAAATTGAAGACTGGGGTTTTCAAAGCCAGGGACATTATAGGCAAGATTAGAGTTGGGAATGAGGCCAAATCTCACAGTTGTTTGGCTATGGTCAATTCAACCCAGCTGGAAAATCTCACTGTTTAAATTTGCTGGAGCTCACTTAAGAAAACAATAAAATCTGGCCCAGAGAATAGTGGTTTAGCCTGGATTCCCTCAGGCCTCTCAGACTGAGTACAAGCAGATGCAGTGCCCGCCAATGAGCCAGGTAAGAGCCAGGTTTAATTCTGTCAAAACCACTATCATCTGCTCCTTGTGCATCCCTGTGCAATAGTTAGAATTATAACCATCCCTCAAATTTTGCACAGGCTGTGAGAGTTTTCAAAGTACTTTTGCACACATTATTTCCTTTCCATACTCATAAGTTTGTGTAGTGGGTATGGAAGTAAGCAAAACAAGTACTGCACTCAAGTATATAAATAAGAAAAGTGAGATACAAAGAAGTGAAGAGGAATAAAGGGGTAACACCAGAACTCAATCCATTTTTGTCCTTTTCCAAGTCTAATCCTCTTTTTACCCTATCAAGCTACTTCTCACTTATCTTCTCTTTTCTCACATTAAAAACTTGGAGGGTTCTTTGACTATTCATGCCCTTGAAAATATTCATAGCGTTTTACTCATTAACCCCACTTCTGGATGTTATATTCAAAGATTTAACTCAAAAGGAGACTAAAAAATATTACTATTCTCATCATTATTATTACTAATTATTGGGATTTTGAGGCAAGATTGTGGAGGACTAGGGGACCCCATTTCAACTGATACCCTGAATTTAGCTGCATATCTATCAAACCACTTGAATACCCATGAAATCAGCCTGAGAGGGGCTCCTGGGTGGCTTAAGGGGGTTAAAGCCTCTGCCCTCAGCTCAGGTCACAATCTCAGGGTCCTGGGATTGAACCCTGCATCAGGCTTTCTGCTCAGCAGGGAGCCTGCTTCCCCCCCCCCCACCTGCCTCTATGCCTACTTGTGATCTCTCTCTGTCAAATAAATAAATAGAATCTTGAAAAAAAATCAGCCTGAGATGTAAGAATATATATCCTGATCTCTACAAGCAGAAAAGTAACTGCTTCTTGCAAGGTAGGACAGGTGGAGTCATGAATCTGCAGGGAGAAATCAGAAATTAAACAGAAGTGGGAGAGAGCCTCCATAAGCTGACTCCTGGAAAATGATATAACACCAGAACACAAAATTGGAACCCTTAGAAATCTGCTGTAGTAAGAGACATCCCTCTCTGAAAGAGGCTCTGGAGTGAAAAGGCAGAATTCTGGGTAGGGCACGGTGGTCTCAGTTTATGTGGGACCACACAGCAAAAGGGGATTGCTGAAATGGTGGAGGGCCCAGGCACTGGAGCCAGGACGCAGGTTATGATAAGTGAGCCCAGGAAGGGACTCTCAGCTCAGATCACCATAAACCATTAGCAGGGCCCATCAGTAACTTTTATATAATAAGTATATTATATTTAATATTTTATTAAAATATTTTATTTTATAAAAATAAAACATAAAAAAAAAGAAACCTGGCAAACCAGAAAGGGGTAGCAAGACATTCAAGATGACAGAGGAGGTGCAAGATGGTGGAGGACAAGGATGCTGAGATGGCGTAGGATCCCAGAAGTTCAGCTAGATAGTTATCAAACCATTCTAAATGCCTGCAAACTCAACAGGAGAGAGAAGAGAGGAAGAACAGCAATTCTAGGAGAAGAAAATCGACCTCTTTCCAGAAGTTAGGACATGCAGAAAAGCGAATCCAAAGCGACAGGAAGAGAGACCACTAGGGGAGGGGCAGGCTCTTGGCAGCTGCAGAGCAGGGGAGCACAAATCAGAACTTCTAGAAGTCTGCTCTACTGAGGGACATCGCTCCAGAGGCTAAGTGGGGAGTGGAACCATCACAGGGACAGTGTGGTTTCAGGACCTCTAGTGTCACAGAGGGACTGGGGGTGTCCGAGGGTGGCAGAGCCCCCAGGTGTCAGACCGGGGAAGCCAACAGCAGAGACAGAGCCACGCAGTGGGCTATCAGCTTGGGCTTACCTTATACCATGATTCAAGGCAAAGTCGGGCCACTGCTCTTCGAGCAGGGACCCCACAAGTGGCAGCTCTGGAGAGACCTCTCTTCCTCCTCTAAGAGGAGTGGCATGGGAGCATGAGGCAGGAATCAGCTGGTTTGGAGACTCCAAACGGGGCTGTGCGCCAGAGACACAAACACTCAGTTACAGGCCTGATGAGCTAGGAGCACACCTGGAGACTAGCGAGACAGGAGGGAATAATTGCCTTTCTATGAGGGCACATAGAGAAGCGGGGCCCACAGCACTCGGCTCCTCCCACCTGGAGACTGGGAGGCCGCCATTTTCATTTCCGTCCTCCAGGGCAGTACGGAAAGCATTCAGGGAAGAAAGGCTCCTGAGAGTGAATGCAAGCAAAATGCTTGACCCATCCCCTGGCAAGGGTGGTACAATTCCTCCTCAGGCAAAGACATTTGAGAATCATGGCAATGGGCCCCTCCCCCAGAAGATCAGTGAGAATATCCAGCCAAGACCAAGTTCATCAATCAGTGAAAACTGTGGAATTCCAGAGTTAGGGAGGAAAAAAAAAACCTAACACATAGAATTCATAGCTTTTATCAACATGATCTTTAGGCTTTCGGAGTTGCATTTTTTAAATTTTGTGTTTTCTTCTTGTTTTTTTTTTTTTAATTTTATTTTATTTTTCCTCTTTCCTATTTTGGTGTATTTTTTTAACTAGTATCTTATCAATACCTTTTTAAAAATCTTTTCTAATTTTCAATGTTACATCCATATTTTATTCCCTCATTGAATTTAACCTTATTTTTTGTATGGATTTTTTTTCTTAAAAATTTGGGATACAATTTCTTCTAACAGGTCAAAATATACCCTAAATCTAGCACAATGGTCAATCTATCTTGACCAGTCTCCAGCCTGACCACATTCTTTTCTCTTTAATTGTTTTTTCTCTATTATCAACCAACATCTTCTCAATCCCATTTTTAGAATGCTATTCTAATTTTCATCTTTACAGTCATATTGCATCCCTATATAGTGTTTAGCCTTAGTTTAGTATATTTTTAGTATATATATAACTTCTTTATTTCTTTAAAATTTTGGAAGGTAGTTTTTCTAACAGATGAAAAACACCCAAAATCAGGTGTGGGGCTCTGTTCAAAGCACAAGTCTAATATACATATATATATTAAATCATATATAAAATAAAATAAAATCATATATATATATGTATATATATTTTTATTTTTTTCTCTTATATCTCCCCCAATTTTTTGTTCAACCACTGGTTTCGGCTCTGTTGTGATTTTTCTGATTTTTCTGAGGTCCTCGCTACCCCTTTAGTATTTTTCTGTCTCATTCATCTATTCTTATCTTGATATAATGACAAGGCGGAAAACTCACCACACACACACAAAAAAAGAATAAGAGGCAGTACCAATGGCTAAGGACCTAATCAATATGGACAATAGTAATATGTCATAAATAGAGTTCAAAATGACAATTATCAAGGTGCTAGCTCGGCTCAAAAAGAGCATGGAAGATATTAGAGAATCCTTTCCTGGAGAAATAAAATAACTAAAATCTAATCAAGTTGAAATTAAAAAAGCTATTAATGAGGTACAATAAAAAATGGAGACTCTTCCTGCTAGGATAAATGAAGCCGAATAGAGAATTAGTGACATAGAAGACCAAATGACAGAGAATAAAGAAGCTGAGGAAAAGATAGAGACAAATAAGTACTAGACAACAAGGGGAGAATTTGAGAGATAAGTGATACCATAAGACGCAACAATATTAGAATAACTGGGATCCCAGAAAAAGAAGAAAGAGAGAGAGGGGCAGAAAGAATATTGGAGCAAATTCTTGTAGAGAATTTCCCTAATTTGGCAAAGAGAACAAGCATCAAAATCCAGGAGGCACAGAGAACCCCCTCAAAATCAATAAAAATATGTCTAAACCCTGCCATCTCATAGTAAAACTTACAAGTCTTAGTGGCAAAGACAAAATCCTGAAAGCAACTCGGGACAAGAAGTCTGTAACATACAGAGGCAGAAATATTAGATTGGGGGCGCCTGGGTGGCTCAGTTGGTTAAGCAACTGCCTTCGGCTCAGGTCATGATCCCGGAGTCCCAGGATCGAGCTCCACATCGGGCTCTCTGCTCAGCAGGGAGCGTGCTTCCCCCTCTGCCTCTGTCTGTCTTTCTGCCTACTTGTGATCTCTGTCTCTGTCAAATAAATAAAATCTTTAAAAAAAAAAAAAAGAAATATTAGATTGGCAGCAGACCTATGCACAGAGACCTGGCAGGCCAGAAAGGACTGGCACAAAATAATCACAGAACTAAACAAGAAAAATATGCAGCCAAGAATACTATATCCAGCTAGGCTTTCACTGAAAATAGATGGAGAGATAAAAAGATTCCAGGACAAACAAAAACTAAGAGAATTTGTAAACACCAAACCAGCCCTACAGGAAATATTGAGAAGGGGTCCTTTAAGCAAAGACAGAGCCTAAAAAGAACATAAACCAGAAAGGAACATAGACAATACACTGTTAACAGTCACCTTACAGGCAATACAATGACACTAAATTCATATCTGTCAATAGTTACCCTGAATGTAAATGGTCTAAATACCCCAA
>CM052798.1:34528599-34551370 GCA_028533885.1 Nasua narica
TCTAAGCAAAAGATCAACAAAGAAATAAAGGCTCTAAATGACACACTGGACCAGATGGACATCACAGATATAGTCAGAACATTCCATCCCAAAGCAACAGAATACACATTCTTCTCTAGTGCACCTGGAACATTCTCCAGAATAGATCACATTCTGGGTCACAAATCAGGCCTCAATCAGTACCAAAAGATTGGGATCATCCCTGCATATTTTCAGACCACAATGCCATGAAACTAAAACTCAATTACAAGGGGAAAGTTGGAAAGCACTCAAATCATGGAAGCTAAAGAGCATCCTACTAAAGAATGAATGGGTCAACCAGGAAACTAAAGAAGAATTTAAAAAATTCATGGAAACAAATGAAAATGAAAACACAACTGTTCAGAATCTTAGGGAAACAGCAAAGATGGTCCTGAGAGGAAAGTATAGAGCAATACAAGCCTATCTCACGAAACAGAAAGATCTCAAATACAAGCTACCCTACAGCTAAAGGAGCTGGAGAAAGAACAGCAAAGAAAACCTAAATCCAACAGAATAAGAGAAATAATAAAGATCAGAGCAGAAATCAATGAAATTGACACCGAAAGTACAGGAAAATAAATATACGAAACAAGGAGCTGATTCTTTGAAGGAATTAATAAGATTCATAAATCCCTGGCCACACTTATCAAAAAGAAAAGAGAAAGGACTCAAATTAATAAAATAATGAAGGAAAGAGGAGAGATCACAACCAACACCAAAGAAATACAAACAATTATAAGAACATATTATCAGCAACTATACACCAGCAAATTAGACAATATGGAAGAAATGGATGCATTCCTAGAGACACATAAACTACCAAAACTGAACCATGAAGAAATAGAAAACCTGAACAGACCCAGAATCATTAAGGAGATTGAATCAGTCATCAAAAATCTCCCAACAAATTTGAGCCCAGGGCTAGAGGGCTTCCCTTGGGAATTCTACCAAACATTTAAAATCTCTGACATTGCTCCAAAAAATAGAAATGGAAGGGAAACTTCCAACTCATTTTATGAGGCCAGCATTACCTTGATCCCAAAACCAGATGAAGACCCCATCAAAAAGGAAAATTACAGACAAATATCCTTGATGAACACGGATGTAAAAATTCTCACCAAAATACTAGCCAATAGGATCCAACAATATATTAAAAGGATTATTCACAAGGACCAAGTGGGATTCATTCCTGGGCTGCAAAGTTGGTTCAGCAAACTCAAATTAATCAATGTGATACAATACATTAATAAAAGAAAGAGCAAGAACCATATGATACTCTCAACTGATGCTGAAAAAGCATTTGACAAAGTACAGCATCCTTTCTTGATGAAAGCTCTTCACAGTGTAGGCATAGAGGGTACATTCCTCAACATCATCAAAGCCATCTATGAAAAACCCACAGTGAATATCATTCTCAATGGGGAAAAGCTCTCAGCTGAGATCAGGAACATGGCAGGGATGCCCACTATCTCCACTGCTATTTACATAGTACTAGAAGTCCTAGTCTCAGCAATTCGACAATAAAAAGAAATAAAAGTCATCCAAATTTGCAAAGAAGTCAAACTCTCACTCTTTGCAGATGAAATGATACTTTATGTGGAAAACCCAAAAGACTCCACTACAAGAATACTAGACCTTATACAGGAATTCAGTAAAGTGTCAGGATATAAAATCAATGCACAGATATAAGTTGCATTTCTATACACCAGCAGCAAGACAGAAGAAAGAGAAATTAAGGAGTTGATCCCATTTATGATTGCACCCAAAACCATAAAGTACCTAGGAATAATCCTTAACTAAAGAGGCAAGGAATTTGTACTCAGAAAACTACAAAGTGCTCATGAAAGAAATTGAGGAAGACACAAAGAAATGGAAAAACACTCCATGCTCATTGATTGGAAGAACATATATTGGAAATGTCTATGCTACCTAAAGCAACCTACACATTTAATGCAATCCCTATCAAAATACCATCAATTTATTTCAAAGAAATGGAACAAATAATCCTAAAATTTATATGGAACCAGAAAAGTCCACCAATAGCCAGAGGAATGTTGAAAAAGAAAACCAAAGTTAGCGGCATCACAATTCCAGGCTTCAAGCTCTATTACAAAGCCGTAATCATCAAGACAGTATGGTATGGGCACAAAAGCAGACACATAGATCAATGGAACAGAACAGAGAGCTTAGAAATGGACCCCCAACTCTATGGTCAAATAATCTTCAAAAAGGTAGGAAATAACATAAAATGGAAAAAAGACAGTCTCTTCAACAAATGGTATTGGGAAAACTGGACAGTCACATGCAGAAGAATAAAACGGGACCATTTCCTTACACCACACACAAAAATAGACTCAAAATGGATGAAAGACCTCAATGTCAGACAGGACTCTATCAAAATCCTAGAGGAGAACACAGGCAGCAACCTCCTGGACTTCAGCTGTGGCAACTTCTTCCTAGAAACATCACCAAAGGCAAGGGAAGCAAGGGCAAAAATGAACTATTGCAATGTCATCAAGATCAAAAGCTTTTGCACGGCAAAGGAAACAGTCAACAAAACCAATAAGCAACTGACAGAATGGGAGAAGATATTCTCATATGACATATCAGATAAAGGGCTAGTATCCAAAATCTATAAAGAACTTCTCAAACTCCCAAACACCCAAAGAACAAATCATCTGATTTAGAAATGGGCAGAAGATATGAACAGACATTTCTGCAAAGAGGACATCCAAATGTCCAATAGACACATGAAAAAAATGCTCAACATCACTTGGCATCAGAGAAATACAAATCAAAACCACAGATACCACCTCACACCAGTCAGAATGGCTAAAATTAGCAAGTCAGGAAACAACAGATGTTGGCGAGGATGCAGAGAAAGGGGAACCCTCCTACACTCTTGGTGGGAATGCAAGCTGGTACAGCCACTCTGGAAAACAGTAGGTTTTTCAGCCTACTAGAGATTCCTCAAAATGTTGAAAATAGAGCTACCTTAAAACCCAACAATCGCACTCCTGGTTATTTTCCCTAAAGATACAAATGTGATCTGAAGGGGCATGTGCACCCCAATGTTTATAGTAGCAATGTGCACAATAGCCAAACTATGGAAAGAACCTAGATGTCCATCAACAGATGAATGGATAAAGAAGATGTGGTATATATATACAATGGAATACTATGCAGCCATCAAGAGAAACGAAATCTTGCCATTTGCCATGACGTGGATGGAACTAGAGGGTATTATGCTAAGCAACTTAAGTCAGAGAAAGATATTTATCATATGGTCTCTCGGATATGAAGACTTTGTGAAGCTGGGCGGGGGGTCGTTGGGGGGTGGGGGAGGGAAATGAAATAAGATGGGATCCAGAAGGAGACAAACCATAAGAGACTCCTAAACTCATGAAACAAACTGAGGGTGGCTGGGGGGGTGCAGAGGAGGTAGGGACAGGGTGGCTGGGTTATGGACATTGGGGAGGGTATATGCTATGGTAAGTGCTGTGAAATGTGTAAGCCTGATCATCCACAGACATGTACCCTGCGGCATTTAATACATTATATGTTAACAAAAATAAGTAAACAAACAAACAAATAAATGAAAAAAAGACATATTAAAGGTACTAAATGAAAAGAATATGCAGCCAAGAATACTTTATCTGGCAAGGCTCTCATTCAGAATGGATGGAGAGATAAAGAGCTTTTAGGTCATGCAGAAACTGAAATAACATGTGACCACCAAGCCAGCCCTGCAAGAAATATTAAGGGGGATTCTGTAAGTGAAGAGAAGCCCCAAGAGTCATATAGACCACAAAGAAACAGAAAATCTGCAGAAACAGGAACATTACAGGCAATACATTGGCACTGATTTCATACCTTTCAATATTACTCTGAATGTAAATGGGCTGAATGTTCCCATGAAAAGACCCAGGGTTTCAGATTGGATAAAAAAGCAGGACTCATCCATATGCTGTCCACAAGAGACTCATATTAAACCTAAATACATCTCCAGATTGAAAGAGGGGATGGAGAACAATTTACCATGCTGATGTACCTCAAAAGACAACTGGGGTAGAAATCCTCATATGAGGAAAATTAGATTTTAAACCAAAGACCATACTAAGAGATGTAGAGGGACACTATATCATACTTAAAGGGTCTATCCAAGAAGAAGATCTAATAATTGTAAATATCTATGCCCCCAACATGAGAGGACTCAGTTATATAAACCAATTAATAACCAAAATAAAGAAATATATTGATAATAATACAGTAATAGTAAGAGACCTCAACATTCCACTCACAGCAATGGATGGGTCATCTAAGCAGAAGATCACCAAAGAAACAAGAGTTTTGAATGACACATTGGACCAGATGGATTCATAGATATATACTGATTATTATCATGCATGTTTACTAAATGAGTTATTACTTTAAGCACTACATAGGGTGCTTCAGTTAATCCAAGTGTTAGTATTTCCCATTATAAATGAGAAATCAGGTGCAGAGAGTTTTGAATTAAGATTTGGAAAAGATAAGATGGTCAGAAATTAACTCCATGTACTAAATTAGAAGCTCATGCTCTTCAACATTATATTGGGTGGAACCATCATGGCCACAAGTGACTATCCTTAGAAATTAAGCTCATGGCTTTCCCACGAACTCCTTGGCAATATAGCAAGACAGACAACCAGAGCAATCTCTCTCTCTCTCTCTCTCTCTCTCCCCCTTTTTAATTTAATTTTATTTTTTCAGTAAGCCAGAGGAATTGTTAAAATAACTCCATCTCTAGCCATGTTTTTAGGGACAAAGAGGAATTCAGAGGATGTTAGTGAAGTATGGCAAAGGAATATTCCTACCACAGGCAGATTTTGTTATTGAGCGTAGTTTTATACCCAACCTATAGTCAATTCCAGTTTGTGACTAATGAAGGTTTGGAGCATTTATCAAACCAGCTCCACCAATTTTTCTGTGTTACATTTGGCAAGCCATTTGATCTCTGAATATATACAGCTTCTAATTCCCAGACGCATATATAATTGCCTGCTTGACATAGACACTTTATTGCCTAGCAAGCATCTCAAAGTTAATGTGGTCAAAAACAGAACTCTCAAAATTGGTTCAGCTTTCTGTCTTCTTCATTTAAATAAATGCCACTTCATTCACTTGTTGGGTCAACTCAAAAGCCTAACAGTCTTGAATTTCTCACTTTCTCTCAACCACACCTAAACAAGTCACATTAACACAACTTCAAAATACATACAAAATCTGGGGTGCCTGGTTGGCTTAGTTGGTTGGGCGACTGCCTTCGGCTCGGGTCATGATCCCAGAGTCCTGGGATCGAGTCTCGCATCGGGCTCGCATCGGGCTCCCAGCTCCACTGGGAGTCTGCTTCTCCCTCTGACCTTCTCCCCACTCACGCTCTTTCTCTCTCTCTCTCAAATTCTCAAATAAATAAATAAAATCTTTAAAAAAAATACATACAAAATCTATTAACTTCTATCTCTACTACTACTCTTGTCCACGCCACTACTATCTCTTATCTAGACCACTGTAATGGTCTCCTAACTGGCCTTTCAGTCTTTTCTGTATATAATTCATTTTTGACATACCAACCATGGTGACTTTTTTGTATAAATAAGTAAATAGTGTTTTTCCCCCTCTGATGGCTTCCTACCACATGTAGAATAAAACCTGAACTTCTTATGTTGGCCTATAAAGGCCAATGAGATCTGGCCTTTCCTTAACATTCCAACCTCATTTCTGACCTTTCTTCCCTATCATCCACTACTCTCCTACCACTTTTTGTGGGTTCTTTTTTCTGAAAGGCACAAAGTGTATTTTTCCTTTAGTGTTTTGTACTTTGTGTTCTCTTTACTTACAATAATAATCCCTTACATCTTCCTAAGATTGGTTCTTTCTTGACATTTGGGTCTTAATTTTAATGTTTCATCATTAATGAGTCCTTCCATCATCACCCAATCTAAAGTAGAAGTTAAGTCTCTCTGCATTTAGTAGGCATTAAACATTTATATTTGTTTATTATCTCCTCCCATTAGAATGTAAGGTTTATGAGAGGAGGAACTATGCTTGTCTTATTCAAAGGTGTATATCCAGTGCCTAAAACAGTAACCTGGCTTTTGGTAGGTGCTCAAATTTTGAGCACCTGGGTGAAAAAACTTATAAAATGGGAAATCATACTATCTACCACACATCATGGTTTAGAGATTCAATAACATGTAGAAATAAATGCTTGGTATAAAGTAGGTGCTCAGGAGATATGGCCCTCAATAATTATATCATCATACACTTGAAGCCAACATTAATATTTCTCCCACTAGCTTTTCCTACTCAGCTCAAGCAGACATCAAGCCAGTGCTTTTGTTTCTCAGTACCTTGGATCTTCACCTATAAAATGAGGATTTAAAAATCATCCTTGCCAGGGGGCGCCTAGGTGGCTCAGTGGGTTAAAGCCTCTGCCTTCGGCTCGGGTCATGATCTTAGGGTTCTGGGATCCAGCCCCGCATCGAGCTTTCTGCTCAGCGGGGAGCCTGCTTCCTCCTCTCTGCCTGCCTCTCTGCCTACTTGTGATCTCTCTCTCTCTCTCTCTCTCTCTGTCAAATAAATAAATAAATAAATAAATAAATAAATAAATAAATAAATAAATAAATAAAAATCCTCCTTTCCAGAATTCAGAGATTAAATGAGACAGCATATAAAGCACCTGCACATATCAGGTTCCCTTCTGCCTTTAGTTGTTATAAAAAGTAAATGGGACAGTTGATAGGAAAAGTGTTTTATAAAATGTGAGGAACTATTTAACTGTAGGTTTGATATTCTCAAGCAGAGATCTGTAGACAGACAGATGAAGTCAGATTCATTAGATTCTGGCTGTCAAATAAAATATGTTTTAAAATATAAATTTTGGACTCTTCGGAATCAAACAGGATTCTCCCTGCCAGCAAGCAGTGCAAGGCTCTGCCCAAAGCCATTAACACCACACAATCCATGCTTGGCAAAGCTAGCCCTCATATTGGCAGATAGGATTTTCAATTAACAGATGGGGATCTGGCTCTTAGAGTACTTTGGGAAAGGGCTCAGAGGTGATCTGGGTAAAACACTTGTGTGTCTAGTAATCCACTGGTCATCATATCCTTATTTCCTGCTCCTGCTCATGTAGGTGGCTACAGCTCTTCAAACAGGAGGGAAGGTGAATCCCCCATGGCACTATCTATGATATCTAACACTTTCCCCACTGCATAGTATTCCATTTAGCTAGAAGAAGAAAATTATTAATTAGACTTTTTCCTAGAAATGCACTGGAAATGCACTGGGTTTAAATGATGAGAAATGGTGCATAATCTGTGCCTGCAATTCTCTGAATTGCAAAACATGATTTTCAGCAAAGACACACTTTGTGGGCTTCTGTTTCTACTGCAAAGTGCCAATCTCCACCAGGTCCTATTTCAACAATTATTTAACATTTATTGAATACCAATAATGCACCAGGATCACTCTCCCTCTAATCATGTCATTGATGATCTAGCAGGCTCCTGTGAGTGGTGGCAAGGAAGAGCAACAAGTTAATTATCAGTGCGGTGTTTAGTCTGAATTAGTTAAAAATTGCCTGAATTATTGAAATTTAGCTACTCAAGTGAAATGCTGACCACATTTCTGCAATGAAAACTAATAAATCTATCTTATTGTCTTTTATTTTTTTTAAAGATTTTATTTATTTATTTATTTATTTATTTATTTATTTATTTATTAGGAAAGAGAGAGAGTGAGAGAGAGCATGAGAAGGGAGAAGGTCAGAGTGAGAAGCAGACTCCCCATGGAGCTGGAAGCCCGATGTGGGACTCGATCCCGGGACTCCGGGATCATGACCTGAGCCGAAGGCAGTCGCTCAACCAACTGCGCCACCCAGGGGCCCTATCTTATTGTCTTTTAAAAGCTAAGAGAAGTACGAGAGAAATAAGAGAAAAAATATTAAACAAACTGTTCTAGTCGTTAAAAAGGAAACTAAAGATGCCTAAAACAGAATAATCAGACATTGCTCCTTAAAGGAATCTGGAATAGATATATTCTTAGCCTTTGCTCATGATGTTCTTTTTACCTAGAACACACGTTTGACCACACCTCTGCATATTAAAACTTTATTTAATAAGATAAGTTCAAATGCCAACTCTACCATGGAACCTGGAATAACCTTAGTATTTTCCTAAATATCTTTTTCCTTCATCTTCAAAAATCTATTCAATCTCCAAGTCCTGTCATTCTACCTTCTAAATACCTTTCATAACCTTATATTTTAAGAGTAGAGAATGTTTTAGTCATCCCAATGTCTTTGTCCCATATCCTTTCCAAGACAAATAGAGGCTCAGAGCCTTGGCTCAGGTTAGGTTCCACAGAGCCTACCTAGGCAGGAGAATAGTGAGGCTGGCCCTTAGTTGTAAGCCTATATCAAAGAATGGTAGTTGTCTAGGACCAGAACAGGTGACATCAGAAGCAAGGAAGAAAGGAACTAACTAACTAAAATGTCAAGATCCAGATCCAAAATGAAGATATCTATTCTGGTGATTAGAACTTGGTCCAGTAAATGTGTTCAGGAGGCAATGCCTAGAGAAGTGCCTTGAGGCTGATGGAGGGAATCTTAGTTGAGATGCAATCTATAGGATTAAAGGGCAGGAGTTAAGGGCTCTCAGCAAGTCTGAACATTTTTGGGATACATGCATACATCACCATGTCGGGCACATATTTGGTCCTCAGTATTTTTTTTTCTTTTTCATTTTGTTTGTTTTAATGTATAGAGTGACACAGAATTTGTCAACATGTAAGGTTAGGAACTTTCTGTAAAAGTATAATCATAATAAGCCAGATCCAAAGAATCAAGCATCTTACTCAAGGGACTAATTTGAGCATATTCAGCAAATTGTTCTTATATGATTTCCTCCTTGAATTTAAATCTTGTACTTAGAATTGATAATGGCCAACAGATAACCCCTCTGAACCACTTAAGGCAGAGCATATTGTTACTGCAGGCCTTTATCTGGATAATCAAATAATAAAATCAAACTGGAAAGCAAAGGCCAGCTCTTAGGCTAACTCTAAAATACTTTCAATGGTATTTGTTCAGTAAACCCAGAACATTAAATTTCTAGATTAAGTAAATTATAAGGAAGAGTGCACTTTGCAAAATTAAGAAGTTCTTGGTTACTTTATCTATTATTCCACTGGGAAGGTTTCCAGAATGTGCCTTGTACAATTAGATAATTTTTTGCATGGATAGTGGGTAGTGGGGAAAGGGTTCTTAAGGCTCAGTACATGCAGCACCAGGATTTCAGCTATAATTCCACAGCTTATTTCTGGGCCCTGAGTCAGAAATCTTTGATGACAAGCACCCAGTTCTGAGATGCAATCATAATGTACTTTTTGGCTTCACATTAGAAATATCAGGATATCAAGAGATGAATTATGTGAGACATAGCTAAAAGGGTCCATCAAGATAATTTGTTTCTAAGGTTTCTACACTACACTCTGAACCTCCTTAGAAGCTCCCCTAGAGTATCTTCTTAGGGTTTATTATGCTTCAAAACTCGAAAAAAAAAAGAAGAAAAAAAACCTCATGTGATCTCTTTTACATGCTAGATTTTTCTATAAAACTCCTATTATATAAAGAAAGAGTTCTCTAGCAAAACAACCTTGACAACCAGTGATATATGAAGGTATAAAGCAAGGATACTATTATTGGCTCAAGTCTGGCATGGTTCCTTGGTTATGTATCCTTACTCCTTTACTTACAATGGAATCTCGGCCAAGTCACCAAAGAAACATTTTTGTATCTGTAAAATGATGACAACACTATGGCAGATACTGGCTAGATGTTGCCCAATACCATTTTGTCTTTCTGTAAAAGACTATACATCCCAGTATACCTGACAATTCAGTTCTAAGTGAGAGATACCGTCCAAAGGAGTATGGATAGAAATAATGTTTTCCATTCCCAGGCATAAAATCCCATATGAAATCATATATGTTTTCCCCTTGATAATCAATAACCTTGAAGGCAACAGGATGAAGAGGGCAACATTTTAAAATTGAAGGATCCTGGATACTTGAGTTACCAATTGAAAGAGAACTACCCATTGGAACTATCTGATTTGTGACATTCTGTGATGTGTTATGCCACTGGAATTTGGGGCTAGCATTATTTATTGACTATCTACCATTGGAGTTTTGGGGAAAGATTATATAAAACATAAGCAAAAGCAGAATAATGCATGTTATGTAGGAGGCATTCAACAAGTCTTAGCTGAAACTTTATTAGAGAACCTAGAACTGACTTAAAGTCACAGAGCAAATTAGAGGCAGAATTAGGACTGGAAACTAAATTATTGCTCCTCCCACTAAGAGCTGCCTACAGTCCTTGACCTTGAACAAATTGTCTCCTCTCTGGGCTGCACTTCCTCAATCTATTACATAAGGTACTTTGTTCATGCACTAATTCAACAAATATTTATTGAGCATCCACCATGTGTCATGTCCTCCCATTTTGGGTTTTGGGTATATAATTTTATTAAGACCAACAAGGCATTGCCTTCATGAAGCTCATATATTTAAGTGAGAGGAAACAAACAATAAACAAAAAATTAAACATATTCAAGAAATTATAACAGTAGTAAGTGCTATGCAAAAATTAAAACAAGATGATATAAAACAGAGTAACTGGGTAGCTACTTTGGGTTGAATGTTCAGGAAAGATTTCACTGTGGAAGTAACATTTAAGTTGAACCAGGATAACAAGAAGGAGGCTTGCTTTCAAGGGAAAAGTTTTCTGGGTAGAAGTACAACAAGGGTAAAAGCCCTAAGGCAGTAAAGATTTTAGCTGGCTTACTCTTACTGACAGGCCTGAAAAACATTTTTTTTAACTGAGGCACAGACTCAGTGATTCTAAAGATGGACAGGGTTTGAAGATACACTGCTCTAACTTCTTTTACCTGCTTTTCTCCAATAAGGTTGAGTATTGGAGTTCAGATCTGAGTTCAGCTCATAGATCTAACATTTACTGACTTAGCTGACTAACTTTATTTTTTTTTATTTGTTTAGCTGACTAACTTTAAATAGTTACTTAATTTTTCTAAGGCTCAGTTTCTTCATATGTAATATGGGGATAATCCACATATAGGATTGCCGAGTTAAATGATATCATGCATGTGGCATGCCTGTGATAGTGCCTGGCATCCAGCAATGCCCAACAGCTGAGAGAGGAAGAGGGATGCTACTAAGGTTGTAAGGGTAATATAGTATACAATGGAACAGAAGTCAAATTCATGTATTCTGGCTCTCTATCTCTTTAGACTAGAAAATAAACACCTACCAAACAACATCAAAAAAGAAAGAAAGAAAAAAAAAAAAGCAAAGCAAAGAAGAAAGGAACATTACCTAGAAATTGTTTTCCTGCTTGGCCATGGAATCCTTTGTAGCTTTTTCTCTAGAATAAACAATGTATCAGCAAGAATTTGTTGCAAACACTGACATTTGTATCATTCATGTCACTTTGTCCATCCTACTATGTGACCCTGCATGTAATTTAGTTAGCCTTTGCATCAGTGTCTGATTCTGCAGGTGTCTTCAGTTTTAGCTCCACATTTAATCTGGAAATCCTTGCAGAGCAAGAAAAAAGATCAGAGAGGAAATGACTGCTGACTTAAGTCAACCCATCTCATTATCTCCTTTTGCCTGTATTTTTCTCCTGTTTTCTTGGGTCCCCGTTTGATCCATACAACACTCTTCCAACACATGAGGTAGGCGAGACACAAACCATTATTTCTGTGTGACAGGCGAGAGAGAACAGTAGAATACACAGAGCTAAGACTAAAATTCAGGCCTTTTGTCTCCATGGCACCTCTAGATGCAAAGTATTTTTGAAGGAATGATCTCAATGCTTCTTGATATCTTTTTCATTTATGTAGATTTCCCAAATTGGCACCAGGACCTAAATACATGATGGAACACTTAAGTTATTGGGAAATTGTTTTGGCCTGCCTCACTCCCTAGTCAGCAGAATTAGTGCCTCCCATACCTATAATTCCCATAAATTTAGATCTGTGTGGCATATAAGTATTAGCCTTATACAATTCTGATCATATTCTATTGAAATTATCTATTATTGCATCTGCCTACTACCAGACCATGAGACACATTGCCGTATTCAGAATCTATTTCAGTGTTCAGTACATATACAGAATTATGGGACTTTTGGTAAGTGGTTCCCTCTACCTAATTCTCCCCTGCCCTGCCCCAACTTTTTTTCTCCTCCTTCCCGCATCATTCTTTCCTAATTAACTCCTCCTACCCATGCTTGAGATCTCAGCTGATACAATTACCTTCTCATGCGCCCCTTCTGCTGTACCTTCCTCTGGATATAGGAGGACATGGCTCCTTACATATTTTTATGACACTATATACCTCTCCATCATAGCACTTAAGAGTTCATATTCCTAAACTTATTTGTATAATTATTGGATAAGTTTCTGTGTTGCCACCATACTGTGAAATCATTAAAGAGTATTATGGGCTGAATTGTGTCTCCCTCAAAATTTGTATGTTAAAGTCCTAATCCCTAATACCTCAGGCTATGGCTCTATTTGGAGATAAGGCCGCTAAAGAGGTAATTAGGATAAAATGATAAAATGAGGTCAAACAGATGAGCCCCAATCCAATATGACTTGTATATTTATGAGAAGATTGGGATATGGGGTGTGTGTGTGTGTGTGTGTGTGTGTGTGTGTGTATGTGTGCGCGCACAGAGAAAATACCATCTATAAGCCAAGGAAGGAGGACTCAGAAAAAAATCAATACTGCTTACACTGTGGTGTCAGACTTCTAGCTTTGAGAACTGTAAGAAAAATATTTTTGTTGTTGTTTAAGTGACTCAGAGTGTGATAGTTTATTATAGCAGCCTTAACAAAGTAAAACAAATATGGATTATCCCTGTTTTTATTTACTAATGTATCCCCAGTATAAGACAGTGCTTGGCACATAACATAACAGTCCTTAAATGAGTATTTGTTAATAAATGAATGAAATGTTTGTTTAATTGAATTTATTGAAAAAGATGAGGCAGTGGTTTTATTTGTTTGTCTGTTTGATTGTTTTGTTTCAGGAGTACTGAGAGTATGACAAACACCTGCATTTTTTTTTCTTTGAGAGGGAGAAAGAAAGAGATAGAGGGAGAGGAAGGAGGGGAAGATGATCTCAAGCAGACTCCATGCCCAGCATAGAGCTCAACATGGAGCTCAACATAGGGCTTGATCTTACAAGGATGAGATCATGACCTGAGCCAAAATCAAGAAGGAGGCTTGCTTTCAAGAGAAGAGTTTTCTGGGTAGAAGTACAACAAGGGTAAAAGCCCTAAGGCAGTAAAGATTTTAGCTGGCTTACTCTTACTGACAGGTCTAACAGAAGTAGCCAGAGATAGGAACAACCAGCCTCTGGAGATAGTGGCTTGATCTAGGGCTGCTGGTGATGACACCCATAGCCCCAGAAGAAGAAAAGTGAAGATAGATAAAATAGTAATAAAGAGGTATTTTGTATTGAATGCCTTTCACACATCACACTTTATATGTGCTATTCATAATCCTCCTAACTCATCAGTAGGACCCATACATTGTCTCTATTTTTATAGATGAGGTTGAAGAAGGTTAAGAAACTTACCAGAGTTCACACAGTACTGGAAGATGGGAGTTGGTATTCAAACTCAGGTCATGCTGGTCTTCTCTCTTTAACACTGCCTCTGGTTTTAGGATCTTGCAATTCTCCTTACCCAACTTTATCCTCCTCTCCTCATCTAGGTGACTGTGTTCCCATTTCTGAAGAGTTTGCACTCAAACTATTTTAAGTATTAAAACTTCATGTTTTCACTTTAATCATGACCAGTTAAAGGTATAAAATCTTTCGAGACCCAAAAGAATTAATCTTGTATGATGGGAGAAGTGGCACATGATTGTAACTCAAAGTACAAACATCCTAACCTGTGAGGTCTGAGTTCTACTTCCAGCTCTGGGGCTAAAATGTTATGTGTCCTTCAGCAATCTGCTTTCCCTGTCAGAATCTTATGTTCTTCATCAATAAAATGAAGGTATGGGACTAAGAGTTCTTCTAGCTCTGGCATATTAGGGCACTTAATCAAACAGGTTTTTGTGGGTTCCTGAGCAGGAATAACTTGCTACATACGGTCCATTACTAAGCTGGAAATGGCTTCCACAAAGAGAGGCCAGGAGGCCATAAATGGGTAATTACAATGATTATAATTAATATACATACAATTATTATACACTCTGTGCCGTGCATGGTTCACAGTATGAGAAGGATTGTGTCCTAGGAGAGGGAAGATGGAAAAGACACCCAGTGATCAATTCACAGTCCTCATCTTATTCAATCTCTAAAGAGCATTTGACACAGTTGATCATTTTTGCCTTTCTTGAAAACTTTTTTCACTTGGCTTCATGTCATTATACTCTTCAGGTTCCCTCTTAGCTCACTGGTCACTCTTTCTCAGTTGTATTTGTTAGTTCCCTCCTCTCTTCCAGACTTCTGATGCTGAAGAACCCTGAGGGTTCTTCTCTCATCCCTCTCATCTTCTCTATCTGCACTTGTTCCCTTGGAAAGCTCATCCATTCTCTTTAATTTAAATATCATCTCTAAGATAATGACTCCCTAATATAAATTTTAAGCCCTATCTTTCCCTTGGAGCTCCAGATAACTACTCCAACTACTTATTTGATATTTTGTCTTAGATGTTTAATAGGTATCTTAAATTTATCACATATAAGATTGAACTCATGATCCCTACCTCCCAATTCTATTCTTCATTATTATTAGTAACTGGAGCCACAATTTACTGAAATGCTTACTAATGTCAAAAGCAAGGCTTTCCTTGATTTCCTCTTTTCCCCTCATCCGTTATATTTATCTATCAGCAGTTCTTCTGACTTTGCCCAATAGGTCCTTACTCCACTACTAAACTCTGATCCAAGCCACCATCATCTCCCATCTTAACTAATGCAGGACCCTAACTGCTCTCCCTGATATCATGTTTATTGCTCTACTATCAATTAAAAATGTGTATCATATCATTCCATTCCCTTGCCCATTGGGTTTTCATCGCACACATACTAAAACTTAAACTCCTTAGTATAATCTACGAGGCTATACATGACCTGACTTCTACCTATGTCTCTGATTTTATATTCTGCCTCTGCTCAATCAATTCACTACAGCATCACAGCCTTTTTGCTATTTTCCAAACATCAAGTTTGTTTCTGCCTTAGGGCTTTTGTACTTGCTATTCCCTTTGCTTGGAACACACTTTACGCAGATTTTTACACGCTGTCCTCCTCATTTTAGTTCAGTTTTCTACAAAAAGTTTACCTCCTCAGACAGCAAACAACCAATGAGCATGAAGCATATCATTTTCAGATGAAGTAGGTATCAATTGATGACTAATTCCCCTTTCTAATACTGCCTAGGGAATTCAATCTGAGAGATAGTTCTACTGAGCACTCCTCCCTTAACAGAGCCAGTTCCCTCTAAGGAAAGAGTTCTTACCATAATAAAGAAAAAGAGTGACTTAAGAATGGATCTCTCTGAGTGCTTATGGATTGAATGTTTATATGTCCCCAAGTCCTATGTTGAATTCCTTACTACCAAATGTGATTATATTAGGAGGTAAGGCTGTTGAGAGGTGTTAAGGTCATGAAGATAAGGCCTTCAAGCATGAGCTCAGTGCCTTATAAAAAAGACCTCGGAATGTTCTCTTGCTCTTTCCACCATGTAAGGACACAGAGAGAAGATAATGGTCTATGAACTAGGAAGCGAGCCCTTACTAAACACCAACTCTGCCAGTACCTTGATGATAGGCTTCCCATTTTCTAGAACTATAAGAAATAAAAGGGTTTTGGGTTTTTTGTTTGTTTGTTTGTTTAAGTGACCCAGTCTATGGTTATAGCAACCAAAATTTTTGTTATGGTAGACCAAATGGACTAAGACACGATATAGTTCTTAAGCCTTTGGAAATGTAAAACAATTCAGTCTAATTTTATGATTCTGTAAAAGAGAGCACGAAAAAAACCCACTATGAATCAACCACAAGGATCCTTCCAAAGTACTCCCCCCAAAATCAAGATGCTGAGAAGTACAGGGAACTCATCTTAAATCTGTTTCAGAAAACTAAGACTTTTCTATTGCTTCATTCAAATCTCTCCTCTACTCATTACAGCTTCCTTTCCTAAAGAAGAGAAAATCTGATTCCTAATTCTTCTGCCTTGAGTAGATATTCTGATAAACCACAGACACAGATATCTTGCATACTTCCAAATATCCCAAAACAGCATTAATCCAATAAACTAGATGCCCAGAAAACACTTAACTGGTTAGCAAGGCTGATTTGTAGATGTGTTTCCTAAAGCAGACAATTGTTATTTTCAGGCAAGTAAATGGTTCTTCTATCACCTTACATTTTTCAAATACTCCCTCCTGAATAACTCAAAATGTTGAAAAATAAGACACTATCAGCACAGCAACAAATGCCAAGAATTCCTTTTATGGTTTTGTTTCAATTTGCATGGCAAATGTAAACTGCAAGCAAAGTGACCTTGGTTATAAAAAATAAGGAGGCAGCATCAGGATTGATGGGGCCCACTATTAGTATTTCATTCTTGACAGGCAGGAAAGAAGTATGTTGATCCTGAAGGTTTGTTGAGACTTGGTACTGAATGCAGGCCAAGTGGGAAATACCTTCCTAGGAAGACTTATTTCCATCTAAACAAAGGGAGCTTTCTGATATCTGGCAGTTACCTAAAGAAAATAACTGCTTCCTAACAAAAACTTTTAAACTCAAGCCTTGACAATAAACTTCCTTTGATTGACCTCAAACCCCTATGCCCAGTAGACTTATTCCAAAGAATCAGTGACTCTGGAATGTAATAATGAACAGCAAGTTCAGCCAAGAAATCTTGTAGAGAGGGTGACTAGGGCACATGTCCAGGTCAAGACGACTGTACATAAGACCCAAGATACAAAATGCGAGGGATATCAACTTTGTCCTAATGGATACAGATGGCACATAAAGTGATAGGCAAAAAGGGTTAGGGCTAGACCCAGCTAAAAGGGGTTTACAAAGGAGACTGGGTGCCAATCATTATCTATTAGGCACTGTCTCTCCTTCCTGCCTCTCTGTGCTCTCCTGCAGTTGCTCATCCTGTTTACTCACTTTTTTTTCTCAGCTGAGAGTCAACAGCTTCATGCTGAGACTGCACCTTGATGATAAGCTATGATGGTAGCTTGTCAGGACCATTTCCTCTGTCCATGAAAGCATTAAAGATGAGCTAGCTGCAATTTAAATCCAGGCCCAGGCCCTGTACCTAGGAGAATCAGACGAAGTTATAAATACTTGGGTTCCTATCCTAAGAGTAGGATGGGAGAGGGGCCTGGAATGGGCTCTGTTGCCCTAATCTAATTATGTGAGATATAGCATATGTATCAGAAAAACACAGGCATTATATTCAGAATATTCAACTTCTACTAAATGTTTATTATATGCCAGGCTCTGTGAATTTATCCTCTTAACTACTCCATAAAGTAGGCATTATAATCCTCATTTGATGGGGAAACTGAGGCTCACAAGAGATAAGGGATTTTCTCTACAGTCAGAGCCAACAGATAGGTCAGTCTCCTCCTCAGTAAATAGGGAATAATAACTTTAGAGTGTTGTAAGGCATAATGAGAAATGGTCCCCTTGGCATACAATGGAAGTTCTGCTTACCTATGCAAACTCGTATCATGGTACTTCCCCCATCTCCATTACACAGGATGATACTCAGTTGTCTAACTTGCCATTGGGACACTTGTTCCACTTTTTTCCTTATCCAAATTCTACATGTTCTATAGGTTCCATGTTCATTTCCTCAGACTCCTCTCTCTCCACAATGTTCCCCCGTCATCATCCACTCCACCACACTCAGAACCTCTCACCTTTCCAATAGTAATAACCATCCTCCACTTGAATACTTTTACTGACAAGCAGTCATTTTCCCATGACATAGTTCACTTGAATTTTGGTTGCTACTATAAGTTCTTTTTAAAATATCACTTATAGGGGCGCCTGGGTAGCTCAGTTGATTGGGCTACTGCCTTCGGCTCAGGTCATGATCCCGGAGTCCTGGGATCAAGTCCCGCATCAGGCTCCCGGCTCTCTGGGGAGTCTACTTCTCCCTCTGACCTTTTCCCCTCTCATGTTCTCTTTCACTCTCTCTCTTTCTCAAATAAATAAATAAAATCTTTAAAATAAAATAAAATATCACTTATACATAAGAACTGGTACAAAAATTTAGTTACAAAGATGTCTACTTCTTATAACTGGAAACTTTAATGTCTGACTGTAGAAAGTTTCTTTTGCAAGTTATGAAATGTTTTTACAATGGAAAATAATAGAGCACTTTTTGCATGATATAGATCAACTTATTGAAATATAAAGATATTCATTATCTGTTGATAAGAGAAAAAAGGTTACCAAGCCTAGTATAGTTTATACAGCTTAGCATTTTTGAGAATATTCCTCATGTTATAGGTTTGCATATGTCTTTTTTTATCACAGGAGAAGATGTTCCTTGAAAACAAGGCCTTGATTTATTAATTCTATATTTACTTCAACAGGCCTTCAGTGAGCACTATGTGTTAACACATGTTAAGACCTAGAGGATCAGACATAAATAAGACACTTTGGTCCATCAGTGTCTACTGCAGCTCTGGAATAAACCAGCTTTGTTAAGTATGTGTTCAATTATATTGAATTAAAGTGGAATGAGTTGGATTAGATTAAGTAGCTTTCTGTAATTTGGGCTACTAAATAGGATTTTATTAGAAGGCAAAAGAAACTGGACTGGAGTCAAAAGATTAAGAAACAAATAGCAGCTCTGCCACTTATTAGCTATGAGATTACTGACAAGCTTTAGTTGCTTCTTTCATAAAAAAAATAATACTTCTTACCTCGCAGATCTAAGGTAATAATTAGATATAAAAATAAGTGTGTTAAAGTTATTCATGCAATCCCTGGCATGTAATAATACAAGTTTAATAAATGGTTTAAAAAAGGATAATAACTCGAAAGCAAAGCAAACAAAACAAACAACAAAAATACTGAAATTGAAGGTCTAGATTTGCCAGGAACTGCACTTGATTTTAAGAACACAGAGAATAAAACATCTTTCCAGCAAATCAAAAGGTGACCTCTTGTATTCCAGGGATCAATTTGTCTCAATTGCATGCACTGAGAACACTGAAGACAAAAGGTTGTAAGCAAGGTAGATACTGTCTCTCCATATGATCACAGAATTGATCAAGTGCTGGCATCACTTAGACCAGCTTATTGAATGAAAGACAGATAATTTCCTTCTTTAGCCTGAAAAAGGGCCATGTACTCACAGGCTCTGACTCCCATGTTCTCACTCTACTCACTGTCATATATTACTGGCATATTTAGTGTAATCAACTATTCCAGTTTGCCCAGTAATGACAGGTTTTTTGGAACATGGGATTTTCAATGCTAAAATCAGGGAGTCACAAGCAGATAGAGACAGTTGGTGCCCACCTGGTATGCTAATAGCTTCCTGATAGAGAATGATAAATGCCAGTGTGCACTATGCCTCATGAGACAGATGGCCTTAGAGGTTGACTACATAACTAGCTAATATTAGACACTTGGATTAAGCTATAGATCTTTCCAACAAGGTGTGTAGCTACTGCAGAAAACAGTATGAAGCTTCCTCAAAAAATTAAAAATAGGGGCACCTGGATGGCTCAGTTGGTTAAGCGACTGCCTTCGGCTCAGGTCCTGGTCCCAGAGTTCTGGGATCGGGTCCCGCATTGGGCTCCCAGCTCCACGGGGAGTCTGCTTCTCCCTCTGACCTTCTCCTCTCTCATGCTCTTTCTCTCTGTCTCTCTCTCAAAAAATAAATGAATAAAAATCTTTTTACAAAAATTAAAAATAGAATTATCATAGGATCCAGTTATTCTACTACTAGGTATTTACCCAAGAAAAACAAAAACACTAATTTGCAAAGATATATACACCCCTATGTTTATTGCAGCACTATTTTTAATAGTTGAGATATGGAAGCAACCCAATTGTCTATTGATAAATGAATGGATAAAATGGATAAAGAAGATGTGACACACACACACATACACATGCACACAGGCATAGGAATATTACTCAGCTATAAAAACAATGAAATCTTGCCAACTGCAACAACATGCATGTACCTAAGGGCTAAAAGTCACTCAGAGAAAGACAAGTACTACATGGTTTCACTCATATGTGGAATCTAAGAAACAAAACAAATGAACAAAGAAAAAAAGGATAAAAAAAAAAAGAAAGAGAAACCCCAAACTCTTAAATATAGAGAACAAAGTGGTGGATGCCAGGTGGGTGGGACTGATGAGTGAAATAGAAAAAGGGGATTAAAAATACATTCAACTTGATGAGCACTGGGAAATGTATAGAATTGCTGAGTCATTATGCCTGAAACTAATATAACACTGTATGTTAATTAAACTTGAGTTTTTTTAAAGACTTTTTTTTTCCCCTCCCAAACCACAGCTTTTTCTAGTGCCTTGGTCTGGAATAATCATCACTTTTTCAAACACTCTGCAAAAATTCTAGCAGAGTAGAAAACCACATAGGTTCTGGATTCAAAAAGCCCTGTTTTAGAATACAGATTCTGTTATTAATGAGCTTATGACTTTAGAAAAACTAACTTCTTCAAGCCTCAGTTTTCTTTTTATTTTTTTAAGATTTTATTTATTTATTTGACAGAGAGGAGAGAGATCACAAATAGGCCGAGAGGCAGGCAGAGAGAGAGGGAAGCAGGCTCCCTGCTGAGCAGAGAGCCCAATGTGGGGTTCCATCCCAGGACTCTGAGACCATGACCTGAGCCAAAGGCAGGGGCTTTAACCCAGTCACCCAGGTGTCCCAAGCCTCAGTTTTCTTATCTGTAAAACAACCTCACAGACCTGCCATAAGAATTAAATTAAATTAAATAACCCAACAAAAAAACAGATTAGAAGAATTCAAGTTAATTCTGCATATCTACTAATTAGTTCTCTCCTGAAGTTGTTCATAATTTTCTGTATTCATTGTAATTATTGATGATGAAAATGATGGTGACCATTATGAACAAAGTTGGTGAATGTAATTAAAAATTCTAAGCATATAATATTTCCAAAAGAAGCAGACTGTGTTGTAATTTTATTACAAAAGGGTTTTTTTTTTTTTAAATATGAGCCCTTTTCTTTATTTTTGTGGTAGGTCTTTTATTTTTATTTTTTATTGCACTATAATAGACATACTATGTTATGTTAGTTTCAAGTGGACAACATAACGATTTGACAATTCTATATATTACTTAATGCTCACCACAATAAGTGTACTCAACATCTGTCACCATTAACATTGCACATGTACTTTTCATCCCTGTGATTTATTTTAAAACTGGAGGTTTGTACCTCTTAATTCCTTTGATCTGTTTTGTCCATCCCCTTATCTACCTCTCTTCTGGCAATCACCAGTTTGTTTGGTGTGCATATATATTTTCAAATTACCAAAAAGATGTTGAACATCAATAATAATTAGGGAAATGCAAGTCGAATTCATAAGGATATATCAGCTTACACCAGTTGGAATGGAAAATACAAAAAGAAGTAACAAGTGTTGGTAAGGGATGTGGAACTCTCACACACTGTTGGTGGGAATGTAAATTGGTTCAACCACTGTGGAAAACAGTGGAAAACTTCCTCATTTCTATTAAGAACAGAAATACTCTGGGCGCCTGGGTGGCTCAGTGGGTTAAAGACTCTGACTTCGGCTCAGGTCCTGATCTCAGGGTCCTGGGATCGAGCCCCACATAGGGCTCTCTGCTCTGCGGGGAACCTGCTTCCTCCTCACTCTCTGCCTGCCTCTCTGCCTACTTGTGATCTCTCTCTCTCTTTCTCTCTCCCTCTGTTTCAAATCAATCCAATCAATCAATCAATCAATCAATCAATAAAATCTTGAAAAAAATTAGAAATACCTCATGATCCAGTAATCCCACTACTAGATATTTACACAAAGACTGTAACAGCTTTTTAAAAGGCAACATGTAGGTGCTCATGTACACACAAGTGAATTAGAGACCAACTACCGAACAATTTCTAAACAATATTTAGGAAAGCTCACTAGGCATAGCATTCCAATTCTGACTAATGGCCACATATCCATTACATGTCAGCAATTAACAATGCCATCTATATTCCATTGTATAGATGTACCACATCTTCCTTATCCACTCATCTGTTGAAGGGCATTTTGGTTCTTTCCACAGGTTGGAGATTGTGGCCATTGCTGCTATGAACATTGGGGTACATGTGGCCCTTCTTTGTACTGCATCTGCTTCTTTGGGGTAAATACCCAGTACTGCAATTGCAGGGTCATAGGGTAGCTCTATTTTTAATTTCTTGAGGAATCTCCACACTGTTTTCCAAAGTGGCTGAACCAACCTGCATCCCCACCAACAGTGAAGGAGGGGTCTCCTTTCTCCCATCCTCTCCAGCATTTGTTTTTACTGTCTTGTTGATTTTGGCCATTCTAACTGGTGTAAGGTGGTATCTCAGTGAGGTTTTGATTTGAATCTCCCTGATGGCTTAAGATGATGAACAT
>CM052798.1:34551870-34569695 GCA_028533885.1 Nasua narica
CCTATGTTCTTCTCTAGGATTTTGATAGATTCCTGCCTCACGTTGAGGTCTTTTATCCATTTCAAGTTTATCTTTGTGTATGCTGTGAGAGAATGGTTGAGTTTCATTCTTCTACATATACCTGTCCAATTTTCCCAGCACCATTTATTGAAGAGACTATCTTTTTTCCACTGGATATTTTTGCCTGTTTTGTCAAAGATTATTTGACAATAGAGTTGTGGGTCCATCTCTGGGCTCTCTATTCTGTTCCACTGTCTATGTGTCTGTTTTTGTGCCAGTATCATGCTGTTTTGGTAATCACAGCTTTGTAGTAAAGCTTGAAATCAGGCAATGTGATGATGCCCCCAGCTTTGTTTTTCTTTTTCAACATTTCCTTAGCAATTGAGGGTCTTTTCTGGTTCCATACAAATTTTAGGATTGTTTGTTCCAGATCTTTGAAAAAAACTGGTGGAATGTTGATCAGGATGTCATTGAAAGTATAGATTGCTCTGGGCAGTATAGACATTTTAACAATGTTTATTCTTCTGATCCATGAGCATGGAATGCTTTTCCACCTTTTAGTGTCTTCTTCAATTTCTTTCATGAGCGTTCTATAGTTCCTCGAGTACAGATCCTTTACCTCTTTGGTTAGGTTTATTCCCAGGTATCTTGTGGTTCTTGGTGCTACAGTAAATGGAATCGATTCTCTAATTTCCCTTTCCATATTTTCATTGTTAGTGTATAGGAAATCAACTGTCCATTGATTTTGTATCCTGACACATTACTGAATTGCTGTATGAATGGGAGGAAATCGGAGGGGGCATTGAACCATGGGAGACTGTGGACTCTGAGCAACAAACTGAGGGTTTTGGAGGGGCGGGGGTAGGGGGTTGGGTGAGCCTGGTGGTGAATATTGAGAAGGGCATGTATTGCATGGAGCACTGGGTGTTGTGCATGAACAATCAATCTTGTAACACTGAAAAAATAAAATAAACATATTTGGGATAAAAAAGAACACAATGCCCTATATAGTATAAACATAGAAATTAATAGGAAGGGGGTGCCTGGGTGGCTCAGTCTTAAGCATCTGCCTTCAGCCCAGGTCATGATCCCGGGGTCCTGGGTTCAAGCCCTGCATCAGGCATCTGGCTCAGGGGGGGGCCTTCTTCTCCTTCTCCCACTCCCCCTGCTTATGTTCCCTCACTCACTGTGTCTCTCTGTCAAATAAATAAATAAAGTCTTATAAAAAAAGAAATTATTAGGAAGAAAAGAAAATACATAGAAAAACACCAGGAGCAAATGAAACCACCACAAGTTATTGTGGTTATATTTAAATGGTGGTTTTTTCTCCTTCCAAGTGGATTTTCTCAATATTCTAAAATGAGCATGTTAATTTACTTTAATGATTTTTAAAAAGCTTTTAATTTTCAAAGCCCCTTTGAGAGCCAGCAACAGTCCTAACTGACTTTTACCAGCTCTCTATCTATTTCTAACACTCCTCCATTGCAGAGTGAAACTCAGAGTTAAGAAACACATTTTAAGCACATCTGGTGGGTTCAGTTGGCAGAGCCTGCATCTCTTGATCTCAGTGTCATGAGTTCAAGCCCTATGTTGGGCATGGAGCCTACTTAAAATAAAAATTTTTTAATAAGTACTTTTTTAAAAGTACTTTTGTAGATTATAAAGCACCTTTGTAGATTATAAAGCACCTTCAAATGTGCTAAATCACTTAAACACCAAATAACCCTCTTAAAAAATACTCATTCACCATTTTATAGGAAATAAAAATAATACTTAAGTCCCCCACACACATATACCACACACACACACACACACACACACACACACACATACATGCACTCACATACCCATCACTCACACCTCTTCTGTATTTCCTTTGTTGACTTCATCCAGTCTCATTGTTTCAAATATCATATTTATGTTGATAACTTTTAAAGTTCACCTTTAACCTTGGCCTCTCTCATTCTTTCTCCTTTTCCCTATAATAGTAAATGGCACTACCTTCCATCCGGATGCTAAGGAGAAAAAAAAGCAATAGTCACCCTTCATTTTTTTTCCCACTTAACATCTCCCACATCCAATCTATGGCAAGTCCTAACTATCTCACAGTAATGATGCTATTATAATCTGGTTGTCTGTGTTCTCTGTGTGGCAGGCTAATCTTGGCTGTTACAGGTGTGGGTTTCACTTGCAAGATCCTTCAGAGAATACAGTACTGCATAGTTCCTTAACATAGGTAATGGGCTTTGGCTACATGTACAATAGCCCTTTCATTCTGTTCCCTAGTTGCAATAGCTCACAGCTCCTTACTCTGGTATGTCCTCATGGCAAGCTCTCCTCTTAGAAGCAATATCCTTTTCTTTTTAAATTTTTTTTTATTTTTTATTAACATATGTATTATTTGTTTTAGGGGTACAGGTCTGTGATTCATCAGTCTTACACAATTCACAGCACTCACCATAGCACATACCCTCCCCAGTGTCCATCATTCAGCCACTCCATACCTCCCACCTCCCTCCCCTCCAGCAACCCACAGTTTGTTTCCTGAGATTAAGAGTCCCTTATGGTTTGTCTCCCTCCCTGGTTCCATCTTACTTCATTTTTCCCTCCCTTTCCCCCAAGGCCCTCCACCCTGCTGCTCAAATTCCTCATATCAGAGAAATCATATGATAATTGTCTTTCTCTGACTGACTTATTTCTAGAAGCAATATCCTTAAGAAAACTCAAGCTAGACTACTTTTCACCATAGTGTATACACTTGGCTATGAGAAATTCATGATTTCTTGCCTCCACAAAACTAATAGAAATCAGGGATGCCTCAGTGTCTCTTTCCTCACCTACTTTCACAAGTTACTCTAGTCAGCTTCCCAAATTCATAATTCTCAAGTAAGAAGTATGCATTGGCATCTATGTTACCATATGTTTCCAAACCCTGATATATGTATAAAATTCTCCAAAGAATTCCAGCCACATTCTGATAATAACCTAAAACATGTTGAAAAGTTTCTGGAGTTCAGCAAGCTTCAGGCCAGGGGAAAGAAGACAAATTCTTTTTGTGCAGGTATTTCCACTCTTTCTCTTAGGGGCCTTCTAGGATCTACCCCACTTATACATGCTTCCTTAAGTCAACAACTTAATACTTCAATGAATCTGCTCTGAATTTCTAGTCTTCCTTTTATATAGTCTGGAAATAGACGATGGGGTGAGGGTTTCAGGGCCAATTTGGACACCATTTTCAGGTCCTGAGGAGATGTATCTAGCAGCCTTTCTTTAGGATTTTGATTTACCTACTGCATATGGACCCACTTTTGGAACCTTAGGTGAAATTTAGAGACAAGAGTAAATGTCTCTGCAACATTCAACTATGGGACAAAAAGGTCTGAAGATAGAAGATAATGAGCCAAATTTGGGGCCTGTTGAATTTGAGGTGTCTGTGACTTTTTCTAGTATATCTGTCTAGACAGTCTGCAGCTACATATAAGGGTCTGGAGCTCAGAAGAGAGAACCTGGCTGAAGATAGACAGGAAAGTCATTATCATATAGATGGCATGTGATCCATGAGAGTGGAAAAGAGCACAAAGTGAGACAAAAAGAAGGCTAAAAAGAAGCCTTGGGAAACAACAAAATTCAAGGACTTGTTAGATCACTTGTTAGAGAAATGGAAATATGATATGTCAGAGGAAAAATAATAACCAAATATGGCATTCATACCCTCATTTCCTAGAGGTACACATTACTCTGCTCTCTTCATAAAGCAGGTTTTTAATAATGTCACATGAGCCTAGGAGGGTCCAAAAAGTACAGTCTTGTCTGGTCTAAAGAGCCCAGGAGATACTATTTGAAATTCTCCTGTGTTCTTCAATCGGCAGAGACAGTGTGTCATTTCCATCTTTATAGCAAGCACTAATGATACTTGCACAGATGACAAATGTCTCCTCTGGTGAAAAATTAATGCACCACAATAATTCCCCTACCTGGGGTTAATGAACATGTCAGATGCTGAAAATGAGTTGTTTGAAACTAAATTACTATAATCTATATCTAGAAGATTGCCACAGGGGTGGTGGGAGGAGGGGAGTTACGGTTATGAGAGTAAGTGGGTAGATATATTTGAAGTGGTCTTTACCTTTGGTCTTAATTTTCACCAGGTCTTTAAAATACTTACTTGAATCGCTTCTCGGCCTTTTGGCTAAGATCAAGTGTAGTAAAATACTTACTTGATCAGTAGTCTCATATTAAGAAGAAAAATGTTTTCACATATTCTATAACATTGGCTAGAATCCTCCTGAACAATTATTTTTCATTCATTAAATAAATAAGCATATTGAACACTCATCATGTACCAGGTACTCTGTTATATACTAGAGATAAGGATGAAGAAGACATGAAGGTCCTTGCCCTCAAAGAGCCCATAATTGTGCACAAGAAAATTAAAATTTCAAGTACCTATAGCTTAACACTTGTGGCAAACCTGGGGGGAAGGTGGAGGGGGAGTTGAGATACGCAAAGATAGACTTCCTAATCCACCTGGAATCCTTTTGGGAGGCTATGATACTTCAGATTGAATCCTGAATGACAAATATCCTAGGCAAGTGCAGAGAAACCATTGCAGACAGAGAAAAGAGTTGTGCAAAGGCAGAGAGGTATGAGTAGGGAGTCTGTACAGGAAACTGAGAGATTTTATAATGTGTAACAGATTGATTAATGGGAGCCCATTCACATTAAAAAGGGCTCATAGTTTAAAACACATTTAATGAATGTACTTAATGCCTGTTAAAAGCAGGGTGTAGGGTTAAGAAGAGAAATTGTGGGCCATGGAGACACGCATCCTAATTCCAGTTCTACTCCTTGACTACTTTTGAGAATGCAGACCCACATTCTAATTCTAGTTCTACTCCTTGACTACTTTTGAGATCTTGGACCAAGTCTCTCTAATCCCTATAATCTCTCTAATCCTCAATTTTCTCATCTGTAAAACAGAAATAAGTATCATTTATAGAGTACTTATGATGTGCTAATCACTTAGGGGTTATCTAATATATTATTAAAAACCACCATGTCAGTACAATTATTTGACCCACTTTACAATGAAGAGTTAAGTCAGGGGTGTCTGGGTGGCTCAGTGGGTTAAAGCCTCTGCCTGGACTCGGCCCATGATCTCAGGGTCCTGAGATGGAGTCCGCATTGGGCTTTCTGCTCAGCAGTGGGCCTGCTTCCCCCTCTCTCTCTGCCTGCCTCTCTGCCTACTTGTGATCTCTCTCTCTTGTCAAATAAATAAATAAAATCTTAAAAAAAAAGAGTTAAGGCAAAGATATTAACCCAAGCTTAAATAGGTGTGAAGTGGTAGAGCCAGGATTCCAACCCATTACCTTGACATCCAGTCCATGCTTTCTTAACTGTTATATGCAACTATTATATTGGATGATTGTAAGCTCATGAATATAAAGTGGTTAACAAAGCATCTGGCACAGTGCATACTCTGTAAATAAGTATAAGTGATACCTATGTCATTACTATTGTTTTAATATGCCTGATAAGAATTATTGCTAGTGATTATCGTTATACTGTGGATTCTATGTAAGTCAAATGAGAGAGTAGATTTGAAGTACTTATAAAAGTGTAAACTATGAAACAAACACAAATGATTATTTTTCTAATAGTATGTCTGAGATAGCAGGCCATGGGTCAAAGACATTAAGGAAACAGCATCCATTGGAAAAGACAGTCTCTTCAATAAATGGTGCTGGGAAAATTGAACAGCTATATATAGAAGAATGAAACTTGACCATTCTCTTACACCATATACAAGGATAAACTCAAAATGGATAAAAAAAAGTCTCAACACGAGGCAGGAATTTATCAAAATCCTGGAGGATAACATAGGCCGTAACCTCTATGACATTAGCCACAGCAACTTCTTTTAGGACATGTCTCCAAAGGCAAAGGAAACAAAAGTGAAAATGAACTTTTGGGACTTCATCAAGATCAAAAGCTTCTGCACAGCAAAGGAAACAGTCCACAAAACAAACAGGCAACCCACAGAATGGGAGAAGATATTCACAAATGACACTACAGACAAAGGGCTGATATTGAAGATCTATAAAGAACTCCTCAAACTCAACACTCACAAAACAGATAATCACAACAAAAAATGGGCAGAATACATGAACTGACACTTCTCCAAAGAAGACATACAAATGGCTAACAGACACATGAAAAAATGTTCATCATCTTTAGCCACCAGAGAGATTCAAATCAAAACTACATCAAACCTTATACCAGTTAGAATGGCCAAAATCAATAAGAAAATAAAAAAAAACAAGTGTTGGAGAGGATGTGGAGAAAGGAGAACCCTCTTACACTGTTGATGGGAATGCAAGTTGGTGCAGCCACTTTGGAAAACAGTGTGGAGATTCCTTAAGAAATTAAAAACGGAGCTACCCTATGACCCTGCCATTGCACTACTGGGTATTTACCCCAAAGATACAGATGCAATGAAAAGAAGGGCCACATGTACCCCAACGTTCAGAGAAGTAATGTCCACAATAGCCAAACTGTGGAAAGAGCTGATTTGCCCTTCAACAGATGAATGGGTAAAGGAGATATGGTCCATATATACAATGGAATATTATGCCTCCATCAGAAAGGATGAATACCCAACTTTTGTATCAACATGGATGGGACTGGAAGAGATTATGCTGAGTGTAGTAAGTCAAGCAGAGAGAGTCAATTATCATATGGTTTCACTCTCATGTGGAGCATAAGGAAAAACATGGAAAACATTGGGAGAAGGAAAGGAAGGGTGAATTGGGGGAAATTGGAGGGAGAGATGAAGCATGAGAGACTGTGGACTCTGAGAAACAAACTGAGGGTTTTGGGGGGGGGAGGGAGGTGGAGGGTTGTGTGAGCCTGGTGGTGGGTATTGAGGAGGGCATATATTGCATGGAGCACTGGGGGTGGTGCATGAACAGTGAATCTTGGAACACTGAAAAAATAAAATTAGACTTAAAAAAATAAAGAAACAGCATGAGTTTGGAAGTTGGACAATACTGAGTTTAAAATTTGCCTCTGCCATTTAGTAGTATGTAGATTCGTGAACATTACTTCAAACCTGTGGGCCTCATCTCTACTATGGAAATAATAGTAATAATGATTAACATAACAATAATAGTAGACACAGCATAGTGCTATTTGAAGGAGTCAATGAGATAACATCTAAAAAGAACCATTATAATACCTGGCACAGTGTAGAGTCTTAAACAATGTAGCTGTATATTTATAATTATTATATTTACAGTAATCATTATCATTTTCTTTATAACTTAGGCCTCTTATGAAACAGAAGTAATAACTCTTCAAATACAAATACATGTTTGTTTTTCCTAGAAACTGCTGTTGGTGATAATTATGATTTCCAGTGTCTTATGCCATTACCTTCTATTACAATTCATTGATTCAAATTTTTAAATACTAATTATACTTGTTTTCTTTTTTTCAACAATACAGAGACAGGGCGGGAAAAAATAGAATTGGCTGCTTAAAATAAGATGTCTGCATGAAGGAAGAAAAAAAATTTATTCCTCCATTTTGACAGATCAAGTAATAATTTTATCTACCATGGGAGAGTCTAAACTACACCAGTACAAGAATCTTAGTGGGTATAGGAGTTATAACCGTCATAAAGAACACTTTTTATTTCCTTTGAAAAATCTTCCTGATTTATTACTTAGAAATTGTCACAGCTTCTCTTTCTAAGACATTTCCCCTGTCCCCTCCAATATTGATTCCATCAAGTAAGCAAGGTGGTCGTGTGGTGAGAGCAGAAAGATAAGAGAACTAACAATCCAAATGAGTTCTGTTCAGGCTGGGCTGATGTTGAAAAATAATTTGATTTCTTTCTGTCTGCCTACATTCTATTCACAGGAGATGAGGGGTGGAAGTGGATTAGTAAAACACTGTCTCTTTCTAATAAAAATGGAGAGATACCAGCTCCAAGGAAATAATTTAGAGATTGCACATAAACCATGGTAAAGCATGAAGCCAGGCAGAGCCCTGAGCCTGCCAGACAGGCTCTTTCATGCCTCAAGGTCTTTAGGTTGCTTATAGAGAACATTCATGGAGACTTGAATGCTTTATAATAACTATCACATGTATTGTAAGTATGTGCTTGCTTTCTAGAGAAGTAGAGAAATTAAAAAGAGCATGGATTTTGGCCTCAAGGAGATCTGGAGTTGAATCCTAACTCTGCCACTTACTAGCTAGTTAAACTATGAGCAAGTTACTGAACCTCTTTGAAGCTTTGCCTATAAAATGGAGATGATAAAACCCACAAAGTTGTTAAAGAGAATTGAATGAGATAGCAAATGATATTACCAAGAGAAAGCATTTTTAGCAATTGGAAGGAAAGACAGAGATTTTAAATATTCAAGGTCCCCTCTGTTTTCCATGCTTACACTCTCCCACACACCCACTCCCTTCTCCATCAGCAACGGTAATTAAACTCAACTTTCAATATTTAACTCAAATATCATTCCTTCTAGGAAATTTTTTCTCTGTCTTCTAGAAAAGATAAATCTCTTCCTCTTCTGAGCTCCTTAAAAACAGAGATTATGTCATTCCTGCTATATCCCCATACCACTGCTATATCCCCAGGGCCAAAGGCAACTATAGATGCTCAATAAATAGCTGATTAATGAATAGATGAGTGAATAGCGAGTATTTGAGTGGTTAGGTTTTTTCCCCATTTATATCCCCCACTGTGCCTGGCAAAATGCCTATAAAAAGATGATGCTTAAAATGCCTATTAAAAGAACAAACCATATCACTTATATCTAGGCTCAATCTGACCTTTTTCTTCTTGATACTTTTCAAATTTACTAGATAATAGAGTCTTGCCAATGTTTTCTAGACATAGAAAGGTCCTCCTTTGACTATAGCTGAGCCAAAGTTTTTGCTGGAGCAGATGGACTAAACTATAACAAAAAGCAGACAGGAGCCAGGAAGCTCTGAGAGAAAGCTGACATCCTACTAGCATGGCAGGAGGGAGACAAGCTGGGTAAGGTATTAAGACAGACATTTATACCTTTCAGACTTCTGGGCTTTGGCATGTATGATCATTTGCAATTTTTCTACCTGGCATAGTGCCCTCTGGGAGCCACCCAAATCCAGCACGGAACAGGATGGTTAAACTAATAAAAGAAGTCTAGTGGATTTCAGTGGCTGAAAGAACCAAAGTTGGTCGGGAGCATAGTATGTCCCAAAGATCTACCATCATGTGCATGCCAAAGCTCTGTTCAATTAATTGACTATATAGATATGAGCCTACAGTATGATTTCTTAGGATAGAGGAAAAAAATAACAATTTTTATTAATTAACCTCCTTAATGTGTTATTGCGGTAAAGTACACAAAACATAAAATTTACCATTTTAATCTTTACAATTCCATGATATTTAATATATTCAAAAAGTTGTAAAACCATCATTAGTATCTAGTCTCAGAATGTTTCCATCACTGCAAAAGTAGCCCCCATATCAATTAAGCACTAACTCCCTATTCTCTCCCTACCCCCACCTAATGGTGAACATTAATCTGCTTTTTGTTTCTTGAATTTGCCTATTCCAAAATTCACATAAATGTAATCATATAATATAGAGTCTTTCATGTCTGGCTTCTTTCATTTATACTGTTTTCAAGGTTCATTCATGCTGTTGGATATGTTCACCTGTCATTCCTTTTTATGGCTGAATAATATTCCACTGTATGAATATACTTTATTTGTAAAAAAATTTTTATTTATTCAAGAGGAAGAGAAAGAGATCAAGACCATGATTAGGGCAGAAGGAGAGGAGAAGCAGGTTCCCCACCAAGCAGAGAGACTGATATGGGGTTCAATTCCAGGACCCTCAGGATCATGACCTGAGCCACCTAGACGCCCCTGAATATACTTCATTTTGTTTAAACATTCACCCATTGATGGACATTTGCATTGTTTCCACCTTTTGGCTATTATGAAGGAAGCTGTTATGAATATTTGCATACAAATTTTTCTTGAACATCTGTTTTCAGTTCTGTTAGGTATATTCCTAGGAGTGGAATTGTGTCATATGGCAATTCTATGTTTAACTTACTAAGCAACTTATGAAGAAACTTTCCCACAGTGGCTGCACCATTTTACATTCCCATCAACAATGTGTAAGATTAACCTCCTTTTTAAAAAGTATTCATATATAAAGCACTTTATTCATATTTCAACATTTTATCCTCCTATTAATTCTGAGGAAGGTACTTTTCCAAAGGAAAGTAAGGATTCAGTAGCTTCTCAAAACCCAGGTCTCTGAGGGCACAAAGCAGAATTTGGCCTACAAAATTAGGCTTCCTTTCAAGCTGATGTGCTCTGGCTGCTCTTCTAAAGAGCATAATAAGGGGTGTCTGGGTGTCTCAGTTGTTAAGCATCTGCCATCAGTTCAGGTCTTGATCCCAGGGTCCTGAGATTGAGCCCTGCATCAGTCCCCCTCTCAGCAGGAGCCTGCTTCTCGCTCTCCCACTCCCCCTGGTTGTGTTCCCTCTCTTACTGTCTCTCTGTCAAATGAATAAATAAAATCTCTTTAAAAAGTGAAGAACATAATAAGCCTCAGAATACATTCCCAGCTGTGCCTATGTCCACCCTTAACTCAACAACATGTGGGTCCTTTCAATTATACTAAGAGTCTATGGACCAGGTATCTTTACAGCTAGTATTAGACTTAATTACCATTCTACATATAGAAAAATTGAGGCCAAAGGGTAACAGTTATTTATTCAAACTTTCACAAAATAGCAGCACAAAAGATTATTACTCTTAGCAGGTGATGGATTTAACCTTCTGCCTTAAACAACTATAAAACTGAACAAAACAGGGGGCCCTGGGTGGCTCAGTGGGTTAGGCATTCAACTTTTGGTTTTGGCTCAGGTCATGATCTCTGGGTTGTAAGATTAAGCCCTCCATGCTGGGCATGGAGCCTGCTTTAGTTTCTCTCTCCTTCTCCCTCTGCCCCTCTCCTTTCCCTCTCCAAAAAAAAAAAAAAACTGAACAAAACATATAGAACAGTTTTCAGATTTTGCAAAACAGCTGGGGAAAAAAACAGTGATGCCTAAGTGAGGATAAACAAACAAGGTGACCCTTGGATTACCCAGTTTCCTATCCAAAGAGAATTTCCAGGCCATACCACGTATAGGTAAACCAAAGTGGATCATAGGGGGTCCACCTGACTTAAGAAGATGAATTTGGGGTATGTGTAGGCCAAAGTTGCTAGAGAATACAAGGTCCTTTCAAATCTTCAGCTGAGTACAGGTCAGTGCACATGTATGCAAACTACCCAAGGGTGGGGGAAAATCACTGGAAAGGAGAGCAGAAAAAGCCTCAGAGTTCAGGCAAAGCTGGGAATAGTTCACATTACCAATTGTGATAGTTAATTTTGTGTCATCTTGGAGGGTGTTTGTGATGAGATTAACATTTAAATTGGTGAATCTGGGGTAAAACAGATTGCAGATTGCTCTCCATAATGTGAATGTGCCTTATTCAATCAGTTGAAGCTCTGAATAGAATGAAAAGTAGGAAGAAACCTGATATTTGTTTAGCAACACTATATTCCTGAACTTTATTAAGTATTTTATCTAGATTATCTAATTTATCACAAACATCCCAATAATATAGTTATTATTATCCTCATCTTATAGAAAAGGAAATTGAGATTTGAAAAAGATATATAATTAGTCAAAGGTCCAGGACTAGGAGTATTAGATCTGGATGGCTATCCAGTTCCGTCTGACTCCAAAGTCTAGAGTGAGACACCATAAAAGGAAAATAGTCCCAGGAATCCTTTTAGGGGAGGGAAAAAGACTCCAGGTCCATTTGTCTTTTACTGGCTGAATCCAGATGTTTAAGTATGTAATCATAAGTGATCATAAGTGGCCCTATGTATGGTATCTTGTCTTAGTTCAGATCATGTTTTGAATTGAAGGTATGCATTCTGATTTTCATTAAAAATATATTTCTCAATCAAAATAATAAATAATGTCAACAGATATCAGATGATGAGTATTTCTATAGATGTGGTACTGTGCTAATCACTTCAGCTATATTATCCATTTTAAAAATAATTTTGATATGTTTCAGTATTTTCCAAGAGTAGTAGAGGGCCTGAGTCAAATGAATAGTTTCTTCCATAAGTCAATATCCCATCATTACGAAGAAGTTTTAGGTTTCACTTTTGTGTTAATTCAGTTTTTTCTTATACCAAATATTCACTGAGTGTTAGCTCAGGTGTTGTTCCTGGATCTGAAGCCAGAAATCCTACTCTTCTAGCTTCTCTGGTCAGAACATGAACCTTCAAAACTCTAAGATAAAGAGAATTGGTTGGAATTCAGAACATTTTGCACTTTCTCCATAATTTACTCTAACTCAGCCCTAACCTATCATTCACCTGTTCCACCTCCAATCATCTCCTGCTACAAACATGCTTCTGGACTTATTCCTCACCGTACCCTTCCAAAAGCCCTCCTTCAATAAACACCCAGTAACCATTCCAAGTGTCTACTCAGCCAGTCCACAGGAGACGTTATAACCATAATGAAGGATGTAATAGTGAATCAAATGTAGTCTCTGCCTTGAAGAAATTTAGTTAAGGGTGGGAAAGATGCCAGAGGAGTAGGAGGCTGAGATAGTGTTGGATCCCAGAAATTCAGCTAAATAGTTATCAAGTCATTCTAAATGCCTCCAAACTCAACAGGAGCTAGAAGAGAGGAAGAACACCAATTCTAGGAGCAGAAAATCAACCACTCTCTGGAAGGTAGGACATACGGAGAAGTGAATCCAAAGTGATGGGAAGAGAGACCATGGAGGGAGAGGCTGGCTCCTGGCAAACCGCAGAGCAGTGGAGCACAAAACTGAAACTTTTAGAAGTCAGCTCCACTGAGGGACATTGCTCCAGAGGTTAAATGGGGGGTTGAGCCCTCGCAGTAACAGTGTGGTTTCAGGACCCATGGGGTCAAAGAGGGACCAGGGGTGTCTGAGGGTGGCAGAGCCCCCAGGTATCAGCCAGGGAAGCCAATGGCAGAGATGGCAGAGACAGAGCCATGCGGTAGGATCAGCTCAGGCTTACCTTATACCATGATTCGAGGCACAGTCAAGCCACTGTTCTCAGGCAGGGACCCCACAAGGGGAAGTTCCAGAGAGACCCCTTCCTTCCTCCTCTGTGAGGAGAAGCACAGAAGCATGCTGCAGGAATTGGCTGAGTTTGGAGACTACAAAAGGGGCTGTGGGCCAGAGACAGAAATGCTCGGTCAGGCCAGGCAAGCTCGGAGTGAAGCAAGAGATTAGGGACATGGGAGGGACTGACTGCTTTTCTCTGAGGCACACTGAGGACCAGGGCCCCGAGCACTTGGCTCCTCTGGGCCAGAGACTAGGAGGCCACCATTTTCATTCCGGGCCTCCAGGGTGGGTTAGAAAGTGCTCAGGGAACAAAAGCTCTCAAGAGTGAACCTGAGTAGATTGCCTGGCTGGGGCCCTGGTAAGGGCGGTGTAATTCCATCTCAGGCAAAGACATTTGAGAATCACTGCAATGGGCCCCTCCCCAAAAGATCAGAAAGAATATCCAACCAAGAACAAGTTCATCAATCAGTGAAAGCTGCGGAACTCCAGAGTTAGAAAAAAGCAACACATGGAATTCATGGCTTTTTCCCCCATGATCCTTTAGTCTATCAGACTTGAATATTTTTTAATTTTATTTTTTCTTGTTTTATTTTTATTTTATTTTTCCTCTTTCCTATTTTGGCGTTTTTTAACTAGTATCTTATCCATACCTTTTTTTTTAAAATTAATTAATTGATTGATTGATTTTTTTTAGCTTAATTTCTTTTTTTTCTCCCCAAATATGTTTATTTTAATTTTTCAGTGTTACAAGATTGATTGTTCATGCACCACACCCAGTGCTCCATGCAATATGTGCCCTTCTCAATACCCACCACCAGGCTCGCCCACCCATACATTTTAAAAAATCTTTTCTAATTTCACTTTTACATTTGTATTTTATCCCCTCATTATATTTAACCTTATTTTTTGTATACACATAGAGTTTTTTCTCTTTAAAATTGTGGGATACAATTTGTTCTAATAGATCAAAATATACCCTAAATCTAGCACATGGCTTGGTTGTAGTCTCTAGCCGGATCACATTCTTTCCTTTTTTATTCTTTTTTTTTTTCTCTTTTTTCAACCAACCTCTTATCAATTTTTTTTTAGAATCTTTTTTAATTTTCATCCTTACACTCATATTCCATCCCATAGTGTTTTCCCTTATTTTGAATATTGATAAGTTTTTTCTTTCTTTAAAATTTTGGGAGGTAGTTTATTCTCACAGACCAAAAACACCCAAAATCAATGTGGGGCTCTGTTCCAATCACAAGTCTAATATATATGTATTTTTTCTTTTCTTTAATTCTATTTTAATTTTTTTTTCTCTTTTTTCTCCCCCCCCCCATTTTTTTCAAACCCTGGTTTCGCTCTCTTCTGACTTTTCTGGGCTTGTTGCTACCCTTTTAGTATTTGGCTCTCTCATTCATCTATTCATATCTCAATAAAATGACAAGGCAGAAAAACTCACCACAAAAAAAAGAACAAGAGGCAGTACTAAAGACTAGGAACCTAATCAATATGGAAATTAGTAATATGTCAGAAATAGATTTCAGAATAACAACTATCAAGGTGCTAGCTGGGCTGAAAAAAAGCATGGAAGATATTAGAGAATCCCTTACTGGAGAAATAAAATCCCTTTACAGAGAAATAAAAGAAGTAAAATCTAAACAAGTTGAAATAAAAAAAGCTATTAATGAGGTACACTAAAAAAAATGGAGGCTCTTACTATTAGGCTAAATAAGGCAGAAGAGAGAATTAGTGATATAGAAGACCAAATGATAGAGAATAAAGAAGTTGAGTAAAGAGAGACAAGCAACTACTGGACCATGAGGGGAAAATTCGAAAGATAAGTGATACCATAAGATGCAACAATATTAGAATAACTGGGATCCCAGAGGAAGTAGAAACAGAGAGAAGGGCAGAAGGTATATTGGAGAAATTGTTGGAGAGAATTTCCCTAATATGGCAAAGGGTACAAGCATCAAAATTCAGGAACCACGGAGAACCCCTCTCAAAATCAATAAAAATAGGTCTACACCCCGTCATCTAATAGTAAAACTTACAAGTCTTAGTGACAAAGAGAAAATCCTGAAAGCAGCTCAGGACAAAAAGTTTGTAACATACAAGGGCAAAAATATTAGATTGGCAGCAGACCTATCCACAGAGACCTGGCAGGCCAGAAAGGACTGGCATGATATATATTCAGAACACTAACAAGAAAAATATGCAGCCAAGAATACTATATCTGGCTAGGTTGTCACTGAAAATAGATGGAGAGGTAAAAAGCTTCCAGGACAAACAAAAATTAAAAGAATTTGCAAACACCAAACCAGCTTTACAGGAAATATTGAGAGGGGTCATCCAAGCAAAGAGAGAG
Source organism: Nasua narica (assembly GCA_028533885.1). NCBI lineage: Eukaryota > Metazoa > Chordata > Mammalia > Carnivora > Procyonidae > Nasua > Nasua narica. The sequence goes on from CM052798.1 coordinate 34,567,421, forward strand.
ACTAAAACATACATAAACCAGAAAGGAACAGAGACAATATACGGTTAACAGTCACCTTACAGGCAATACAATGGCACTAAATTCATACCTGTCAATACTTACCTGAATGTAAATGGGCTAAATGCCCCAATCAAAAGACACAGAGTATCAGAATGGATAAAAAAACAAGACACATTGATATGCTGTTTACAAGAAACACATCTTAGACCCAAAGACACCTCCAGCTTTAAAGTGAGGGGGTAGAAAACAATTTACCATGCTAATGGACATCCAAAGAAAGCTATGGGTGGCAATCCTTATATCAGATAAATTCTATTTTAAGCCAAGACTATACTAAGAGATGAGGAAGGACACTATATCATACTTAAATGGACTGTCCAACAAGATCTAACAATTGTAAATATCTATGCCCCTAAAATGGGAGCAGCCAATTATATGAACCAATTAATAACAAAGCCAAAGAAACACATCAACAATAATACAATAATAGTAGGGAACTTTACTACCCCATTCACCAAAATGGACAGGTCATCTAAGCAAAAGATCAACAAGGAAATAAAGGCTCTAAATGACACACTGGACCAGATGGACATCACAGATATATTCAGAACATTCCATCTCAAAGCAACAGAATACACATTCTTCTCTACTGCACATGGAACATTCTCCAGAATGATTGCATTCTGGGACACAAATCAGGTATCAATTGGTACCAAAAGATTGGGATCATTCCCTGCATATTTTCAGACCACAATGCCATGAAACCAGAACTCAATCACAAGAGGAAAGTTGGAAAGAACTCAAATACATGGAGCATCCTACTAAAGAATGAATGGGTTAACCAGGAAATTAAAGAAGAATTTAAAATTTTCATGTCAACAAATGAAAATGAAAACATAACTGTTCAAAATCTTTAGGGCACAGCAAAGGCGGTCCTGAGAGGAACGTATATAGCAATACAAGCCTTTCTGAAGAAATAAGAAAGATCTCAAGTACACAACCTAACCTTACACCTAAAGGAGCTGGAGAAAGAACAGCAAAGAAAGCCCAAGCCCAGCAGGAGAAGAGAAATCATAAAGATCAGAGCAGAAATCAATGAAATAGAAACCAAAAGAGGAGTAGAACAAATCGATGAAACTAGAAGCTAGTTCTTTGAAAGAATTAATAAAATTGATAACCCCCTGGCCACACTTATCAAAAAGAAAAGAGAAAGGACCCAAATTAATAAAATCATGAAGGAAAGAGGAGAGATCACAATTAACACCAAAGAAATACAAACAATTATAAGAACATATTATCAGCAACTATACACCAGCAAACTAGACAATCTGGAAGAAATGGATGCATTCCTAGAGACACACAAACTACCAAAACTGAACCATGAAGAAATAGAAAACCTGAACAGACACAGAACCATTAAGGAGACTGAAGCATTCATCAAAATCTCCCAACAAATGAGAGCCCAGGGCCAGAGGACTTCCCAAACATTTTTTTTTTTTTTACTTCCCAAACATTTAAAGAAGAATTAATAGCTATACTCCTGAAATTGTTCCAAAAAATAGAAATGGAAGGGAAACTTCCAAACTCATTTTATGAGGCCAACATTACCTTGATCCCAAAACCAGACAAAGACTCCATTAAAAGGAGAATTACAGATCAATATCCTAGATGAACACGGATGTAAAAATTCTCACCAAAATACTAGCCAATAGGATCCAACAATACATTAAAAGGATTATTCACAGGGACCAAGTGGGATTCATTCCTGGGCTGCAAGTTTGGTTCACCATCCTCAAATCAATCAATGTGATACAATACATTAATAAAAGAAAGAACAAGAACCATATGATACTCTCAATTGATGCTGAAAAAGCATTTGACAAAGTACAACATCCTTTCCTGATCAAAACTCTTCACAGTGTCAGCATAGAGGGCACATTCCTCAACATCATTAAAACCATCTATGAAAAACCCACAGCGAGTATCGTTCTCAATGGGGAAAAGCTGAGAGCTTTTCCCTTGAGATCAGGAACACGGCAGGGATGCCCACTATCTCCACTGCTGTTCAACATAGTCCTAGAAGTCCTAGCCTCAGCAATCAGACAACAAAAAGAAATTAAAGGCATCCAAATTGGCAAAGAAGAAATCAAACTCTCACTCTTTGCAGATGATATGATACTTTATGTGGAAAACCCAAAAGACTCCACTCCAAGTATGCTAGAACTCATACAGGAATTTAGTAAAGTGTCAGGGTATAAAATTAATGCACTGATAT
>CM052798.1:34569795-34581721 GCA_028533885.1 Nasua narica
AAAATACCATCAATTTATTTTAAAGAAATAAATCAAATAATCCTAAAATTTATATGGAACCAGAAAAGACCACAAATAGCCAAAGGAATGTTGAAAAAGAAAACCAAAGTTGGTAGCATCACAATTCCAGACTTCAAGCTCTATTACAAATCTGTAATCATCAAGACAGTGTGGTACTGGCAGAAAAACAGACACATAGGTCAATGGAACAGAACAGAGAGCCCAGAAATGGACCCCAACTCTATGGTCAACTAATCTTTGACAAGGTAGGAAGAATATCCAAGGGAAGAAATACAGTCTCTTCAACAAATGGTGTTGGGAAAACTGGACAGCCACATGCAGAAGAATGAAACTGGACCATTTCATTACAGCACACATAAAAATAGATTCAAAATGGGGAAAAGACCTTAATGTCAGACAGGGCTCCATCAAAACTCTGGTGGAGAACACAGGCAGCAACCTCTTCGACCTCAGCTGTGGCAACTTATTCCTAGAAACATCACCAAAGGCAAGGGAAGAAAGGGCAAAAACGAACTATTGCAACTTCATCAAGATCAAAAAGTTTTGCACAGCAAAGGAAACAGCAAAACCAATAAGCAACTGACAGAATGGGAGAAGATATTCTCAAATGACATATCAGATAAAGGGCTAGTATCCAAAATCTATAAAGAACTTCTCAAACTTCCAAATACCCAAAGAACAAATCATCTGATTAAGAAATGGGCAGAAGATATGAACAAACATTTCTGCAAAGAGGACATCCAAATGGCCAACAGACACATAAAAAAGTGCTCAATATCACTCGGCATCAGAGAATACAAATTAAAATCTACTAACTACAGAGAGATACCACCTCACACCAGTCAGAATGTCTAAAATTAGCAAGTCAGGAAACAACAGATGTTGGCGAGGATGTGGAGAAAGGGGAACCCTCCTACACTGTGGGTGGGAATGCAAGCTGGTACAGCCACTCTGGAAAACAGTAGGTTTTTCAACTTACTGGAGATTCCTCAAAATGTTGAAAATAGAGCTACCCTACAACCCAACAATCACACTACTGGTTATTTACCCTAAAGATACAAATGTCGTGGGGCGCCTGAGTGGCTCAGTTGGTTAAGCGATGGCCTTAGGCTCAGGTCATGATCCCAGAGTCCTGGGATCGAGTCCCACATCGGGCGCCCAGCTCCGCGGGGAGTTTGCTTTTCCCTCTGACCTTCTCCCCTCTCATGCTCTCTCTCACTGTCTCTATCTCAAATAAATAAAATCTTAAAAAAAAAAAAGATACAAATGTTGTGATCTGAAGGGTCACGTGCACCCGAATGTTTATAGCTGCAATGTACACAATGGCCAAACTTATGGAAAGAACCTAGATGTCCATCAACAGATGAATGGATAAAGAAGATATGGTATACACACACACACACACACACACACACACACACACACACACACACACACAGTGGAATACTATGCAGCCATCAAGAGAACGAAATCTTGCCATTTGCCATGATGTGGATGGAACTAGAGGGTATTATGCTAAGTGAAATAAGTCAGTCACAGAAAGACAATTATCATATGATCTCTTGGATATGAAGAGTTTGAGAAGCAGGGTGGGGGTTCCTGAGGGGGTGGAGGAGGGAAATGAAACAGATGGAATCCAGAAGGAAACAAACCATAAGAGATTCCTAAACTCACGAAACAAACTGAGGGTGGCTGGGGGGTATGGGGGTAGGAATGGGGTGACTGGGTTATGGACATTGGGGAGGTATGTGCTATGGTAAGTGCTGTGAAATGTATAAGCCTGATGATTCACTGACATGTACTCTGGGGCAAATAATACATTATATGTTAATTAAAAAAATAAATTAAAAAGAAAATTTAGTTAAGTAGGAATCACTTTTGACCCTTCTTTTCTTCTTTACCTTCATCACTTATTTCTAAGTACTACCAAATTCCATTTACTACTGCTAGGACCTGTTTAACTGTTAGGGCCTGCTTAGCCGGACCAACTCCATATTGCCTAGGTAGCCATATTCTTGTTTATATCTTACTTCATTCCGAGAATAGATGCCCTAGCTGGTCGAGACACCTTAGCAGGCAGAGACAATCAGTTCCTGGTGTTGGTTCCGGGTACCAGCTCTAGGAGGTCGAGACAGGTAGAAACATCTATTCAGCTAAGAGCCACATAATTTGAGGTTTGCAGTGAGGTTTATGGTTTTTCCCTATATAAGATAGCCTGTAAGACTAGGCGGGGTCGCTCTCTTTTGAGGCAGCCCTGACTAGTCAGTTTGATTCCTGATACTTGGCATGAAATAAAGCTTTGCATAACTTTCGCTTTGATTCAGTCTCGTTCCTTTGATCATGGACCCTAACACTACATGCCTTATATATTGTTCATACCCAAACAGCTAGTTCCATCCTCACTGACACTGGCATAAAACAGGCAATTTCACTAACCTATTCCGTAAACTTTGCCCTATTTCATTCTTTACACCAAAGTCAGAATGATCTTTTAAATCGTATAGCTGACCATGTCATATCTATACTCAAACTTATCTAATAGCTTCCCAATAAGTATAAGGAAAAGTCCAAACTTCTCAGTGGAATTTTAAGGCAAAGTCAATTCTATTTCTGACTACTTCGATTGCTTTATCTTTCACTAGCCTCTCTTAGTCCCCAAGCAAACACTCCTTTCTTTAGTCTTATCAAACTACTTCCATTTTCTAAAATGAACGATGCTCTCTCATGCCTCTGGACCTTTGCATAGGCTATTTCCACTGACTAGAAAGCTATTATTCATTCACGAAACAATTTCTGAGCAATTGCTGCTGGTTATGGCATGTGAGAATATGATACAATTTAGATATGGTACCTGTCTTAAAGAAGCTTGCCAGTGGGTTGTAGCCCATGGGGGAAGGTCCCAGGTGTCCTCTGCCATGATTCCTGCATATGCTTCCTTGTGTCCTGCATATTCAGTTATAGAAAGTGTCCTTTATCCTTTCCCATGGCATTGCTGCCTGTCAACTGGATGAATGCATAAAACTTCTCAGGGGATGTAATTTCTGAGAAGTGATGATTTTTTTTAAAGGCTACCTTTACCCACCTTGAAGGGCTGTTTTAAAAGTCATGGTGCCCTTTGATGCCTTCCTGTAGGACAAAGGAACCCAGAGCTTATCTACATGTAGATATTCTATTAATATGTAATGACTCTTAGGACATAAAGGAAATAGAACTGCATTTCCTTTTTGGACATTTCCAACAAAACTGAAGAAGTAAAATGGCCTCATCTTAATGAAAGAGGCTGCTCTTGGGAATGTGTTTAAGGGAAGGTTACAGAAGCAATCTTTGAAGGAATATGGACAAAGTACAATTCATCATTTCTTCCCAGGAAAGTGATTATCAGGAGAAAGGTAGCTTCAAGGCCAGCTCTGTTCTGCTTCACAAAAGATTCCATTTACATTTCAAGAAAGGACAAGGAAGAATACCCTACAATGAGGCTATTTTACACAAGGCCTTCCCTATCTTTCCCAGGCAGTCTGACCCATTTTACTTGCAATGACATTGCCTCTATCTTTCCCCATGTCCTCAGACCATACAGGAACAGAAGTATCTCCCCCTAAAACCACTGTCATATCCCAGGAAAGCTAACTTTCTAAGACACAAACCAAATTGTGTTACTTCTTTTGCCCCTTTAGCCACGTCTCCCTATGTATTTTAAGTGAGAGTTTTAGCTCCTCAGACTGACATTTAAAATCCTCCACACCCTAACCGCACCTACCTCAGCAACCAGGTTCTTACTGTAGACTAACTGAGGTATTACACCATTACTCTGTGCTCCTGTCCTACCATTTCACATGTCTATACCTTGCTGCTGTTGCCTCTGCCTAGAATACCTTTGTCTGTTCCTGCATGATTTATTCTCTGCTTATCCTTCCAAATCTATTTTCTACTCTTCTCAATCAGCTTGTGTCCTTGGAGGCTGGGGAATGACCTCTACAGACAACATGAGGTGAGATCCCTTGCCCTCTCTCTTCCTATTGGGTTAGGCCAATGGAGATTGACAGGAGATTGGACGGCAGGAGGAAAGAGAGGTTAGGATATTTATTCTGTACCTTCCCCTCACACCAGCCACATAAGAGAGTTGTTAGCTATGGTTTTTGTAGCATTCTAGCAACAGCTTCCTCCCCAATCCCTTCAGGCTTTGGGGTGGGTATAGCTTTTACTTTTACTAGTCCCTAGGTGCTCCTCCATCCCTGAGGATTCTTTTAAATCTCTACTCATTTTTCTCAATAGTTTTTTTCAAAAATTCTCTTCAATTACCTTTTTGATAAACCACCTATGTCCACAGGGGACTGATATGGATAATCTTTCCTCACCCTTCGAGATCAGTTCAGAGCTAAGTTATAGAGCTAGTTGTGTCCACATCTTATTTGTACTACTATCATATACTTAACACATTGCAATTTTAATTGTTATGATAAAATACAAATTCAATGGAAGAAGGGAACTTGCCTATGTTGTTTATGCTATTTATCCAAAAATTATGATGGTGTGTGACATATTGTAAGTATTCAATAAATGTTTAATGAATGCTTATTTAAAGCAAAAGTAAGTCTGTATCTTATCATTTGGCTAAGAGAAGGTATATTATAAATACTTGCTTGAATTAAACTTTTCTTAAAAGAAAAGAAGATAATATTTCATGAATAGGTATGGGAAAGAAAGAAGAAAACTTTTATTGATAAGAGAATATAAACAATTAAGTCTCATACTAATACCTATCTCTTGCCATCACAGGAAGCTGGGGCTAGAATAGAGGAGGCATTTAGAGAGTGACACAGAATCATAAGACTAGAAACCTCAAGACAGTAATAATCTTTTTTTTTCAAGATTTTATTTATTTATTTGATGGAGAGAGAGGGAGAGAGATCACAAGTAGGCAGAGAGAGAAAGGGAAGCAGGCTCTCTGCTGAGCAGAGAGCCCAATGTGGGGCTTGATCCCAGGACCCTGAGATCATGACCTGAGCCGAAGGCAGAGGCTTTAACCCACTTAGCCACCCAGGTGCCCCAAGACAGTAATAATCTAACTCTGTACTCATGGAGTACATTTTATGTTCTAGATTCTACATTAGGGCATTCAAATAGCTATTATGCCCATTAATTCTCCCAGTACCATGGTAAGGATGGTATAATTATTTTTATATTACCAATGAGAAAGTTAGATTCAGAAATGTTAAATAAGTTATCCATGGACCCATAGATAGTAAATGGCAAAGCAAAGAATCATACCTACCTATGATCATCTGACTTTAAGTATAGTGTTTTTTGGTCTCAACATACAGAATAATCTTCAGACATCATTCCCTGCCATCTTCAAATTGTTAAGAAATGTAAAGGGTTTGAGATTTTTAACCCTACTTGCAAGCTAACAAAATAACTTGCCATAGTTTTATGGATACTGACAGAAGATACAAGACTACTGGATCACAGACAAAGAATTCACAGCAATATCAGTAGCTAGAGTGTCAGCATTTGCCCTGGTTTCCTGAGCCCCACTTCCAAAGGGACTGTGCAAAGAGGGCCAGGTGATACTTGCACACAGAATAGGTTGTGTTATAGGAGGGGAACCCCAAGCTAAGAGAATGTGAATCTTTTTAATGTAATCAAACCTGTTCACTGCTCCCAGTGAATAGATCCCAGAAGATCCCAGAAAAGGCAGTTTGGAAAAAAGGCAATCAGGTTTCTTTTGTATGTGAGGCATACAAAAACATAAGATATACATACATTATCACCTAACACAAACCTCCTCTCTGACCTCTGCATAAATACTTCTAGTGATAAGGATATCATCTTAAGGCCATCAATCCAATCAGATGGCAATTTAAACTCCCTGTAAAGTTATACTAAGTAAAAGCACTTTCCTTGTAAATTTGCTCACAGGCCTTATAAAGGAATATAATAGATGATACTATTATTTAATCTTCATTTTATGGGAAAAGTAATTGCAGATAAGTGAAACTCAGTAATCCACCTAAGAGAAAGTGGTAGAGCCAGAACTGTGGCTCTAAAGTATGTTTTCCTACTACAACCAGGGAATGTAGAAAAGAAGCCAAAAATCATAGATCTTTAGGAAGACACACTGAGAAGGATAAAAAGAAAATCTAGTGAAGATATGAGAAATAGAAGTGTGTCATTTGAGCATGGTTGTGGATTGTACCCTGCATGTAAGCTCCTCAAAAGCAGGAAATGTATTTCATCATTATACTCCTAGTGCTTGTTATTGGGTCTAGCATATATTACCAATAAAGGTTTGCTGAATGAGTAAAGTTGTTATCCAAGTCATTAAACATTTCTCTATTAAATTTTTTCTAAAGATATCTTAATAACTAACACTGATCTATCTTTTTAATGAAAACACTTAACTGAAATATGTGAGTATCATTACAGGCAAATGGAGATGTGCATATGAATAAATCAATTTCAACTGTTCATTTATTTGACAAACATGTATTAACCTCCTATCAGTAGTAGGAAACCTTACTCCACTATACCCAGTTAATAAAATAGAATTTCTTAATATAAAAGTAACTTAAGTGAACTGCAAATTCCTTAAGTTCTAAATAAAAATAATTCTATTATTAAAAGTTACAGGAAATTTAGGCAATGAGTCTTTTTCAATCTATACATTCATATATACATACATTCTTCTGATTTATTTTAGATCCAATTCCTGAATTCTACCTTCTATGACTCTTCCTCTCCCAAAGAATTCTTGCTAGGTTTATTTCAGGAGCCAAAAGTCATTTCCACAAATCACTGACTCTAGAAGACATGGTGAGCTTAAAATTGCCTTCTTAGGACCAGTTCCCTATGGGCCTACATAAATATTCTACCCAGTGAGTGAAGAAAAGAAATAGAGATAAACGATTCCTTAGCCAAAACTCTTGGAAAATGAAAAATTTTGGAATTCAAGTTAAAAAAAACTTTAAATTTTTTTTCAATACATATATGTTTAACACATGCAGTGGGTTCCAAGACAATTGTCAATAAACAATATTTCCGTAGCAAAATGTATGAATATTCACACTAAGTGGGATAAACAAAGACTAACACCTCTAATCACATCATATATTCTGATAGGTCAGTTTTTGCTTGCAAATAAATTTAACATTACTTAAAAATACATCGTTTTTGAATTTAAGAATTAAGAAGGAAGGATTGTGGCCCTATACCAACTTAGTGGTCAGAGGCTTCACCCTGTCATATTATAAATAACACCTTCTGCTGCCAGACCAGACCCCAAGACATCTAATATTTCAGATTGCATCTTAGTTTGGTCTCCTCTAAACCTTTCTGCTGTACTGCCAAAGAAATCTGCCTAAAATGAATATCTGACCATATCAGTAAGGGTTGGTGATGGGAGTGTGGAGGGGAGTGACATTTGGCACAGAAGATTAGGGAATAAGAATTTGCTAAAAGTCTCATAGTCAGGTGGGGAACCTAAGATCTCTGACATTTTCCCTGGAATCATCCACTAAACTATGTTGACTTAGTTTCCCATTGCTTTATAGATAAAACTCAAACTCTGTATAGAAGGAAGATTAGATCTGACAGCTGAAAAAAATTATAACTGGTAAGTTCTGAATGTTTGTGATCCCCCAAAATCATATTCAAAACCCTAACTCTCAAAGGTAATGCAGTATTACCAGGTCAAGGCCTCAAAGGGTTGGATCTAAGCATGGATCCCTCATTAATGGAATTAGTGCTTTTATAAAGGAGATTCCCACAGAGCTCTCTATCCGCCTTCTACCATATGAGGATAAACTGAGAAGTTTATGACCTGGAAGAGGTCCCTCATTAGAATCTGACCATGCTGGCACCCTGATCCTAAACTTCAGCCTCCAGATCTAGAGCAATAAATGTTGTTTATAAGCTAGCCAGTCTGTGCTATTTTGTAATAAGCCATCCAAAAAGACTAAAACAGTCATAAGAATAAGATCTGTCTACATAATTTGTGCGGGGCCAATGCAAAATGAAAATGTGGGACCCCTGTTTAAAACTTATCAAGAATTTCAAGAAAACATTAAGACAAATACAGTTTTCTACTGAGTGTAGGTTGCACAATTCACACACCTATAAAGGTATTCCATCTATTTTTAAGACCTTAAGAAGAGGGCATGCTACAGGATGTTGCATTGCAGAGAACACAAAATTTGATGTTTAGCAAGCTAGGCTGCAACTACCAAACTGACCATTTGTTTTCTGTGTAACTTTGGGAAACCACTTTATCTATCTCATCCTAAATGTCTACAACTAAAAAATATAAATAATATCTGCCTCTAATGAAATACTATATGTAAAAGAGTACAGTTCAAATATTACCTGAATGAGTCTTCTAATTTAAATATTTCAGAGTAATGAGAGCTCTTTATGTTTTGTTGTCTATATTTTCCCTTCTCCAATGAATAAATGATAATCAGACTTTTGTGTTCTCTTGCCTCAAGGGCCCTGCAGGCCTAAAAACAGAAGTTACTTGAAATGAACTTCTGTGCTTAGTTACTATAAAGACCTAACTGTTGAAGAAATATACTAGTTATCATACCTAAAGAGAGAAGTCACTACTTGAGGTAAAACAATGGAGAGATAACCCTGGGGAAAGAGAGCAGTAAGGTTCCCCTGTTTTGTTAGTTTATATCATTTGACAAGAAAGAATCAAGGCAGCATTAGATCTACTAGATAGTTTTGGAGAGAACTGCCTATTAATTATAACAGGAAGCAAGGCAGGGAGAGCTTTCAAACAGCGGTGCAGGTCTGGCACCTATGAAAGGAGAATAGAAAGAAAGAATTGGGTAGGAAAAGCCTCAGGCTACAGTGTAGTTCTGAGAAAAATCTTAGCCAGGCCTGTGAGGAGTCTGAGAAAAGTTGCTCTTAAAATTCTCCCACACTGAGCAATAATGGTACACCCCTAGGATCTCTACCATATCTAGTTCAGTGACTGAGAGTAGCCTAGGGCACTTGTGGTCTGACCTGTCATCTGGAGGCTGTCTGTCAACTAAGCTATTCAGAGTAGGTTTTCTTAAAGGAAGAGTTCAGTGACACATCATCATGACACACACATCATCATACACACATAGCAAATGGGAAGAGGACTGAGGCCTCCGGATAAAAAAAATGGGTGGGACACCTGGGTGGCTCAGTCATCAAGCATCTGCCTTTGGCTCGGGTCATGATCCCAGAGTTCTGGGATCAAGCCCTGCATCAGGCTCCCTGCTCTGTGGGAAGCCTGGTTCTCCCTCTCCCCCACCCTACTGCTTGTGTCCCTTTCCTCACTGTGTCTCTCTCTGTCAAATAAATAAATAAAATCTTTAAAAACAAATAGGTAGGTAGATAGATAGATGATAGATAGATAGATAAAAGAAATGATGTGGGTTTAGAAAGACTAAACCAGGACAAAGATTCTCATGTACTAGTGAAGTGTGGATGTTACAGAGATCTGAACTCACGTGTTCTTGCAGGCTTATACTTCTCCACCATCAGATTTCTCACCTTTTTTTTTTTTTTAAGATTTTATTTATTTGTTTGAGAAAGAGAGATAGTGAGAGAGAGCACAAGCAGGGGGAAAGGCAGAGGCAGAGTGAGAAGCAGGGTCCCCCCTGAGAAGGGAACTCTACACAGAGCTCAACCTCAGGACCCTGGGATCATGATCTGAGCCAAAGGCAAATACTTAACCGACTGAGCCACCCAGGTGCCCTGGATTTCTTATCCTTAAAAGCTCAGTTTAAATATATCACTGCTTCTATGTATTCTCTGATCTTTCATGATTTCCTAATTTGCAATTCACTTTTCCCACCTCTAGGATCCTATCTTACTTTGCTTACAGAACAGTTGTATCTGCATATTTGTCTTCCCATTTGAATTGCTTTCTCAATAATAAAAAAATGTCTTATTTAATGCAACATGGAATTGACCAGCACAAAGTAGGAATCCATATTGTATGGCTTGGTACATACAACATAGCAGCATCTTCAATATCAGCATGTATCCATTAAAAAACAACAAATTAGGGCGCCTGGGTGGCTCAGTTGTTTGGACAACTGCCTTCGGCTCGGGTCATGATCCCGGAGTCCCAGGATCGAGTCCCATATCGGACTCCCGGCTCTGTGGGAAGTCTGCTTCTCCCTCTGACCTTCTCCCCTCTCATTCTCTCTCTCTCTTTCTCAAATAAATAAATAAAATCTTAAAAAAAAAATTAAAGTTCCCTTAGCCACTAAAACACTCAATACTTTCTCATAAGAGTATGCAGACTAATCCACAAGAACCCTTCAAGTGTGAATGTAAAGGGTATCTCCACTAAACACTGAGAAGTATTTAACATTTGTTTTTACATTTGTTTACCTCTTGACTTAGAATTCTAATTGATGCAACAGAGTTGTAGAGCAGTAAAAGGAAGAAGAACTAGGACAAGAAAAATATAGACATTTTTATTTGTTTTTATTTTGTCAGTTTTGTGTTTTGGCAGCTCATTATCTATCAATGTACCTTGGAAGTTATGCAATGCATCCTGGAATACAGGGATGGTTCAATGAATGCAAATTTATCGATGTAATATTCTTTTTTGTCAGATGAAGGATGAAAATCACATGATTGTCTCAATTGATGGGGGGAAAAAAAGCATTTTACAAAATCCAATACCCTTTGATGAGAAAAGCGGCCAAAGAATTAGGGATAGGAGGAAATTACCTCAACATAATAAATGGCATAGAAGAAAACTCAACAGCTAACATTATATTCAATGGTGAAAAACTGAAATCTTTCTAAGATCAAGAAAAAGGCAAATCCCACTCTTTTTACTTCTATTCAACATAGTACCCAAAGTTCTAGCAAGAACAATTAGGCAAGAAGAAATAAATGGCATCTGAATTGGAAAGGCAGAAACAAAAAAATTCTGTTCACAGATTACATGGGCTTATACACAGAAAACCCTAAAAAGAACACACACACACACACACACGCATGTGTGCATGCACAAACACACAGAACTAATAAAATAATCAGTAACTTAATCTTGTAACACTGAAAAAATAAACATATTTGGGAAAAAATCAGTAAAGTTGCATGACACGAAATCAACATACAAAAATCAGTTGGATTCTATAAACTAACAAGGAACTATCTGAAAACGAAATTAAGAAAACAATCCTATTTACAACTGCATTAAAATATTTTAAAATAAACTTAAAGCAAATGAAAAACTTGTACACTGAAAACTACATATCACTGACAAAATAAATGAAGGGAGATACAAATAAATGGAAAGACATCCCATGTACGTGGATTGAAACACTTAATATAGCTAAAATGTCCATACTGCTCAAAGTATTCTATGGATTCAATGAACCCCCCTCTGAAAATCTCAATGAAAATTTTGCAGAAATAGAAAAAAAATTCCTAAAATTCACATGTAAACTCAAAAGACTCTGAAAAGACAAGAATAATCTTGAGAAAGAAAAACAAAGTTGGTGGTCTCATGCTTCCTGATTTTAAAGTATATTACAATATATTTTGCAATATATTGAGATACAATAGTCAAAACAGAATGGACATGATGGTCCTGGCATAAATAGAGACACATAGAACAAAGGAAGAGAATAGAGAGCCCAAATGTAAACCCTCATATATATGGTCAAATGATCTTTTACAAGGGTGACAATGTTCACAAGAAAGGAAGGCAACCCACAGAATGGGAGAAGATATTCGCAAATGACACTACAGACAAAGGGCTGATATCTAAGATCTATAAAGAACTCCTCAAACTCAACACTCACAAAACAGATAATGACATCAAAACATGGGCAGAAGACATGAACAGACACTTCTCCAAAGAAGACATACAAATGGCTAACAGACACATGAAAAAATGTTCATC
>CM052798.1:34582221-34621320 GCA_028533885.1 Nasua narica
GGGGGGGGTGAGCCTGGTGGTGGGTATCGAGAGGGGCACGTATTGCATGGAGCACTGGGTGTGGTGCATGAACAATCAATCTTTTAGCACTGAAAAATTAAAATAAACAAATTTGGGGAGAAAAAAAATCCTCAGTAAACGTTACATGGATGACTCAATTAACTTTTTAAAAATTTATGAATGAATGGATGAATAAATGAATAAACAAATGAACGGCAAAGAGGTCAGTTATTGAGTTCTAGTTCTGACATATATTAGCTGTGAGGCCTTAGGCAAATAACTAAACTTTTCACAGCCTCAGTTTTCTTACTCATGTATTGAAGGAGTTAAATAAATTTAAGATTCCTTTTAACTATAAATTCTACAAATTCGACATGGATGACAAGTGTGATATTAGCATTACATGCAAAGAAAGGGATATATATATATATATATTTTTTTTTTTTACCTTTTTTTGTGCATGTAGCTGATAATAAGATAACTCTTAGGCTTTTTCTAAAAGAAACTCAATAATCCTTTCTTTTATGCCACACTTTTAATGAAGCAGCCCAACCTACTTTATTAAATTTTTGACTATTTTACAGTTAACATTAGAAAATTTTCAAAAAACATAGACTGGGTGAACAATCAACCTGTCAGCTTATAGACTCTTTTCATCCTATCTTTTCACCATGTATGATTCCATTGAGATTTTAAGTATTGAACTAATAGATACCTAAACTGAAGAAGGTTGGTGTGTGCTGACAAAAATGTCGTGATGATGTCAAAACATTCAAAGATTTAGTAATCTTTACTATTCAATCCTCATCCATCTGTTAGTTTTTGCTATTATCTGTCTCTATATGTTTTCAAAGCACTGATCCTGCTGATATATTTGAACACCTTTCTGATATTAATGTATTTATAATCTTCCTAAACTTTTATACCCCTTATTAACTTGATAATATACAACTTTTCAGATCTTTAGTGCTTTCCATAAAGGCTCTAGTAAGTAGGAATTACAATGCTTAAAGTCATACCTCTGAAAGGCTAGGTAGCATCAAAGGAAGAACACAAAATTTAAATCAGGTATCTAAATTTCAATCCAAGCTCTCTGCCAGTGTAGCCCTGGTCAAATTACTGAGAGTCAGTTCATTTGTAACATGGAAATAATAAGATGCCTAATACATGCTATTGTTGTAAAGATTAAACAAGAAAATGTATGAAAAATATATAGGACAGTGACATCATCAGGTGTTCATTAATGTTTGCCAGTGAGTTGATCAGGTTAATATACCTCAAAATCACCATTTTATGCCTATTCCTAAAATAATCCTTCTAGTAATCCTTATAATAAATACATGTTTATATAACATGAGGATCAGCAAACATTTCCCCAAAGGGATAGATAGGAAATATTTTAGACCTAGAGGTCACATAGTTTCCATTGCAACTATCAAACTGAAACAAAGTAGTATGAAAGCAGCCAAAGATGTAGTACATAAATAATGGGCATGGCTATGTTATAGTGAAACTTCATTTACACAAATAGGTGGACAACACAAAGGCTGGGGTCACAGCTTGCTATCACTCTTTTTAAAGCACATAATTTACATTGCCTTAGTTCATACTCTCAAAAGCCTGAAGGAAGGCAGGCTGAATATTCTTATATCCATTTTATTAAAGATTTTATTTACTTATTTGACATAAAGAGAGAGAGAGAGAGTACGCAGACGGAATAGCAGAGGGAGAGGGAGAAGCAGGTTCCCCACCAAGCAGGGATCCTGACATAGGGCTCAGTCCCAGAATCCTGGGATCACGAGCTAAGCCAAAGGCAGATGCCCAACTGATTAAGCCACCCAGGTGCCCCTCTTAGAACCATTTGACAAATGAGGAGAACTAGGGTGTGAATAGATTTGCCCAAGATCTCAAAATAGTAAGTAGCAGATCCAGCACACAAAAGTGGATCTTTTTTATTTTTAAGTAATAGTTTCTTTTCTTTTCTTTTCTTTTAAGAGTTTATTTGTTCATTTGACAGAGAGAGACACAGTGAGAGAGGGAACACAAGCAGGGGGAGTGTGAGAGGGAAAAGCAACATTCCTGCAGAGCAGGGAGCCCGATGCGGGGCTCGATCGCAAAACCCTGGGATCATGACCTGAACCAGAGGCAGATGCTTAATGACTGAGCCACCCAGGCGCCCCCAAAAGTGGATCTTTAATTGTTCATTAAATATGTGACAATATGCCTAAAAATGAGTCAAGTTGAGTGAAAGTCAAAGTATTTCCACAAATGGATCATTTGTTAGTACCTAAAATCTGAGGTAGTAATAGTAATGTTCACTTGCTGTAAGTCATATCACCAATTTCAAACTCTGTGGAGGAATCTGGTGCAAGTAATAAGAATGGTCCAAAAGATGCAGTGCCCTGCTAGTGAGTGTCTCATCACTAGAAGCATTCAAACAAAAGTCAAAAGCCCTCTGTCATGAAAACTGAAGAATGGATCATAGATAGGTAGTGAGAAAGTTACATAGAATGATGGATAACACTTCTCTTAGAGCTGAGACCTAGATTTCTTGGACACAAAATACAAATACATTAGATATTTTGGAAAGATCACTTCAGATTAAATCTTGTTCCATTAAAAAAACAAATGTTTATAGGAATAAAACCATGGCTCATAGCTTAAACAAGAAAAAAATGTTAAGAACGAAGAAGTGACTTGGAAAAAGTTAAAACAAGGTACCTAGAATTGCTTGGTTGAAGGCCCAACTTGGAGGCATCAAGAACTAATTAGAGAGAAGGATCTGTAGAGCCGTTAGCTCCTTTCTTCATCTAAGAATGGAGAGGGAAATGATCATCATGGATTTGCTAGCCCAAAGGGAAGTTAGAGATTATGTGACATCTTTTTAATTTTTGTTTATGTGAGAGGGACTAGAAACTCAGAAAGAAGTGATTTAATTAGGGGCAAACAAGAGTTAACAGAGGAAATAAGTCCTAAAATCTACCCTTCGAGCCTCCAAAGCCCTTTGCCCTTCTATTCACGTAGTTTCCTATTACTCCATTTTAGTCTTACAACAATCTTGCAAACTAAATCTATTATTCTCATTTTATAAATGAAGAGGCTAAAAATGTCAAGTAAGTCAGCTGGTAAATAGTGGAGCTAGAATTCAAATTCTGGCTTCTTGATTTCTAGTCAAATACTGCCTATCATCTTAAGTTCTTTCTCATGCCTAAAGTTAGTTTCCTGACATAACTTTTTACAAATATTGCTGAGAGCTCAGTAAAACATTTAAAACTTGGACTCATTTATAAATGTCACTACAAACACCCTGACTTGAGAGGAAACCTGAGCTCCTTTAAAAAGAACTAATAAACAGTGAGGGAAAGGGAGAAACCGTGTGGTCCTGTGCCCTTGGAAGACCCTTTTAAGGTTTTATATAACCAGGAAATCAGATTAGCTACTACAATAGAAGTAAAGTCTGAAATTTCTGGGTAAAATGAATTATGTATTTTTTTAAATATTTCACTAGCTTTACTTACTTAAAAGTATAATCCAATTGAGGCTTCTGATAATTGTAGAACTCCCAAATGCAGGCAGCAGGCTAAGCAAGGAGAAAGATGGTTATCCTGTGAATAACTAACAAAATTCCAGGTCAGGCTAATCTCCTGGATTCTACTTTTATGGATCTGGTTAAATATACTTTGAGTCCTGTTCTCTGGTAAATCGAATTCATTCCTGGATGGTTTGAGAAATGAAACAAAATGATGATTCTATAGATGGAAATGGTCAGAACCACAAAACAGTGACTGTCACCATGGACAAATACGCTCATGCACCAAAAATAACTTGATTACCATTTAACCTTGTAATTCTCAGAAAGGCTTTGAGGTCCCAGAAGATTTGCCCAATATGCTGTTAGATCTATAAAATCTTCTTTAATTTTCCTTAGCTTCATTCTTCCCTTCTAGAGAGATAAGAAGGCATCAAATGGCCCTGTGTACTTGGTACTAGAGGATGATCAGTTATAGTAAGAATATATCCTTTGCAATATATATCCTTTACAATATATCCTTAAAATGATAGATTATAATGCTGCAGAAAAACTTCACTAATAATGAAGGAGACATACTCCAACATCTCTAAGGAAGAAATTCTATGTATCAAAGATTATATATGCCAGGCTCTGTGCTAGGTGTCTTACATACTTTCAGTAATTCTTACAACTCTGAAATAAGTATAATATTCCCATTTTTATAGATAAGAAAAATGAAGCTTCAGAAAGTCTAATAACTTCCCAAAAAATGCATAACCAAGGAAGTAGCAGAGCAAGGATTAGAACTCCAAAGCCTATATCCTTTCTACCATAGCCTCTAAACTGCCTATCCCACCCCTAAAATTCTACTATTCTACAATGCCACCTTTATATTCTGACTTTTGGTCTGCTTGCAACTACTTTGACAGCTTATTGCCTATGACAGTAAATCTGACCATTCATTTATGCCACAAGCATATGCTAGATCCTTACTTGACCCTTGGGATTTAACAGTCTCTGTCCACAAGAAATTCATAAAGAATGAAAAAGAAAGAGGCATGAAGGTACAGTAAAGCACTGAAAAGTCCCCAAGAATGCACTGTGGTGTTAGAAAAGGCTCTAAGAGAAGATATGCTAAATTGAGTCTTAAAAACTGAATGAGAATTTGCCAAAAAAAAGTGGTAGGGGAGGATAGAATTCTGAAGAAAAAAGTGCTGAAAGAAGAAGGGGGGGCATTCCTTACAAAGGAAAGTACCAAGTTATGGAGGTAAGAGGGAGCCTGGTACTCTCCATGAATACCTGGTAATAGTTGGGCATAATTGTAGCATATAGTCCAAATGAGAGACTGATAGGAGATGAGACTGGAGAGGGAGGCAACACAAGACTGAAGAGGGCCTTGCAGACCATTATAAGAAGTGGAACTCAGGGGTGCCTAGGTGAATCAGTCAGTTAAGTGTCCAATTCTTTGTTTTGGCTCAGGTCATGATCTCAGGGTTGTGGGATCAAGCCCTGCATTGGGCTCTGCACTCAGTGGGGAGTCTGCTTCAGGATTCTCTTTCTCCATGTGTGCCTCCCCCCTGCTCTCTCTAAAATAAATACATCTTGAAAAAAAATAAAAGAATTTGGATTTTACCCTGAGGTCAGGGAGGAGGTATAAAAGGTTTAAGAAGCATTGATAACTTTTGACCTTTAAAAAGATCTTTCTGGGTATTAAAAGGAGAGTTGATTGAGAGAGATCAAACTGGAGTCACAGAAACTGGCTAGCATATTAACACAGTGATCCAGAGAAACAACAGTGGCCTAAAGTGAACTAAGGATGGCATACAGTTGGAAAGGAGAGACAGATTGGAGAGATGTTTGGAATATTATATTCATATAATCTGGTGATTGAATGCAGGGATTAGAGATGGGGAGGAATCAAGGATAACCCTGGGTTTTTGGACTTGGGAATATGGGTAAATGCTGGTGCCATTAATCAAGAAGGAATACTGGAAGGATTTCTGGAGAAGATGGAAGAGTAGGAGAAACCTAAAATCACCTCATTCCACAGATACAATGAGATAATACTCACATCAGTGCAAATAACACCCCACCCCAAAAAATGTTCTCAAGACTGGCAGAACAAACTCCACAACTCAATGTAGAGAAGGAGCCGTGTCAAAGAGGGTTGGGAAAGCAGAGAAGCAGTATGGAGCTAAATCCCATAGATCTGGCTGCCAGAGGAAGGATGCTGCAGAGTGGGATACAAAACAGACTATAATACCAGGGAACCTCTACAAGAAAGACAAATCCCCATAGCATTTGACATTGAAAATCAGAGGGCTCAAATTTCATGAGGTCTTACAACCAACAAGCCAGACTTAAGACCTAGAACTTTAAAAATCAGAGGATTCTGCTCTTGGAGAACCCAGAGGGCATTAGGAAGCTAAGTATTCACCCTTAAAAAGATAGCACAACAAATCAAAACCACACTGGGATACCACCTTACACCAGTTAGAATGGCCAAAATCAACAAGACAGTAAACAACAAATGTTGGAGAGGGTGTGGAGAAAGGGGACCCCTCTTACACTGTTGGTGGGAATGCAAGTTGGTGCAGCCACTTTGGAAAACAGTGTGGAGATTCCTCAAGAAATTAAAAATAGAGCTATCCTAAGACCCTGAAATTTCACTACTGGGTGTCTACCTCAAAGAAGCAGATGTAGTACAAAGAAGGGCTACATGTACCCCAATGTTCATAGCAGCAATGGCCACAACTGCCAAACTGTGGAAAGAACCAAAATGCCCTTCAACAGATGAATGGATAAAGAAGATACAGTCCATATATACAATGGAATATTATGCCTGCATCAGAAAGGATGAAAATCCAAATTTTGTATCAACATGGACAGGACTGGAAGAGATTATGTTGAGTGAAATAAGTCAAGCAGAGAGAATCAATTATCTTATTGTTCCAATTATGTGTGGAGCATAAGGAAAAACATGGAGGACATTGTGAGAAGGAAGGGAAAAGTGAATGGGGGAAAACCTGAGGGGGTGATGAACCAGGAGAAACTGTGGACTCTGAGCAACAAACTGAGGGTTTTGGAGTGGAGGGGGTGGGGGGTTGGGTGAGCCTGGTGGTGGGTATTGAGGAGGGCACGTATTGCATGGAGCACTCAGTGTGGTGCATGAACAATTAATCTTGTAACACTCAAAAAATAAAAGAAACATATTTGGCATTAAAAAAAAAAAAAGGAACACAAATAGTCCATGGAGATACGACTTAGGTGCAAGAGTTTGAAAAACACATGGGGCACATGGGAGGGAGAATTAGTTACTAATCTCAGAGTTTCAAGAAGGACTTCTCTAGGAATCAAGGCTCTGCAGGTGCTTTCCCTTCCACTACCTACTAGCATAATCACAAGGCCACCCGCAAGAACCAGGCAGTATCTGAATTCACTATCTAATTTGCTGACACTATACCCTGCTCCTCCGAGCACAGTAGTGCTGGTCTCAACACTGCCAGTCCACCCCCCAGAAGAGTGGCACAAAACTTGCCAACCCTGTATCTCCTCACTTCCTCTGGAAGACTCATACACCTTGTTAAAACTACACCCACTGAGTGTACACACAATCTTCCCTGAGCAGCTCAGCTGGCCACAGTATCTCCACAGTGACAGTGCATTCCCTGTGGAAGAGAGACAGTGTGCACAGCTTGCAGTACCACAACCCTACCTTTGCACCCTTTACAGAGTGACCCAAGCTGGAAGGTCACTGCATTGGCTGTTCATCACCTATAAAAGAGGACCACCACATTTTTAAAAGTGCAAGCCTCACATACTACTTTTAAGAGCAAGGGACCTGGATGACTTTCCTAATACACGAACACAAAGAGTGTTAGATAAAATAATAAAACAAAGGAATATGGCCCAAATGATAGAACTGGACAAAATTACAGCAACAGACCTAATCAAAATGTAGATAAGCAATATCCCTGACAAATAAAAATATTGATTATAAAGATATTACTGGACCTCAGACAAGAGTGGAGGATATCTGGGAAACCATTAACAAAGAGATAAAAAAGAAGCAATCACAGATGAAGAACACAATAAATGAAATTAAAAACACACCAGATGAAATAAATAGCAGGTTAGAGAAAGCAGATGAATAAATTAACAACATAGAGAATAAAGTATTGGAAAGTAATCAAACTGAGCAAATAAAAGAAAAAAATTATGGAAAATGAGAATGGACTTAGGGAACTTGGTGACTTCATCAAGTGTAATAACATGACATTATAAGGATCCTAGAAAAAGAAGATAGAGAAAAAAGGCAGAAAATTTATTTGAAGAAATAATAGCTGAAAACTTCCTGAATCCGAACAAGGAAACACATATCCAGATACAGAAGGCACAGAGATCATCCAAAAAATCATCACCAAGAAATAAAGCAATTAAAGTGTCAAAAATTAGTGATAAAGAAAGAATTTTAAAAGCAGCAAAGAATACAGTTACATATAAGGAAACCCCATAAAGCTGATTTTTCAACAGAAACATTGCAAGCCAGAGGGAGTGGCATGATACATTCAAAGTGCTAAAAGGAAAAAATCTGTAGCCAAGTATACTCTATCCAGCAAGGCCACCATTCAAAATAGAAAGAGAAATAAAATGTTTCCCAGACAAACAAAAGCTAAAGAAGTTCACTGCCACTAAAGCAACCTTATAAGAAATAATAATGGGGACTCTGAATGGACCATAAATGAGAGCATAAAACATTGGAAGCAAAAAGTAGTAAAATTAAGAATATCTGTAAAAGTCAGTCAAGGGATTCACAAAATACAATAATGTAAAATATGACACCATATACCTAAAAAGTAGGGAAGGTGGGAGGAGTAAAGAATGAGTTCAAATAAACAACCATCAACCTAATATAGTCTGCTATATGTATAAGATATTATGTACTAACATAATGATAACCACAAATCAAAAACCAGTAATAGATATGCAAAGAACAAAAAGAAAAGAATCCAAGTATACCACTAAAGAAAGCCAAAAAACCATGAAAGAGCAAAAAAAGAAAGGATCAGAGAAAAATTACAAGAAAAAAAAAAACAAGTAACAAAATGGCAATCAATGCATACCTATCAAAAATTAATTTCAATGTAAATGGACTAAATGGCCCAAACAAAATAGATACAGTGGATAAAAATAAAAGACCCATCTATATTCTGCCTACAAGACATTCATTTCAGACTGGAAGGAACCTGAACATTGAAAGTGAGGAGATAGAGAAACATCCATCATGCAATGGATATCAAAAGAAAGCCAAGATAACAATACTTACATGGGACAATAGATACTTTAAAATAAATACTGTAACAAGAGATAAAGAAAGACACTATATAATAATAAAGGGCACAATCCAACAAGAAGATGTAACAATTGTAAATACATATGCACCCAACATAGGAGCACACAAAACAGCTAATAATAAACATAAAGAAACTAATCTATGTTAATGTAGTAATAGTAGGGGACTTTAACACTCCACTTATATCAAGGGATAGATCATCCAAACAGAAAATCAACAAGGAAAGAGTGGCTTTGAATGATACACTGGACCAGATGGAGTTAACAGATATATTCAGAACATTCTATCTTAAAAGAGTAAAACATACATTCTTTTCAAGTGCTCATGGAACATTCTCCAGAACAGAATACATATTAGGCCACAAAACAAATCTCACTAAATTCAAAAGATTAAAGTCATGGCATGCATCTTTTCTGACCACAATGCTGTGAAAATAGAAATCAATCATAAGAAAAAATCTGGAAAGAGCACAAATACATGCAGGTTAAGTAACATGCTACTAAACAATGAATGGGTCAACCAAGAAATCAAAGAAGAAATAAAGGCTCTGAAGTGAAGATGGCAGAGAAGTAGGAGACCTGGTTCCAACTGGTTCCCTAAAGTGAGCTGGATCTACCAGAACATGCTGAACTCCCATGAAATCAGCCTGAGAAGTAAGATTATACACTTCAGGATCTCTACAGGAGAAGAAAGCAGCAGTGGAGAGGTAAAGTGGAGTGGGAACACTCGGACCTATATTGGAGGATATATAGAAGGGGGAGGGAGCCACTAGAAGCAACCCAAGGAAAGTAATACCCCAAATGAAAGTGCCCTCTGTTTGGGGACCAGCATTAACTTAGAGTGGTTAAAAACACTCAAAAAGAGCAAAAGATCCTAAGGAGCAACTAGTAGAATTGGGTGGTCATCGGCATGGATCTAAACCCACGTTCCCAGGAAGGACACCCCCACAGGTAATCCCCCATGTCAAAGAGATACTGGCGGGAGGTCCAGTCCGTGGTCCATGAGACTGCAGCTTTGCACTGCTTGCACCACTTTGTGGACTGGGTGCACTCCCTCACGTGCCTTAGAGAATCTGGTGTGGCCCATGAGCCTGTAGCTTCCCTCTATATACGTCACAGCATGGGCTGGGTACACTCCCCCAAGAGCCTAAAGGAGCCTGGTGTGAGCCTTAGCCTGCAGTCTCTAGGACCTCAGTCAGCCCTCTCAAGCTCCAGGGTCTGGGCACACCAAGCTCACACCTGAGATAACATGGCCAACCACACCCAGGGTGGGCCAGGAGCCTGGAAAGCAGTTGTAGGAACCTCAGCCACTGAAAGTGAGCTCCCAGATCAATATTGCTGGCAGTGGCCCAGGGTTGTAGAAGGGCCACTGGGACAGTGGCTAGAGTGTGCACTGCCTGTGGGAAGCTGCGGTGTGAACAGAGTTTGCAGACAGGGAGTCTGTTTGTTCTGGACCATCCAGAAGGGAGTGGACTGAGGCTTCTCTCAGAGGGGGAGGTCTGGTTATGGGCAGATTCTATGCTTGGACCCCCCGAAAAGCCTATAAAAAGCCACAAAAGAACAAAAACCTCCAGAAAACAAAAGCATCAATAACCGGTTTCCACAGAGCTGAGCCCCATGATAGCTGACATGGTGACTCAACCCAAGCAAGACTGACTGGAAAACAACACGGCAGGCCCCTCCCCCAGAAGACAAGCCAAAACCAAGAGGACAATAACCACAGGGTCCCCATAAAACTGTAAAACCCCAACATCAGGGGAAATCAATATATTAAGTTCCAGATAATGCCCTGAAACCTTTATATTTCATAGATACAAGACTTTTTTTTTTTTTTTTACTCATTCTCATGATTCTTGGTCTTTTAATTTTTAATTTAACATTACAACTAGAGGCTTAATACATTCAGGAAGATCCTAAATAACCTTCCCCACCTGCATTGGGGATTTATATCCTCCCTCCCACCGTAAACTTCTATCAGTGTTTCTGTGTATTTGTTTTTGTTCTGGTATTATATAAATCTTATTATTAGGGTTCATTCTGATTAGGTTCTTTGGGGTAAATACCGAGTAGTGCAATTGCAGGGTCATAGAATAGCTCTATTTTTTTTTTCCTTGAGGAACCTCCACACTGTTTTCCAAAATGGCTGCACCAACTTGCTTTCCCACAAACAGTGTAAGAGGGTTCCCCTTTCTCCACAGCCTCTCCAACATTTCTTGTTTACTGACTAGGTTCTTTTATTTCTTGTCATTTACTTTTGTCAGTCTTTATGTTTGTTTGTGTTTGTTTACACACCTTATAAATCTTATTTTTGGAGCTCATTTTGACTGGGATTTCTTTCTTTCTCTTTCTCTCTCTTTTTATCATTTTTCTTTCTTTTTGGTGGAATTCTGATTGCTCCAAAATCTTCCAGGGTGCACCTTGCCTAGATCGTAGGCAATATATTCAACAAAAATCCCCTCAATCGCTTCCCATCAAATGACTAAAAGGAGGAACACCCAACAGAGGAAAAACCCAAAGACTGTGTCCTCTCCTTCAGTCTACTGGATATGGACATAAACAGTATGTTGGAAAGGGAATTCAGGGTAAAAATTATCCAGGTGATGGCTAGGATGGAGAAAAACATTAATGACAACATAGACTCTCTAAGGGAAGAGTTAAGAACCAGTATGGTGGATGTTAAAAATGCTATCAATGAGATCCAATCTAATCTAAATAGTCTAACAGCTAGAGTAAAGGAGACAGAGGATAGAATTAGTGATCTAGAGGACAAGATAGTAGAGAAGAAAGGTCAGGAGAAGGGCTGGAACAAACTGCTTAGAAACCATGAGAACAGACATAGGGAAATAAATGATGCCATGAAATGTTCCAACATCAGAATTATTGGAATCCCTGAGGGGGTATAAAAAGGAGGAAGACAAAGCTGAACAGATTCTGGATGAAAATTTCCCCATGTGGGGAATGGAAAAAGTGTTTGTGTCCAGAGGCAGAAAGGACACTTGCCAAGATCAGTGAGTCTAGAAAGACATACAGACACATAAATGTGAAATTCACAAATTATGATCTTAAATAAGAGGTCCTGAGGGCAGCTAGGGGGAAGAATCCCTTATGTACAGAGGAAGACCCATCAGAATAACGTCAGAGCTGTCCACAGAAACCTGGCAAGCCAGAAAGGGCTGGCATGATATATTCAGGGAACTAATCAGAATAACATGCAGCCAAGAATACTTTATCCAGCAAGGCTGATATTCAAAATGGATGGAGAGATTAAGAGCTTCCAAGACTGGCAAGGATTAAAAGAGTATGTGACCACCAAGCCGGCACTACAAGAAATTTTAAGGGAAATTCTCTATAAAAGAAGAAAGAACACTTGAATGACACAGAACAGAAACTTACAAACTATAGAAACAAGAACTTCACAGGCGACATGATGTCAATAAACACTTATCTTTCTATAATCACTCTCAACGTGAATGGCCTAAATGCTCCCATGAAATGACACAGGGTTTCAGACTGGATAAAATGATAGGACCTGTCCATGTGCTGTCTACAAGAGACACATTTGGAACCTAAAGATACATCCAGACTGAAAGTGAAAGGATGGAGAACCATCTTTCATGCCAAGGGGCCTCAAAAGAAAGCTGGGGTAGCGATTCTCATATCAGATAAATTATATTTTAAGCTAAAGACTATAGTCAGAGATACAGAAGGACACTACATAATTCTTAAAGGGTCTATCCTCCAAGAAGATCTAACAATTGTACACATTTATGCCCCCAATATAGGAGCAGCCAACTACATAAGTCAACTGTTAATCAAAATAAAGAGTCATATTGATATGAATACATTAATTGTAGGGGAACTTAACAAACCATTTTCAGTAACAGATCATCCAAACAGAAAATCAATAAACAAGAGCTTTGAATAACACATTGGCCCAAATGGATCTGATAGATATATACAGAACATTCCACCCTAAAACAACAGAATACTCATTATTCTGGAGTGTACATGGAACATTATTAAGAATAGATCACAAACTGGGTCACAAATCAGGACTCAACCAATACCAAAAGATTGAGATGATTCCCTCCGTATTCACAGACCACAATGCTTTGAAACTGGAACTCAACAACAAGAAAAAGTTTGGAAGGAATTTAAACACTTGGAAGCTAAAGACCAACCTGCCTAATAATGTTTGGATCAACCAGGAAGTCATAGAAGAACTTAAACAATTCATGGAAACCAATGAGAAAGAAGACACATCAGTGCAAAACCTATGGGATACATCAAAGGAGGTCCTAAGGGGGAAATACATAGCCATCCAAGCCTCACTCAAAAAACTTGGAAAATCCTGAATACACCAGCTCTCTTTACCCCTTAAAGAACTGGAAAATCAAAAACTAATCAAGCCAATCCCACGCACAACAAAGGAACTTATCAAGATTAGAGCAGAGATCAATGAGATAGAAACTAGAGGAACAGTAGAATGCATCAATGAAACCAGAAGTTGTTTTTTGGAAAAAATCAATAAGATTGATAAAACACTGGCCAAACTAATCCAAACAAAAAGAGAGAGGACTCAGATTAACAAAATTATGAATAAAAGGGGAAAGATCACGACTAACACCAAGGAAATAGAAAAAGATCAATAAAAATTATTATCAACAGCTACATGCCAATACGTTAAGCAACCTAGAAGAAATAGATGCATTCCTGGAAATCTATAAACTTCCAAGACTGAAACAGGAAGAAATTGACAACTGAATAGACCAATATGTAATTAACGAGATTGAAGCAAAAATCAAAAACCTCCCAAAAAACAAGAGCCCAGGACCTGACGGCTTCCCTGGGAAATTCTACCAATCATTCAAAGAAGAAATAATACCTATTCTCCTGAAACTGTTTCAAAAAATAGAAACAGAAGGAAAACTTCCAGACCCTTTCTATGAAGCCAGCATTACCCTGATCCCCAAACCAGGCAAAGACCCCATCAAAAAGGAGAATTTCAGACCAATGTCCCTGATGAATATGGATGCCAAGATTCTCAACAGAATCTTAGCTAATAGGATCCACAGCACATTTAAAAAATTATCCACCATGAGCAGGTAGGATTTATCCCTGAGATGCAAGGTGGTTCAACATTTGCAAATCAATCAGTGTGATAGAACAAATCAATAAGAGAAGAGAAAAGAACCACTTGGTCCTCTCAATTGATGCAGAAAAAGCATTTGACAAAATACAGCATCTGTTCCTGATTAAAACTCTTCAAAAGACCCCGAATTGCTAAGGAAATGTTGAAAAAGAAAAACAAAGCTGGGGGCATCACATTGCCTGATTTCAAGCTTTACTACAAAGCAGTGATCATGAAGACAGCATGGTACTGGCACAAAAACAGACACATAGACCAGTGGAACAGAATAGAGAGCCCAAATATGGACCTACAACTCTATAATCAAATAATCTTTGACAAAACAGGAAAAAATATCCAGTGGAAAAAAGACAGTCTCTTCAATAAATGGTGCTGGGAAAATTGGACAGGTATATGTAGAAGAATGAAACTTGACCATTCTCTTACACCGTACGTGAAAATAAACTCAAAATGGATAAAAGACCTCAACGTGAGGCAGTATCAAAATCCTAGAGGAAAACAGAGGCAGTAACCTCTTCAACATCGGCCACAACAAATTCTTTTAGGACATGTCTCCAAAGGCAAAGGAAACAAAAGCAAAAATGAACTTTTGGGACTTCATCAACATCAAAAGCTTCTGCACAGCAAAGGAAACAGTCAACAAAACAAACAGGCAACCCAAGGGATGGGAGAAGATATTTGCAAATGACACTATAGACAAAGGGCTGATATCTAAGATCTATAAAGAACTCCTCAAACTCAACACTCACAAAACAGACAATCATGTCAAAAAATGGGCAGAAGGCATGAGCAGACACTTCTCGAAATAAGACATAGAAATGGCTAATAGACACATAAAAAAATGTTCATCATCATTAGCCATCAGGGAGATCCAAATCAAAACCACACTGGGATAGCACCTTACACCAGTTAGAATGGCCAAAATCAACAAGACAGTAACAAATTTTGGAGAGGATGTGGAGAAAGGGGAATCCTCTTACACTGTTGGTGGGAATACAAGTTGGTGCAGCCACTTTGGAAAATAGTGTGGAGATTCCTCAAGAAATTAAAAATAGAGCTACCCTATGTCCCTGCCATTGCACTACTATGTATTTACTCCAAAGATGTAGATGTAGTGCAAATAAGGCCCACATGTACTGCAATGTTCATAGCAGCAATGGCCATAATTACCAAATGGTGGAAAGAGCCAATATGCTCTTCAACAGACAAATAGATAAAGAAGATATGGTCCATACATACAATGGAATATTATGCCTCCATCAGAAAGGATGAATACCCAATTTTGTATCAACATGGATGGGACTGGAAAAGATTATGGTGAGTGAAATATGTCAAACAGAGGGAGTCAGTTATCATATGGTTTCACTTACATGTGGAACATCAGGAAAAACATGGAGGACATTGGGAGAAGGAAGGGAGGGGTAAATTGGAAATCAGAGGGGGAGATGAACCCGGAGAGACTGTGAACTCTGAGCAACAAACTGAGGATTATGAAGGGGAGGGTGGTGGGTAGTGGGGTCAGCCTAGTGGTGGGTATTGAGGAGGGCACTTATTTCATGGAGCACCATGAACAGTGGTGGTACATGAACAGTGAATCTTGGAACACTGAAAAAAAATTAAATTAATTAAAAAAACAAAGAAGAAATAAAAAATTACATGGAAATAGATGCAGATGGGAATACAGCAGTCCAAAATCTTTGGGATACAGCAAAAGCAATCTAAGAGGGAACTTTATAACTATACAATTCTACCTCAAGAAGCAAGAACAATCTCAAATAATCAACCTAAACTTACACCTAAAGGATCTAGAAAAAGAATGGACAAAACCCAAACCCAACAGAAATAAGGAAGAATACATAATAAATATTAGAGCAAAAATAAATGATATAGAAACTGAAAACCAATAAAACAGACCAGTGAAATCAGAAGCTCATTATTTGAAAAGATCAACAAAATTGATAAACCTATAGCCAGACTCATCAACAAAAAAAGAGAGAGGACTCAACTAAACAAAATTGCAAATGAAGGAGAAGTAATAACAACTAACATCATGGAAATACTAACAATTATAAGAACATATTTTTAAAAATTATATGCCAACAAATTGGACAGAATAGAAGAAATGGATAAATTCCTAAAAACATATAGCCTAACAAGACTGATTTTTTCTTTTTCTTTCTTTTTTAATTTTAAACTTTTATTTTTTCTGTGTTCCAAGATTCATTGTTGATGCACCACACCCAGTGCTCCATGCAATACGTGCCCTCCTCAATACCCACCACCAAGCTCACCCAACTCCTCAATCCCCTCCCCTTCAAAACGCTCATTTTGCATATCAGAGTCTATAGTCTCTCATGCTTCATCTCCCCCTCTGATTTCCCCAATTCACCCTTCCTTTCCTTCTCCCAAAGTCCTCCATGTTTTTCCTTATTCTCCACACATAAGTGAAGCTATATGATAATTTATTCTCTCTGCTTGACTTATTTCACTCAACTTAATCTCTCCCAGACTTGTCCATGTTGATATAAAAGTTGGGTATTCATCCTTTCTGATGGAGGCATAATATTTCATCGTATATATAAACCATATCTTCTTTATCCATTCATCTGTTGAAGGACATCTTGGCTCTTTCCACAGTTTGACTATTGAGGTCATTGCTGCTATGAACATTGGGGTACATGTGGACCGTCTTTAAATAGAAAATTTGATCAGACCAACTACTAGCAATGAGATTGAATCAGCAATCAAACAACTCCCAATGAACAAAATTCCAGGACCAGAAGGCTTCAGAGTTGAATTCCACCAAACATTTAAAGAAGAGTAATTACCTATTCTTCTCAAACTACTTAAAAAAATAGATATGGAAGGAAAACTTCCAAATTCATTCCATGAGGCCAGCATTACCCTGATAACACAACCAGATAATTTAATACTTGTGTCTGACACCACAAAAACAAGAACTTCAGGCCAATATCTCTGATGAACACAGATGCAAAATCCTCACCAAAATAATAGCATACCATATACAAGAATACATTAGAAAAATCATTCACTACAATGAAATGAGATTTATTCCAGGGATGTAGGAGTGATTTAATATTTGCAAATCATTGCATCACTTCAACAGATGTGAAAAAAATAATTTGACAAAGTACAACATCCATTCATCATAAAAACCCTCAACAATGTACGTTTAGAGGAAACATACCCCAACATAATAAAGGCCATATGCAAAAAAATATACAGCAATAATCATACTTAATGGGGAAAAATTGAGAGCTTCCCCCCTCCCAAGGTCAGGAATAAGACAAGCATGTCCAGTCTTAGCACTTTTATTTAATACAGTGCTGGAAGTCCTAGCCACAGAAATAAGACAACAACAAAAAAATAAATAAAAGGCATCTAAATAGGCAAGAAA
The DNA here is from genome assembly GCA_028533885.1 of Nasua narica. Taxonomy (NCBI): domain Eukaryota; kingdom Metazoa; phylum Chordata; class Mammalia; order Carnivora; family Procyonidae; genus Nasua; species Nasua narica. The sequence continues at coordinate 34,599,652 of CM052798.1, forward strand.
GAAGTCAAATTCCCATCACTCACAGACAACATGATACACTATGTAGAAAACCCAAAAGACTCCACCAAAAAAACTACTGAAACATACACAAATTCAGCAAAGTCACAGGAAACAAAATCAATATACAAAAAATCTGCTGTTTCCTATATACTAATAATGAAGCAGCAGAAAGAGAAATTAAGAAAACAATCTCATTTACAAATATGCCAAAAATAATTAAGTACTTAGGAATAAACTTAACCGAAGAGGTGAAAAACCTGTACTCTGAAAACTATAAAACATTGATAAACAAAATTAAAGACAAGAAAAATAAATGGAAAGACGTTCTACGCCTATGGGTTGGAAGAACGAACATTGTTAAAATGTCTATACTTCCCAAAGCAATCTACACATTTAATGCAATTCCTATCAAAATACCAAAAGCATTTTTCACAGAACTAAAACAATCCTAAAATTTGTATAGAACCACAAAAGAATCCAAATTGCCAAATCAATCCTAAAAAGGAAAAACAAAACCAGAGGTATCACAATTCCAGATTCCAAGTTATATTACAAAGCTGTAGCAATCTAAGCAGTATGGTACTGGCACAAAAGTGGACACATAGATCAATAGAACGAAATACAAAATGCAGAAATAAAGCTACAACTATATGGTCAATTAATCTTCAACAAAAGAGGAAAGTATGTGCAATGGGAAAAAGACAATCTCTTCAACAAATGGTTTTGGGAAAACTGGACAACTACCTGTAAAAGAATGAAAGTGGACCACTTGCTTACATCATACACAAAAATAAACTCAAAATGGATTAAAGACCTAAATGGGAGACCTAAAACCATAAAAATCCCAAGAGAGAGCACAGGCAGTAATTTCCGTGGCATCAGCTATAGCAACATTTTTCTAGATATATCTACTGAGGCAAGGGAAATAAAAGCCAAAATAAACTATTGGAACTACATCCAAAAAACCAAACCAAACCAAACCAAACCAAAACAAAACTTCTGTATAGTGAAGGAAACAATTAACAAAACAAAAATTCCACCTACTGAATGGAAGAAGATATTTGCCAATGATGTATCTGATAGTTAGTTTCCAAAATTATTAAAGAACTTATACAACTCAACACCCCAAAAAATAAATAATCCAATTAATAAACTTGCAGAAGGCATAAATAGACATTTCTTCAAAGAAAACATGCAAACCCACATGAAAAGATGTTCAATTTCCCTCATCATCAGGGATAGGCAAATCAAAACTACAATGAGATCTCACCTCAAACCTGTCAGGATGGCTTAAATAAATAAATAAATAAATAAATAAATAAATAAATAAAACACAGGGAACAGCAAGTGTTGGCAAGGATGTGGAGAAATAGGAACTCTCATGCACTGTTGGTGGAATGCAAACTCGTGTGACCGCTATGGAAAATAGTATGGAGACTCCTCAAAATGTAAAAATAGAACTACCCTATGACCCAGTAATTGCACTACTGGATATTTACCCAAAGAATACAAAAACACTAATTTGAAAGGATGTATACACCCCTATTTTTATAGCAGCATTATCCACAATAGCCAAACTATGGAAGAAGCCCAAGTGTCCATTGATAGAATGGACACATAATGGAATATTATTCAGCCAAAATCTTCCCATGTGCAACAACAGGGATGGAGAGGGAGAGGGTATCATGCTAAGCAAAGACAAATACCGTATAATTTCACTCATATGTGGAATTTAAGAATCAAAATGCATGAGCAAAGGGAAAAAAGAGAAAAAGATAAACCAAGAAACAGACTCTTAATTACAGAGAACGAACTGTTGGTTATCAGAGGGGAGGTAGGTGCAGAGATGGATGAAAGAGTCTATGAGGATTAAATAGTACATTTTTTTGTGATGAACATTGAGTTATATTTAGAATTATTGAATTACTGTATTGTACACTTGAAAGTAATATATCACTATATGTTAACTATACTGGAATTAATACTTTTAAAATTTTTCAAAAAGAGAGAGTATACTGGAAGAAAAGCAGAATACAGAGGAAAAATAATGAACTTTGGAGAGTCATTCAGCCTTTACTGAACATACACTATGAATAAACTCTGTTCTGAGAACTGGCTGTTCTATATGTAATTTGATCTCAACATCTGTTACTGCCACAGTGTGTCCAGGTGCTGAAGTGACAGATGCTACAGATTTGCCTGTCCCATACAATAATAGTCACTAGCTACATGTGGCTATTTAAACTTAATGCAAAGAATATGACATAAAACGTAAAATTTTGTTCCTTAGACACACTAGCCACAACTGAAGAACTCAATAGTCACATGTGGTTAATAGCTACAGTATTAACATCAGAGATACAAAATATTTCCACCATTGCAGAAAGTCCTATTGGACAGTTCTTCTATAGATATTTGGCTTTAAGATAGATAGTTGGACATAATTTCTTCTGGAGCATCCGAGTCTCCAAACCTGTCCAAACGGCCCCAGTGGAAGATGGAGCTAAACAGAGAACTATGTTTTTCAGAATGGCTTTTCCTGTGTGGTTTTGGCTTAAAGTTGGTCAAATGGGGAAACTGCCCATGATATGGAAGGTGAAAATAAAGGAGCAGCCATTAGTCTACACAGATCTTTGCTTAGTCAGATTTAATAACATCAGATACAGAGGTATCTCAAGGATTCAGTTTGTCCTTCTTCTCCCCTGTTCTAATTTTAGCTCTTTCCCTTTCTGCTGGCCTTACTCAACCAGAGATCTCAGATCCACCACAAAATGTCTGGCTGCAGACTCCCATCTTCAGTAGCTACACAGAGTCAATGGCCTTCTGTAGATCTCTCCATGATCACATACTGCTGTCTCACTTTGGCATCATGCTTCTCAGATTAATGGGCTAGTGATCCTTCTCTGATCCTCCAACTCCTCCTTCTTAATCATCACTTCCTTAGATCCTCCCACACATTAATTAGATATTTCTAATTCCTTTAATGAAACCTCTTATAGTCATAATGATCTATTCCATAAAATGTCTGCAAGAGCTAGAAAGAGCTCTATTCTGGGAGTTGGAAAGCCTCAGAACTATGGCATTGCTAAAAGAACAGACTTTGAAACCACTTACATAAAGATTCAAATGCTGACACTGTTACTTATTAGATCCTTGCAACCTTGAGCAGATTATATTATCTTGGTTTTCTCTTCTCTATAAGGGAGATAACACCTTCATCTTACAGAGCCAATGAGAGCGTAAAATGATAAAATGTATGGCAAAGACCTAACAGTGTGAGGCTAAAGTAGATGCTGAATCAATAGTAATGCTTACTCCTTTGCCATACTAAGATTTAGTCCTCAGCCCATCATCTCTTAGGCAAGAGAATTAAAACAAATGACTTCAACCTTCCCAGACTCCGGTTTCTCCTTAGACCTTATCAAGCTTCTAAACTGATACACATCTCAGGCTCCTGAGTAAAGAATTAATAGATCCTGGCCTGCAATCCAATTAATGTAGTCTCAAAGTCTGAATATCTTTCAAGGATTAAGCTTTCACCAAACTCTAAGAATGGCTTTTCTTTTTCCCCAATAGAGGAAATTCAGTCAATTGTTCAAATTCATTTCTTCTCCCAAATGGTTTTTATGCCATCCTTCAAAAACTCTAATATCTCCAATGAATTAAAGTTATCTAACTCTGGCACTTGGAGGAGACACTTGTTGGTATGAGTCAGAGCCCAAATGCCTCAAATGTATTTGAGTGGTAGGAGCAATCCCTGTATAGGTGAACTACTAATATACATGAGGCTCAGGCCAGACAATGGCAAAAGAATTACAGCCTCTACACACTAGTTTTGCTCTACTATGTCTATTTTATACCTCAACTAATATGCAGCTGCCAACTGTGTAAACACATATACATACATAAATACACTTGAAAGACAGATAAAATAAGATAAACAATAAAAAGCATCGAGAAAACACTTAATAGAAATTCACAAGCATGTTAACATGGTTTCTCTCTAGGTAGTAGAATTATGAGTGATTATGAGTGATTCTTTGTTTTCCTTGAAGGTCTCTGGTCTCCATGTTTTTCATGATGTTATATTATTTTTAATTATAAATAATTACTTATTTCTAGTAAAATAGCATTTTTCTTGCATTCATAGTAATTGGTATAATGAGTGGAAAGTTCATTTTTTAGGACCTGGGATTCAAAATACTGGAATTACATTCTAGTTCTGTCACATTTTAGCTGTATGACTTCAGACAAGTTTCTTAGCCTGTGAGCATCAATTCTCATCTTTGTGCAATGAAGGTAATAACATCTAACTCGTGATTGTTTTGAAGATTAAGTGCAATATGTAAGTTAAGTTCTTAGGGCCTAACACATAGTAGGGACTTGAATAATGGTGCTACTAGCATGATTAATTGAGGTAGAAGTAACAGCAAAAATAAAATAACAATATCACAATAACAAATATAATAATAATAATGATAAAATAAAAATAAATTTTAGTGATCAGTTAGGTCACTGTATCACCTGATTAAGACAGTGAGGTCCAGAGAGATAGACCAAGATTATACAGTTGGGTGGAAAATTACTCATTCCCAATCCTGTGACTTCATATCTCAGAAAATTTGGTTTGTAAGGAATGTTGGTTTAATTTAACTGGTATGTTTTAACACCCTCAGTGTTGATTAAACAAGGTGTTGCCTCTGACAGAATTCACATTTTATCAGACAGAGAATAAGGCCCATCCATACCTAGTTCAAAAATACTGTCAAGGACTATCATGGAGTTATAGAAATGTGCAGTGGGACCACATGGAAAGAAACTACTAGAGCCCTTCTTGGCTTGGAACAGGAGACATAAAAGTTTAACAAAGGTGACCTCTGAGCCAGATCTCAAAGGAACAGAATATTTTGTTAGGATATTAAAGAGAAAGGGGGCACTAAGTTTGAACAACTGTGTGAATGAAGACCTGAAGACCCGAGGGTATAATATTTCACAGGTAGAAGTTTGATGTGGATGCACAAAGATAGATTCATTTAGTCAACTACTCAAAACAATATTTCTTTCTTTAAAAAAATATTTTATTTATTTATTTGACAGAGAGAAAGAGATCACAAGTAGGCAGAGAGGCAGGCAGAGGAAGAGGGGGAAGCAGGGTCCCCGCTGAGCAGAGAGCACACTGTGGGGCTTGATCCCAGGACCCCAAGATCATGACCTGAGCTGAAGGCAGAGGCTTTAACCCACTGAGCCACCCAGGCGCCCCCAAAACAATATTTCTTAAGCACTACTCCTCTACACCAAGCAATGTGCTAAGCTGACTAGGTGGTATAAGAAGAGTTTTGATTGGGACGCCTGGGTGGCGCAGTTGGTTGAGCAGCTGCCTTCAGCTCAGGTCATGATCCCAGCGTCCTGGGATCGAGTCCCGCATCGGGCTCCTTGCTCAGCAGGGAGCCTGCTCCTCTCTCTCTGCTTCTGCCTGCCTCTTTGCCTGCTTGTGTTCTCTCTCTGTTAAATGAATAAATAAAAAAAAAAAATCTTTAAAAAAAAAAAAGAAGAAGAGTTCTGATTACCAAACCAAAGAATTGGGGTTTTATTCTAATAGTTTTTTAAATGAAGAACAAGATCAAAGCTTTTCCTTTTTAAAATCTGATTATGCTACTGCTGACTGGACTGTTTTCCCCCAGTGCCAATGGCATTAAAACAAAAACAAAAACAAAAAAACGCCCTAAGAGCTACTGCTGAATATAAAGCAGACCTTACTGGAGCATTTCATTTTGTGTCTGGTGCCGTGGCAGGAAGAAAGTATCAGCCCTTCCCCATTGATTTTCTGGTGGCAGCAGCAAAACTGCACTTTGAGGAGAATGACCTCTAGGTTGATTAAGATTTGAAAAATGTTGGATTTATGCTATAAATTCTGGCTCAAGCTGAAGAGGCGCTAATGTGATTGGAACTCTTGCAGTAACTGTCAGAGGCAAGAGATCGATCTGAAATTCATGTTCAACAATCCTACTTTACCCATTGAGCTAAAACCAGTTTTTAAAAATGGCAAGCTTCTTTAAGAAACACAGGAATATAGGGTCAGTCTATTCCCACTCCTCGTTGTTGTTGCTTCATATTGCAGGCACAACATATTGAGTAGTTAATATTTTAATGTAAATGAGATATAAACATCCCCTCTCAGAAAGAAAAGAAAAGAAAAGAAAACCTGAAGATGCATTAAAATTTTCTTAAATTGAGAATTTCCTTGGCAAAGATATATTTGGTGCAAGAAATTCACTATCTGTCAGTCTAACCTTCACTCTGCTCCAGCACTGCTTAAAATTCACTACATAAAGTGTATTGTTACAGTAATAAGTTTGTCTTGGCAGGGAGAATGGGCTAAGTCAATGAGCAGTCTCACTTATATCTGCAAACTCTGCTTCTTAATCCCCAAATGATCCTGGACCCACAGCACAGAAAATCAGGTATTTATTGTTATTCTGGTTTCTCTGCCTAATGCTTTGCTTCAAAAAGAATGAAACTTATTAAATAATAAAAGAGAAATTAAGCCAAATCATCAAGTTTGCCTGCTTTTCAAATGGAACACCTGTTCTAGAGTGTGAGAGACTGGAAAGAAAAGAAAAAAAAAAAAGATGCCCGACACACCTAGCCCTGTATGCCAAACCATAATAAAAAACACATTTGCTATTACAGAGATATTGCTTGGTATGACCATAATCCATCTCCTGTGGAGGAAAAAAGATATTTGTTTTCATATGTTTGCACTGAAATATTCATATACATTAAAAGGTCATCAATATGAATTAACCGCTTATTATGTGCTCAGCCCCCATTAAGTGTGACTTTTAATGAGCTCCCATGGTACTATAGGCTACTTTGATTAGAGCACTTATATACTGTAATGTAATTGTTTAGGTACAAATTCACATTGAAGTAAAAAAAGAACTTTTTTTTTAATAGTCATACTCCAAGTAATTGGTTTAATGACTGGAACATGTTATATATTCAGCAATGCCTGAACAAATGAAAGAATACCTGAATGAGATTGAAAGAACTATAAGTAGAAAGAGATTAAAGAACAGGAAAGAAGGAAGAAGTGACCATAAAAAAGAAAGTGTATGGAACCTATGTTAAAATTATACTAAATTATTATTAGATGGATATCTATCTATCATCTATCTATTTATCTATCATCTATTTATCTATATACTTGTATGTATGTGACCATCCCCCCCATATAAAACAGAGTATCTTCCCTACCCTTCTGACTGGAAGAAGGTAGGAAAACACTGTCTATTTTCCTCCCACTTAAAGCAGACTTAGAGATATAGAGTCTACTTTAACCAAATTATCCATTAACCAGAAAACAAGACAGTTGCTTTTCTACTACACTGTGACAACTTTTTGAGGGAATATTATTGTCCCACTTATAACTTCACCTATCTTCCTCTATCTTTCAAAGACTTAACTCTCAGAAAGCAAAATGGAAAGAATACAGGAGAGGAACACTAGTAGCACAAAGTATCTTAGAATGTGTTTTCCCTACACTTGCAAAGGCAAAAACAGAGACCAAAATCAGGGAACCATATAAACAGGAAATTATAGTGTGCTACTTAATATACACTGCACTTCTAAGTACCAGAAAATAAAGAAACTAAGGTAGGGGTGTGTGTATAAATGTGTGTGTGTTTGCATTTGTGTATATTTGTTTGACAAGTAGTGAGAGAAGTAAAATAATCCAAATGCACCACAGATAACTATGCTAAAAAAATATTCTTCTAAACAATGGGAATTAAAGTGGGTACTATGCAGCATTATTTTTAATAGCAAAAAATGAAAAAAAAATCTATGCTTAACATGTTAAAGCGATACATTCATATGTACAAGTATTATGAATATAGTCTGAGACTATTTAAGTGTAAAAATGCTCAAGACATGATACTATGAAAAAAGAATATAAAACTATATTGTAAAATTTCAAGTTCTTTTATGTAAATCAGTTCCTGTTCCCTCCACATCTCTTCACTGTTGGTTAACTGAAAATTAGGATTTCTTTTTGTAAGAAAGAATACAGAACCATTTGTCTTTCTGTGTAGCTCCTGACACAAGGTGGGACTTCAATAAACAAATGTTGAATAAAGGAGAGAATGAGTAAAACAGGCATGCTCTGGGCCTCTTGAAAGGAGGAGCTCAATATGCAATGCCACTGTCAAAGCTTGCTCTCCACAAAGGAAAGGGTCTTTCTCTGCATCAGTTGTCTCCCATCTGTCCAACATACCATAGTGAGGCCAGGGAATAGAAAAAAATGGTGCAAGAGAAGCAGAAGCTCTCACCAATCATTACCCTCCTGAGGCCATTAGAAGCCAGGTACCTAAAGAAGTCAGACCCCCTGGTTTCTGGCAATACTCTTCTTTAACTGTGCCAGGGCTTTCTCTAATTACAAAATAACTCATGATAATACAATTATCCAGCTTTCAACAACACACAGGTAAAATTAATAACATAAAATTGGGTCAAAGTATTTAGGTCAGAAAATCAACTACTTTCTGGAAGGTAGGATGTGTAGAGAAGTGAATCTGAAGCAATGGGAAGATAGAACATGGGGGAAGGGCCCAGCTCCCAGCAAGCAGTAGAGAAGCAGAGGACAAAATCAGAACTTTTAGAAGTCTGCTCCACTGAGGAACGTTGCTCAGATGCTAAGCAGGGGGTGGAGCCCTCACAGGAACAGTGTGGTCTCAGGGCCCATGGGGTCACAAAAAGACTAGGGATGTCTGAGTGTTGCAGAGCACCCAGGTATGAAAGTGGGAAAGCCAGCTGGAGAGACAGAGCCAAAAAGAGGGCTCTCAGCCCGGATTACCTTAAACCATGATCTGAGGCATAGTCAGATATCTGCTCTTCAAGCAGGGACCCCACAAGAGGCAGATCTGGATAGACCTCTTCCTTTCTCCTCTGGGAGTCATGGTGCAAGAGTGCTTTGCAGGAATTTGCTGGGTTTGGAGACTCTAAATGGGGCCAGGCTCCAGAGATAGAAATGCTTGGTCACAGGTCGGGTAAGTTCAGAGTGTGGCCGGAGACCAGGGAGACGGGAGTGATTGACTGCTTTTCTCTGAGGGTGAACTGAGGAGTGGGGCTCTGAGCTCCCAGCTCCTATGGGCCAGAGACTGGGAGGCCACCATCTTCATTCTCCTACTCCAAAGCTGTACAGAAAGCATTTGGGGAACAAAAGCTCCTGAGAGCAAACCTGAACAGATTACTTAGCCTGGCCCCTGGCAAGGGTGGTGCAATTCTGCCTCAGGGAAAGATATCTGAGAATCACTGCAACAAGCCCCTCCCCCAGAAGATCATCAAGAACATTAAGCCAAGACCAAGTTCACTGATCTATGAGAACTACAAACTCCAGAGCAAGGGGAAAGCAACAAATAGAATTCATGGCTGTTTTCCCATGATCTTTTACTCTTTCAAGGTTAATTTTTTTTAATTTTATTTTTTTCTTATTCTATTCTTTAAAATTTTTTTCTTCTTTCCTATTTTAACGTTTTTAAAATATTTTATCTTATCAATACCTTTTAAAAAATCTTTTCTAATTTTCAAAGTTATAGTCATATTTTATCCCCTCATTGTATTTAACCTTATATTTTGTATACATACAGAGGTTTTTTTTCTTTAAAATTTTGGGATATAATTTCTTCTAATAGATGAAAATATACCCTAAATCTAGCACACAGCTTTGTTCTAGTCTACAGCCTGAGCACATTCTTTCTTCTTTTTTTTCAACCAACTTCTATCTTACCAATTCCTTTTTTAGAATCCTTTTTAATTTTCATCTTTACTGTCATATTAATCCCTTCATCATGTTTACCCTTATTTTTCTATATATATAACTTTTTTCTTTCTCTTAAGTGTTGGTAGGTAGTTGCTTCTAATAGACCAAAATACACCCAAAATCAAGTATGTAGCTCTGTTCTATTCCCCAGTCTAATTTATTTATTTATTTATTTATTCATTCATTCATTCATTCATTCACTCATTCATTTATTTATTTTCCATTTTTTGCCCCTTATATCTACACCCAGTTTCCACTCTCTTCTGATTTGGTTAGGGTATGTTTTTCTGGGGTCATTGCTACCCTTTTAGTATTTTGTTCTCTCATTCATATTCTGGACAAAATGGCAAGGCCGAAAACTCACCTCAGGAAAAAAAAAAAAGAACATGAGGGAGTACCGATGGCTACGGACTTCATCAATATGGATATTATTAGTAAGATGTCAGAACTAGAGTTCAGAATGATGATTATCAATGTGCTAGTTTGGATTGAAAAAAGCATGGAAGATACTAGAGAATCCCTTTCTGGAGAATTAACATCGCTTTCTAGAGGAATAAAAGAACTTAAATCTAACCAAGTTGAAACCAAAAAAGCTATTAATGAGGTGCAATCAAACATGGAGGCTCATGCTACAAGGATAAATGAGGCAGAAGAAAGAATTAGTGATATAGAACACCAAATGATAGAGAATAAAGAAGCTGAGGCAAAGAGAGACAAACAACTACTGGACCATGAGAGTAGAATTCAGGAAATAAGTGATACAATAAGATGTAACAATATTAGAATAATTGGGATCACATAAGAAGAGGAAAGAAAGAGAGGGACAGAAGGTATATTGGAGAAAATTATAGCAGAAAATTTCCCTTATTTGGCAAAGAGAACAAGCATCAAAATCCAGGAGGCATGGAGAACCCCCTGAAAATCAATAAAAAGAGGTCAACACCCAGACTCACCTAATAGTAAAACTTATGAGTCTCAGAGGCAAAGAGAAAATCCTGAAAGTAGCTCTGGACAAGAGGTAGGTAACCTATAATGGTAGAAGTATAAGATTGGCAGCAGAACTATCCACAGAGACCTGGGAGGCCAGAAGGAACTACCATAATATATTCAGAGCACCAAACAAGAAAAACATGAAGCCAAGAATACTATATCCAGCCAAGAATACTATATCTAGCTGTCATTGAAAATAGGAGAGATAAAAAGCTTCCAGGACAAACAAAAACTAAGAGAATTTGCAACACCAAATCAGCCCTACAGAAAATATTGAAAGAGGTCCTCTAAGCAAAGAGAGAGCCTAAAAGAAACATAGACAAGAAAGGAACAGAGACAATATACAGTAACAGTCACCTTATAGGAAATACAATGGCACTAAATTCACATCTGCCAATAGTTACCCTGAATGTAAATGGGCTAAATGCCCCAATCAAAAGACAAAGGGTATCAGAATGGATTAAAAAAATAAAAAAGACCCATCGATATGCTGTCTACAAGAAACTCATTTTAGACCCAAAGACACCTCCAGATTTAAAGTGAGGAGTGGAAAACAATTTGCCATGCTAATGGACATCAAAAGAAAGCTGGGATGGCAATCCTTATATCAGATAAATTAGATTTTAAGCCAAAGACTATAATAAGAGAAGAGGAAAGACACTATATCATACTTAAAGGGACTGTCAAACAAGATCTAACAATTGTAAATATCTATGCCTGTAACATGGAAGCAACCAATTATATAAACCAATTAATAACAAAATCAAAACAATTAATAACAAAATCAAAGAAACACAATGATACAGTAATAGTACAGGACTTTAACACCCCCCACACTGAAATGGACAGATCATCTAAGCTAAAGATCAACAAGGAAATAAAGGCTCTAAATGATGCACTGGACCAGATTGATATCACAGATATATTCCATCCAAAAGCAACAGAATACACATTCTTCTCTACTGCACATGGAACATTCTCCAGGATAGTTCACATTCTGGGTCACAAATCAAGTCTCAATTGGTACCAAAAGATTGGGATCATTCCCTGCCTATTTTCAGACCACAATGCCTTAAAACTAGAACTCAATCACAAGAGGAAAGTTGAAAAGAACTCAAATACACGGAGGCTAAAGAGCATCCTACTAAAAAATGAATGGGTTAACCAGGAAATTAAAGAAGAACTTTAAAAATTTATGGAAACATATGAAAATGAAAACACAACTGTTCAAAACCTTTGGGACACAGCAAAGGTGGTCTGAGAGGAAAGTATATAGCAATACAAGCCTTTCTCAAGAAACGAGAGATCTCAATTACACAACCTAACCTTACACCTAAAGGAGCTGGAGAAAGAACAGCAAAGAAAGCCTTAACCAAGCAGAAGAGAACAAAAACCAGAGCAGAAATCAATTAAATAAAACAAAAGGAATTGTTCAGAAGAACAGTATAACAAATCAACGAAACTAGGAGCTCGTTCTTCGAAAGAATTAATAAGATTGATAAATCCTTGGCCAGACTTATCAAAAAGAAAAGAGAAAGGACCCAAATTAATAAAATCATGAATGAAAAAGGAGAAATCACAACCAACACCAAAGAAATACAAACAATTATAAGAACATATTATGAGCAGCTATACGCCAGCAAACTAGACAATCTGGAAGAAATGGATGCATTCCTAGAGACACACAAACTACCAAAACTGAACCAGGAAGAAATAGAAAACCTGAATATACCCATAACCAGTAAGGAGATTGTAACAGTCATCAAAAATCTCCCAAAAAATGAGAGCCTAGGGACAGATGGCCTCCCAGGGGAATTCTACCAAACATTTAAAGAAGAATTAATACCTATACTCCTGAGATTGTTCCAAAAAATAGAAATGGAAGGGAAACTTCCAAACTCATTTTATAAGGCCAGTATTACCTTGATACCAAAACCAGATAAAGGGATAGTATTCAAAATCTATAATGAGCTCATCAGACTCAACACCCAAAGAACAAATAACCCAGTCAAGAAATGGGAAGAAGACATTCATTCATTCACAAGAAGAACAAACATTTCCTCAAAGAAGACATCCAAATTGTCAACAGACACATCAAAAAGTGCTCAACATCACTCCCCATCAGGGAAATACGAATCAAAACTACAGTGAGATATCACACCAGTCAGAATTGCTAAATTAACAAGGCAGGAAATGACAGATATTGGCAAGGATGTGGAGAAAGGGGAACCCTCCTACACTATTGGTGGGAATCAAGCTGGTGCAGCCACTCTGAAAAACAGTATGGAAATTCCTCAAAAAGTTGAAAATAGAGCTACCCTATGACCCACCAACCACACTACTGGGTATTTACCCTAAAGATACAAATGTAGTGATCTGAAGGAGCACATGCACCTGAATGTTTATGGCAGCTATGTCCACAATAGCCAAAGTATGGAAAGAACCTATATGTCCATCAATAGATGAATGGATAAAGAAACTGTGATATGTGCACACACACACACACACACACACACACTGGAATATTATGCAGCCATCAAGAGAAATGAAACCTTTCCATTTACAACAACATGGATGGAACTAGAGGGCATAATGCTAAGCAAAATAAGTCAATCAGAGAAAGACAATTATCATATCATTTCCCTGATATGAAGAATTTGAGAGGCAGGGCAGGGGTTGTGGGGAGTAGGGGGGATTGAAACAAGATGGGAGAGGGAGGGAAACAAACCATAAGAGTTTCTCAATCTCATAAAACAAACTGAGGGTTGTGGGGGGTAGGGGAGTATGGCTAGTGTGGCTGGGTTATGGACATTGAGGAGGATATTTGCTATGGTGAGTGCTGTCAAATGTGTAAGCCTGATGATTCATAGACCTGTACCCTGGGGCAAATAATAGATTATATGTTAATAAAAATAAAAGTATTTAGGTAAAAAACAAGATCATTAAAATGACAAATTGGTTAAAAATGAACAATCACATTATCCTCCTGTGTGTTTATTTTACTTCACCTTCTCCCTTTATACTGGTTCCTTCTCAGCAGCATTTACATATGCTTATATCTCCATTAATTAAAGCAAGAAATCTTGAAGAATTTTTGACTCCTTCCTCTCCAATTTCAAATTAGCTTTCTTTAACTCCCTACCTTTCTGTAGCCAGGACACTAGCTCTCCAAAAGTTCTTAAAAACTTCATTCATCCATCTATCCACATGTACATCTCAAAAGTTTATTTGAGGGCCCACTATGTGCCAAAATTTGAGCTAGGTGCAGAAATAAAATGATAGAATAGGAAGACATCTGAACTTATGAAGCTTAATTTCTTTTTTCTTTTTTTTTTCTTTCTTTCTTTCTTTCTGTCTTTCTTTCTTTCTTTCTTTTTTCTGTCTTTCTTTTTTAGCATAGTTTTTGGTATTAAGTAAGCTATCAAAGGTCAATTAGTATTTTTCCTGAAAAGTCTTTTGTCTTTTGCATTTGGCATTTTTTAGTTTATTTGTTTCAAGTTTTTATTTAAATTGAATTAGTTAACATATAGCGTAATAGTGGCTTCAGGAGTAGAATTTAGTGATTCATTACTTACCTATAACACCCAGTGCTCACTTCCTATTGAAGAGAATACAAACAAAACAAACAAACAAAAACCAACAAAGAAAATATTAAAGAGTCTATAGACACTGTACAAAGTAAATAAGAGTAGAAAGTATTGGGTTGTTATATTGTGTGGTCTGGAAACTCATCACTGAAGAGGGGACTTTTAGGGTGAAATTTGAGTAAAGGAATAAGATAAACATATAGAAAAACAATATCCCAGGCACTGAGAATAGCTATTGCAAAAAGTTACAGTAGAGACAAACACAAATTATTTAAGGAATAAATAGTGTGGCTAGAGCACAGTGGGAATGAACAGAGTGGTACAAGATGAAGTTGAAGAAGTAGGCAGATGCTTGATGGTGGATAGATGTGGAACCCAGAGTATAGTGTTTGGGATTTATTATAAGTACAAGTGCAAGCCATTAATGGGTTTTAAGCAGAACAACAGGCTCTGTTTTCAAAAGATTACTCTGGAAGCAAAAGGATAATATGGGAGATATTACCATAGTCCAAGTAAGCAATACTAGTGATTTTGATTAAAGTGTTAGTAGGGAAGAAGAAATAGACAAAATGGGATATGTTTTGAGGATAAAATGAGGATAAGTTGACTTGGTGATAGATTGGACATGGAGGGTAGAATTACAAAAAGTGTGATTGATGAGAACTTTCAGATTATTTTATTTTTAATTTATTTTGTTTCTAAAGGTTTAATTTTATTATTTTTAATTATGTTCAGTTAGCCAGCATATAGTACATCATAAATTTTTGTTGTGATGTTCAATGATTCATTAGAAACACCCAACACTCATCCCAACACATGCCCTCCCTAATACCCAAAATGGGGCTCAAATTTATAATCCCAAGATCAAGAGTAGTATTCTCTACCAACTAAGCCAGCTAAATGATCCTCCAGATTATTTTAAAATAAAGTATAAAGTAACTTCTTACTGTGTGTTTACTATCTCTACTTCCTTTGTCCCCACATACTCTTCAATTCAATACATTATCACTAGATCCCAAACAGCCACACCTTTTAAACTGCTTTTCTGAAGCTCACTAAAGACCTTTTGCTAACTCATGGAATTTTTCTAAGTGCCTTTACTTGACCTCCCAGCACCATATGACACTAATGTTCATTTTCTTTTCCCTTGACTTCCTAGGTTTCTTCCTCTACATATAACTGTTCTTTTTTGATGTCTTCTGTAGACTATTATTATTCTGTGTGTTCCTAAATGTTTCTCATAAATAATTGGGACCCTTACTCTCTTTTCTTACCAGATGATGACATAAACACCTATGTTTCAGTTACCATGAGTATGATTAATATTTGTAAATATAAGTCTCCAAAGAAGATACTTCCTCTTAGTTTCAGGAATTACCTTATGGACAATGCCCCCTTGGTTGCCTTGGATACTTTAAATACAATATGTCTAAAATGCTCCCAGATACAAAAACCTGCTCTTCCTCTTTTGTACCCCGCCCTCTTCAGTAAGCAGTATAAATCTCCCACCATTAATTAAAGTAAGAAATCTTGAAGAATTTTTGACTCCTTCCTCTCTCTTATACCTATGTCTAATCATGAAGTATTAATTCTACTTTGAAATAAATTTTTTAAATATGTCCATTTCTCTCCATCTCCACTGCTTTAGGTCACCATCTTTTATAGCCATCGGCTACTTTTAAGAGCCTCTTATTCTCTTGGCTTCAGATTTCTCCCTCTCCAATCCATTTTCCATATTACAGAAAGAATTATGTTTCTACAACAAAAACTTGTTCACAACAATCTCTCAAGTAAAATTCTTCAATGCCTTCCAACTGCCATTAAAACACAACCCAGGATCTTTAGGGTAGGTTTTAATTGAATTGAATTGAATTATTTAATTTAATTTAACTTAACTTAATTTAATTTAATTTAATTTAATTGCTTGATTTAACTCCTGCTTACCTTTCCACTCTCCATAATTCACTTCCCATTTCCATCTCTCACCTCCTCCATCTGTCCTAAGTAACAACTACAATAAACTAACTTCATTCCTTCCAAAGTGTTATGCTTTCTTTCTCTCTTCCCCCAGATCTGGGTCACTCTCCTGTCTCTGTTTATCTGGCTAACTTTTATTCTTTAGATCTAAACTTAATAATAATTTCTTGCCTTACTATCCCTATGCCTGAATCAGGGCTGTCAGATTGATTCCATAGCTCCCTTGTTATAGACTGAATGTGCTCTGTCCTCCTCCACAATTCACATATTGAAGTCATAACTCCCAATGTGGCTGTTTTCAGAGATGGAGCTTCCATGTTAGCAATTAAGGTAAAATGGGGTCATAAGTGTAAGACCCTGACCCAATAAAATTCGTGTCCTTATAAGAGATACCAGAGAGCTTGCTTACTCTCTCTCTCTCTCTCCATGCACACACACAGAGAAAAGGCCATGTGAGAACACAGCAATAAGGTGGCCATCTATATGCCAGGAAAGAGCTCTCACCAGAAATCAAATCTGGCCCCTTTGGGGAGGAGAAAAGAGGGATAAATGAGTAGTGGAGACTAGGAGTCTATAATTTAAACTTCCTTTGTGAATATGGGTATAAACACAACCTCAAAACACTGAAGAAGGCTCAGCTCACAAGTAAAGAAGACAGATGATGCAGCTACTGGTGATTACATTGGTAAAAGAGAAATCAGGCCAACTTCTATAATCTTGCTCTGGGGCTTATTAGCTTTTTATCACTTAAGCTATTGTAGTCACTGTTTATCTTAAGTTAATGTAGTCACTGTTTATTAACATCTCAGCTTCTTCATTTGGTAAAAGAAATTAAAGTTTACTTCTGAGGGTTAATAACAATTATCAAGAAAACAAAGTAAAAGATCAAAAATGTTACCTCCACTGTCTCTTAGTGAATGACAGTCCTAGGGGTTTTTTTGATACAATTTTGGCTTCTTGCACAGGAAGAAAAAAATTATTTCAAATTCGTCAACTGAGGTTCATCCCAGTCTGATATATTCAAGCTCAAATTTGAAGGGTCAGGTCCAAGAAGCAGAGGTAGGGACAAGAAGAAGAGAGGCAGAACAGAGGGCACATTCCTCCTGAAACTAGGTAAACAGCTCTGCAGAATTTTCCACAGATAAAGGTTTAGATTCCTGAGTACTACAATGAAGGAAAGTGGTTCAGGGGTACTTAGACCCCTCTGCAGTTCTCTTTAACTCGTGCTGCCTCTAAACCTGCTTGAATCCCTTACGGATGCAAAATATGGACCATGGGCACATATGCACCTGTCCCACACACAGGGAGGGCAAAGCTGGCACAGACCCAAGATAGGGCCATGTTGTGCTCAATCGGCTACATTCCCAAGCACGACTAGAAGCCCGTATGCTGCAACCTATTTTGGGATTCTTCTCACTCTGAAGACAATATGTTCTTAGCTTACTTCCCAAGATATTTCCCTTCTATAAGTTTAAAGAACCAACCACTCTTTTGACCAGCATAATTATAAGGTCTTGGAATCTCTTCTAGCCTATGTATCTGAGGGGACACAGACCAAATATGAAGTAAAGAGGGGGAGCACTTCTTCAAAGTTTGTGCTATGTATTGTATATACATTATTCATTTTAACAGCTTTATGAGTTAAATAATATTATCAAGTAAGTTGAAGAGCCAAGATTTGACTCTTGGCTCAGTCTCAGTTAAGACTGGCCATACTCTTCTCCCTGGAACACCTGTGGCCACTAATCCTTCAAAAGATAAAATAATTTCGGGTGCCTGGGTGGCTCAGTTGGTTGAGCAACTGCCTTTGGCTCAGGTCATGATCCCGGAGTCCCGGGATCGAGTCCCATATCGGACTCCCAGCTCTGCGGGAAGTCTGCTTCTCCCTCTGACTTTCTCCCCTCTCATTCTCAGTCTCTCGCTCTCTAATAAATAAATAAAAATCTTAAAAAAAAAAAGATAAAATAATTTCAAGACCATAAGAAGCCTTTTGGAGCAGTGGGCAAAGTCAGTTTAGCTAGGTTCTAGCTCGTCTGATTTGCCATTTTTCTCACAAGCTGTGTAAGTCTAAACAAACCTCTTCCTTTTCCTGGATCTATTTGAGAATATATAAAATGTAAATTGAACTAAGTAATTAAAATCCTTGATACCTCTGACAGGCTAGGACCTCTCACATGTTATGATGATGACGAGTAGGAGGAGGAGGATGACTATGAGAACAAAGATAATAATGACAATATTCACTGCATTTATCAAATGCTTCCTATATGCCAGATACTACTAAATGCTTTATAATGAGAAAGGCAGGCAAAGGAGGAAAGTTAAAATGAAGCATTTCAGATAAATAAAATAGTATGTATTAAGGGCTGGGATAAAATAATAGTAAGGACATCTTAAGCAGCTGAAGTCCTAGAAAAAAAATGTATAAAATACAAACAGTGAAACAAGGACAGATAGTTCAATATGACTAGAACACAGGAAGGGACAGCTCTTGAATATAAACTAAAGAGTTAGTTTTTTACTTTATAGACAAATGGAATTTTTCAAAGTGTTGGAACAAACAATCCTAAAATCTGTATGGAACCAGAAAAGACCCCAAATCACCAAGGAAATGTTAAAAAAAGAACATTTTTTCTTTTTTTGAAAGAGAAAAAATACCTCCAGGTTTTTGTAGAGGAGGTACAACCTGGAGCTATCACATTGCTTGATTTCAAGCTATATTACAAAGCCTTGACCACCAAGACAGCACAGTACTGACACAAAAACGGACACATAGACCAATGGAACAGAATATAGAGTCTAGAAATGGACCTTGAACTCAATGGTCAACTTGGAGGTATCACATTGCTTGATTTCAAGCTATATTACAAAGCCTTGACCACCAAGACAGCACAGTGCTGACCCAAAAACGGACACATAGACCAATGGAACAGATAGAAAGTCTAGAAATGGACCCTGAACTCAATGGTCAACTCAACTTCGACAAAGAAGGAAAAAATATCCAATAGAAAAAAGACGGTCTCGTGTGTGTGTATATGTGTGTGTGTGTGTGTGTGTGTGTTATTTTAGTCACCATAAAAAACATCATTATTTTTTTTACAAGTTCTGTTTGTTTGTTTTTTAATATTTTATTTATTTATTTGACAGAGAGAGAGAGATCACAAGTAGGTAGAGAGGCAGGCAGAGAGAGAGGGGGAAGCAGGATCCCTGCTGAGCAGAGATCCCAATGTGGGGCTCGACCCTAGGACTCTGAGATCATGACCTGAGTTGAAGGCAGAGGCTTTAACCCACTAAGCCACCCAGGCGCCCCAAAACATCATTATTTTTTGATGCAATGTTGCAAGATTCATTTTTTATGTACAACAGCCAGTGCTCCATACAATACGTGACCTCCTTAATACCCACCACCATGGTCACCCATCTCCCCTAAAACCCTCAGTTTGTTTCTCAGAGTCCACAGTCTCTCATAGTTGGTCTCCTCCTCCAATTTCCCCCAATTCACTTTTCCTTTCCTTCTTCTAATGTCCTCCATGTTATTCCTTATGTTCCACAAGTAAGGGAAACCATATGATAATTCACACTCTCTGCGTGACTTATTTCACTCAGCATAATCTCCTCCAGTCCTATCTGTGTTGATACAAAAGTTGGGTATTCATCCTTTCTGTTGGCTGAGTAATATTCCATTGTATATATGGACTGCAACTTCATTATGCATTCAAAGACAGACTCTTCAATAAATGGTGCTGGAAAAATTGGACAGTTATATACAGAAAAATAAAACAGGACCATTATCTTACACCATATGCAAAGATAAACTAAAAATGGTTGAAAGACCTCAATGTGAGACAGGAATCTATCAAATCCTAGAGGAGAACATAGGCAGTAACATCTTCGACATTGGCCACAGCAACTCTTTCAAGACACATTTCCAAAGGTAAAGGAAACAAAAACGAAAATGAACTTTTAGGACTTCATCAAGATAAAAAGCTTCTGCACAGCAAAGGAAACAGTTAACAAAATAAAGAGGCAACCCACGGAATGGGAGAAAAAATTTGCAAATGAACTACAAAGGGCTGATATCAAGAACTATAGAGAACTTCTCAAACTCAACACCCAAAGAATAGATAATCCAGTCAAAAAAATGGGCAGATGACATGAACAGACACTTCTCCAAAGAAGACATAAAAATGGCTAACAGACACATGAAAAAATGTTCATCATCTTTAGCCATCAGGGAGATTCAAATCAAAACCACACTGAGATACCACCTTACACCAGTAAGAATGGCCAAAATTAACAAGACAGTAAACAAGTGTTGGAGAGGATGTGGAGAAAGGGGAACTCTCTTACATAGTTGGTGGGAATGCAAGTTGGTGCCATTACCCATCCAGGAAGGAGTCCATTTCAATTATCAAATTTATGTGTTGGTAAATAAAGTGAAATATATTAAAAATTTTATTGCACTTATTCATTTTATTTATTTTGATAAGAGCTATTTGGCTCTATTGTTAATCATGTTCCTAAAATACTAGCAAGTGGGCCATGCTCCTGTTTGTAAAATGTTTTAAAAATATCAACATACAGGACACCTGGGTGGCTCAGTTGGTTAGGCTACTGCCTTCAGTTCACGTCACGATCCCAGGATCCTGGGATCAAATCCTGCATTAGACTCCTTGCTCAGTGGGGAGCCTGTTTCTCTCTCTGCCTCTGCCTGCCACTCTGCCTGCTGTGCTCTTTCTCACTCTCTCTCTGAACAAATAAATAAATAAATCTTTAAAAAAAAAAAGGAAATGCTCTTCTAAAAAAAATCAACGTGCACATTGCCTTCTTAAATAATTTTTAGAGTGGCATTATCACATGGAGCACTGGGTGTGCTGCATGAACAATTAATTTTGTACCAATGGGAAAATGAATTTTTGGGACTTCATCAAGATCAAAAGCTTCTGCACAGCAAAGGAAACAGTCAACAAAACAAATAGGCAGCCCACAGAACGGGAGAAGATATTCACAAATGACACTACAGACGAAGGGCTAAGATCTAAGATCTATAAAGAACTCCTCAAACTCAACTTCACAAGACAGATAATCACATCCAAAAATTGGCAGAAGACATGAACAGACACTTCTCCAAAGAAGACATACAAATGGCTAACAGACACACGAAAAAATGTTCTTTAGTCATCAGAGAGATTCAAATCAAAACCACACTGAGATACCACCTCACACCGGTTAGAATGGCCAAAATCAACAAGACAGTTAACAACAAATGCTGGAGAGGATGTGGAGAAAGGAGAA
>CM052798.1:34631895-34652297 GCA_028533885.1 Nasua narica
AGGGGAAATCAGAGGAGCTGATGGACCAGGAGAGACTGTGGACTCTGAGCAACAAACTGAGTGGTTTGGAGGGGAGGGGGGTGAGTGGTTGGGCGAGCCTGGTGGTGGGTATTGAGAAGGGCGCGTATTGCATGGAGCACGGGGTGTGGTGCATGAACAATCAATCTTGTAACACTGAAAAAATAAAATAAACATATTTGGGGGAAAAAAATAAAATGACCAGTCCATGGGTTTTCCAAAACTTATTGTTGAACATAAGGATTACTTGGGTCTATTTTATTCCAGTACTCCCATTCAAAGCAGGAGCATGGAAGAATCACTTTGAATAAACTAAATCTTAAAGGGAAAATTTCTTCCATCTCCTGGAAATGAGAAATTCAGGAGATAGAATTTTAAAGAAAGAGTACAGAAACTAGTGACAGCAGAAAAATTTCCACCCAGCCAGACAATGATGTTCCATATGTTGAAGGGGAAAAGGGGAACAGTCAGAGTACTTAGATGGCAAATAGAGACAAAACAAACTTATCCTGAAGAAGTTGCTCCACTGCAGTTACTATTCCGTTTCCCAAGTTTACTACATATCTGGAGGAGAAGGGAGGCTGACTCCATCTAAGTCAATATTGAGAATCAACCTCCTTACTGTTAAAGGAGCCAAAGGTGGAAGAGTGTGCCTTGTGAAGTCAGGATCTCCCTATAATTTTAGATAATCAGACAGAGGCTGGGCATTACAGAAAACAGTCTATCCATTTGATTAAAAGGCCTTGATGAAATACTCCATGATTTCTAATATCCTTTCCAACTTTTATACAATTATTCTAGAGTGTAATTTTATTACTAAGAGAAGATTTGGGTTGGATTGGGAAGGTTTCTTGTGTCCCTCAAATTATACTACATAACTAATTTTTTGCATTCTTTCTTCAAATGAATTGAATTCATTAAGTACTAAAGAAGTAGATGTGTGCAATATTTGTTGAATGTTGGAAAGGGGAATGAATGTTACAGGAGTGAGTAGAACATGGTCCCAGTCATTAAGGAGGATTGAGGCAACTATACAGTAGAGATATGTGATTGTTCTATGTACCTGATGTTATCAAAGTCAAATAACTTGCCTACCAGTATGATATACATAAAGGAGCATGAATTTACTATCATGCAACACAAAGTATACATAATCACATTGGTCAATATTTGTTGAGTGTTTTCTCTGTTCCAGGATATGAGCTAAGGTATTTTCTGGCATAATTAAGGCTATACAATAAGTAATATTATTATTCTTTTTTTTTAATTTCAAATTCTATTTTTTAATTATATTTTTCATTGAAATATAATTCACATACATTATATTAGTTTCAGATATAATAGTGATTTCATCTTTGATTTTATGTCTCTATGAATTTATCCCTTCTAGATTATTCTGTTTGTTGGCATATGATTGTCCATTGCAGTTTTTTCCAATCCTCTGTATGTCTGTGGTATCAATTGTAACTTCTTTTTCATTTCCAGTTTTATTGGAGCCCTCTTTCTTTTTGTCTTGGTGAAAAACAGCTAAAGATTTGTTAATTTTCCTTATCTTTTAAAAGAACCCATCCTCAGTTACACTGATCTTTTCCAATATCTTTTTAGTCTCTATTTCATTGATTTCCACTCTGATCTTTATTTTTCCCTTCCTTCTACTAACGTTGAGCTTCATTTTTTAGTGTTCTATTAGGTGTAAGGTTATATCGAGATTTTTCTTTTTTTTTTTTTCGAGGTAGGCCTGTATTGCAATGAACTTCCCTCTTAGAACTGCTTTTTCTGAAATATCCAGTGGAAAAAAGACAGTCTCTTTAATAAATGGTGCTGGGAAAATTGGACAGCTATATATAGAAGAATGAAACTTGACCATTCTCTTATACCATACACAAAGATAAACTCGAAATGGATAAAAGACCTCACTGTGAAGTAGGAATCTATCAAAATCCTAGAGGAGAACAGAGGCAGTAACCTCTTCAACATCGGCCACATCAACTTCTTTCAGGACATGTTTCCAAAGACAAAGGAAACAAAAGCAAAAATGAACTTTTGGGACTTCATCAAGTTCAAAAGTTTCTGCACAGCAAAGGAAACAGTCCACAAAACAAACAGGCAACCCACAGAATGGGAGAAGATAGTCGCAAATGACACTACAGACAAAGGGCTGAGATCTAAGATCTATAAAGAACTCCTCAAACTCAACACTCACAAAACAGATAATTATATCAAAAAATGGGAAGAAGACACGAACAGACACTTTTCCAAAGAAGACATACAAATAGCTAACTGACACATGAAAAAATGTTCATCATCATTAGCTATCAGGGACATTCAAATCAAAATCACACTGAGATACTACCTTATACCAGTTAGAATGGCCAAAATCAACAGGACAGGAAACAGCAAGTGTTGGAGAGGATGTGGAGAAAGTGGAATCCTCTTACACTGTTGGTGGGAATGCAAGTTGGTGCAGCCACTTTGGAAAACAGTGTAGAGATTCCTTAAGAAATTAAAAATAGGGCCCCTGGGTGGCGCAGTTGGTTGAGCGACTGCCTTCGGCTCAGGTCATGATCCCGGAGTCCCGGGATCGAGTCCCGCATCGGGCTCCCAGCTCCATGGGGAGTCCGCTTCTCACTCTGACCTGCTCTCTCTCACTCTCTCTTTCCTAATAAATAAATAAATTAAAAAAAAAAAAAAGAAATTAAAAATAGGGGCGCCTGGGTGGCTCAGTTGGTTGAGCAACTGCCTTCGGCTCGGGTCATGATCCCGGAGTCCAGGGATCGAGTCCCATATCGGACTCCTGGCTCTGCAGGAAGTCTGCTTCTCCCTCTGACTTTCTCCCCTCTCATTCTCAGTCTCTCGCTCTCTAATAAATAAATAAAAATCTTTAAATAAACCTCACTTTATTCTTAAAAAAAAAAAAAGAAATTAAAAATAGAGCTACCTATGACCCTGCCATTGCACTACTGGGTATTTACTCAAAGATACAGATGTAGTGAAAAGAGGGGCCATATATACCCCAATGTTCATAGCAGCAATGGCCACAATTACCAAACTGTGGAAAAGCCAAGATGTCCTTCAACAGACGAATGGGTAAAGAAGATATGGTCCATATATACAATGGAATATTATGCCTCTATCAGAAAGGATGAATACCCAACTTTTGTATCCACATGGATGGGACTGGAGAAAAGCATGCTGAGTGAAATACGTCAAGCAGAGAAAGTCAATTATCATATAGTTTCACTTACTTGTGGAGCATAAGGAATAATATAGAGGACATTAGAGGAAGGAAAGGAAAAGTGAATTGGGAGAAATTGGAAGGGGAGGTGAACCATGAGAGACTTTGGACTCTGAGAAACAAACTGAGGGTTTTGGAAGGGGGGGGAGATGGGTGTGCGTGGTGGTGAGTAATAGGGGATATGTATTGCATGAAGCACTGGTGTGGTACATAAACAATGATTTTCTAAACACCCTGATTTATTCTTCTGTATCCATTGTTTTGTTGGATCTTATGTATCCATTGATTTGTTCTTCTTATGTATCCATCTAGACCTATACATATTCCAAGGGAAGGAATTTCATTTAGCACCTTGTTTCAGGATGATGGAAGCCAGATCATTAGGCAGGAGCTGTAAAGTATGGAAATAATATATAGTTGCTTTTAGTTCCAATGTAAATCCTGCTACCCTCCATATTTGAAAATCTGGAGCTATTTCCTGGGCCATTGTTTTGAAAAACCAGGGCTCCATACAAAGATATAAGTTCCTATCTGGGAGGTCTTGTTAAATTGTGGCGAGGCGAAGGGAGTGTATAAGGGTAGTGTCTCCCTGCTTACATTAGGAGTATCTCCTCAGCCTATAGATGTATGAGATACCTGGAGTCTGTCCATAAGGTTGAACGTCCAGATTAATAACCCTTTTACACAGGAAGACTGGGGTTGTATTTCAGTATATTATCTGTGCAGTGCACTGGGGGAGTGATACACAACCACAAACTGCACTTCCAATTGTTGCACAGAGCTCAGGAAAATGAATCACTTTGAGAACCTGGACAAAGCAATCAAGGGACAACCCCTTGTGTATATTGTGTGCCCTGAATTGTTTATGTGTACCTATTGGTTTTAGCTAAACAGCTTGAGAGTGTAGAAGACCATACATACTAAATGACTTCAAAAGGGCAGAGGGAAAATGTCTTGACTATGTACCAATAGGCTTCAGAAAAGCAGCAGAAAATTGCCTTGTCTATGCCCATGCATTGGCTTCAGTCTGGGAGCAAGAGAATTCCATGATGGCTTTCACTTTCTAACCCCAGCTTACACACCTTGCAACCTCTCACACTCTCCAGCAGCAGTAAGGTAGTAGGACAGTGAAGCAAGCAGTTGCCCTTGCCCATCCCAGCTAGGCAGAATAAAGGTATCATGCCCAAGTATACTTACTTTGACTAGCAGAGTAGATGGAGAGTCCACAAATCATGCTCATTAGTGTCTAAATCTCTAGAGAGTGCCCCAACTGTCACCATTCCAGCAGATGCCACTACATCAGCCAATAGTTATTCTTCATATACAGTCCAGGAAATTTCAAGTCATTGCTTTTATCCTGAACATCAGGATGTAAGAAGACTGTATGTGAGTCCTTTTCAAGAGAGAAACTCATTTTCCTACCGCACTTTGGGTCCCACGAATGTCAGCCCCATTAGAGTTCTAAGCCAGATGTTTTTAGGGAATTGAATCTCTAATGTAGATCCTGAGGGTTGGGATGCTTTATCTAGAGCACCAAACTCTCATTCTTATGGGAGAAGGGCCAGAATCGTGAGATTTCCCTATTGTGTGCTGCTGCAATGAGGGTGAGGGTTTTGGTGAGACCAGGTGTCTGCCTCTCCTGCCCGGGTCCATGTGCTCATTTTATTCTTTATTGTAAAGAATCACATCATTTAATTTTTCATATTTCTTAAAATTTTAATTCCAGGATCATTAACATACTGTATTATACTAGTTTCAAGGGAGCAATATAGCGATTCATCCATTCTATGCATTACTCATAAAAAGTGTACTCCCAATCTTTTTCATCTATTTGACCCATCCTACTACCCACTCCCTTCTGGTAACCATTAGTTAGTTCTCTGTATTTAAGAGTCTGTTTTTTGGTTTCTCTTTTACTTTGTTAATTTTTTTTGTTTTCCAAATTTTTATTAAAATTCTGCTTAGCTAACATATCATTGTATCAATATTGATTTCAGACATAAAATTTAGTGATTCATCACTTACATATAGCTCATAATTCTCATCATAACAATTATTCTCCTTAATACCCATCACCCACTTAGCCAATCCCACACCCACTCCCTTCCATCAACCCTGTTTTCCCCCTGTCATT
The DNA here is from genome assembly GCA_028533885.1 of Nasua narica. Classification (NCBI taxonomy): domain Eukaryota; kingdom Metazoa; phylum Chordata; class Mammalia; order Carnivora; family Procyonidae; genus Nasua; species Nasua narica. The sequence continues at coordinate 34,637,283 of CM052798.1, forward strand.
AAGAGACTCTCATGGTTTGCTTCCCTCACTGTTTCATTTTATTCTCTCCCCCTATGTTCATCTGTTTTGTTTCTTAAATTTCTCATATAAGTGAAGTCATATGGTATTTGTCTTTCTCTGACTGACTGATTTTACTTAGAATAATACACTCTAGCTCCATCTGTATCATTGCAAATGGTAAAATGTCATTTTTTTTGTTGGCCGAGTAATATTGCATTGTAAATATAAATCACATCTTCATGGGGCGCCTGGGTGGCTCAGTGGGTTAAAGCCTCCGCCTTCAGCTCGGGTCATGATCTCAGGGTCCTGGGATCGAGTCCCACGTCGGGCTCTCTGCTCAGCGGGGAGCCTGCTTCCCCCTCTCTCTCTGCCTGCCTCTCTGCCTACTTGTGATCTCTCTGTCAAATAAATGAAATCTTTAAAAAAAAAAATCACATCTTCACATCTTCACATCTTAACATCACATCTTCACATCTTCAACTTCAACGTCATCAGTTGACGGACACATGAGCTCTTAGTTTGGTTATTGTTGATAATTCTGCTATAAACATCGGGGTGCACATATCCCTTCAAATCAGTATTCTTGTATCCTTTGGGTAAATAGTTAATAGTGCAACTTATGGATCCTGAGGTACTTCTATTTTTAACTTTTTGAGGACCCTTCATACTGTTTTCCAGATTGACTGAACCAGTTTGCATTCCCACCAACAGTTTAAGAAGACTCCCTTTCCTCTACATCCTTACCAACAATTGTTTACTGTGTTGTTAATTTTATCCATTCTCACAGGTGTGAAGTGGTAGGTCATTGTGGTTTCGATTTATACTTGCCTGATAATGAGTGATTTGGAGCATCTTTTCATGTGTATGTTAGCCATCTAGATGTCTTCTTTGGAAAATGGTGCAATTCATATCTTCTGCCCATTTATTAACTGGATTATTTTTCTGGGTGTCAAGTTTAATATCTTTATCAGATATGTCATTTGCAAATATCTTCTATTTTACAGGCTGACTTTTAGTTTTGTTAACTGCTATCTTAACTGTGCAAGAAGACTTTTATTTTGACAGAGGTCAATAATTCATTTTTGCTTTTGTTTCCCATGCCTCTGGAAAAGTGTCTAGGAAGAAGTAGCTCCAGCAGAGGTCAAAGAGGTTGCTGCCTGTGTTCTCCTCTAGGATTTTGATGGATTCCTGACTTATTTTTAGGTCTTTCATACATTTGAATTTATTTTTGTGTATGGTGTAAGAAAGTGATCCAGATCCATTCTGCATTTTGCTATCCAGTTTTCTCAAAATAATTTGTTGAAGAGACTGTTTCCTATTTAGTTGAAGATTAGTAGACCATACAGGAGTGGCTCCATTTCTGCATTTTCTACTATATTCCATTGATCTACGTGTCTATTTTGGTGCCAGTACCATACTGTCTTGATAACTACAGCTTTGTAATATAGCTTAAAGTTTGGCATTAAGATATCCCCAGCGTTGTTTTCCTTTGTTTTCCATTGAGGATGATGTTAACTGTGGGTCTTTCAAGTATGGCTTTTATGATGTTTTCCTTTCCTTTGTGGTTCTATACAAATTTTAGGATTATTTGCTCTACACACAGTTTGTTGATTGTGGCCATTGCTGCTATGAACATTGGGGTACATGTGGCCCTTCTTCGTACTGCATCTGTGTCTTTGGGGTAAATATCCAGTAGTGCAATGGCAGGGTCATAGGGTAGCTCTATTTTTAATTTCTTGACGAATCTCCACACTGTTTTCCAAAGTGGCTGCACCAACTTGCATTCCCACCAACAGTGTAAGAGGATTCCCCTTTCTCTACATCCTCTCCAACATTTGTTGTTTACTTTCTTGTTGATTTTGGCCATTCTAACTGGTATAAGGTGGTATGTCAGTGTGATTTTGATTTGAATCTCCCTGATGGCTGATGATGATGAACATTTTTTCATGTGTCTGTTAGCCATTAGCACTGTGAAAAATGCTGGTGGCATTTTCATAGGGATTACATTAAATGTGTAGATTGCTTTGGGTTGTATAGACACTTTAATAATGTTTGTTGTTCTAATCCATGAAAATGGAAGGTTTTCTTACTTCTTTGTGTCCTCATCAATTTCTTTCATAAGTGTTCTATAGTTTTCAGAGTACAGATCTTCTACCTCTTTGGTTAGGTTTATTCTTAGGTATCTTATTGGTTTTGGTGCAATTGTAAATGGGATCAATTAATTTCTTTTTTCTGATGCTTCATTATTGGTGTATAGAAATGCAACAGATTTCTGTACATTGATTTTATATCCTATGAATTTGCTGAATTCATGTGTTAGTTCTAGCAATTTTTTCATGGAGTCTTTTTGGTATTCTACATAAAGTATTATGACATCTGCAAAGTGCAACAGTTTGACTTCTTCCTTACCTATCTAAATGCTTTTTATTTCTTTTTGTCGTCTGATTACTCTTCCAGTACTATGTTAAATAGTAATGGTGAGAGTGAACATCTATGTCTTGTTCCTGACCTTAGAAAAACAGCTCTCAATTTTTCCCCATTGAGAATGATGTTAGCTGTGGGTCTTTCAAGTATGGCTTTTATGATGCTGAGTATGTTTTTCCTGTGCCTACTTTTTTGAAAGTTTCTATCAAGAATGGATACTGTACTTTGTCAAATGCTTTTTCTGCATGTTTTGAGACAGTCATACTGTTCATATTCTTCCTTTTATAAATGTGGTGTATCAGACTGGTTGATTTGTAAACATTAAACCACCCTTGCAGCCCAGGAATAAATCCTACTTGATCCTGGTGAATAATTTGTTCAAAGGACTATTTGATTCGATTTGGTAGTATCATGTTGAGAATTTTTGCATCCATGTTTATCCGGGATTTTTGGCCTGTAAGTTTCCCTTTTGATGGGGTCTTTGTTAGGTTTGGAGTCAAGGTAGTTAGCCTCATAGAAGGAGTTTGGAAGTATTTCTTCCATTTCAATTTTTTGGAACAGTTTAAGAAGAATACATATTGCACGGAGCACTGGGTGTGGTGCATGAACAATTAATCTTGTAACACTGAAAAAATAAAATAAACATATTTGGGGGAAAAAACTAATCACTTTCAAAAGACTAATCACTTTATCTATGCAATGGTCTATTTTCAAACTGCTATGACCATCAGCCCTAAAACAAGAATAAAACGAACAATTGGAAATAATAATAATAAAAAAGAATACATATTAATTCTTAAATGTCTGGTAGAATTCCCTGGGAATTCTTCCCTGGGAAGCCATCTAGCCCTGAACTTTTATTTGTTGAGATATTGTGATTGCTGATTCAATTTCTATGCTGGATATAGGTCTGTTCAAATTTTTTATTTCTTCTTGTTTAACTTTTGGTAATTTCTATGATTCTAGGAATTTGCCCATTTTTTCTAGATTGACCAGGATTGTTGGCATATTTTTCATACTATTCTCTTATAATTCTTGTATGTCTGTTATGTTGTTAGTGATCTCTTCTCTTTCATTCAGGGTTTTATTTATTTGAAGGGAGCCTGGGTGGCTCAGTGGGTTAAAGCTCAAGTCATGATCTCAGGGTACTGGGATAGAGCCCCGCATATGGCTATCTGCTCAGCAGGGAGCCTGCTTCCCCCTCTCTCTCTGCCTGCCTCTCTGCCTACTTGTGATCTCTTTCTCTCTAACAAATAAAATCTTTTCTAAAAGAAAAGAGTCCATTCTCTTTTCTTCTTGATAAGTCTGCCTAGGGGGTTATCAATTTTATCAATTCTTTCAAAGAACCAGCTCTTAGTTTCATTGTTTTACAGTTTTTGTTGTTTCTATATCATTTATTTCTACTCTAATCTTTATTATTACCCTTCCTCTGCTGAGGAAGGCAGCTGCTCCCTTCCTAGGTCCCTAAGGTTTAAGGTTAAGTGATGTATTTAAGACTTTTCTTGTTCTTGAGGTAGCCTTGTATTGCAATATACTTAATTCTTAGCACCACCTTTGCTGCATCCCCAAAGTTTTGGACTGTCATGTTTTCATTTTCATTTGCTTCTGTGTATTTTTTCTTCTTCTTTAACTTCCCAGTTAATCCATTCATTCTTTAGTAGGATGTTCTTTATTCTCCATGTATTTGTGGACTTTCCAAAAATGTGTGTGTGTGTGTGTGTGTGTGTGTGTGTGTGTGTGTGTGTGTGTGTGACTTCAAGTTTTATAATGTTGAGGTCTGAAAATATGCATGGTATGATTTTAATTTTTTGGTACTTGTTGAGAGCTGATTTGTAACCTAGTATCTGTAAATCCTAGTATTGTGATCTATTCTGTAAACTGTGCCATGTGCACTCAGAAAGAATGTGTATTCCACTGGTTTAGGATGAAATGTTCTGAATATATCTGTGAAGCCCATCTGGTCCACTGTGCCATTCAAAGCCACCATTTTCTTATTGATACTCTGCTTACATGATCTGTTCATTACTGTATGTGGGGTGTTAAAGTTCTCTACCTACTATTACTGTATTTTTATCAATGAATTTCTTTATATTTGTTATTAATTGATTGATATATTTGGTGACCTGAGTTGGGGGAACAAATATTTACACGTTAGGTCTTCTTGATGGACAGACCCCTCAATTATGATATGATGCTCTCTTCATCTCTTGTTACCATCTTTGTCTAAGTATGCTACTGTGGCTTTCTTTTGGCATCCATTAGCATGATAGTTAATCTCCATCACCTCAATTTCAATCTGCAGATGTCTTCAGGTCTAAAATGAGACTCATAGGCAGCATACAGATGGAATATTTTTTTAATCCATTCTGATACCCCATATCTTCTGATTGGAGCATTTAGTCTATTTTCATTCAGAGGGATTATTGATAGATATGAATTTAGTACTATTGTGTTACCTGTAAAGTTGGTGTTTCCCTTTCTAGTCTTTGTTGCTTTTGGTCTTTTTTTCTCCCTCACTCAAAGAGTCCCTTTTAATTTTTCTCACAGGGCTGGTCACAAACTCCTTTAGTTTTTGTTTGTCTGAAAAACTCTCTCTCCTTCTTTTCTGAATGACAACCTTGGGGATAAAGTATTCTTGGCTGCATATTTTTCCCATTCAGCACTTTGAATATATCATGTCATTCTCTTCTGGCCTGCCAAGTTTCTGCAGACAGATCTGCTACAAACCTGATCTGACTTCCCTTGTAGGTTAAGGACTTTTTTTGTTTGTTTCCCTTGATGCTTTCAGGGTTCTTTCTGTGTCTGTGTATTTTGTGAATTTAACTATTATATGTCTTGATTATGGCTGGCTTGTGAATTTAATGAGAGCTCTCTGTGCTTCTTGGATTTTGATATCTGTTTCCTTACCCAGATCAGGAAAGTTTTTATCTATAATTTGCTCAAATAAACCTTCTGCCCATTTTTTCTATCTCTTCTTCTTCTGAAAGACCTATGATACAAATGTTATTACATGTTAAGGAGTCACTGTGTTCCCTAAGTCTACATTCATGATCCAATACCTTTCTCTCTCTTTTTAGCTTCATTATTTTCAATAATTTCATCTTCTACCTCACTGATTCATCCATCCTCATTGTTGTTACTGCTTCCTCCTTTTCTTACTCCTATATATGGTCTTTCCTTTCCACTTCAAAAATCACCTGTACATTTCTTGTAGGGCTGATTTTTTTTATAGGCATGAAATATATAAGAGCTTTATGTGTGTTAACATATATATATATTTTTATTTTCATATGATTATCTTTATATTTCAAAATCTTTAAACCAGATTTTGTTCTTTTATTTTTTTCTTTTTTTCCCCCAAATACTTTTATTTTATTTTTTCCATATTACAAGATTAATTGTTCATGCACCACACCCAGTGCTCCATGCAGTATGTACCCTCCTCAATACCCACCACCAGGCTTGCCCAACCACCCACTCTCCCCTCCCAAACCCTCACTTTGTTGCTGAGAGTCCACAGTTTCTCATGGTTCATATCCTCCTCCTATTCCCCCCTCATTCACCCTTTCATTCCTTCTCACAATGTCCTCCATGTTTTTCCTTATGCTACACACGTAAGTGAGACCATAAGATAATTGACTCTCTCTGCTTGACTTTTTTTCACTCCACATAATCTCTTCCAGTCCTGTCCATGTTGATACAAAAGTTGGGTATTCATCCTTTCTGATGGAGGCATAATATTCCATTGTATATATGGACCATATCTTCTTTATCCACTCATCTGTTGAAGGGCATCTTGGCTCTTTATATACCCCAAAATAAGCAGATGCAGTACAAAGAAGGGCCACATGTACCCCAATGTTCATAGCAGCAATGGCCACAATCACCAAACTGTAAGGCTGATTTAGTGGTGATGAATTCCTATAACTTTTGTCTGTCTGGGAAACTCTTTATCTCTCCTTCTGTTCTGAAAGATAGCCTTGCTGGATAGAGTATTCTTGGCTGCTGTCTTTTATTTCTTTTAGCAGCTTGAATATATAATACCACTCTTTTCTGGTCTGCAAAAGTTCTGCTGAAAAATTCAACTAATAATAGCCTTATAGGATTTCCTTTGTATATATCAGTTTTCTTTTCTCTTGATGTTTTTAAAATTCTCTCTTTTTACTGTTTTATCTACTATGTGTCTTCACATAAACCTCCTTGGGTTGGTTACATGGGGGGGGGGGCTCTCTTTGCCTTCTGGGTGTGGATTTTTGTTACCTTCCCCAGATTTGGAAAGTTTTTAGCTGTTATTTTTTCAAAAAAATTTCTGCCCGCTTTTCTCTTTCTTCTCCTTCAGGGTCCCTATATTGGGAATGTTCTTTAGGTGTCATGAGTCTATTTTTCATTTTTCTATTATTATTTATTTTTTTCTCTATTCACCTTGACTGCTTTCCATTACTTTGTCCTCTAGTTTGCTGATTGTTCTTCTGATTGCACCAGTCTATTATTTATTCCATCTCATGTATTTTTAATTTCAGTTATTAAGTTCTTCAGCTATGATTGGATCTTTTTTTATATTTTCTCTTTGTTAAGGTTCTCACTGAGGTCTTCCACTCTTATCTCAAGTCCAGAGAGTATTTTTGTGACTGTTACTTTAAATTCTTTATCAGGCATATTACTTATCTTTGTTTTGTTTAGTTCTTTTGCTGTGATTTTGTCCTGTTCTTTCATATGGGACATATTCTTCTGTCTCCTCATTTTGTCCCATTCTGTGTCTGTTTCGATGTACTGGGAAAGCCAGCTATATCTCCTGCTCTTGAAATAGTAGCCTTATGAAGAAGAGGTCTTGTAAGGCCCTGCGATGCAATGTTTCCTTTTTACCAGAACCTGGTGCTTCAAGAATGTCTCCTATGTTTGATGCATGTGCCCATTATCATGTCTGATCCACATTTGCCTTCAGTACAGTCAACTGCAATAGCTCTCTTTACCCATTGTGGTCAGGGATTGGTCCGTGTTGTTTTTTTTTTTAATATTTTATTTATTTATTTGACACAGAGAGAGAGAGCACAAGTAGGCAGAGAGGCAGACAGATGGAGAGGGGGAAGCAGGCTTCCCAATGAGCAGAGAGCCTGATATGGGGCTCGATCTCAGGACCCTGAGATCATGACCTGAGATGAACGCAGAGGCTTTAACCCACTGAGCCACCCAGGTGCCCCCGTGTTTTGTTAGTGGGCCAGTCTGAGGCCTCCCTAGGCTTGTGTTGAGTTATACCAGGCATTTTCCAGAGATCAGTAATGCTGAACTGAATGACATTTCCCTGTATTTTCCCTGGGAAGATTTAATTGGTGAGCATGGTCTGAAGTCAGATTAGGTGTCTCCCCCAAGCCTACTGCTGCGTCTACAGTCAGACTGGTGTACATGGTAATCTTCCCCTCCTCATGGAGCAGGAGCCACTTTGAAGGGGTGCTGGCCCCTACTGGGACTCCTTGCACACTGCCAAACTTGTGGCACCACTTTGGATAGGCTCCAGTCAAAGGCAAATTGGAGGGGACAGTTCAGTGGAAGAACACGGGGATCTGGTGCAAGGTGTTTGCAAGGTTTGCACAGGTCTGCAGCAGAGGTCTGGCTAAGATGTCCATAGGAGAATACATGGGTGGGGCACACCATTAGTAAGTTAGGGAGTTTTTGTGCTGTACTGGTACCCATAGGTGGGTGTCTGTGTGTCTAGCCTGGGGAGCAGGGGAGGAAAATAGTGCCTGCTAGCTCCTTTCTTCCTGGGGAAGTTTTCCAATGATCCCTGCCCCTCAAGCACAGGCCCTGAGATTGGTAAATGAATCTCCTTTCCAAATACTCCAAATGTTTTGCCAACTGCAGCTGCTGTGCTATAGTTCCATGGACCTGTTTGTTATGTTCTCTCTCCTTAAGGGCAAGGACTATTCCCTCTTGTCCTCCTTGCTACTACAGAGCCAAGCTCACTGATTTTTTTTTTTTTTTTAATTTCATGTATTAAGCACGGCTGATTGTAAGAACTTGCAAAATCATGCCTCTCTGGTTTTCAAAGTCAAATGTTATGGGTAGTCTTCTTCCCTGTGCCTGGAGTGCCTAGGATGAGAGTCTTTTTCTTTCCTCTCTATGAGCCAGAGGTGTTCCTGCTCCTGTGGACAGTTCTGTTAGCCCATTTGGCTCTGGATTATGTCTCCACTCTTCCTACCCTCTTGATGTGGCCTCTTCTCTACATGTAGCTGTGGAGAGTCTGTGCTGCCAGTCTTCAGGTCATTTTCTAGGTTATTTGTATTGATGTGGGTGTTACCTAGTTGTATCCTTGGGATGAGATGAATTTCAGATCCTCCTACTCTGCCATCTCCCCTAGAAGTCTCTAGTTCTCAGATTTTTCTGAGATAAATGATCCATATGTAGCTGTAGATTTAGTATATCTGTGGGAGAAACTCAGTTTAGGATCCACCTAAACTGCATCTTGGGCCCTCCTTCAATTACTCCATCTTTAGTAAGAGTTTCAGTAACTTTTTCTATATCACCTACCTAAAAAAAAATGGCAATAAACACAGGCAGCCTAATACCAAAGCTTCTGTGTTGAACCACTACCCTTTCTCATTCTGTGTGTATTTACATATGTATACATGTATACATTTACCTTGTGTCATGAAGAAAGAAGAGCACAAAATTCAGAGATGGGCAAACTGAGTATTTTAGACGCCACCATTTATTTTTGCCTTTTGAAAAATCATGTAAATGTACCTAAACTTTGATTAGCTCATCTATAAAACTAGTGTAAAAATATCTGCCTGGCAGGTTAAAATGAGACACCATTTTATAAAGTACTTTGTAAAATATGTAGCACTATAAATATTAAATAACAACTTTGATTATAATCATCACAATCTTAATTCTAGCACCCCCAAAAGACTCCCTTAAACACAACTCCAAACTTATAACCCGAGTTGAATGACTTCTTACCATCTCCACTGCTTCTCCTCTAGTCACTATCAATTCTCTCATAGAATGCTGAGACATCTCCAAATGGCTCTTCCTATTCTATACTTGCCCCAGGTGCAGTGCATTATAAATCAGATCATGTGTGGCTTCCAATTGTGTTCAGAGACACATCTACATTCCTTACTGTAACCTAGGATGCCCTGTGGCCAACCACACTGGCCTCACTGTTTTTGAACATGACAAACTTGTAACTCCCAAGGTCTCTCTGTACTGGATATACCCTCTGTATTCACTCTTTTCTCAGAGCTTTCTAATGGTCTCTCCTTTCCATCAGTCAAGACTCTGCTCTTATCTTACCTCCTCAAGAAAGCCTTCATAGATCATCTCACCCAAAACAGTTAATCATTTATTCCCCATCCCTAATCTTGTTGTCTGTTTAAAATATCATCCCTAAATAAAGAAGGTATGAACTTTGACTTGTTCACACCACATCTCCAGTTGACAATCAGAGCCTATTGATTGATACTAAAATCGTTCTTTCAGCACACATCACTCAAAGTATAGTGATATAAATAATGAAGTTCTACTTTTCTTTTAAATGAGCAATCCATCTTTTCTGTTCACACCTTCATTTTCCTAGTCTCTAATTTGTATCTCAACTCACTGAACACCAGGAAGTGATGAGTACTTAGTGAAACTCAGCAATGTCTTTATCTTAGAGAGGAATTCTCTCAGAGCCTCTCCAGGTTAGTGTTTGCATTTTAAATGATTTCTAGAATTTATTTTTAACCTTTTTCCTGCCAACTTCCTGTTGTAAATACTTGAACAAGTCATTTCCCTATCTGGACCACAATGACCTCACCCACTGTAATTCTGTGCTACATATATGCTATAATCTGACACTGACTTTGGATAATTTTACCTTCTAATTTTTCCAAAATGACTTAATTTTGGCAAGAACCTAATTTTTTCACTTATCAAAAATAACAGAGTTTTTATTGTTGCAGTTTTAAATATTAGGGGGTCATAAACAACAACGTTTAGAAGGTACAACAGTTCCAGGAAGCCCTTACACAACAGACAGCATAACAATTACTTTCTTTTCTTTTTTCTTTTTACCCACTTTTTATATTGTGTTATGTTACTCACCATACAGTACATCATGAGTTTTTGATGTAGTGTTCCAAGATTCATTGTTACTTTCATCTATGATCTGTCTATATTTTACTCTCCAAAAGCAGGATTCATGTCTAAAACATCTTTATGCTTCAGCACATGTCAGTCATAGGCTAACACTTGCTTATGTCAATGAAGAAAGTGCAGTATGGGGAAAAATAATAAATTTGGAGTATTATAAGTTTCAGAACTTATACCAAGACAAGTTAACCAAACTCTCTTAGATTCAGAGTTACCATACTTAATAATAAACCCTTACAAGAACATTATAAAGACCAAATCAGATGACTGGTATGGGTCTGTAAACTATAAAGTACTCTACAAATTGTTAAATATGATGATGGTGATACAGTGAAGGGAGTGGTTATTTTTAAGTTTACAGTGGTAGAAGGGAAATGATTCTTGGAGGAGAAAGTGAAAAAATTTGGGTCTTAGCCCTAGCTCTGCAGCTTATTAGCTGTGTGATCTTGAACTAGTCACTTTCCCTTTCTGAATATCAGCTTCCCTGTCTATACAATCAGAAAGTTGGACTAGATGAATGCTACAGCTATTTCTAGCTCCAAAAGACTTTTTCATCTTTGTACCTTCACTGCCTAACACATAGCATGTAATAAATGTTAACACAGCATGTAATGAGTGCATAGCACATAGCATGTAGTAAGTGTTAACACTGTTGATTGAACTAAACACATCTATAAAGCAGAGAGAATGAGGAAAAGGGACAGTTTCAACATATGTTTAGTAGATAGAATCAATAAGATTTGGTGATAAGTTGGTAAGAGACTGGGGAATCAGGTTATTGAATCTCAAATGAAATAGAAGCCAGTTGATCAGATTCTAGCAAGAGGAAACAACAGTGACTAAATGATTACCAGCATATCCTTAGAAAGGGTTAGTTTAAAGAATCTGGCTTATTTAATATGGGGAAGAGAATCATCAGAGAAGAATGGATCAGCCACCACAAGCTGTTCTTCATTCAATAAATGGCTTAAAGAAAATCATGGAAGGAAGGGAAGGGTAAATGGGGGGAAATTGGAGGGGGTGATGAACCAGGAGAGACTGTGGACTCTGAGCAACAAACTGAGGGTTTTGGAGGGGAGGGGGTGGGGGGGTGGAGGAGCCTGGTGGTGGGTATTGAGAAGGGCATGTATTGCATGGAGCACTGGGTGTGGTGCATAAACAATCAATCTTGTAACACTGAAAAATTAAAATAAAATATTTGGGGAGAAAAAAAAATTTTACTGGGCCAACAGTTTACATTGGGATTGTCTCAGGCACAACAGTGTATAGCCACTCTGTATGTGTGGAGATATTTGTCTTTTCTAGCATGTGTTCAACTTGTACTCTGTGTGGTGTTCTCTGTGCTACATTTTTCACCAAAGCTACAAAAGTAATAAAAAAGAACCAGAACCTGGAAAAAAAAATGGCTTAAAGCTTGGATTGAAAGCATTAATGACACATTGAACCAGATGGACCTCATAAATATATACAGAACATTCCACCGTAACACAACAGAATACTCATTCTTCTCAAGCGCACATGGAACTTTCTCCAGAATACACCACATACTGGGCCACGAATCAGGACTCAACCAATACCAAAAGATTTAGATGATTACCTGCATTTTCTCAGACCACAATGCTTTGAAACTGGACCTCAACCACAAGAAAAACTTTGGAAGGAATTCAAACACTTAGAGGTTAAAGACCAATCTGCTAAAGAATGCTGAGATCAACCAGGAAGTCAAAGATGAACTTAAACAATTCATGGAGACCAGTGAGAATGAAGACACATTGATCCAAAACCCATGGGACATGGCAAAGGCGGTCCTAAGGGGGAAAACATAGCCATCCAAGCCTCACTGAAAAAAATTGAAAAATCTCAAACACACCAGCTCTCTTTACACCTTAAAGAACTGGAAAATCAACAACAAATCAGGCCAACCCTACGCACAAGAAGGGAAATAATCAAGAGCAGAGCAGAGATCAACAAGTTAGAAACTAAAGAAAGAGTAGAACGTATCAATGAATCCAGAAGTTGGATTTTTGAAAGAATCAATAAGATTGTTAACCCACTGACCAAACTCATCCAAAAGAAAAGAGAGAGGACCCAAATTAATAAAATTATGAATGAAAGGGGAGAGATCACAACTAATCCAAAGGAAAAAGAAACAATCATGAAAAATTATTATCGTGTATTGCATGGAGCACTGGGTGTGGTCTATGAGCAATCATTCTTGTAACACTGAAAAAATAAAATTAACATATTTGGGGAAAAATTATTATCAACAGCTATATGCCAATAAGCTAAACAACCTAGAAGAAATGGATGCATTCCTAGAAACCCATAATCTTCCAAGACTGAAACAGGAAGAAATTGACAACCTGAATAGACCAATATCTAGTAATGAGATTGAAGCAGTTATCAAAAACCTCCCAAAAAACAAGAGTCCAGGACCTGACGGATTCCCTGGGGAATTCTACCAAACATTCAAGGAAGAAATAATACCTATTCTCCTGAAACTGTTTCAAAAAATAGAAACAGAAGGAAAACTTCGAGACTCTTTCTGTGAACCCAGCATTACTCTGATCCCCAAACCAGGCAAGGACTGGAGAATTTCAGACCAATCAAAAGGAGAATTTCAGACTAATCTGAAATTTCAGATTTCAAAAAGGAGAATTTCAGACCAATATCCCCGATGAATATGGATGCCAAGATTCTCAACAAGATCCTAGCTAATAGATCCAACAGCACATTAAAAAGATTATTCATCATGACCAGGTGGAATTCATCCCTGGGATGCAAGAGTGGTTCAAAATTTGCAAATCAATCAAATTGATAGAACAAATCAACAAAGGAAGAGAGAAAAACCACATGGTCCTCTCAATTGATACAGAAAAAGCATTTGACAAAATTCAGCATCCATTCCTGAATAAAACTCTTCAAAGTATAAGGATATAAGGAACATTCCTCAACATCATAAAGTCTATCGATGAAAAGACCACAGCAAATATCATTCTCAATGGGGAAAAGCTGACAGCCTTTCCTTTGAGATCAGGAACACAACAAGGAAGCCCACTCTCACCACTCCTGTTCAACATAGTGCTAGAAGTCCTAGCGACAGCAATCAGACAACAAAAAGAAATAAAAGGTATTCAAATTCGCAATCAAGAAGCAAACTCTCTCTCTTCTCAGATGACAAGATACTTTATATAGAAAACCCAAAAGACTCCACCCCCAAACTACTAGAACTCATACAACAATATGGTAACGTGGTAGGATACAAAACCAATGCACACAAAAAATGAGTTGCTTTCCTATACACTAGCAATGAAAATATGGAAAAAGAAATTAGAGAATTGATTCCATTTACTGTAGCATCAAGAACCATAAGATACCTGGGAATAAACCTAACCAAAGAGGTATAGGATCTGTACTCGAGGAACTATAGAACGCTCATGAAAGAAACTGAAGACACAAAAAGGTGGGAAAGTATTCCATGCTCATGGATCGGAAGAATAAACATTGTTTAAATGTCTATACTGCCCAGAGCAATCTATACTTTCAATGCCATCCTGATCAAAATTCCACCATTTTTTTTTTCAAAGAGCTGGAACAAACAATCCTAAAATTTGTATGGTACCAGAAAAGACCCCAAATTGCTAAGAAAATGTTGAAAAAGAAAAACAAAGGTGGGGGCATCACATTGCCTGATTTCAAGCTTTACTACAAAGCTGTGATCACCAAGACAGCATGGTACTTGCACAAAAACAGACACATAGAGCAGTGGGACAGAGCAGAGAGCCCAGATATGGACCCACAACTCTATCATAAAATAATCTTTGACAAAACAGGCAAAAATATCCAGTGGAAAAAAGACAGTCTCTTCAATAAATGGTACTGGGAAAATTGGACAGTTATATGTAGAAGAATGAAACTCGACCATTCTCTTACACCATACACAAAGGCAAATTCCAAATAGGTAAAAGACCTCAAAATAAGGCAGGAATCTATCAGGAGAAGAACATAGGCAGTAATCTCTATGATATTAGTCACAGCAACTTCTTTCAGGACATGTCTCCAAAGACAAAGGAAACAAAAGCGAAAATAAACTTTTGGGACTTCATCAAGATCAAAAGCTTCTGCACAGCGAAGGAAACAGTCCACAAAACAAACAGGCAACCCACAGAATGGGAGAAGATAGTCGCAAATGACACTACAGACAAAGGGCTGATATCTAAGACCTATAAAGAACTTCTCAAACTCGACACTCACAAAACAGATAATCACATCAAAAAATGGGCAGAACACATGAACAGACACTTCTCCAAAGAAGACATACAAATGGCTAACAGACACATGAAAAAATGTTCATCATCTTTAGCCATCAGAGAGATTCAAATCAAAACCACACTGAAATACCACCTTACACCAGTTAGAATGGCCAAAATCAACAGGACAGGAAACAACAAATGTTGG